>CM073585.1:4326166-5526166 GCA_037074715.1 Magnolia kwangsiensis | reverse complement strand
CAAAAAATAATTGTACAACTTTCATTGCTAAAAAAAGTTGTGGAGGACTTTTAGCAGTGAAAACTTTCGTCCCTACAAAACTGTACACGACTTTTAGCAGCGAAACTTTTCACTGCAAAAAATAATTATTCTACTTTTAGCAACAAAAATTTTCGTTACTAAAAAATCTTTGGTAAACTTTTAGCAGCGTAAATTTTTGCTGCTAAAAATATTCAATCATCTTTCTGCAACGCCACTTTCATCACTAAAAAAATATTACAAGACTTTTAGCAACGAAAATTTCGTCCCTATAATATTTTTAAAAACGTTTAGCAACGAAAAGTTTCGTCCCTATAATATTTTTAAAAACTTTTAGCAACGAAAATTTCGTCCTTATAATATTTTTAAAAACTTTTAGCAACGAAAAGTTTCGTCCCTATAATATTTTAAAAAACTTTTAGCAACGAAAATTTTGTCCCTATAATATTTTCAAAAACTTTTAGCAATGAAAAATTGTCCCTAAAATATTTTAAAAAACTTTTAACAACGAAAATTTCATCCCTAAAATATTTTTAAAAACTTTTAGCAATGAAAATTTTCGTCGTTAAAAACATATAGCGGCGAAAAATTTCGTTGCTAAAAGTCTCTTTTTTTTAAAAAAATATCCAATAGAAAATTTCCTGCAAAATACCAGATAGACACCTGTTGCAATATATTTCATCATATTCATCCTGATATACCTGTTATATCATCATATTCATATTCACATCCTGATATACACCTGTTATATCATTATACACCTGTCAAATTTCATCATATTCACATTCAGATCCATCTAACCCAAACTAGTAAATCCTTCCAAACATAAACTACATACATTCAAACACAAACAATCTTATACGCATCACATTCATTCACGCATAGATACATATAAGTTTAACATCATAAATAAAAAAGAAAAAAAATATAAAGATGAAGGCGAAGGTGGTGGGACATCGGTAGGTAAGCGTGCAGTGAAAGCTTGAAACATCTCCATCATCCATTGCTCATGCTCCACCCGCATCTCCTCTATCTTCCTCTCATGCTCCTCCTTCTGCCTCGCCAGCTGATCCTCCATCTTCCTCTCCTGCTCCTCCTTCTGCCTCGCCAGCTGATCAGGTTTAGGTTTAGGTTAGGTTATAGGTTTTGGGATTTGATAATGGGTTCAAATTTAGGTTATAGGTTTTGGTTATGGTTTAGGTTATAGGTTATAGGTTTAAGATAAGGTTTAGGTTTAGGTTTAGGTTATAGGTTATAGGTTTTGGGATTTGAGAATGGGTTCGGGTTTAGGTTATAAGTTTTGGTTTTAGTTTAGGTTATAGGTTTTGGTTTAGGTTTAGGTTATAGGTTTTGGGATTTGAGAATGGGTTTAGGTTTAGGTTATAGGTTTTGGTTTTGGGTTAGGTTATAGGTTTTGTTTTAGGTTATAGGTTATAGGCTTAGGATAAGGTTTAGGTTTAGGTTTAGGTTATAGGTTTTGGGATTTGAGAATGGGTTCGGGTTTAGGTTATAGGTTTTGGTTTTGGATTAGGTTATAGGTTTTGGGATTTGAGAATGGGTTCGGGTTTAGATTATAGGTTTTGGTTTTGGTTTTGGTTATAGGTTTTGGTTAAAGTTATAGGTTATAGGTTTAGGTTTAAGTTAAGATTAGGTTTAGGCTATAGGTTTTGGAATTTGATAATAGTTTTAGGTTATAAGTATAGGTTTAGGTTAACTTATAGGTTTTGGGATTTGAAAATGGGTTCGGGTTTAGGTTATAGGTTTTGGTTTTGATTTAGGTTATAGGTATAGGTTAAGGTTATAGGTTATAGGTTTAGGTTTAGGTTTAGGTTAGGTTTAGGTTATAGGTTTTGGGATTTGGGAATAGTTTTAGGTTATAAGTATAGGTTTAGGTTAGGTTATAGGTTTTGGGATTTGATAATAGGTTCGGGTTTAAGTTATAGGTTTTGGTTTTGGTTTTGGTTTTGGTTTTGGTTTAAGTTATAGGTTTTGGTTAAGGTTATAGGTTATAAGTTTAGGTTTAGGTTAAGGTTAGGTTTAGGTTATAGGTTTTGGGATTTGGGAATAGTTTTAGGTTATAAGTATAGGTTTAGGTTAGGTTATAGGTTTTGAGATTTGATAATGGGTTCGGGTTTAGATTATAGGTTTTGGTTTTGGTTTAGGTTATAGGTTTTGGTTTAGGTTATAGGTTATAGGTTTAGGATAAGGTTTAGGTTTAGGTTTAGGTTATAGGTTTTGGGATTTGAGAATGGGTTTGGGTTTAGGTTGTAGGTTTTGGTTTTGGTTTTGGTTTTGGTTATAGGTTTTGGGATTTGAGAGTGGGTTCGGGTTTAGGTTATATGTTTTGGTTTTGGTTTAGGTTATAGGTTTTGGAATTTGGGAATGGGTTCGGGTGTAGGTTATAGGTTTTGGTTTTGGTTTAGGTTATAGGTTTTGGTTAAGGTTATAGGTTATAGGTTTAGGTTTAGGTTAAGGTTAGGTTTAGGTTATAGGTTTTGGGATATGTGAATAGTTTTAGGTTATAAGTATAGGTTTAGGTTAGGTTATAGGTTTTGGGATTTGAGAATGGGTTCGGGTTTAGGTTATAGGTTTTGGTTTAGGTTTAGGTTATAGGTTTTAGTTAAGGTTATAAGTTATAGGTTTAGGTTTAGGTTAAGGTTAGGTTTAGGTTGTAGATTTTGGGATTTGGGAATAGTTTTAGGTTATAAGTATAGGTTTAGGTTAGATCAAAGGTTTTGGGATTTGATAATGGGTTCGAGTTTAGGTTTTAGGTTTTGGTTTTGGTTTAGGTTATAAGTTTTGGTTTAGGTTATAGGTTATAGGTTTAGGATAAGGTTTAGGTTTAGGTTATAGGTTTTGGGATTTGAGAATTGGTTCAGGTTTAGGTTATAGGTTTTGGTTTTAGTTTAGGTTATAGGTTTTGGAATTTGAGAATGGGTTCGGGTTTAGGTTATAGGTTTTGATTTTGGTTTAGGTTATAGGTTTTGGTTTTGGTTTTGGTTTAGGTTATAGGCTTTGGTTAAGGTTTTAGGTTATAGGTTTAGGTTTAGGTTAAGGTTAGGTTTAGCTTATAGGTTTTGGGATTTGTGAATAGTTTTAGGTTATAAGTATAGGTTTAAGTTAGGTTATAGGTTTTGGGATTTGAGAATGGGTTCGGGTTTAGGTTATAGGTTTTGGTTTAGGTTTAGGTTATAGGTTTTGGTTAAGGTTATAAGTTATAGGTTTAGGTTTAGGTTAAGGTTAGGTTTAGGTTGTAGATTTTGGGATTTGGGAATAGTTTTAGGTTATAAGTATAGGTTTAGGTTAGGTCATAGGTTAAGGTTTAGGGATAAGTTATAGGTTTTGGGATTTGAGAATGGGTTCGGGTTTAGGTCATAGGTTTTGGTATTGGTTTAGGTTATATAGGTTTTGGGATTTGAGAATGGGTTTGGGTTTAGGTTATAGGTTTTGGTTTTGGTTTAGGTTATAGGTTTTTGGATTTGAGAATTGGTTCGGGTTTAGGTTAAGGGTGTGGTCCCTGCAAATACAAATATAAACACGGCTTGCCCAAATGGCCAGGCCCTTCCAATACCATCCATAGGAAATGGACAGCTTCATCATGGTCATAACAGCAGTTTCCACCTTATAGGAACCCCTGCTCTTCCCGATGGCTCCGATGTACATCCGGGTCTGCTCCATTAATTTTGAAAAAATACATAAACACGACTTATCCAAATGGCCAGGCCCCTCCAATGTCGTTCATAGAAAATGGACAGCTTCATCATGGTCATAACAGCAGTTTCTACCTTCCAGGGACCCTCGCTCATCCGAATAGCTCCGACGCACATCCGGGTCTGCTCCATTAATTTTGAGCAAATACATAAACACGCCCGTTCAAATGGTCAGGCCCCTCCAATGTTGTCCATAAGAAATGAACAGATTCATCATAGTCATAAGAGCAGTTTCACCTTCCATGGACCCCCGTTCAACATCCGGATAGCTCTGACGCACATCCGGATATATAAATGAGTACAGTTTAACAGAACATTATTAGCAATGTTTCAAATGCATACCTCCCTTAGAAAGTCCTTCAGTTAATCCTCATGAAAGTCTTGATCTGTTAGAACCTTAATAGTAACATCCTGCATTCCATGATTGAATAAATAAGAAGATGCATCACTTTTACTTTCAAGCCAAACAAAAATGGGACAAAGAACCATGTAAGAACCATGAAGAAAAATGTGGATTTCTTTGAATATGATAGAGAGATTGGTCAAGAAACTGAACCACAAATTACTCTCATCAGGTTAGTTATCAGAATAACATTTTCAGAGAGCACGCCATCCTGCATTAAACACTTGCCTATGTAATTCAATTCTCTTCAGTAAAATCAAATTACTGTCTTAAAAGAAATGCACGTCATGCATACGAAACGTCATTTTCAAACCAAACTACACTCGCTATTTTCAAATCTCACGCGGCTACTTCATTCCCCCACTATCTCCCTCGATTTTCCCACTCTCACCTCTCCGTCTCTCTCTCTTGAAGCAAAAAAAGAAGAAAGAAAATCTCTTTTATATTTTTTCAATCCATCTTCCATTTTCTTCTTAACAAGAAAATCCATATTTACTAATATTTTCATTTTTCTATTTTTCAAAAGAATGAGTTCGGACTCCAAAAGCGTCGGCTCTAGCACTCGCACTTTTAGCCTAAACCCTAACCGAGCACTCCAAAATTACCAAATACTCGTAAACATTCATTGCGAGCATTTTTTGTCTATGTGTATGACGACCATACTGTTTAAAGCATTTTAGGAAAAAAGATATGACTTACAGTCGAAGGAATGTGAAGTAACTAACAGATGTACCAATTCAGAACCATCCATCAATTTGCATCACTTCACAAGCATGTGCATTAGTTACAAAAGTCTAGGATTTGTTGCAATAAGGAAAAGTCAATCAGTTACACAAATGAGTTGATGAGCCAGGCTACAAATGAGTGCATGAAGCCCAAGTACTACTCGTACATGTGGTGACAGGTCTGCATCGATGGATATCAATTTAAAAATGAGTGCATAAAAAGAAAGTAACCATTGATTTGAAAAAAAAAAAAAACCTGATATCATTTCGTAACCATCGATGGCTATCATTTCCTTCTTTTTTGTTGTAAGTTGCAGTAACAGTTTCCTTCTTTTTTCCATTAAAATGCTACTAGCAAAGAAGAATGGAAAATGTACCAATCACTTTCATAGAGAATGACAACATCTGCAATGGCAAGGTTGATACCCAGACTAATGTATCAAGTAAATGCAATTTTGTTTGAGATGATGAATAACAGAAAAGACCAACAAGTTTCCTTCTCACCCTATCAGATTCACCACCTTGTGTTTTCACCAGGGCCCAAATATCAGGTTGATTCAAAACTCAGGTGGGCTACACCATGGGGAACAGTGGAGATGGGAGGCCCCATTGTTAAAATTCAGTACATTTCAACACTCATGTGGGCCACACCAAATGAACTTAGAGTTTTTAGGGATGATTTTACACCGTCCCCTATGACTTGCCTAACCTAAGTCTTGTATTGGACTTATTTTAAGGATCCACAGTGAAAATGTGGTGGTGCACTTGGCGGACGGAGTGGGTCTGATGCACATTCTCACCCATGTGGTCAACACAAAGAAGTAACATGTGCAGAAAATGCAGCGCAGAGATGGTATGTCTATCAAAACAAAGATGAATTGTGAATCAAGTGTCAACACAAAGAAGTAACATGTGCAGAAAATGCATTTCTCATACTCTCTAACATATATTGTAACAACTTAGTGTAACATCCCGAATTTTGGTCAACCTGTGATTAGACGTCCTTAGGCAATGGGTTAATTAAAACACCTAGAAAATCGCTTAGAACCCAATTCCATAGCCAAAGAGATCACTTAGGGTTAATTCCTTTAGAAACTAAGTATAAGTTAGCTAGCGCAACGCTAAAGTAGCTGAAAAATAGTCTCTAATCACTTTAAATATGTTCTACATGACCCAAATCGAGTAGAACCAATGACTCTATAATACTCTATAACCTTGGAACAAACTCTAAGCCGGTTTCTTCTCTGGACCTCTTTGAAACTTTGTATTGGATCTAGACCGCGCGTCGAAAGTCCGATACCTACTATCTTACACCGTTAGGACCGCCTAGCTGGACTTGACAATTATTTTAAAAATCAAGTCCAACCGATAATCACAGGCTATTTCATTGAGCCCGGACTGAAGAGAGTGCGAATAGGGACAGATTTGAAATTTGAAATTTAAATCTGGCACACGACTCGACGTGTCAGTATTAAGCGTTCTGACCGTCAGAATTCAGCCAAATTACACCCTCGGATCAGAAAAAATTTTTATTTCATATCATGAGACTTGCAGGCCTGATCTACGTGCGGTGACCGCTGAACTGAAACTTGACCTCCACGTGCGATCTGCGAACCCTGCCGGACTGAAAACTTGATGTATGCTAGATCTAGTATGCATGAGCTTAAGTCCGACCGCATTTGGCTAGGGGACCACCAGAAATCATCTTTTGGACCGAAACAGCCACGATTTGGATATGCCCTAAGTAAACATTGTACCCGAGCCTATTTTGGCCACATTTGAGCTTATAAAAGGGGTTGAAACCCTCACTCCTCTCTCCCATCTGAATTTGAAAAAAAACTCTAGATTGGGAGAGAGAAAAGGTGAGAGTTTGTGAGAGAGATTGGAGGAGAATTCCTTGCCGCTTGTGCTACCCGTTGCAAGTGTGTAAGCAACACACTTCGATCACCTGGCCGGTGATTTCTCCCCATTTTCAGGTAAGAAAATATCCTAGAAGTTGCTGATTTAGTGTTCCCTTGGTTTAATAGCAAAGTAGCTGATAGATTTCGTAAATCAGGTTCCCTAATCGCCGTAGACGAAGCGTATACGCTCCGTTTGAAACGGTACGGTTATAAGAGATAAGGTGCGGATATTAAATGCTTTGATTGACTATTTTCAACGCTTTCAATGTCGTTTAATAGTAGATTATCGACGGCAACGCCGTTTGACATGTACAACATCCTGTCCGTTTCCTGTTTCGTAAACCGGCGAAGAATATGAGATTTAGGGCATTTTAGTCATTTGTAGGAAGTACTGTTTTCATTCATATTTTGTTGATGTGATTGACATGGTTCATTGTCGTATTAGAATGTTAGGAATACGTGCATAATTAGTTTGGCGAAGAGATTCGCTTAAATGCGCACTTCAGGTCGACATACTCTATGTAGACTTAAGTGTGTAGTGTAAGTGTTTGTATAAATGCTTGTATTAGTATGTATTGAATTAAATGGTGTTATGAATTAGTTTGAGATTGATTTCTCAATTAATATGCTGGTGTAAATGGTTTCCTACATGTTAGCCATATGCATGATTTCATTATATGAATGAAATGCATGTGCTTGATGATTCGCTTAAGTTGTATGTTATAATATGTGCTTGATGATTTTATTATGATTTAGTTTGAGATTGAATTCTCAATTAATATGCTGATGAAAATGATTTCCTATATGTTGGCGATATGCATAATTTCACTATATGTATGAAAGGCATGTGTCAGATGATTTACTTAAGTTGTACGATATAACATGTGTTAACATGCTCACATGGTTGTGTTTCATTTTCAATACTCTCACATGATTGCTGATGTGGATTCATATGTGTTTGGGACTATACTTAGTCCAGGCAGTCGATAACAGAGAAAATTCGTGGCTAGCTGGTATTTACCACGAAGGACGCGTCGATGAACGCGAGTCGTGTTTGGAGTTGACGGCAGTGGTTAGGCCACGCGAAGTGTTTCACGCACTTCATGTCATTCGACTTGCGAGGCGCTCGTGCTAGTCGAGCCCATCAAGTAACCCGACTGGCCGTTGTATGTTCACCCTGCATGAGTCATAACTGCTTGAACCTAGGGTACTGAACTTACCATTGTAAACCCTGTCAACCATGGTACCTTGATCCACGAAGACTCATGAGCCGGGCATGGTGGTATGGGACACCGTGGTCAAGCTGTCGGCGTATGCTAGGGCCACAAACCTCCCCGTAGTGACCAGTGAACACCTATGACTCGTGAGCAGATTATGGTGGTATGGGACACTATATTTTTACTATCGGCCTACATTGATAAGGTAATGGGGGAGCGGAGCAACGAGTGCGTGCAACAGCCCTGGCAGCCCTTTGTAGTGACCGTGAGCGTATTCTGAGTCTACGGGAGGCGATGACCCTTCAGTAGCAGTAGAGTACAGTAGGCCTGTATTGATAAGGTAATGGGGGAGCGGTGCAACGAGTGCGTGCAACAGCCCTGGCAGCCCTTGCAGCGACCTACAAAATATACATCGTATGAGATTACTAGGAGTGATGACCCTAGACAGGATCTGTGTTGGGATTGATACAAGGGAAGTACCTTAATTTCCCAATCTGCTGTTTGAATGGACTAATAATAACTCGAAAATCATATCACCATACCATTGCATGTGCCTGGAAGATGTGGAGCACTTGAGGGTCGATTGCATGCCGCGGTCGTAAGATGGTGCCGTATGAGGGAGATCATCGGTGAGGGCATACATCACGTCATGTCATACTGCATTAACAACAGTATTAGGATTGTTTGATTTACTGCTTTACTATTAGCGCATGATTGATTTGATAATATGCTAATCTCTGCTCTCTTAGCCCACTGAGTTGATCACTCACTCCCACGTTACGGGATGGTGTTTTCGGACACCCACCAGTCCCTATTGTGATTGCAGATGATGGCGCGGCCTGCGAGGTGGAGCTGGACTTGATGATGATGAGGAGGATTCCTCCTTTATGCGTAATCTGATTGATGGGATTACAGGGAGGTTGATTAGATACATTGACACTTGTCATTTTATATTTTTAAAGCACTCATGTATATTCTTTTGTTTACTTTTGAAGTATATATGTATGTATTTAACCTGGTAACATGTTCACACTCTGGAGACATACAACAGTTTATATATGTTATACATATTATTATAGTCTTCCGCTTACAAATTTAACTGTCTTTGGAGTATGATATGCTGTTCTGGCTTAATCTCACTCATGTTTAATACATTAACACAGATAACATTCAATCATACATATCTATGTTGCATAAATAATATTTTGGAACTTAGGAGTGGAGTTTTTACTCGACCTCCCAATTTTCGGGATGTTCCAGATGGTATCAGAGCATGATTTGGATTAAACCGGGCCTGGGTTATGGTCACGCGATGTACGCTGTCGCTTCCTTTGACTTAGGTGGGTGCGAGAAGGGTCTAGAAACTCTTATAGGATCGCAGATTCGCCAATAGGCGAAGACAATTCATATCGATCACGCGATCGAGTTCGTAACGCATTTAGGGTAGCGTAAAGCGACCTAAGTAGCTCCTAGGTTATAGGTAGTTGGGTTGAGACGTTCTTTGAACGATTCTAAACCTATAAATATAAATTCTTGGGCTGTGGGACAACCACCACCCCGGTATTCAATCGCCAGGGCTTAAAAATCCCGTTTCACCTAAAATCTTCAAAATTCTTCCTCTCACCACTCCAATCTTTAATTCTTTCCTACTATTTTTATGTTAGGAATCAATCCTAGTGTGAAAATGATACAAAATCATACTTTGACAAAATTTTATGGTGAATAGTAAAATTTCATGAAAAATGGCCATATGGCCATTCTAAGTTTGCTTTCTTTAGTAAATAATGGGCTAGATGGATGTACTAGCTCCTTCTACCCCAAAATCATATGCTACATGATAGGAAACTGTATTCAAGTTTACAGATTAACCTCGAAAAGCCTCGAACGCATGTTTGGGCCTATATAGGTCAATATATAATGAACCAAGGTGGGGCCCATAGTTATTTGGGGTTCCTAGGACATGGGGGACCAGACCCATGTGGTCCCACCGACCAGATCACCGGACGGTCGGCGATGCATTGCCATCCGGTGGGGCCCACTTGATCTGATTTTTGCGCGCACGCCCTATTTTGGGTCGTGTACACCCCCCATGTAGTGTTCGTGCGTAGAAAACCCCAAAAATAGCTACTTCCTTCACAAAAGTCCCCATTCCAAGCTCCATTTTCATTTTTCAGCTGCCCTCTCCTAAATCTGTGGATCCAAACCACTCTCAAATCCATCCTTGGCCAAAAATGACCACACTCCATCACTCTATTGAAGTTTGCAGCCTTCCCTCTTGTAAATCTCGTCGTTTGGAGCTCTTACAACCCCCAAATCGAGCTGAAATCGTGAGGAGCTCCATTCCTCTTTTTTCTTGTCTTTTCTTTTTAAAAATCCATCCTTTGGGAGCTTGAAGCATCCCTGTACAACGCCTAGATTTCGTTCTATCCATTTAGGCAATGATTTCTTCGCATTTCCTCCTCTATCGCCCGACTCGAACTAGTAATCTAGATCCAGATATCGCGGGTTGTAGTTAGTCATTTCCTACTTTTTGTGTGTAAGCCTGTTAAGGCTAGTAGTTTACTTATGTTGCAGTTGTAGTTTTAATTGTCTTAGTTCCCATGTACTTCTTATCATGATGCCTGTAAGAAGAAATCCCTGGTATTGTGACAATTTTAATTTAATGGAATGCATGATGTTTTTCGGCTTGTTATGTGAATGTTTGTGTTGTGGTTTGGGCTTAATATAGCCGAATTTGGTTAGATGGAATGCATACCGTTTCATTTCGCTGTATGGTATTGTCCCTAGATTGGGAGTATTATAACTCCCGGAATTCAGCCTACAAATTAATTTTTATCCCAACCCACCCTCCTACCAAGCATGCCACTTTTAATCCCGCCATGGGATTAGGAATGCAGTTCCATTTAATACAACTTAATGCTACTGGTCACATAGGCCCTTGACATTTTGGACCTAGTGTTAGCACTCCTAGATTTGAAGGATCTGACTATATAGGAAAGCCAATTCTATTTAGATAATCTTTACCCTAAGCGATAGAGCAATTCCTTGTATTAGTAATGGTATGGAACCATTTACCGTATAATTTTAGGCTTTGGATTATAGCTACTGAGTTACAGACTAGGCTACTAGTTGTCTTAGGCAGTGTAAGGCCTATATATGCTAAGGGATAGTAGGTTAGATTTGGTTGGAATGGGACTCCCTTCCTTCGATAGATCCCCTTATAACTTATAGACTTCTGTTGTTGCCCATAGGAAGGAACCATTCACTCTCAGGGAACATTTATAAATCCCTCAGATTGAACTTAGAATGTACTAGCACGCCCCTTAAAAATTTCCGTCCCCAAGGGTTTATTTCATTCGGGAACGCAGAATAAAGGAAATGCAATTATCAGCAAAGTATTCACAGTTTGAATCGACTTCTTAATCCTAGTAGTTACCAATGAATCCAATGCTCTGATCAAGCAGAAGATCAGCATCGACTAGGATTGAGGACTGATACAACAACTTTTCTGTCATCGCGAGGCAGAAGGTTTGTGTATTCGGCTCAAACCCATTACATAACTATTCTTTCGTGTTGGCCTGACCACATACAACCACAAGTTATTGCTTTGCCCTTGGTAAATGTTAAGGACTTAAAGCCAGTAGAGGATTCGACATCTTGCCACCAACTCATACTTGCCCCTAAACTCAACTACAATAGAGATTATGCTCATCTCTATCGCCACAGATACCAATGCCATAGAATGCATCATTAGCAAGGAAAACCATGTAGAGAAAGGTTGTTTCCATTTTAGGTTAAGGATAGCCCCTAAGTTGCGCCTCGTTCCGATATACGGATCGATGCAAAGCTTCTTGAACTTTAAGTGAAACCAAGTTTTAAGGGGGGTAGAACATAATGAGTCCAATCCAGTTAGGTCAGCCCATGCAACCGTTCGATCAGAGTGGCGCAGCGGAAGCATGGTTAGCCTCTTCCCCACTGACCCAGGATCGAAACAGTTGATTTAGGTTATATGTACGGTTAGGTTATTAAATAGGATTTGAACCTTCCTTAGAAAAAGTATTCCTTGCCCTTCGCCAATTTCGGGGACAAAATTGTGTTTTAAGGGGGGTAGATTGTAACACCCCGAATTTTGGTCAACCTGGGATTAGACGTCCTTAAGCAATGGGTTAATTAAAACACCTGAAAAATTGCTTAGAACTCAATTCCAGAGCCAAAGAGATCACTTAGGGTTAATTCCTTTAGAAACTAAGTATAAGTTAGCTAGCGCAACGCTAGAGTAGCAGGGAAATAGTCCCTGATCACTTTAAATACGTTCTACAAGACCCAAATCGAGTAGAACCAATGACTCTATAATACTCTATAACCTTGGATAAAACTCTAAGCCGGTTTGTTCTCTGGACCTCTTTGAAACTTTGTATTGGATCTAGACCGCGCGTCGAAAGTCCGATACCTACTATCTTACACCGTTAGGACCGCCTAGCTGGACTTGACAATTATTTTAAAAATCAAGTCCAACCGATAATCACAGGCTATTTCATTGAGCCCGGACTGAAGAGAGTGCGAATAGGGACAGATTTGAAATTTAAAATTCAAATCTGGCACACGACTTGACGTGTCAGTATTAAGCGTTCTGACCGTCAGAATTCAGCCAAATTACACCCTCGGATCAGGAAAAATTTTTATTTCATATCATGAGACTTGCAGGCCTGATCTACGTGCGGTGACCGCTGAACTGAAACTGGACCACCACGTGCGATCTGCGAACCCTGTCGGACTGAAAACTTGATGTATGCTAGATCCAGTATGCATGAGCTTAAGTCCGACCGCATTTGGCCAGGGGACCACCAGAAATCATCTTTTGGACCGAAACAGCCCCGATTTGGATATGCCCTAAGTAAACATTATACCCGAGCTTATTTTGGGCACATTTGAGCTTATAAAAGGGGTTGAAACCCTCACTCCTCTCTCCCATCCGAATTTGAGAAAAACCCTAGATTGGGAGAGAGAAAAGGTGAGAGTTTGTGAGAGAGATTGGAGGAGAATTCCTTGCCGCTTGTGCTACCCGTTGCAAGTGACTAAGCAACACACTTCGATCACCTGGCCGGTGATTTCTCCACATTTTCAGGTAAGAAAATATCCTAGAAGTTTCTAATTTAGTGTTCCCTTAGTTTAATAGCAAAGTAGCTGATAGATTTCGTAAATCAGGTTCCCTAATCGCTGTAGACGAAGCGTATACGCTCCGTTCGAAACGATACGGTTATAAGAGATAAGGTGCGGATATTAGACACTTTGATTGACTGTTTTCAACGCTTTCAATGTCGTTTAATAGTAGATTATCGATGGCAACGCCGTTTGACATGTACAATATGCTGTCCGTTTCCTGTTTCGTAAACCGGCGAAGAATATGAGATTTAGGGTATTTTAGTCATTTGTAGGAAGTACTGTTTTCATTCATATTTTGCTGATGTGATTGACATGGTTCATTGTCGCATTAGAATATTAGGAATACATGCATAATTAGTTTGGCGAAGAGATTCGCCTAAATGCGCACTTCGGGTCGACATACTATATGTAGACTTAAGTGTATAGTGTAAGTGTTTGTATAAATGCTTGTATTAGTATGTATTGAATTAAATGGTGTTATGAATTAGTTTGAGATTGATTTCTCAATTAATATGCTGGTGTAAATGGTTTCCTACATGTTAGCCATATGCATGATTTCATTATATGAATGAAATGCACGTGCTTGACGATTCGCTTAAGTTGTATGTTATAACATGTGCTTGATGATTTCATTATGATTTAGTTTGAGATTGAATTCTCAATTAATATGCTGATGAAAATGATTTCCTATATGTTGGCGATATGCATAATTTCACTATATGTATGAAAGGCATGTGTCAGATGATTTACTTAAGTTGTACGATATAACATGTGTTAACATGCTCACATGGTTGTATTTCATTTCCAATACTCTCACATGATTGCTGATGTGGATTCATATGTGTTTGGGACTATACTTAGTCCAGGCAGTCGATAACAGAGAAAATTCGTGGCTAGCTGGTATTTACCACGAAGGACGCGTCGATGAACGCGAGTCATGTTTGGAGTTGACGGCAGTGGTTAGGCCACGCGAAGTGTTTCACGCACTTCATGTCGTTCGACTTGCGAGGCACTCGTGCTAGTCGAGCCCGTCAAGTAACCTGACTGGCGGTTGTATGTTCACCCTACATGAGTCATAACTGCTTGAACCTAGGGTACTGAACTTACCATTGTAAACCCTGTCAACCATGGTACCTTGATCCACGAAGACTCATGAGCCGGGCATGGTGGTATGGGATACCATGGTCGAGCTGTCGGCCTACGCTGGGGCCACAAACCTCCCCGTAGTGACCAGTGAGCACCTGTGACTCGTGAGCAGATTATGGTGGTATGGGACACTATATTTTTACTGTCGGTCTACATTGATAAGGTGATGGGGGAGCGGAGCAACGAGTGCGTGCAACAGCCCTGACAGCCCTTTGTAGTGACCGCGAGCGTATTCTGAGTCTACGGGAGGCAACGACCCTTCAGTAGCAGTAGAGTACAGTAGGCCTGTATTGATAAGGTGATGGGGGAGCGGTGCAACGAGTGCGTACAACAGCCCTGGCAGCCCTTGCAGCGACCTACAAAATATACATCGTATGAGATTACTAGGAGTGACGACCCTAGACAGGATCTGTGTTGGGATTGATATAAGGGAAGTACCTTAGTTTCCCAATTTGCTGTTTGAATGGACCAATAACAACTCAGAAATCATATCACCATACCATTGCATGTGCCTGGAAGATGTGGAGCACTTGAGGGTCGATTGCATGCCGTGGTCGTAAGATGGTGTCGTATGAGGGAGATCGTCGGTGAGGGCATACATCACGTCATGTCATATTGTATTAACAACAATATTAGGATTGTTTGATTTACTGCTTTACTATTAGTGCATGATTGATTTGATAACATGCTAATCTCTGCTCTCTTATCCCACTGAGTTGATCACTCACTCCCACGTTACGGGATGGTGTTTTCGGACACCCACCAGTCCCTATTATGATTGCAGATGATGGCGCGGCCTGCAAGGCGGAGCTGAACTTGATGATGATGAGGAGGATTCCTCCTTTATGCGTGATCTGATTGACGGGATTATAGGAAGGTTGATTAGATACATTGACACTTGTCATTTTATATTTTTAAAGTACTCATGTATATTCTTTTGTTTACTTTTGAAGTATACATGTATGTATATAACCTGGTAACATGTTCACACTCTGGAGACATACAACAGTTTATATATGTTATACATATTATCAGAGTCTTCCGCTTACAAATTTAACTGTCTCTGGAGTATGATATACTGTTCTGGCTTAATCTCACTCATGTTTAATACATTAACACAGACAACATTCAATCATACATATCTATGTTGCATAAATAATATTTTGAAACTCAGGAGTGGAGTTTTTACTCGACCCCCCGATTTTCGGGATGTTACACTTAGCAAAGTGACTCACCGATAATTACATTGATTTTCTAGTTTGGACTGCTTGAAACCTGCTCTTGCTTCTTCAGCCCAATCCTAAAATGCAGTTTAGAGATGTTATGTCTGTCAAAACAGGGTTGCCACCATATGTGTAGCATGGATTGTACATCCAAGTAGAGAAATGCCATTAATATGCTCAAAGGACTTACTTGATGCATGATATGAGCACCCCAAGTCTTGGAGTTATTACAGCTTAGTAACTTTGTACGTATGGGAGACTGAACATCTGGATTACCTTTCTAGACTGAACATCTGAACAATGGAGCTCATCAGATCACCGCAATGGGTCACATAACCATTAGCTCCATTTTTACAAATTGAATAACCAGGCACACTATGCACAGAATTTACTAAGCCAAAGTGCATGTGAAGCCCTGACCATCCGCATGCCATACGTGCGCATGATTCCTAGAGAAATCGGGAACATTGTGAAATCAATTTTCAGTGGGCCTTAGTGTTTAATCACTGGAAAATCATGATCTGTCAGCAATATTCTGCTGCACACCATTCCTTTTTGTTCATGATGTCCAAACACTAGATAAGGCATTGATGCAGCAATCAAATGTAAAGGGTGGGCTATGGAAGTATCATGCTATAAACTGGTTATCAGCCCATGCACAATGAAACAAAACACAATGCATGGCTTCAATCTGTGGACCGCTAGCACAAAACATCAATGTTGAATTACAGTGTGAGATGCATGATAAAGATCAGATGATTACTGGCCATTCATTAGGTGGGCCATGGTGTGCTGAACAAGTAGACGGTTAGAAAAAAAAAAAAAACTTGCTTTAGCTGGCTGTAAACACTTTACACCATGGCCCATATGATGAGTGGAGCAACCTGATTTTCAGGCTGATCTGCACTAGGTGGCCAACCTGATTGATGGCTAGCATTTATACTTTGTGTAGATGGGCTGGGTATCAAAGATATGATCAATAACTTACAGTTGTTCCAGAGTTGCCAAATTCCCTAACTCTGCAGGAAGTGGCCCAGTGAAACTATTTGAACTAAAGGACCTGCAACAGAATCCAAACCAAAATAATTCAAGTAAAATGATAAATTCAATATCCAATGACTAGAAAAATGCCACGTAGACACATGGTGAACCACTTAAAGTCAGGCGAGGTCAGGTCAGGTAGGGTATAAGTCCATCCTGATGACTGCAAAAAAGGTTTTAAGTTAGTCTTGTGAGTTGCTTTAATGCATTGATACATGGCTAGATTCTTTTTTTTTTTCTTTTTTTTTTTTTTTCTATTTTGGATTATCAATTGTCTGAACACTAGAGACCACACACACTCAAATGAGCTATATGAAAGCAGCATTAATAACACAAGCAAAGAAACCAGATTGATTGTTACTATTTTTGAAAATTCCTCTACAATAATAAAGTGATTTACCTAGAGTGCCGAAGAGGAGAATATTACACAAGGTATAACTGGACTCATTTAAAATACAATGAAAATCAGAAAGTGGATAGTAGCCTCTTCGAGTTGATGTATTCTGAGTTTTAAAATTATGGTTTTGGCCATGAGAGTGAGTGGAATTCTCATGGCATGCTTGGAAATATTAAAAATCCAAGTTTGGCTAGTGAGGTTTGGTTGAAATGGAAACATGAAGTGAAAATCTTCAGCATCAAGGTAATCCTACAAGCATATATTGATAAAATCGCAGAAATAATCAACCATGCTGGTTAAAAAAGCATGGGTATTTGATTTTGATCACTTCAAATAAGAAAGAAGAAAGAAAATTGATCACTTCCAATGAGAAAAAAGAAAGAAAAGAAAAGAAAAAAGGTTGTAAGGATGATTAATCTGACATGATAAATATTAAAAACTAGCATTAACGGTTCCCACCTTTGCTTTTGGAATGAGACAGCCCTTGGATTCATCCTTCATGTCAACTGTAGACATCAAAATCCCTGCTCATGATGGAAAAATAGATTATTATTATTAATTCACAAGCGTCGACAAGGGAACATGATAGGTAATAACCCAAGTTGGACTTACTCTTCTCAATAGCCAGCCCTCTTTCTTCGGAATCTCTGCAATTGTGACGGCCGTAGTGATTGCTGAGGTAGAAAAAGCAAGCAAGTTGAGCTAACATAATGGTGATAATAAATAGCTCAAGAATGCTATTGAATCTCAAAACCTGTATAAATGATACCAACCCATTTATTTGGTTCTATACTTCTATTAATCATGTTAATAACCTATGATGATTTTATTTTTTTTAATAATCTCCTACTTGAAGAATTAAAAAGTTTGAAACTTTGAATGAAAAACCTTTTTTTTGGGTAGTAAAAAATCTATGAAATTCTTGTAGTTGTGTAGAAATGTGAGCCCAATTAAGATCAGTGATTGTCAGATTTCTGAATTGATCATAAAATGGTGGGTCCTACTTTTCACATAACCAAGTATAACATCCCAGCTTGTATGATTCAACTGGGACCACAAGCAAAGATCCCAGCTTTATGTATACCTCAATATTAATGATACTAAACATATTCTACATAAAACTTATTTCCATGCCAATGAGCAGATGGTATGATTTTTGTCTTATGACATCCAAGAGTAAAAAGTTTGAGGAACTTACTGGTTTCGCCTCTATGTGATCACCATTGGGTTCAACCACCTTTCTAGCAAGCTAGCCCAATGTGAATCTATGAAACTGTGAAACTATGAAATTTGAATATGACAAACTGAGAAATTTTGTAACATTGTGATCAATTACCAAAAGACACGAGTAGATACAAAAGAATTCATCCAGCCCAAATCAAATAGACCAAAACCCAATAGTTCCTCATTCTCACCCCTTGAGCAGATTTTCAAGAAGCAATGGTGGAAACAAAAGTAGGGGGAGATCCCATTCCAGCCCAATTTTCTCTTCATTGCTTTAAATGTAACTTGATTCCATTCCTGCCTCTATATTTTATAATCCTATTCATTGAAAATCCCATGGAAGAATTGTTCAAGGCTAAAATTGAATGTAACTTAATTTATAAAAATAAAAAATAAAAGGAAGCACAAATGATCAGCTAGAAAACAAAGGGCCACAGTATTACTGTATCAAATATGTAAGGCATTGTATCGCCACTCTTCCAAGAAGATACAAGAGCCTACATTCAAATTCCAGAAACAATCAACAACTGAAACTGACTATTTTATTAAGACATGATACTTGCTAAATAATTGTATTTTTATTTCCAGTTGCTTTAAATGGAAGCATGAAAATAAGTAACACCACATAGTAATGATTTTTTTTTTAAAAAAAAAGATTGTGACTACATGAAAAGAAAATCTCCTTATTCAACTAACACATGATACTTGCAAATGATTACATGCATACATCTCTGTATGTGGTTATACTTCTAGCCGGTTCACCATGGTAGCGGCAATCAATTACAACAACTATATATCCTCAAGAAGCATGCGCCTGAGAAAATGAAATTGGCAGTTGAGAAGCCATGCTGTTGTGAATTCTGTATAATGACAAATGAAGGCCCCCATTGTGGATGGATCATAGCTTGAAATCACACTGACCAGACAATCTGAGTAATCAGGATCCACTTGTCAAGTATCTTTTGAGATTCTGAGTAATCAGGATCTACTTGATTGGAATTGGTAGGATTTAAAATAAGGACATCCCTTGTGTCCATCCCTAGGCCCACCAAAACTTTGCCCTTTCTAATTCTATTGGTCAATCATCATGCAATACTTTTAGAGGACCCAGAGGGCCAAAGATACACAGAATATTCTCCAAAGGTTTGGAGTTCACTTGGAATCCTCATGCAACTGTTTCACAAGCATCTTTGCATCATCTCTCATGGCCAAAAATAAAAAATAAAAAAATCATGAAGTGTCACGCTAAAATCAATAGAAAAGAAGCACTAGAACTACCAGCACAACTAATGCAACAAGCGGGAATATTCATTTCACAGATTTATCATTCCATATTTTGTAAATTGTAAGATATTAGGTACCCCCCCCCACCAAAAAAAAAAAAAAAAAAAAAACCAACATCAGGAATTTTCTAGGTAGGTGAATATTGTGATAATTTAATCATAATTGGGTTCCAGCATGATGCAGTGAGTCAGAAGCGAACATGATAAACCCAGTGATCACAATCTGGCCTTGATAGACCATCTTTAAGTCACCATTGAAAACTTAGTTGGATCATCATCCTCTGCCATAAGTAACTAGTGAGAATTTTGATATAAAGATAACATGAAGTGGGCCACCATTCATTCCCCAATCTCACCGTTTGTTCCAATATACCTAAAAAGTGTTGAGCAAAGAGACGAGCCCTTGAGAGGAGATTGAGCAAGATCTCAATGTTCAATTAGCTCCTTTACTTCTTTCTACATCTGCACAACAAAAGGTCAAGTCATCTATGTCTAGGCCATAGAAACTTTGGCTCTCTAAATGCCAAAAAATTTTGAATCTAAAAATCAAAAATTGGATTTGGGTTTTGAATTTCTGTAGTTGAGGACCTAGGAATTTAAAAACCCAAAATGAAACTTACCATTTTCTAGCATTGGAGAGCAAAATTCAAAGAAACAAAACAACCAAATGCCATTTCAAAGTCATCTTCCAGAAAGAAAGTAAAAAAGAAAAAGAAAAGAAAAATCCACTTGAGTTCTTTAGAATCCGTACCATAAAGCTTGAGTTGTGTTTCAAGATCATGGATCCCACCTGAATAACCTCCACTACTGTCATCGGGCTGTTTATCAATCAACCGCCTCCTTTTCTTGGTCATCGTTTCTTCAAGAATTCAACTCAACAAACATAAAAATACTATCAAAAAGATCCCAAACCAAATTCCAAAGAAACCCAACTTCAATTCATTGAAATCGTCAATGAAAACAGAGAATTCTGCATGAAAAAAAATATATAAAAAAAAAAAAACCTTTTTCTATGGACACTTCAAGTAGATTTTTTTTTTTTTGAAGACCTTCTCGTGAGCATCGCTTTGTCATTGAGACAAGAAATGAACAATGCTTTTATCATTGGGACTTGGGAAAATATCCGATGGTAATTTTTCTCATACAAAGATATCTTAATGCTCTTGTTATTTGGACATAAATTGATGTTAGGAAAAAAAATCTGTGCATGTGATTGTGGGCTTGTGGGTTGTTTCTATAATTGGTAGTTGATTCAATTTCTTGACTCTTCTACATAGGTCAGTTCTCTTCAATTCTAAAATGGAAATTCTAATTTGAAATTGGATATGAGTTGCTTTCTTGGTTTGAATGCAGCTTACCTATTATATATACGTATGTATGTTTGCATATGAAATGTAAGATGTAAGTTGTCATGGACCATGGTCATGAATAAAACCATTTTTTGACACATGTTCTGAAGAATGCCATTTGTCTTTTGGCATTGCAACATTCATAGGAGGTACAAGGATGCAATGGACTTTTTCAAATAAGGACTCGAAGATGGAGCAGACACGAGAGATTGTTGTGAAGCTAAAGGAGAGGTTTCCTAGAACTGGCCAGATGTGGAAGGATTTGGAAGATGGTTGGCCTCAAAAGGGAAGACGATTTAGTTTGTTTGGTTTAAGTGAGACTGAGGAATTGAATAACCATTGTGATTTTTCTCATCTCTTCTTGATTAAGCTAAATGTCGGCATTTACATCAATTGTGCATCTAAACACGCCCTAGTGCAACTGTCACAACTCCACAGCATCAAAACTCCTGTTGAACTTCAGTTGGACCAAACCCTTAATAACCATGGTTTTACTTTCCCTTTCCCACAACTCCACAGCATCAATCCCATTGTTTCATGTAGATTCAAGAAGGCTCTCCCGTGGTTTCAAGAGTGTTTTATAAATTCAAGGTATTTATTAACTAATGAAGACGGCGAACAACCTCGGCACATCCAAAACCTATAACCTAAACCTTAACCTATAACCTAAACCAAAACCAAAACCTATAACCTAAACCCCAACCCATTCTCAAATCCCAAAACCTATAACCTAAACCAATACCAAAACCTATGACCTAAACCCAAACCCATTCTCAAATCCCAAAACCTTTAACCTAAACCTAACCTTAACCTATAACCTAAACCAAAACCAAAACCTATAACCTAAATCCAAACTCATTCTCAAATCCCAAAGCCTATAACCTATCCCTAAACCTTAACCTATAACCTAACCGAAACCTATACCTATAACCTAAAACTATTTCCAAATTCCAAAACCTATAACCTAAACCTAAACCTAAACCTATAACCTATAACCTTAACCAAAACCTATAACTAAACCAAAACCAAAACCTATAACCTAAACCTGAACCCATTCTTAAATCCCAAAACCTATAACCTAAACCAAAACCAAAACCTATAACCTAAACCCGAACCCATTCTCAAATCCCAAAACCTATAACCTAAACCTAAACCTAAACCTAAACCTTATCCTAAACTTATAACCTATAACTTAAACCAAAACCTATAACCTAAACCAAAACGAAAACCTATAACCTAAACCCGAACCCATTATCAAATCCCAAAACCTATAACCTAACCTAAATCTATACTTATTACCTAAAACTATTCCCAAATCCCAAAACCTATAACCTAAACCTAACCTTAACCTAAACCTAAACCTATAACCTATAACTTTAACCAAAACCTGTAACCTAAACCAAAACCAAAACCAAAACCTATAACCTAAACTCGAACCCATTCTCAAATCCCAAAACCTATAGCCTAACCTAAACCTATACTTATAACCTAAAACTATTTCCAAATCCCAAGACCTATAACCTAAACCTTAACCTTAACCTAAACCAAACCCGAACCCATTCTCAAATCCCAAAACCTATAACCTAAACCAAAACCAAAACCTATAACATAAACCCGAACCCATTCTCAAATCCCAAAACTTATAACCTAAACCAATACCAAAACCTATCACCTAAACCCGAACCCATTCGAAAATCCCAAAACCAATAACCTATCCCTAAACCTTAACCTATAACCTAACCTAAACCTATACCTATAACCTAAAACTATTCCCAAATCCCAAAACCTGTAACCTAAACCTAACCTTAACCTAAACCTAAACCTATAACCTATAACCTTAACTAAAACCTATAACCTAAACCAAAACCAAAACCTATAACCTAAACCCGAACCCATTCTCAAATCCCAAAACCTATAACCTAAACTAAAACTAAAACCTATAACGTAAACTCGAATCCTTTCTCAAATCCCAAAACCTATAACCTAAACCTAAACCTAAACCTTATCCTAAACCTATAACCTATAACCTAAACCAAAACCTATAACCTAAACCCGAACCCATTATCAAATCCAAAAACCTATAACCTAACCTAAACCTATACTTATAACCTAAAACTATTCCCAAATCTCAAAACCTATAACCTAAACCTAAACCTAAACCTATAACCTATAACCTAAACCAAAACCTATAACCTAAACCAAAACCAAAACCTAAACCTAAGACCTAAATGTATTCTCAAATTCCTAAACCTAAACCTACACCTAATCCTATTCTCAACTACTTAACCTAAACCTAAACTTGAAAATCCAACCCTAAACCCGATCCCAAACCCGAACCCGATTTCCTAAACCTAAACCTTAACTTATTCTCAATTTTCTAAAACTATAACCTATAATCTATAACCTAAACCTAAAACCTAAACTTAAACCTAAAACCTAAATATATTCTCAAATTCCTAAACTTAAACATACACCTAATCCTAATCTCAACTACTTAACCTAAACCTAAACTTGAAAACCTAAACCTAAACCCGATCTTGAACCCGAACCTGATTTCCTAAACCTAAACCTTAATCTATTCTCAATTCCCTAAAGCTATAACCTATAACCTATAACCTAAACCTAAGCTAAACCTATAACCTTAACCTAAACCTAAAACCTAAATGTATTTTCAAATTCCTAAACCTAAACCTACACTTAACCCTAATCTCAACTCCCTAACCTAAACCTAAACCTAAACCTAAACTTGAAAACCCAAGCCTAAACCCGATCCCGAACCCGAACCCGATTTACTAAACCGAAACCTTAACCTATTCTCAAATCTCCAAACCTAAACCTACACCAAATCCCAATCTCAACTCCCTAACCTAAACCTTAACCTAAACCTAAACTTGAAAACCCGATCCCAAACCCGACCCAAGTTCCTAAACCTAAATCTTAACATATTCTCAAATCCCAAAGCTATAACCTATAACCTAAACGTATAACCTTAACCTATAACCTTAACCTAAACCCAAAACCCAAACCTTAACCTAAACCAGAACCTATAACATTAACCTAAACCAAAACCTATAACCTAAACCTTAACCTAGGTTAAGGTTGTTTTTCTTTTCATTTGTCTGGACCATCTCCCATATGTTCTCTTTCTTTTCATTTATTTTTTTCCATAGAATTGTTTATGTTTGGATGGATGCAGTTTATGTTTGGATGAATGTAGCTTATGTCTAGATAGATTTACGGAGTTTTGCTTTAGATGGATGTGAATATGAATATGATTAGATGAAAGGAAATTTGAGATGAATATAACAGGTGTATATCAGGAAAAATACAACGAAAGGAAATTTGAGATGAAATTTTTTAACAAAAAAGACTTTAGCGACGAAAATTTTCGTCGCTAAAAGAGCCACGTTTTTTAGCCACGAAAATATTCGTAGCTAAAAGACCTTTGGATTTATTCTAAAAATTCTGCAGCCATGTTTTTTTTAGCTGCGAAAATTTTCATAGCTAAAAGTAAAGCTTTCATTTTTAGCTACGAAAATGTCCGTAGCTAAAAGTATACCTTTGGATTTTATATCAAAAACTGTTTACACATTAGGGACGCTAATTTTCGTTGCTAAAAGTCCCAGCCACATTTTTCAGCTATGAAATTTTTCGTAGCTAAAAGTCAACCATTGGAAAAAGTATTCACACATTTAGCGACGGAAAGTTTCATCGCTAAAAGTCCCAGCTAAGTTTTTAGCTAGGAAACTGTTCGTTGCTAAAAGTAAACCTTTGGATTCGTTTTAATATTTTTTAAAAAAATGTTCACAACATTTAGCGACGAAAAAGTTTGTTGCTAAAAGTGACTTTTAGCTAAGAATTTACAATTTCGCCGCTAAAAGTAATCTTTTAGCAACGAAAGTTTTTTCGTCACTAAAAGTCACTTTTAGCAACGAAAAAAGTTTCGTCACTAAAAGTTTCGTCACTAAAAACCTCTTTTCTTGTAGTGTTTGTTTCTCTTACTGTTTATCCACTCCTGCGTGAGTGATGAATGTTTGATCACAGCAAGGTGTGCTTGTGATCGGTTGTAACGTTCTGCTTTTATAGTGGATTGTTGATATGGACGAGGTCTCGTGGTTTTTACTTCTTTGAGGGTTTTCCAAGTAAAAAATCTCTTGTGTGGTGTGTGATTGTTGCTTTGATTTATTTCATTGCATTATTATCCCATAATTCTGGTTTGTTCAGGCGGCTAGATCCTAAGGTTTGTGCAAGGCCCCCAACAATGCCTCCTACCATGAAAATGGGACACGCACAAATTGCCTCGTCCATGAGTCAAAGTGAGGACACCACGAGGGGATCCTGACTGTGGGGCCCATCTTGATGTATATTCCTTTTTGTGGGGTCCACCTTGATGTATATTCCTTACTGTGGGGCCCACGTTGATCACAAGCTTACTGGGTTGAAGACCCTTCTACATTGCCACAAGGCTTCAGTGGGATCCTGACTGTGGGGCCCACCTTGATATATACTCCTTACATCCATGCCTTCTATCAGCTTTGAAAGGTCATTTTAGGGATTGATCCAAAAAATGAAGCAGATACAAATCTCAGGTGGACCCCACAGAGTTTCTTAAGTACGCAATCCGCTTCTCTTGGCAACATATTGGTAAACTCCATTTTCAGGGTTTTTTTTTTTTTATTCTTCAATCTCTCTTAATTTTCTTACCACCCATCTGACATCCTAATGTCCATCCACTGATCACTGTATTATCTCTCCTTTCTTTTATTTCTTTTGATTGAGGCTCTTGACGACACCCACCTACCGTTTGTCCAAATCAGGTTCATGTGTGTGATACATGAGAGGGGATCCCATTTATATTGATGATTCAATGCTTGCCAACTAATGATGGGATGCATTAGATCACATTATCTTGGGTATGCAATGTCTGCACCTATACTAAAAAACATTGTTCCTCTTAAGTGGGATCCATTCATTTACAATGTGGTTTTTTATTTTATTTTTTGGTCCTATTCTTAATGTAGATACAGGTTGAAGGTAAGCCAATGGAAGCTTTGAAAGTAGTGAAATACCAGCGGTGCAACCTGCACAGTAAAAGAGAGAGCAATTTCAGCCCTTTGAAACACATCAATGGCATAAAAACACATCACAAAATCCAAGCGTGACCTACATAATAGAGAAGGGAACAATTTCAGCCCTTTCGATCTGCACAATAGATAATGGAGCAATTTCAGCTCTTTCAAAAGCAGTTGTTTTTTCTTCTGTTAGACTTAGTTTTCTTTTAACTTACATTAGTTATAAGCTATTGTTTATATTTAGAAAATAGTTCCCCTAAATTGTTTCTACTGACTTTCATCGACAAAGTCACGAAAAAATGTTCCTTATAGTCTCTCTCTCTCTCTCTCTCTCTCTCTCTCTCTCTCTCTCTCTCTCTCTCTCTCTCTCTCTCTCTCTCTCTCTCTCTCTCTCCTATTTAGGTCTGTTGCAAGTGAAATTGTCTCATTCAAGCTATTCTGTTTTTACTCGCCCAAATAATCAAGATTGTCTATATTTTCTTCAGGGACTGTAATACTGATACCCAACATATAACAACGCAAAGATAAGGCCTATATAAGAAAAAACTTAATTGTCTGCTCTACTTTTATTACTACCAACAAAAAATGAGAAATGGAATTCAAGTATCAAGTCTTTCTTCTTTTTTCTTTTTTTAAAAAAAAAATTAACGATAAAATACTGCCGTGTTTATCAAAGATTACGCTGAATCGTCATGTTCTCTTTGACCTTGTGCTGTCCTGTCACATCGAATATGTTGTACCTACAAAAAATGTCAAACTAGTGGGACAATCCCAATCATTCAATTTTTCCAGTTGACCATGGATGTTTTGACCGTAACCATGAAGGTAGCCAATTGGAGAGTTGAAACTGCCCATCTATGATAGGGCCAACCATGTGAATGGTCGAGATCATCAAAAGTGCATCCATTTAGGACCATTGTGGGTGGGATATTATATTGGTTTATCATCTCTTGATGCATGTTGTAATTGATTGCAGGTCAATCACTAGACGAGCGTATTGCGGTGTGGTTTGAAAATTGATACTACACATCCATTTTCAAACTACACCAAGCCACGGAAACGGAAAAAAATCCGTTAACGGATCTAACGGAGTAGCATTTATACTTAGGGAACAGCCGTTCGGTATCTAACCAACGGTGTTTTGTCACATTACATCAGTAGCCAAAAGGCTACTGAAGCATTCTGTATACATTCGGCTCCCGTTGAGAACCGAAATTGCATTGATTTTTGTGAAAAATAAAAAATAAAAAAAATAGATGCATGTATGAGTGGTACCCCAGCCAATCCGCCTGGACGCGGATTTCCTGCGAAAGCCTTTGGCAGTAGTTCCTGCACTAAGAACTCAGGTAGGGCCCACCGTGATGTTTATATGTAATCCATCCTGTGCATCCGTTTTGTGAGCTCATTTTAAGCTATGCGACCAAAAATGAGCAGGATCCACGACTCAAGTGGGCCGTACTAAAGGAAAAGGTGGTTAGGGAAATTACTACTGTTGAAACCTCCTTAGGTTCTGCAGTGATGTTTAAATGCCATCCATACCGTTAATAACGCCATTCCTACTGGGATGAACTGAAAAAAAAAATTTATTAGAATGATTCAAAACTTCTATGACCCACGAATATTTCAACTGTCAATATTCAATTTTCACATTTTCAGCCCACTTGAGAATTGGGTACGGTTCATTTTAAGCCTAATGTCCTAAAATAAACTCACAAAACGTATAGACGGAGAAAATTTTTCAAAATCATCACAGTGGGCCTCACCTGAGTTCTCAGTGCAGGAAATTCCTGCGAAAGGCTTTCGCACGAAATTCGCGTCCATCTTACAGCAGCATGCCGTTCATGCTTCTTCATTGCATGGGCTCCACGTGGAAGGTCCTACTGATCAGACGATCCAATCCTCTTGACAAGTGGCCTTTGAAGGAATAATTGACAAAAACACTGCAGACAAACCCGAAGACTTTTCAAGTCTTGTTTCTGAGGGCTTCCAGACTGAGCTCATAGGTTTGGGCCAACGCTTTCATGGGTTGCCTGGGGTGGCGGGTGTGTAAAAGAGAACTGATCAGGTACTTAGGCAATGGACCACTACTTGTGGTACCGTGCCATCTTTCCAGCCAACCTGCCACTTGCGTCGCTCATCAGTATCGTCAAAAACGGTAAGGCCACGGTGAAGATAAGCTGGGACAAAAATCAAGCCGTTCTGCCTATCAGGTGGGCCACGCTGCTATAATCAATGGACAGTACAGTATGACCCCACATTTTGAGTTGACCAGCCTGACGTTCGTAAATGATGACACTCCTAGTGAGGCCCACTGTTTAAATAGTACTTATTGTCTATACAGGAAGCAGATTAGCAGGAAAGATTCATTAAATTATCTTGGCAGTGGAGCAGCACGTTAGCTCTGGATTAATATAACTAGGATATTATTGTACAATTGGTCCAGGGGAGTAATTCGCCTAAATTGCTGAAGTTTGTTCATTTGTTGATTTTGATTTGAGTACAGTAATTCGTTTTAGCTGTAGTTGTTGAAGGTGTAATTTTTGTTGTCCTGGTTGAGGGGTGAAAGATGCACCTTAGGCATACATAACAAAGTTGTCAACTTACATTGGACGAAGGGAAGTTGTGTTCGTATTCCCAGTCCCACACCTACTTGATTTTTGTTCAAATCTGGTTTTTCACGTAGAGATGGTCTGGTGTGGCCACGGGGATATCATTCCGCTTTTGATTTCTGACCTCTGATTGCCATATGAACGAAGTTGATATATAGGTAATCCGATATGTTTGGGATAGTCGAGTGAACGATCATTAAAATATGTTTTTCATCTTCGATAGGCGTTTTCACTCCAATGGCCATAGCCCACTATCGTCAAACGTAAGTTGATGGAGATTCATCATTTTTCTTTTAGAGGGCTCCAAGATCTATTCTTCAAGGTGTTGCGTTCAAATTGTATGCCTACGAAGCCTGGGAAAGTTGTTCTCAGGTTCAAATTTGATGGTAGTCAAATTTGCTGGTAGTCGAATGACGTATAACAATCGAGTGCATAACCTTTTATGGATTTTGGAACAAACAGATCAATGATCCACCGTAGCCTATCACAACATTATGCTCATCATAAAAGGCTTTTAAGTGAGCAGTAAGGCATCCCGTAAAGTCATAACATTAACATTTGGGTACTTTAAAATTCAGCGGCAGTATGACATCTAAAAAGAGACAAAGGTTCTTAAATTTGGTGGAGGGAAGATCCACCCCATGTTTCTTTTGCAGCTCGCTTCTCATGGTCCTGAGCCACTCCACGAAGTGTTCTTGAAGCCAATCAATTTTAGAGGGTTCTAATTGAAAGAGTCTTGCCCATTGTGACACTTGGTTTTCCTCCTCATAATGGTCGACTTCCTCAACAGTTTTGTGACCCCTGATGGAGGGATTTGGTTGAGTTAGAAATGTAAGAAGGGAATTTAGAAAGAAACCCTAGTTGCAGGGTGAGGCAGGTTACTGGGATGTACATGACTGGAAAGTAGTTACTGAGATTGAGAGGAAGGTAATTGTTGTGGTTGGCTATAAAATATATTTTGAGGTTTATTGGAAAGTAAATATTCTGGCTAGAATTGAAAGCTAGTCCCATTAGGGGGAGGTTGATGGAATTGACTGGACTGCGATTGACTTGAGTGTGTTGTTACGACAATCTCAAATGCAAGGTTGTGATGTAGTAATAACTTGGCGAGACCATGGTTGTACCCATTGAGACTTGCAATTGTACAATTTCTAGAATACCACAAAATTAGAACTAGAACTAAACTAACTATTAGAATATGCTTTGAGGAGTAATTATGAGAGAAACTATTAAGAATAAAACACTAGAGTGACAATGGTCTACTTATAACTATATCTTAATATTAATTCACCCGATTAAATTATATTACTCAACTGAAATCAAATTCATATTCTATCCAGTCGGATAATAGAGTAGTCAAATCATCATCATAAACTCAAAACAAATTTCATGAACTTTAATTGAATGTTTAAAACATCATGCACCAAAGCATTGATCGTAGGGAATTCAAAGCATTTATCATGCTCATAGTCTATGATTAATCAATAAATTTTATAAATCAATCCCTCATAAAATAAATAAGAAACTTAGTACTCTTAAGCATCTAATGTGCCCGACGTCGACAATGGATCAAAGTAAACTAGAAATAAATCATTATTCAAATTAAATATCAATGAATTGTTCAATGTTTATAACCCCAAGTGCAGGGTTGTGTTCACTCCCCAAGTGTAGGGTTGTGATGTAGTAATAACTCGGTAAGACCGAGGTCGAATCCCAAAGGACTGAAACTTGTACGTATTTTGAAACTAAGTAGAATTTGAACTAGAATAAGCTGAAACCTAAACTAATTATGATTTGAGGAATAATGATGGAATGATTATCTAAAACTTCTGAGAAATCAGAAATAGGAAACTAGAGATTCAGAGGATCCACTTGTAGAGATCAGGGAGATCTTACACCTGTTTCATGAAAATTAAACTGAACTTTCATTGATCTAGTTTTCAAGAGATGAAAGGTATGTGAATTAGAATGGATTCCATCACCAAACCATGCCCAAGAGACTATGACAAACAACAGAATTAAACTAATTACCAACCAATCACATGTATGAAGGCTAGGAAGGGTACTGACATCCGACCATGCCCAGGAAACTATGGTGAACAACGGGGCTTCTTAACATCATAAACATAAAGGAGAAAAGAAAACATTCAAAACCATCGCAGACCCACTGTAATTTCAGTCACAACAGACCATCAAAGACTAAAAATATTTCTAATATTAATTAAACTAAAATCAACTTCAATTCATATATTAAAATTAAATTAAAATCATAAAATCTCCCATCTCACTACAAGCTTCACCTCTTAGCCCTAGCTAAGAGGTTTAGCCTAACATGGTGAGGCTAAATCCAAATAAATAAAGAGAAAAGAAAAGGAAAAAAAATAGACAAAGCTCCTCTCTCTCTCTCTCTCTCTCTCTCTCTCTCTCCTGATGTTCCCGTCCAGCTCCACAGCCTCCACATGATCCCCTCTTATCTCTCTCTTTTTCCTTTTTATAAGGCTTGGAGTCGGCAGCAAGGATTGTGCGTAAAGAGTCGGTGGAGGACTGACTCCAGTTCCGCAGCAGAAAGCAAAAAAATTTTCTTTTTTACATAATCTGTTACCGTGTACGTACACTGATTTCGTGGTGAGGTCCATGATCAAAGCCGGAAAGGAAATCCACTCCGTCCATTATTTTTCTCTCGAAAAACCGTTAGGAATGGACAGTTTTTGGAGTGGGTTCAGTGTGGCCTACAAGAATCTTCATTCTGCCGTCCATCTTCCTTTTAACGGACAGGATATTTCAATCGCCTGCATGGAGTAAAACTGACGCCTAGGTGACGGTAATACCCATCTTCTAAGACCATTGAACGGTTCAGATCATCAATCTGGAGAATTTGTGGGGCCCACAACAATTTTTCATAAGTTTTCACGCTAAACAGAGCTTCCGCAGAAGCTCTGTGATGATCGGTGGACCCAAAATTGACGGTGATGGAGAAATCCACACCGTCCATTGTCTTCAGGACGAAAAACCCTCCAGACATGCTGAGACCCAAATGTTTTCAGTGTGGTCCACAATATTAAGTTAACTCACCATTTATCATCCGTTTTAACAATTGGATTTTGAGACTTGCGATATTTTGCAATTCCTCCGCCTAGGCAATGATAAAAGGCTCGACAGGATATCAATGGACGGTCCGGATCATGAAATTTACTAACGTATGAGGTCCACTGAGATCCTTCGATCAATCAGCGCTCGCCCGCTGGCTGCATGAAGAAGAGGACTCGGGTCTTGCGGGTGTTGACCGAACTATTGGTCCGGTGCACAGCTGGTGAACGTGTACTTTATACACGCATGTGTACATGTGGGGTCCACTGTAATGCTCATGGAAAATCTGTTCCGTCCATCTCTTTTCTCAGATTCTTTTAACCGTCAGAACCAAAATTGAAGCATACCCAGGTATCAAGTGGGCCCCAAACTAATGATTTATGGGCTGATCTGACTGTTGGGTCACTTCCACAGTGATCGAACGGCTGAAATTTGACGTGTACAGTTAATTTATATTCCTCAGGCTATGTTTGAAGTTTCGAGCCGAGCAGAAGGTGGAAACCCTGTAATCTTGCATTTTGGATCAATTTTGGGCCACTTGAGCTTCAGTTTCTCAATTTTTAAAGATCCCTGGCATGTAATTCCGTCGATCTTGGTCCCTTGGAGTCCGTCCCTGGCCTTCGTGTCTTCAGATCGTTAAATCCATGCTTTAAACACCTATTTTCAGTTCAAGCTCCTAAAGACACCCTGCATCACAAACACGATTAAATCGGGCTATTAGACAGTACAAAGTTCGTAAATTCAGGCAATAACTGGGGTCTAATATGCAATATTTGACCCTCAACACAACCCCCAACCAGCATTTTTCTAGTCCCGAGCAAAGTATACGAAAAATAAGTTGAGAATTAGAAGATGATTCCTATGAACTTGAATGATTCTTTCGAAAAACAATTCAGATATTAGAATTTTAAGATTCATGAATGTTGGGAATTATTTTCTCCTAGACTCAGGCACCCATTAAACTTCATAATCAAGTTCAAAGTATTAATCCACTAATTAGAAAATTTCTAAACATTAAGATCCATGAGCGTATAGTGTACTCTCGGCTCATCAACATTAAGATTCAATTCTTTATTCTCAGGATATCATTGGTAATCATCAAGAGAATTCATAATAACCAACGCTTGCCTCAAAGATCATCTTTTGATTTTTTCAACTTTTTATTTTTTCATTAATAGTCATGTCAAGAAGAGGAATCAAATCCTTACCTATAGGGAGCAAACCTATGGTGAAGACCGTACTCGTAGACCTTTTTCACACATCATTCATGGGGAATTAACTCCACACCTATAGGGAGCAAACCTATGGTGAAGATTAATTACCCAACCTTTTCAATTTTTATACCATGATGGCAAGATATTTCAAGCTGGTTCCTTTCATACTCAATGATTACCAAGTTAATCCTTTGATATGGAACTGAAATCCAAATGTGTAGGCGAGACGTGTCCTGAAATCATGATTCAATCAATGTTTAAAACCTCTAATCATGGATTGATAATTCGAACTCAACAGTGAAATTTATCAGCCAGCTAATCCAAGAGTCATAAATTACCAACATCACGTATCTTACAATTCTAAATCAAAGATAGATGTCAAAATTACTTCGAATTCACAGGAATTTTAAATTTTTTTAAAAAAAAAAATTTTCACAATTTTAATTTTTGCTCAAGATCAAGAAAATACTGATTGAGTTACCTAATCTCCCACCCCCAACCTAAAATCTACATTGTCCTCAATGTAAAAGATATAAACATACAATGCACATGGGATAATGGAAGTAAATGAGAAGTGATGGGAGGATAGTACCTGGATAACGAATTAAGAGAGATTTTTCAAAAGATCGCTGGGAGAAAGCAGGTTAGTACGAGAGAGAAAGAAAAATAAAAACAAAAATAAAATCCTACCTATACCACTTTTGCAGGTGCTCTCAATTGCATTTAGCGTATACAACAAGCCTTTAAACCCCTAGATTACCCCTAGTGGACGAGTTGTAGTCTCGTGAGGGTTTGCAGAAATGTTACCCACAAACATTGAATTAATCCTGCCGCAAGGTTCCCCTTCCGGCCAATATCTTGATAAGTTTCTCAGTAAATTCCTCAACAGGATCATCCAAAAGCCCTTTTTACGATAGGCTTGGGTGCCCTGCAGTATGACTTTCCAGAGAGACTTATGTACCTCATAAGAAATCTTCCATTGAATTGCTTAAGGTATCCGTAATATATATGATTCACTTATGATAGAGGAAGTTTCAATGTTAGTATTGCATGGTGAATAAGAGACTACAAATAAATAAAGTTTAGAAAACTTTCTAAGAAGTAATGTAGTCTCAACACATCCTGAAGCTCCAAACTTCGGTTGAATTTTCAGCTCCTCTTCCTTTACTGGTAGATGTTTAGGATCAGGGGAAGAGAGAATTTCAGAATAAGGGTTCTCTCGTTCAGAAATGGCTACCGAGATGTTGTCTCGCAAGGCATCCGCTTTATCTCTTAACATGGGATTGTTTGAAACTACAAAGTGTGTCAAGCAATCCCAAGAGTTAAAAAATTCAGCTGAGTGTGACTTATTGTGGCTTGTGATGATCTGCGCAAAGAATCCATCATCCTTAAAAGTGGATGGAGGTACGCTCTCTTGCTCCAGTCCTGCACAGATAGATTGAAAATCAATAAGTGAAGCATTGATGTGATCACTCTGTTCATTGAAATTACTCAATTGAGGCGCTGAATTCTCAATTCTTTGCAGCTCAGATGGTGGCCTCAACTGAGTGGTTTCAAATTTCAGAGTCGTAGCGGGCAACTCCTCCTCCCGAATCATATCATCATTCAATGTAATGGAGTGGTTTAAACATGTCTCACAAGAGTAAGAAGAGTCGGTTGTAAGAGGTTCATTCTCCACATTTAAATCAGGCATGTTAGATGAGTGGAGTAGATCTTCCTGACTGATCACTTCGTGCACGTCTTGATTGTTGACCTGGACCAGATTTGAGATTGATTCAGGGAGAATTTGGGCTGCACATTCATGATCATCATCCCAATACGTATCATTGTCTAGTCCAGTGCAGTGCACATTTGGGATGGAATCACTTTCCTCACATTCTACACCTAGCATGGGTTGAGGTTCGCAAAAACTAAACTCTTCCTCATCATTGAAATCTTGTGTGTCATGTAAGGAAACTGTGTCATCATCAATGTATTTAAAAGAAACCCATGTATCTTCACCATTCTTTCGAACAGTCATCAAGATCGACTCTCGGGAAATTGAAATATATGCTCATTAACGGAATCCAACTCCTCATTCCAAATTTCAGATTCTTTCAAAAGTGAGTGCGGATCACTTTTCTCACATTGTATTTCTGGATTGGGTTGTGGTTGGGATGAGCAAGCCTCCTCTATCTTTTCAAGGCGCGACATGAGTGTTTCCACTGCGTTTCGAATTTCCTCAAGACAGGCCATGTCACTCTGATATGAATCCTCTTGGATCGTTTTTGGTTGGATCTCAAAGGTAGGGGATCCAAGAGTATAATCATTATAACATGTTGTTGGTTCATTTTCTCAATTTTGATATTTTCACTGATTGTAGTCATACGGATCATAGGTGAGAGAATCTGCTGGTTGGTAATACTTATTATCACTCATGATACAATCACGCATTATTTTATCGGATGGGTGATAATAATTCTCACAACCATAGTTATGATAACCCCAACACTCACGTACTGTTTTGTTAATCCGTGGGGTGTAATTGTTCTCCTGTATATAATCACGTAAGGACTTCTTAACCGGTGGATTTTTATATTTTGATCGGTTCTCGATGATAGTTTCAGAAAAGTTTTGAGACATAGGTTGATTTATATCATCATCATCCCAAAATAAGTTATTCTTCTCAGCATACTGACATTGCCACTCGTGCATATACATGATGAAACCCTTAATCTGAATTTAATCCTATGAAAAATAGAAGAGAAGGTTCTATAGAAAAGTGAAAAGTAAGAGGGGGAGAAGTTAGAAATATGTTACCATAATAGAGATTCTTATATTAAGATCCTGTAAAATAAGACAAAACAAGTTAGTTTCTAAAAAGAGAAAGTCTAGGATTAGAAAATCTCTAAAAATAAAACCCTAATTCTAAAAATAGAAAAATTAAAGAAATTAGAAAGATATCACCAAATTAGAAATTTCTATCTTAAAATCCTATAAAATAAAGAGGTTAGTTTCTAAAAATCAGAAAAAATTAGAACCTAATCTTAAACTAATCCCAAAACTAATCAATTTCAGAAAATCGTAGCCGTCAGTCCCCGGCAACGGCGCCAAAAACTTGTTCACTCCCCAAGTGCAGGGTTGTGATGTAGTAATAACTCGGTAAGACCGAGGTCGAATCCCAAAGGACTGAAACTTGTACGTATTCTGAAACTAAGTAGAATTTGAACTAGAATAAGCTGAAATCTAAACTAATTATGATTTGAGGAATAATGATGGAATGATTATCTAAAACTTAGGAGAAATCAGAGATAGAAAACTAGGGATTCAGAGGATCCACTTGTAGAGATCAGGGAGATCTTACACCTGTTTCATGAAAATTAAACTGAACTGTCATTGATCTAGTTTTCAAGAGATGAAAGGTATGTGGATTAGAATGGATTCCATCACCAAACCATGCCCAAGAGACTATGGCAAACAACAGAATTAAACTAATTACCAACCAATCACATGTATGAAGGCTAGGAAGGGTACTGGCATCCGACCATGCCCAGGAGACTATGGTGAACAACAGGGCTTCCTGACATCATAAACATAAAGGAGAAAAGAAAACATTCAAAGCCATCACAGACCCACTGTAATTTCAGTCACAACAGACCATCAAAGACTAAAAATATTTTCAATATTAATCAAACTAAAATCAACTTCAATTCATGTATTAAAATTAAATTAAAATCATAAAATCTCCCATCTCACTACAAGCTTCACCTCTTAGCCCTAGCTAAGAGGTTTAGCCTAACATGGTGAGGCTAAATCCAAATAAATAAAGAAAAAAGAAAAGGAAAAAAAATAGACAAAGCTCCTCTCTCTCTCTCTTTCTCCTGATGTTCCCGTCCAGTTCCACAGCCTCCACGTGATCCCCTCTTATCTCTCTCTTTTCCCTTTTTATAAGGCTTGGAGTTGGCAGCAAGGATTGTGCGTAAAGAGTCGATGGAGGACCGACTCCAGTTCCGCAGCAGAAAGTAAAATTTTTTTCTTTTTTACACAATCTGTTACCGCGTGCGTACACTGATTTCGTGGTGAGGTCCATGATCAAAGCCAGAAAGGAAATCCACTCCGTCCATTGTTTTTCTCTCGAAAAACTGTCAGGAATGGATAGTTTTTGGAGTGGGTTTAGTGTGGCCTACAAGAATCTTCATTCCATCGTCCATCTTCCTTTTAACGGACAAGATATTTCAATCGCCTGCATGGAGTAAAACTGACGCCTAGGTGACGGTAATACCCATCTTCTAAGACCATTGAACGGTTCAGATCATCGATCTGGAGAATTTGTGGGGCCCACAACGATTTTTCGTAAGTTTTCACGCTAAACAGAGCTTCCGCAGAAGCTCTATGATGATCGGTGGACCCAAGATTGACAGTGATGGAGAAATCCACACCGTCCATTGTCTTCAGGATGAAAAACCCTCCAGACATGCTGAGACCCAAATATTTTTAGTGTGGCCCACAATATTAAGTTAACTCACCATTTATCATCCGTTTTAACAATTGGATTTTGATACTTGCGATATTCTGCAATTCCTCCGCCTAGGCAATGATAAAAGACTCGACAGGATATCAACTGACGGTCCGAATCATGAAATTTACTGACGTGTGAGGTCCACTGAGATCCGCCGATCAACTAGCGCTCACCCGCTGGTTGCATGAAGAAGAGGACTCGGGTCTTGCGGATGTTGATCAAACTATTGGTTCGGTGCACGGCTGGTGAACGTGTACTTTGTACACGCATGTGTACATGTGGGGTCCACTGTAATGCTCATGAAAAATCTGTTCCATCCATCTCTTTTCTCAGATTCTTTTAATCGTCAGAACCAAAATTGAAGCATACCCAGGTATCAGGTGGGCCCCAAACTAATGATTTATGGGCTGATCTGACTGTTGGGTCACTTCCACAGTGATCGAACGGCTGAAATTTGACGTGTACGGTTTATTTATGGTCCTCAGGCATGTATGAAGTTTCAAGCCGAGCAGATGGTGGAAACCCTGTAATCTTGCATTCTCGATCAATTTTGGGCCACTTGAGCTTTAGTTTCTCGATTTTTGCAGATCCCTGGCATGTAATTCCGCCGATCTTGGTCCCTTGGAGTCCGTCCCTAGCCTTGGTATCTTTAGATTGTTAAATCCATGCTTTAAACACCTATTTTCAGTTCAAGCTCATAAAGACACCCTGCATCACAAACACGATTAAATCGAGCTATTAGACAATATAAAGTTCGTAAATTCAGGCAATACTGGGGTCTAATATGCAATATTTGACCCTCAACAGGTTGCGATGTAGTAATAACTCAGTGAGACTGAGGTCAAATCCACAAGGACTTAACTTGTACATATTTTGAAAATAACTGGAACTAGAACAAAAATAAGATCTAAACTAAGATATGGAATAAGAGAGGTTAATGTGAAAGAATTATCAATAATAAAATGGAAACTAGAGCGCCAAGGATCCACTTGTAGCTATTTAGATGCTACCTTACTTGATTCAATAAATACAACTGGAATCAGAATCCTATCCTATCAAGTTGGATAATAAAGCAGTTAAACTAAATATGAACACATGAAACACCATTATGATGATCGTAGGGAATTCAACCATCCACCATGCCCATGAGACAATGGTGAATCACAAATTTTACATATCTCACAATTACAAAATAAGATAAGAAGATATAAAAAGTTTTTCAAGATTTACTATAATTGAAGTCACAATAAATCATAAAAAACTGAAAATATTTTTCCATTTAAACTATAAATAAATAAAAATTCAATATAAACGTGAATCCAAGTAAGATAATTATCTAAAAAAATTATAAGCTCCTCTTAACTTTAGCTAAGAGATTAGTCAACCAAAGACATGATTGAAATTAAATCTCTTAATGAAAACATAAAAACTAACTAGAAGAAGAAGATTGTGGAAGAAAGAAGCACTCCTTGAAGTTCTCAAACACTTTGCTCTACTCTTCCAACCATAATCTGTGCTTAGAAAAAATTAAGAGAATCATATTTATAGTATTTACTTGGACCTACTTTAAAACCACATCAAATTTAGGCAAAAAGTTACACAGTTCGAAGTTGGGTTCGGTCAAGACCAAAGTTGGCTTCGGTCAGACCAAAGTTAGCTTCGGTTGGACCAAAGTTAGCTTCGGTCGAGACGAATTAAGGTTGAAAATTCTGCTTCTCGCTGGACTGTTTTGTGCGATTTCAGTTAGATCGAAATTAAACTTCGGTCGGACCAAAGTCTGTTTCAGGACTTTCTCTATTTAGACTCAAAATTCTACTTAGAATATGTTTTTTCTGGCCAATTTTTAGGATTCATTTTCTTCACTTTAAATCTTTAATTCTCTTCATTCCTCACTTGGTTTCCTTGGATCTTTGGCATACGAATTCTTCATTATGACTTCCAAATCTCCAAGTCTTAATTTAGTAATCTTTTGAGCATAAATATTCCTTTTAGCATTAATTTCACCTTAAGCTCTCAAAATCACCTCGTACATTAAAAAATGCATAATTAGATCAATTAAGCACTATCATGTTCATAAAACCAATGTATAATAGGAAAAATATGCAATATTTCACGCTCAACATACCCCTAACCAACATTTTGCTAGTCTTGAGCAAAACATGTGTGAAACAATTCTTAATCTTCAAGTTTTAAAAGCTCTCTTAGAAAACAACCCTTTTGTGTAATCAAGTATGAATGAGTAGGATTTCGAAGATGAGAGTGAAAATTAAAAACTTAGCCGAATCTCATGAGTAAACAATTGGATCAAGTCTTTATTCATCAATTAACTAATATCATAAGTTCATATATCAATTTCCTAATGTGTTAGGTGATTCTCAACTTACTTTTCATACAAAACAACTATTGTTTCAAAATGTTAGCAATGCACACTATTTCAATGTAATTAGATTAACACAAGCTCTGATTCTGAACTTATGCCATTTTTCTTCTTTTTTCAGTTTTTTGTTTTCATATCGAAGCCCCCTTTTTATATTCATTTTAAACTTTTTTATTCTTTTTCAAAAAATTTCTCATTTGATCACATGGCCTTTTCGTAGATCTTACTATTTTTTAACTGGTTTTTCTCTTCTTTTAAGGTGGATGAAGATCTCCAGACTTGATTCTCAATGCTTATTAGTGATATACATGCCAACAATAAAAAAATTCTAGTATTTTCCACAGAAAATGAATCAAGTGTGAATGTATGAATTAGATCAAAGTGATATTCAATTTTATTTTTTTTAGTCAATCAAATGGAAGGTCTTATCAATGGTTTACTCAGTTGATCGAACTCCAACCATTCAAGGTTCAACTCTCTATCATATCATCATACTCAAAACATTCTTAATTACGCAAACTATCACTTTCCAAACAAGTTTTTTAAGTTTGAAAATTTGAAATTTTAGAAAAATATTAGCTTGAAAATAAGAAAGCACTGATTAATCTACCTAATTCACATCCCCAACCTAAAATATACATTGTCCCTAATGTATGAAATATGAACATGTAATGTTAATGAGACAATGAAAATAAGGGTAAGTGAGTTAGAAAAATAGTACCTGAGAAGGAAGAATGCAATGATATTCAAAGACCTTGCTATGTAAGGGCTAAACAATGATAAATACGAATAACAAAAGAAAAATTCAATCGATCCTAATCCTAAGAAAACAATAAACCTAACTATACCTCCATCAGATTAGGAAGTTAATCCTAATAGACAGGATCAGTCAGAGGGATGAACATATCCTCCAATTCGAATTTCTCAACGAATGGCTTGAGTCGATGACTGTTCACTTTGAAAATGTTTTCATTCATTGGATTTTATATCTCGACGACCCCATGAGAATAAACAGTTGTAACAATAAAAGGGTCAGTCTAACGAGATCGAAGCTTACTCGAAAAATGATGTAAAAGAGAATTATACAAAAGGACCTTATAACCTAGCGTGAATGATTTCTGAAAAATATTCTGGTCATGGAACACCTTCATTTTATCCTTGTAAATTCTCAAATTCTCATATGCATCATTCTGAATTTCTTCAAGTTCATTCAATTGAAGTTTGTGTAGTGAGCTGACATTGTCGAAATTAAAGTTCAAATTCTTAATCGCCCAGTAGGCCTCATGTTCCAACTCCACAGGAAAGTGGTAAGCCTTCCCATAGAAAATTCTAAAGGTATACATTTCAATGGTGTCTTGTAAGATGTATGGTAAGCCCATAAAGGATCAGACAACCTAATTGACCAATCTTCACGATCTGAGTTAAGCATTTTTTCTAGAATTTGTTTAATTTTTCCGTTGAAAATTTCATCTTGACCACTTGTCTATGGGTGACAAGGGGTACTGACTTTGTGAGATATGTCATATTTGTTCATTAAGTTCTCGAATGGCCTATTGAAAAAGTGTGAACCTCCATCACTTATGATAGCTTAAGGTATTCCGAACCAGAAAATGATGTTTTTTTTTAAGAATCGAATGACCGTTTGATGATCATTATTCTAACAAGAGATTGCCTCGACCCACTTGGTAACATAGTCTAATGTTAACAAAATGTAAATTAATGTTTCCAAAGGATTGGGGTAATGATCCCATAAAATAAATGCCCCAACAATTAAAAACTTCAAAAATTAAAATGAGGTTCAATGGCATCAAGTTTCGACGGGACAATCCTCTTAATTTTTGACAATGCTCACAAGCTTTGCAAAACTCATAAATATCTTTAAACATAATGGGCCAATAAAAGCCGCACTGCAAAATTTTGATCGTGGTCTTTTTAGCAGAAAAGTGACCACCACAGGCCTGAGAATGACAAAAGGAGATTATGCTTTGATGTTCATTATCAGGCACACATCTCATTAGAATTTGGTCTGGGCAATATTTGAATAGGAATGGATCATCCCAGATAAATTTACGTACATCTATATAGAATTTCTTCTTATCTTGCGCAGTCCAATGAATCAGCATGAAACCTGTGGTAAGATAATTAGTAATATTAATGAACTAAGGTACTTGAGAAAGTTTAAATAATTGTTCGTCAAGAAACATGTCATTTATTAGTGTCGTCTCAAGCGAATCAGGTAGGTCAAGTCTAGAGAGATGGTCAACCAATACATTCTCTACTCCCTTCTTATCTCGTATTTCAATGTCGAACTCTTGGAGTAGAAGGATCCATCTTATCAAGCGGGGATTAACATCCTTCTTAGAAAGAAGGTAATTCAGTGCCACATGATCAGTGGTGTAGATGATGATCTTGGATTCGATTAAGTAGGACCTAAATTTGTCCAAAGCAAACACTACGACTAAGAATTCCTTCTTCGTAGTAGAGTAGTTTATTTGGGCAGAATTTAGAGTTCTACTCACATAGTAAATCACATAAGGCTTCTTTTCATTTTTCTGGCCTAATATCACCCAAATAGCATAATCAAATACATCGTACATAATCTCAAAAGGAGTACTCCAATCAAGTCGTTGCATGATAGGAGCAGTAGTTAACATGTACTTAAGATTAGAAAAAGCTCTCTAGCATTCTTCAATCCACTCGAATGAGGAGTCCTTTTGGAGAAGATTACATAAAGGATGAGAAAAGTGACTAAAGTCCTTTATAAATCTTCTATAAAAACAGGCGTGTCTCAGAAAGGATCGCACGTTACGTATGCTTTTGGGTGGAGGTAGGTTAGAGATTAAGTCAATTTTAGCCTTATCTACCTCAATTCTCTTGAATGAAATTATATGTCCAAGAACTATTCCCCTGGGAACCATGAAATGATATTTTTCCTAATCCTGCACAAGATTTTTCTCTTCACATCTCTTCAACACAAGTTTAAGATGTTCAAGGCATTCGTTGAAGGATGGATCAAAGACAAAAAAATCATCCATGAAGACCTCTAGATATTTCCCACGATGTCAGAAAAAATGCTTAACATACATTGTTGAAATGTCGCAAGGGTATTACACAGTTCGAATGACATCATGCGGTAAGAAAATGTACCAAAGGGACATGTGAACATTGTCTTCTCTTGATCTTCAATGGCTATCTCTATCTGATTGCATCCCAAATACCCATCTAAGAAGTAATAATAGGAATGACCAGCTAGCCTTTTTAAAATTTGATCAATGAAAGGTAAAGGAAAGTGGTCATTCCTTGTGATGGTATTCAACTTTCGGTAGTTAATGCACATCCTCCAACCAAAAGTAACTCTAGTTGGTAATAGTTCATTATCGTCATTAGCTATGATGGTGATTCCAAACTTCTTAGAAACCACTTGTGTTGGACTCACCCATTGGCTGTCGAATATAGGGTATATGATACCTACATCCAACAACTTAAGTACCTCAGCCTTAACCACTTCTTTCATATTAAGATTTAAACGGCGTTGTGGTTGTTGGAAGGTTTTTACATTTTCTTCTAAGTGAATGTGGTTAGTACAAATTAAAGGGTCAATTCCTATGAGGTTCGCAATTGTCCATCCAAGAGCTACCTTATGTTTCTTGAGAATAGAAATGATCATACTCTTTTATTTTTCATCAAAGTGGGAAGAAATCACCAACGGGTATGTCTCATTTTGAACTAAATAGACATATTTAATATTGGAGGGAAAAAGTTTTAGGTCGAGCTTTGGTGCCTTGAAATTAGATGGTAGAGGGGCTATATCAGTTTGGGGCAAAGTCATAATTTGTGGCCTCCACAGATTAATTTCAAGTATTGACGGCACATCAAGCAAGACATCTATCTCTCTAATTATGTCATCATCTAAATCAGGGGAGTGGGCCAAACACGTCTCCAAAGGATCAGAGTATAAAGTCAAAAGTGCTTTATCTTCCACGAAGGAATCGATCATGTTAATGTCATGGGTATTATCAGTATCCTTTGATTGTTTACTCATATCAAAAGAAATGTTGAGCTCTAATGTCATGTTCCTAAAATATAAGTTCATAACTCCATTCCTACAATTGATGATGACATTTGATCTAGGTAGGAATGGGAGACCAAGAATGATAGGAATCTGAGTGCTCACGTCCATGATAGGCTGAGTATCCAAAACGATAAAATTCACTAGGTAGTAGAATTTGTTGACTGTTGAGGGTCAAATATTGCATATTAAACCCTAATTACTGTTTAGATTTATGAACATGATACTGTGTAACGGCCTGTTTTTTTCATGTTTATGTTGCAAGGTAGATTTACGAGCTTGGACTGCAAAAGAGTGCTAAAAGCATAGATTTAACACTCTGAAGACACCAAGGAAAGGGATGGACTATAGGGGATCAAGATCGACGTATTTTCACGCCAGAGATTTGAGAAAATCGCTCAAGTGGCCTGAAAGTCAGCCAGGATGCAAGACCACAGGGTTCCCACCATTTGCTCGGCTCGAAACTTCATACATGGCCTGAGGACCGTAAATGAACCGTACACGTCAAAAATTAACCATTGGATTGCTATGGAAGTGTCCAAATGGACAGATCAGCCCCTTAAATCCTTAAGTAGGGCTCGTCTAATATCTGAATATACTTCAATTTTATTTTCAATGCCTTAGAGTGGATGGGGAAAAGGATGGACAGAACGGATTTCTCACGAACATCACAGTGAACCCCACATGTACACATATGTGTATATAGTATATTTTCACCGGCCATGCACCAGTCTTCAAGAACTCGGAGGATTTCTTTAAAATCTCAAAAACGCAACAACGTTTTCGCCGTCCGACGTGGGTTTTTCTGGTGGGGCCCACTCATCATACAAATGAATGATCTGGACCGATCATTTGCTCCAGAAGAGGGCCACGCCCCTTGCCAAGCTTTTCTTTAGGCCCCATGCATGTGTATGCACGAAATGCAAGTCCCAATGTAAACTGAATTTCCCCTCCTGGACAGTTTTTCATCTTGAATCCAATGGACGGTGTGGATTTTCCATTCGACAACAATAAGTGGGCCAACGCAAGTAACAGAGTCGACGTGCATCGACTCTGTTTCACAATTTTGTGGGCCTCCATGGACCATGATCCAGATAATCGGAACCGACCATCAAGCTTTAAAAGGCCATATAAACATGGCCTAAGTGGTTGAATCTTAGAATATATTGGAGATCAGTTTTTATTCATCCAAATGGAAGATGGACGGTGAACTGTACTGGCAAGAGGGCCACGTCAGAAGCAGTTCAAAACCATCCATCTCTGAATGATTTTTTCTTGTGATTCTAATGGATGGCGTGGATTTCTCATGAGGATCCGATCATGGGTCCCACCAAGGTTCAATGCAAGAATGACTTGCGTGAGAAGGTCTCTCTGCTACGTAATCTTCTCACCGACTACCTCTCCTTGCGTAAACACAGCCACCGACCTCCTTGTTGTATAAAAAGGAGAAGAAAGAGAGAAAGAATGGATCCTTGGATCTTGGAGCTTTGACGTGGGAGGAATATCTGAGATGGAAGGAGAGATCGAGAGAGAGAGTAATATCTTTTTGTTATTTCTTTTATTATTTATTTTAATATGTTTAGCCTAATCATGTGTGGCTAAACCTCTTAGCTAGGGCTAAGAGGTGAAGCTTGTAATGAGATGGGAGACTCTATTTTATACCTTTTGTTTATACTGAACTGATTTTGAAGTTAGTTTAATTAAAGGGAATATTTTTAGTTTTTAATGGTCTGTTGTGACTAAAATTACAATGGATTTGCGATAGCTTTGAGCATGTTCCTTTCCTTTTATGTTTATGACATCAGGAAGCCCTGCTATTCACCATCGTTTCCTGGGCATGGTCGGATGACAGTACCCTTCCTAACCTTCATACATTGTTGATTGGTTACTAATTAGTTTAATTCTGTTGTTTACTTTGTCTCTTCGGTATGTTTTGGTGATGGAATTCATTCTAATTCATATACCTTTCATCTCTTGAAAACTATATCAAAGGAGGTTCAGTCTTGATTTCCATAGTTACACCTTCAACTGGATGAAGATGGACTCTAAGTCTAGTTGAGTTTTTGATGCAGGCATAAGATCTCTCTGATCTCTACAAATCAATCCTCTGAATCTCTAGTTTCCTTTCCTCTGATTTCTCTTAAGTTTTAGATTAATTTCTCACCATTATTCATTAATTTATATTTGATTTAGATTTCATCTTAGGCTAGTTCTATTTCTACCTAGTTTTAAATAACGTACAGGTATCAGTCCTTTGGGTTCGATCTCGGTCTCACCGAGTTTATTACTACATCACAACCCTGCACTTGGGGAGTGAACATCGACTTGGACCAATATATCCTCAATCATCCCTCTCAATACATGAGCTGAGCAATCAAGAAGTTGTAGTGTGGTCCGAGTGAGTTTTAATTCACCTAGACCTAACTGTTCGTAGACCGAGAAAGGGATCAAATTAACACTTGCCCCCAAGACAAGGAGTGCATGTTCAAGTCGGTGGTTCCCAATTACACAAGTGATGGTTGGGCTGCTGAGATCCTTGTATTTTTGTGGCACATCTTACTTGAGAATGACACTCACTTTCTCTGTCAAAAAGATTTTCTTTTGTATATTTTGCTGCCTTTTGGTATTGCATAAATCTTTTAAGAACTTGATATATGAGGGGATTTGTTTAACTGCATCTAATAGAGGAATGTTGATATTCATTTTCTTTTAGAACCTTCAAAATATCCTGAGAGTTAAATAGAGGTTTTGATGTAATCAGCCATTGGGGGAATGGCACGACCAACTCGTATGTTCTTTCTAGCTCTTCCTCTTACGGAGTAATGCTAGGTTTATCACTCTTAACTTCTTCCGAGCCCTTATGCTTTTTAGCCCTCTTCGGAATAATTTTGTTAATTATCTTTCCTTTTCTAAGAGTGGTGATAGACTTAGCTTGCTCTATGTTATGCGAAGAGCTCGGGTCACTTGTTTCACATTACGGTTTTGGATTGGGTAGAGGTTGGGCTGAAAAAGTTTCTTTCTCCTCAATCACTAACTATGACTCAACTCTTTGTATGGCCTTAATAAGATCTTGGAATGCTTGTAATTTGCCTTAATCGAAGAGCTCTTGGTTTTAGATGTGTTTTAAAACTGGATCCTCTCGAGGTTTCCTTTGATTGAGAAGTTGAGTAAGGGCCTCTTGAGGATTGGTCATATATCCATTCTTCCAATTGAAGTTTGAATGGTTCCTCCAGTTGGAATTTTAAATATTTGAAGTGAGTCCGTTGAATGGTCGTTAATAATTGTTTATGGTGTTTGATTGTTCATTCAATAGCTCTTGAAAAGCAGGAATTGTGGGACAATCCTGCGTTCCATGTATGTTACTAGCACATATACCTCAAACAACTTCCCCAACCTCCTTAGATTTGACATTTTGTACCTTCTCAAGTTCCATGGCCTCAACTTTTCTTGTGAGATTGGCCACCCTTGCACTTTTGTCTTCTTCTTCCTTTAAGACATATATCCCTCCCTTCTCTCTTAATTGAGTAGGCTTAGAAGTGGTGGGCCATGGGGAGGTGTCCCATGATTACGCGTTCTCTACGAGTGAATCAAGATAATCCCACACGTCATCGGCCTCCTTGCTCATGAATTCACCATTACACATCATCTCCACAAACAAGTGTATGGGCGAAGTCAATCCATTATAGAAAAAGCTTATTATCCGTTATATTTCATAGCTATGATGTGGACACGAATTCATGAGATCCTTATACCTCTCCCAGCATTGGAAGAAAGTTTCCTTCTCTTTTTGGGCGAAGTTCATGATTTCTTTCCTTAAAGTGTTTGTTTTATGAAACAGGAAGAACTTTTAAAGAAATTCTTAGGTTATCTCAACTCATGTGCTTATACATCACGACTTTAAGGAGTGCAACCATGACTTAGTGTAATGCCCTGAATTTCGAGGGTTGAGAAAGGCTTTACTCCCGAAATCCAACACATCACTTATGTAGCATGGATAATGATGTTTAAATGTCATTCATATCAATGCATTAAACATGAGTGACATTATACTAAAACAACATCTCATACTCCAGAGATAATGTGATTAAGAAAATAGAAGTCTAAAGTATATGTATTAAAATAAGTAAGCAGTTCACAACTTCCAGAGTATGATGATCTAACAGGGTTTAATATATACAAGGTTTGTTTCAAAATAAACAAAATGGGAAAATGTAAAATGTCCAACTAGACAAGTATCCCGACGAATCAGCTCAAGGTCTACATGAACCCGCCAGAAAGCTGACAGTAGGAGAACTCCTCCTCCTCGTCCATGAAATCCAGCTTTGCCGCATAGGCCTCATCATCATCTGCATTTAAACCAGTGTCTAGTTGGTGCTTTAAAACACCGTCCCAAAGTGGGAGTGAGTGATTAACTCAGTGGTACTATAAGGTAAAGGTTAACATATTATCTAGTCAATCAAGCAGTAATGATAAAGCAACATAACAATCACTTTCTAACTACTCTTATTAATGCAGGAATGAAGTGCAAGTAATGATGCATGCCCTCACATCAAAGCTCCCTCAATAAGTGACACCGACACCAATATCGCATATAACAACACTACCTCCTGTGCGACTTTCATACCTTTAAAGCACGTCTTAACTAATGCAGTGCAATGCATGGTCATGTTAGCCCAGTAATTAATTAAGTTTATTCATACAGCAGATTTGGGAAGCTAGGGTACCTCCGTTTATATCATTGACCCAAACCGAAGGATCCATCTAGGTTCGTCACTCCTAGTCAAGCACATACGATAGGCAAGTTGTAGGGTTATCGCTCCTAATGAAAAGTAATCGATAGATAAATTTAAAAGTTTATATTCACAGTCACTATGAGATGTCTAATTACCTCGGCGTAGGCCGACAGCTTGAACATGGTGTCCCATACCATCATGTTCGGCTCACGAGTCTGAGTTGCTCACTGGTCATTACGGGGAGGATCGTCACCCCAGCGCTGTCGATAACTCGACCATGGTGTCCCATACCATCATACCCAGCTTATGAGTCTTAGCGGATCGTAGTACCATTGTTAAAGTTGGCCTTTAAATTAGAAATGGATACCTTAGATTCAGGCAATAGTGTCCGTACATGGTAAACACACAATAGGCTGATCATTTTGTTAGGCAAGTTTAATTGGTATAGGCATATGCTGACTTAATCGACATGGAGCGCATAAGCACCCCTCATGGCCTAACTACTGTCGACAATCATTGTCCAATCCGGATTCATCAAATATACCTAATGCGGCAAGACTAATTCGGTCACCCGAACAAGAACTGTTACTGATTGCCTGGGCTAGGTTATAACCCCAATCTTGCTTAGATGTAACAATTAAATACATGTGATAATTAATCCAACATATAATAAACAATCTAAGTGAAATCCTCATTTGAGCATTTCATCAAACACCTTAATCATGTTACCAATTACTAGCATTTTATCCATACATTGCATAGAAGCAAATGAGATTACATGAAGGAAACTATACATATCGATAAGGTAATTGAGAGTCCTATATATCTTAATATTCTTAATAAATACAAATCATCAATAATTTTTCATTTAGACAATTTATCAAACACCTAGGCTATACTTCACCAAATATATAGATTAGGTTAGTTACAACGTATATTTTAGCAAATCCTTATACAGAGAGGTTAGCATGCATATAAAATAATGAATCTAGATTAGTAATCATGAAAAGCATATATCATGTTTATATGTTCATTCAAACATTTTAACAAACACATGGGATGCATCTTTCGTTCAACATAGTTCATACATGTATATAATATCGAAAATGACGTATCTAAGACTATATGGCAGCAATCAAGTCAGACATAAATCATTAACTGATATTGAAAGCATTGACAACCATAACTTAAACATTTATAGTCCGCACCTTTCATCGGAATACTCAATTTGGACCCGATCCAAACACTACATTCCTGAAAACAGAATGTCGGGCACCTAATTAATGTAAACGGTTAGCTAGTTTGACAATTAATCAATTTGAATCTCTATACCAAGATTAGGGTTAGGTTTTCTTACCCAATATCATATCCAAAACAGATTGGTTAGTGAAATGGAAAGGTGATTTAGTACGTGGAGTAGTGAGAGAGAAACCCAACAACGATCTCCCAAAATCTCTCTCCTTACTTTCCTCTTTTCTCCTTTTCTCTCTTCTCTCTCTTAGGGTTTGGAGAAATTCGTATGGAATAGAAATGAGGTAAAATAAGGGTTATATATAGGCCTTAAAGTGATGTAATTGGCCCTAGGGCCCTGGTATACTTAGTTTCTATCCAAAGGGCGACTATTTCTGACAAACGGGGCTCATATGGAGGTCTTCTATTCACTTACGTCATATGGGAAGTTCTCTGATAATGGATCTATGCCAGGATATGATTTCGGTGTGATCGGATAAGCCGATTGACCATGGGGGACCTGTGTCAGATCAATGGTCATACTTGCTCGATCGGGGCCACAATTATACAGATATGTGCAGGAAAATTTTCTTTTTCCATGGGTGAAGTTTGGTTAAAAACTAATTGTCTGAAATCCTCAATTTCACGCGTAAGCGAATGACCCAATTTACTTAAGTTTCATTATGTTTTCTAAAGATATTCGCGTTTCTCACACACTTCATTCAAGGCTTAAGTTTTGCATTTCTGGACACTATCTAAGCTCGATTCCCGCTATGGTCATCAAGCCCAGTAGGACGGACATAATCCTATAGTGTTGCAGTCATTGGACACTCGACGTGCAGTCTAGATCTGATACGGGGTTTCAGTGTACTCCCGAGAGCGACAGGCTCATGGGATTTCTCCTAGGTCTTTAAGTGATGTTGAGTCAGTGGTATTAATGATTTTAGGTCTTATCATTTTTAGAAATGGGGGTTCAAGCTAAATCTACTAATTAATTAGTTTAGTATTTAATTAATTTTTATCTTAATTACAATAGGATACGGTCCCTAAGTATTTATGCCTGAAATAGTACTCGGATCTTTGTATGGATTTTTTTAAAATGTTATAATCTACCTCCCTTAAAGAAAAAATTTCATCTTCAAAATTAGTACCTTTTCGTACTCCTCGAGGATTAGAGGGTAGTTCTTACGGACCTCGACTTCCATTTCCAAGTAGCCTCTTCCTCAGCGTGGTGTGTCTATAACACTTTCACGAGCAGGATCACTTTACTGTGTAGCACTTGTTCCTTCCTATCTAGAACTCATGTTGGTCGTAATACATAGGTAGCATCTTCACTTAGTTGTACTTGCTCCCATTTGATAATATGGGTAGGGTCAGGAACATATTTCTTTAACATCGATACATGAAATATGTTGTGCACGTTTGCGAGTGGTGTGGGCAAGGCGAGACGGTATGCTACCACACGCACTCAATCTAAAATCTGGAATGGCATGAGTTTTCCCTTCTTGGCTAAACAAAGTACTCCTTTCATTGGAGAAACTTTAAGGAATACGTGGTCTCCAACGTCAAATTCCAACTGCATACGTCTCGTATCTATGTAGCTCTTCTGTCTACTCTGAGCGGTAAGGAGTCGACGTCTGATAATATTGATCTTCTTTGAGATTTCCTGTACCAAATCTGGGTCAATCAAACTCTTCTCGCCAACTTCTGCCCAATAATGTGGAGCTCGACAAGGGCGTCCATATAGGGCTTTGTAAGGAGTCATGCCAATGCTTGCTTGGAAGCTGTTGTTAAAAGAAAATTCAGCATAGGGGAGACAGTCATACCAACTGTCTTTGAAATCAAGCACGCACACTCGCAACATGTCTTTAAGTATTTGATTTACCCGTTCCATCTTCCCATCAGTCTGAGGGGTGGAACACGGTACTGAATTTCAGTTTCACTCCCATTGTTTCTTAGATTTGAGTCCAGAAAATAGACATGAATCGTGTGTCTCAGTCCAACATAATCTCTATAGGAATTCCATGTAATCATACTATCTCCTTAATGTATAGTTTGGCCAAGTCATCTGCCAAATTAGAAACTCCAATCAAGAGGAAATGGGCTGATTTCGTCAACCGGTCCATAATCACCCAATGGAGTCATGCCCCTTTCTTGTCTTGGGTAGCCTGAAAATGAAATCATGGATGTGAAATCCTATTTCCATTCGGTTATGGGCTTGGGGTGAAGTAAACTAGGGGGTCAGCGATGTTCGGCCTTAACTTGCTGTCACGTGAGATAACGGGATACATAATCTGCTATCTAGGCCTTCATGTCTTGATACATCTTCATACTGTCCGGATGTATCGACATCTTTGAATTGTGAGCATCTTCTAGGATTTTCCTTCTCAAGTCATGGAGATTAGGGATGGCCACGATATCGCAAACCCCCATTCGGATTCTTCACTGTCACTTGCTTGTTCTCTCATCTTCACCAACAGTTCATCTTCTTTTTGAGCCATAATGATTTAGTCATCAATAAGTGCCTGTACGTGGATGTGTGTGATGCTCTCAAACAGCTCCTCTATCGTCAACTTCTATTTGAAATCTCGTACAAACTCTATCATATTCTACTCTTCTATCATCAGTGGGGCTACGAATTCTATTGTCTTCTTGTGGTTCAACACATCGGCCATAAGGTTGGCCTTGCAAGGATGGTAGGAGACCTCAAACTTGAAGTCATTTAAGGTCTTCATCCAACGTCGTTGCCTCGTATTCAGGTCTCTCTGCGTAAAGATGTACTTGAGGCTCTTGTGGTTCTAAAGGAGATCGAACTCCTCTCCGTAGAGGTAATGTCTCTAGAGCTTTAATGTGAAGATAACTACCGCCAATTCCAGGTTGTGCGTAGGGTAGTTTTCTTCATGCTTCCTCAACTGTCGTGAGGCATAGGCGATCACCATATCCTTCTGTATCAGTACACATCCCAAACCAACATGAGAGGTGTCAGTGTAAATAGTATACTTTACTTCTTGTTATGGCAATACGAGCACAGGTGCGGACGTCAGTTTATCCTTTAATTCCCAAAAGGCTTCTTTTACTCTCTCGTTCCAAGCAAACTTAAGATCCTTCCGAGTGAGTTGCGACAATGGTCGGGCTATCTTGAAAAAATATTTAATGAATCGATGATAGTAGCTGGCAAGTCTGAGGAAACTCCCCACTTCTATAACTGAGCTAGGCTGCTCCCAGTCCTGTACTGAGGTCACTTTGGCAAGGTCCACGACAATTCCTTCCTTGAAAACAACGTGTCCCAGGAACTTGACTTTTTCCTTCCAGAAGTCGCATTTTCAATACTGAGTAAATAACTGATTCTGCCTGAGGGTATCAAAGATTGCTCGCAGATGCTGTTCGTGATCCTTTCATCTCTTTGAGTATATTAAAATGTCATTTATGAATACGATGACTAATCGGTAAAGATACATCCAAAATATTCAGTTCATGAGACCTATGAATACAGCCGGTGCATTTGTAAGTCTGAACGGCATCACTAGGAATTTGTAGTGCCCGAAACTGGTTCTGAATGATATTTTTTGCACGTCTTCATTCCTGACGTGTAACTGATGATACCCGGACTACAGGTCGATTTAAGAGAAATATTGCCCTCCCTTCAACTGGTCAAACAGGTCATCTATCCTGGGCAGATGATACTTATTCTTCATTGTAACGTGATTCAACCTGCGATAATCTATACACAACTGTAACGATTTATCCTTCTTCTTTACGAAAAACATAGGAGCTCCCCAAGGAGATATGCTAGGTCATATGAAACCTGAATCTAACAGATCATCTATTTATTTCCTCAATTCCTCCATTTCACACGGAGGCATGCAGTACATCTGTAAGGAAATAGGCGTCGCGCCAGGCACAAGGTCGATGGTTAAGTCAATCTCATGCTGAGGAAGTAGTCTAGGGATTGTTCTGAACACGTCTATGAAATTTTGGACTACTGGTGTGTCCCTAAGTGACGGACCATCGCGATCCTCCAATAAGGAAGCGTAACAACGAATGCGATATAGCCAACTGACTTGAACTGAGAAAGTGAAGAACGTGCCCTTGGACCCACGGCTGTCACTAGTCTGGTTTTGTAGTCAATCTCTACCTTCATTTCGATGAGTCAATCCATCCCGAGGATGGCGCCGTAATGAAATATCGTGGTGACAATCAGGTCAATGTACACTACTCTGCTCCCTAAGTCTATCGGGCACTACTTACAAAGCTTAGTACCGTCAGCGAAGGTTCCTTCTGACGCAATGACTCTCACTCCAACCATAGGGATAGTGTTCATCCCTAAACGCTTGACTATAGAGTATGCTATCATCGAAATAGTGGACCCGGTGTCCACCAACAGAAACATAGGTGTACCTTGAATGTGGGCAGTGACTTCAACGGCTAACGATACTGCAGTTACTGACTCAGATGCTTCATTTGTAAGTGCATGTACACGAGCTTGTTGTGGACGATTTTCTTGCGCTACCATAGGTCATTGAGGCGGCCTATTTTGAGGTATGAGTGGACAGTAGAATGGCTGTGTTGGTGGTGTAGATCGTAGAGTTGGAGTTATAATAACACATGGTGACTGGCCGTTGACCTTCTGAGGTGGCATGAAACCATTGTCTTTCATCTTGGTAAACAAAAGGGGTCAGTGTATCCCCCTTTGTTGCAATAAGTACACCAATGGTCAGTTCGCCTCTATTGGGTCGGTGGAGCCATTAGCCTGAGAGGCGAGTCTACACGTGGCCTTTTGCCAAGAACTGGCTGGTTCTATAGTTCAGGCCGAGGCCTCGGGCCTATTGGCATTCGTGTTTGAGACACTTTCTCACCATTCTGCTCGGCTCGTAGGGACATGTTCACTAGCTCAACGTAATTGGGAATGCTAGTGCAACACATCTTAGTGCGGATATCAGGCTGCAGACCCTTTGAAAACTGCCACATTCTCATTGGCTCACTTGCTAAGATCAATGGAGTATATCTGGCCAGTTCTATGAACCGATTCTCGTATTCTGCCATGTTCATTCCTCATTGTCAAAGGCAAATAAATTCACCCTCCTTTTCATTATGGTAAGTGAGGAAAAAATACTTTTCATGGAAATGAGTTTCTAACACGTCCCACGTCCACACATATCCTACGGGGATGGTTCATATGACGCTATCCCACTAAAGACTAGCCTCCTTTTCAAACATATAAGTAACAAGCTCAACTTACTCAGCCTCATTACAGTGCAACGGCTTAAACATCTTGGATGTGTAATCAAATCAGCACTTAGCCTCCTCAGGTCTATGAGTACCCATAAAAGTAGGAGGGGGGAAGCACTGAAAGTTCTTAAATAAGCCACTTGTATTCATAGTTCCAGTGGCTTGCACAGGTGGCATAGGCAAGACCACATTCATGTTTTGGGCAATGGCCCTCACAATAGTAGCCAAAACTTATTGTTGTTGCTACATTAGGAGCATCATTTTCTCCAACCTATCAGGGGGAGAGGCTGCCTAAGGCACGTGTGGCGTTGATGTAGATGCATGGTTTTATCCTAGAACTAGTGGTGCACTAGGTGTTGGCCCATTTGTGGGGCCAGTGGTCGGCTATGAATCTGGCATTGTCTCAACATTCGGGCCCAAACTGGGGTCCGTGTGGCTATTGCTCAGGGGAGGTGCCCCGTCAATCGATCCGCCAAGTGGGAGACGTGTCATATTGTGAGTGGTTTTAGGAGGCATTCCCTATATACAACATAGGGTGCAACGTGTGTAAGATTAGGATAATATCATCCACTTTTTTCGCACATTCTACGCATCTTTAAATAAAAGAAGCTTCATGCATTTCATTTAACCAAAATTTGTCACAATACATATGATGTAGCATTACATAAATTATGAAAGGGAATGCATGTGAGCTAATTTAATAAAAAGCTTTATCACTGACCATCCTAACATCCAACTAAGCCTACCAAGGCTATTACAACGAAAAAAGAAAATAACTACAACACATAACTAGTCCTCCAACTCCGGGGAAGGCAGAGGCGCACCCTTATCCTGCATACAACACAGGAGGGCTTCAGGGTGCGAGACATTCTCTTAAACTTTGTTACAGATATGGCTAGTTCTCTTTAAACTTTTTTTTCAAATGGGCTTGAGTTTCTTCAATCTTGGCTATGCGGGCTTCTAAGGTGGCCTAATCATGACAGTCTTCATGTGTAGTAGGAGGTCCCTCATCTGAGTCTTGGGCCTCCTCTTCTTCTTCCTGCTCTTCTTCCTCACTGTCTTCCTCCTCTTCATTGTTATCCTCTTCTTCATTGTCATTCTCCTCTTCACTTCCTTTCTCCTCTTCAGTCTCTTCTTCTATCTCATCCTCGTACTCATCAAGCCTAGCTTGGCGTTGCCTGGGCCTATACCCATATTGTTGAGTGTTGTCTCACTGATGAAGTGGATAGGCGCAAGATATCCATATGAAGTCTGAAGCCGAAGTTGCGGGTGATCTTTCAGATGAGTCGGCCGAATGGGCGGGATGCGTCCCCATGAGTAGATCGTGCGGTCTTGATTATCTGAGACAAGTCGAGAGTAGGCATGCATACTTTTTTCCCTTGTCCAACTCTATACAAGAAGTCCACCATAAAACGAGTGCATTCTGTATGGTTACTCCACCTAGGATACACATTATACGTGCATACGTGGTGGAGCAGGCAAAAGTTTACTGTCATACGTGTTGATGCGAGGCTATTTTTGCACCTTCAATGAACCAGTCGGCCGTAAAGAAAATGTGTGTAGCGATCTCTGTCTTGTCCACTAGCGAGATGGGTTTCACTAGTATGTACCACACCACGCTCTATTCCCATGATATGGGCCATAACATTCATGTCTACTCTGGCTTCCTGCCTCCCCAACAGAATAGTAAAGTGGAGGGGCTCAAGAGTTGGGTTCCGTATGTGAGCATAGAAGGCTCATGTGGTGCTTTCACTTGCATGAGCCTTTCCTTCGAATATGGGACCTCACCCGGTCTCCAATAGAAGGTCAATAACTAGAAATAACCCAAATAATTTCTCATCAACATGAGCTTCAAATATAACTTTACGGTCACGAAACTTACCAAATTCGGCACTCGGCGGTAGAGACCTTTTCAACGGGATTCGAGGATCAAGGTCCCGTTTCGATCTTCGCTCAGCACTTGCACTAGTCTTAGCGCTCACCTTCTTCTTAGTGCGGCTTAGACGGCTAGGCCCGGCCTCATTCGGGGCGGCTCTCTTCTTTCCCATGAGGAAAAGGAGCGTTAAGATGGAGAAAATGGTGGTGACTAGCTCAAAGAGAACCATTGAGGTGAAAGAGCTTGGAGAATGAAGTGGATTGGAGGATATGGAAAGTATGAGACACAAAAGAGGGTTTTTGTACCCAAATAGGTGAGAATAAGGAAGATGGAGAGTTATAAGAGATATTTTTGAGGGAATAGTGGTGGAGGGGTGTAAAATGTAGAAGATTTAGAAGATTTGAGTGAATGAAAGTGGGAATTTGAGAGAGAAGTGGGGTTTTGGAGGGTTTAGAGGTGTTTGGAGGGTTTAAAGGTGTTTTAGAGCTGATTTGATGCATGGGACCCCCTGGGTCCCACAAATTCTTAAAATTCGGGCCCCTAGGTCCACAAGGTCTATTTTCGTTATTCAACACCCGCGTATTCGTGCCTTTTGACCTATTTCAGATTTAGGATTTGTCGACTAACGGTTCAAACCCATCTATTGACGGTCTAAAAGTGGCTGAGATCACTTCACATGATCTAGGACGCGTACGAGCTAAGCTACAGTGGTCAATCTCGCCCGTCGGTGAAACTTTGGGATCCTACGATTGTTTGTAAATTTCATCGCCCCCGTCCTAAGTCAGATTAGGTCAGAGTGCATCGTGTTACTTATAACCCTGGTCTAATTTAATCTAAATCATGCTTGATACCAACTTTTAATGTCCTAAATTTTGAGAGTTGAGCAAGGCTCTACTCCCGAAATCCAATACATCACTTATACAACATGGATAATGATGTTTAAATGTCATCCATATCAATGCATTAAACATGAGTGGGATTATACTAAAACAACGTCTCATACTCCAGAGATAATGTAATTAAGAAAATGGAAGTCTGAAGTATATGTATTAAAAAAAGTAAGTAGTTCACAACTTCCAAAGTATGATGATGTAACAAGGTTTAATATATACAAGGTTTGTTTTAAAATAAACAAAATGAAAAAATGTAAGATGTCTAACTAGACAAGTATCCCAGTATCCTGACGAATCAGCTTAAGGTCTAAGTGGACCCGCCAGAAAGCTGACAGTAAGAGAACTCCTCCTCCTTATCTATGAAATCCTACTTTGCCGCATAGGCCTCATCATCATCTGCATTTAAACCAGTATCTGGTTAGTATTTTAAAACATCGTCCCAGAGTGGGAGTGAGTGATCAACTCAGTGGTACTATAAGGCAAGGGTTAACATGTTATCAAGGCAATCAAGTAGTAATGATAAAGCAACATAAGAATCACTTCCTAACTACTCTTATTAATGCAGGAATGGAGTGCAAGAAAAGATGCATGCCCTCACATCAAAGCTCCCTCAACAAGCGACACCGACACCAATATCGCATATGACAACACTGCCTCCTATGCAACTTTCATGCCTTTAAAGCACATCCTAATTAATGCAGTGCAATGCATGGTCATGCTAGCGTAATAATTAATTAAGTTTATTCATACAGTAGATTTGGGAAGCTAGGGTACCTCACTTTATATCATTGACAAGAACCAAAGGATCCATCTAAGTTCATCACTCCTAGTCAAGCACATAAGATAGGCAAGTTGTAGGGTCATCACTCCAAATGAAAAGTAGTTGATAGGAAAATTCAAAAGTTTATACTCACGGTCACTCTGGGGTGGCTAATCACCTCAGCGTAGGCCGAAAGCTCGAAAACGGTGTCCCATACCACCAGTCTGGCTCACGAGTCTGAGTTGCTCACTAGTCAATACGAGGAGGCTCGTCACCCCAATGTAGGCTGACAGCTCGACCACGGTGTCCTATACCACCATGCCCATCTCATGAGTCTTAGCAGATCGTGGTACCATGGCTAGAGTGGGCCTTTACATTGGAAAGGGGTACCTTAGATTCAGGCAATATTGTCCATACATGGTAAACACACAATAGGACGATCGGTTTGTTAGGCAAGTTTGATTGGTGCGGGCACACGCTGACTTAATCAACATGGAGAGTAAAAGCACTCCTCATGGCCTAACCACTGTCGACAATCGTCGTGCGACCCGGATTCATCAAATATACTTAATGTAATGAGACTAATTCGGCCACCCGAACAGGAACTGTTACCAATTGCCTGGGATAGGTTGTAGCCTCAATGTTACTCAGATGTAGCAATTAAATACATGTGATAATCAATCTAGCATTTAACAAATAATCTTTATATGGGACCTTAGTCAGTGGGCCTAAACGTATGTGCCTTGTGTGGGACCTTGGCCAGTGGGCCTAAATGGTAGGTGCCTATTGTGGGACCTTAGCCGGTGGGGCCTAAACATGGGTTTTATGTGTAGGACCTTTGCTATTGCAGAGAGCATAAATTGTGTCCTTAATGTAGGACTGTAAAGGATATTGGTGAACATGTTTAAAACCATTGATAGTAAAATCTGGTGCACTCTGGGATTGAGTGTGGATGCCGGGAGTAGAGTAGGCACGTAGCCGAACCACTATAAATGCTTGTGTTTGAAATTTTCATTTGCGCATCTCTTTAATCATGCTCATATATGCTCAAATGTTTTAACTTATCATACATAATTAAATGAATGATATAGATTGATAGGAAACATATTCTACACACAAGCTCACAACACTAGGCTAGTTGTTATATTCTACATATCCTTTATAGCCTTTGTGATTGGAACCTCTAATTGGCTTGGAAGCCATTAGAGTTATTTTGCCTAACCTGGTTAAAATTGATTGATTATTTAAGTTAGGCAATCAAGACTTTAAATAGGTAAAAATAATTAAAAAGTCCTATTCACCCCCCTCTAGGACCTTAACTCAGATTCATTCTTCAGTATCAGCGGTGTAAACCATAATTTCATAAATAATCGGACAGATTACTACCACTGTCTTCTTATTTAAAATATTTCAACCCTACTATATCGTTTGGTGGATTGGTAGTGTTTTGTGCCTCAATTGGTATGACGGTCTCCACCACATTCATCGTTACTTACTCATTCAACATGGGGGCTTTCCAAAATGGATGAGGAAGTCTGGTGCTTGGTTTACAGAATGTCCCTTTTGTCTTTGCCATCTACGCTCTTGAATCTTCATCATGATTTCCAGTACTGTTGAAAACTTTAGGTGGACAATTCGTTTCAGTATCCTTTCCCATGTGTTAGGAGGTCTAACCATCCTCATTAGGGGTGGTCCCAACATGAGCAGCAATCATAACATGAATTCGTTGGCCGTGGGCGACCACGATCACCATCATGGTATTTCTTTCCCCTTTAGGGAGGGTCCCCTAATCATGACATGATTTCCTGCGCTCATCGGCCGCAAATCCGAGAGTTTTGCAGCTATCTCTGGCAACAATCGGTCGATCATTCTGAGGATGAGGAGTCCAACGGTATCTTCATCTTTGTCGACCGTCTTCCTCCCATGAATTACTCGAGTTAAGATTGATCCTCGGCTTTAGAAAAATCCTCAAATTAGTTGTGATCATGTTTACTTCCATATTAGCTGAGAATGGATCGATGTCAATCAACATTGCCTCATTGTCCTTCTTAAGGAACTTCAGTAAGCTACGGTCGATATGGTCTTGGATTACATTCCGTAAAACAACACATTTGTTAGTAGAATGTGACCAAGATCATGCCATTTACAATAGTCGATCTTTTATAATTCATCGGCCGAGGGTATTTGATAGGGACTTCAATGACTTTCCTGGCCAGCAAGATGTCAAATATTTTCTCAGCTTAGGTGATATCAAAAGTATACACTTTCTGAGCCTTTGGTGTGGTTGGGGAGGTCCACTCCGCTTTAACCAACGCCGAGTACACCAATGGTTTCTTAGCCACCACTTCAACAATCGTAATTTCATAATCCAGGTTGTTGTAGTACATCCCTAATGATGAATTGGCTTGTTTGGCCCGTTCCTGAAGTAGTTTCTCATAGCGAGAAACCTTCTTAGTTAAATCGTATAAATCGGTAAACTCCGTTCCTATGAATTTTTTACAGTGCTTATATTCCGTCCCTTCTTGTGCAAGCTGCACAAATTCATCTTCAGTCATGACCACTTTGCAGTGGCTTTTTGCCTGCTTGAATCGCATGATGTAACTCTCATATGGCTTCCCAAGAAATTGTCTGAATCGTGCGAGGTTGGCCATGGTTATCTCCTTATTTCTAGAGAAGAACTGGATACGAAACTTTTCTTCTAACTCCTGTCAATTATGTATAGAGTCTAATAATAGGTTCGAATACTACTTGAAAGCCACAACAATCAACTAATGGCTAAATAATTGTAACTTATGGAAATTATTATTGGCTAATTTGCTATATTGCATGGTGAATCGGCCAACATGTTAAATAGTTGATTGACCGGGTTCACCAAAAAAAAGGCAAAATTTGATCGATAATTCCTTAGCAATGAATGATGCCGATCAACCCACTCGGGGTATGGTTTATGGTATATGGGAATAGTATTACAGCCTAGCACTTGGCTGATAACCCCTACATAAGTTGTAATATTTGTTCTCGATTGACCCACTGAGGCTCTACAGCTAGCTGTTGATCTGGATCAAATCGGTTAAAATAATCTTGAAATCTAGGACCTGCAATGGGTTAAACCTAGTTAACGGTCTGTAATTTCTACTTTCATGCACAAAATCCCTAACCTACTATTTGAGTCGCTTGACTTCCACAAGGGGTGGCACATTCCTGACCTTTGGATGAGGGATTGGTGGTGGGTTGCATTGCAATAGTGACGTGGGTGGTAATGGGATTGCACTACTGATCGAACTTTTATTATGTTGTGATGTTGGTTGCATCTGCTCTGTTATTATGGCTAATAATCATTGCATAACCTCAGTATGGATGGCTATATAACACTTAGTGCTCTCAGCCTGTTGGAAAAATTATTTCGCTTGGGCTCTCACATATTCATGTATCATATGGATGTTCATTTAAACATCCCAAAGGATAATAGATACCTCATCCGGGAGCACAACTTGAGACGTAGAAGATCCAACCTGATTTCTTGACGAGTTTGCGTTCAAATTAGATGCCTTTGAAAGCACATGGACCTGCACATCATCACTCAAAGGTAGAGAAGTCTGTGTTGCGGGCTCGACACCAGAAGCGCTAGTCATTCTTCTCATTTTCTGCATAAGTCAAACCGGTAGTTAATAAAATAAGGTCCCACCCGGCGTGCTAAGAAAATTGTTTGCTACGGTTTTTCTCGGCATGGATGTATTAAGCGCAGGCATGCCAGAACTATATTTGTTGCTCTAATTTGAACTGAACAACATTGGCCCCAAGTGTCGAGATACGCAAATACAAAGTATGACTAAGTTCTAGAGAGATCACCCACCTATATAGCCACTTACTCAAGGTATAATTGAATCAGGCAATATTCAGAGGGCGGGTTTTATCCTCTGAAAATGAGTTTCTTCCCTGCCTCTCGTACAAAAGGACTTTTCAATTCATATTAAGTGAAATAGGAGAGAGAGTCCTTATAGTCGATCATTGGTGGTGATTGAAGAACACCTTTCCAATGAGAGAATTGAATCCCGATGCAAATTCCAGTTGCAATTAAGTTTATCAACTACAAATTACACTAAGAAATGTAGAGTAGCAGACTTCGAAAGTAAATATTAAACTAAAGAATGTAAATGGCTGAAAAGATAAAGTAAAGATTACACTATGAAATGTAAATTGACGGGATAATTGAAAAATAATATTGGGTTTGATTGGACTAGAATGAGATGAGTTTTCTACTTGCTTTATGTTCAGAACCCCAAGTACAGAGTTACGCTGTAGTAATAACTCGGTGAGACCGAAGTCGAATCTATAGGGAATTGAGAACACAGTTTAGAGCTAATCTAAATCTAACTTGGTTGCCTAGGTTTTTAAACTAGCGATGAAGAAATTGGCTTTAATTAATAAAGATAAAAGACTAAGGATCTAGAAATCCACTTGTAGCAATCTTAATATTAATATGCTTGATTCGATGATAACTCGATTGGAATCAAAGTCCTATCCTATCCAATCGGATGATGGAGCAGTTAAAACAGAATCTGAACTTTCATTAGTTTAGTTCCCTCATGAAGTTCCAATGCAATGATCACATAGAATTCAAGCATTTACCATTCCCATAGACGATGGTGGATCAAAAATTTCAAAGATCACACAATTGCAAAATAGGTAAGAAGTTATTAAAAGCTTCTCGAGCATATATGTAATTACAATCACAATAAATCATAAAAAATTAAAAATATTCCTTTATTCAAACTAATAATTAATGCGAGTTTAACATAAATTTGAATCAAAGTAATCTAAACATTAAAAATAACTACAAGCTTCATCCCTTGGCTATAACTAAGAGATTTTTTAGTCATGGCTAAATAAATAATAAAAAAAAAATCTACTAGTACCCGTGAAGAAATTAAAGTGGAAAAACATTGTCGGCACTTCACTTAGGCCTTCTCTCCCTTTTCAAAACCTGGAATATCATTTAGAATAGCATAGGGACTCAATTAAATATTAGAACTCAATCTTTCGCACTGCTTTAGAAAAGTTTACAAACTAACTTGGAATTTATGCAGTTACCACGACTTTGATGGCACCTTCGATGACATCGAAGATCCTTCAATGGCATCGTAAAGTGCATGAATCTGTCCAGCAACCAACTAAGAAAATTCATGCTTTTTTCGATGGGATCGAAGTGGATTCAATGGAATCGAAGTTAGCTTCAATGTCATTGAAACTTACTTCGATGTCATTGAAGTCTATTTTTATAATTTTTCAGAATTATTTTTTTATGGCCCTAGAATTTCATAATATCATTTTTCTAGCCTTGAATTTTCAGGATTCCCTCACTTCAATTTTCGATTCTCTTCATTCCTCACTTGGTTTCCTTGGACCTTTGACATATGAATTTTTCACCAATGACTTCCAAATCTCTTATTCTTCATTATCTTCTTTTGAGCTCTAAATCCATCCATTTAAGCACATATTGATCATAGGCTTTTGAATCACCTCGCGTGATAAAAACGTATATAATTAAATCAAATAAACACTTCAATTCTAAGAAAGTTAATGTAATTGAAGGGTTAAATATGTAACATTTGAGTCTCAACACACCCCCAACCAAAATTTTGTTTGCCCCTAGCAAAACGTGCAAAAGATATTTCAAAAATAAATGATAATTTCCATAAGCTCAAGTGGTTCTAAAAACAATCTAGATTATGAAAATCTAAAATACATTAATGTTAAACACTAATTTTTCTTAAACTCTAGTACTTAGTAAATGTCCTAATCAAGTTCAAAGCATTAATCTTCTATGTGAAAAATTCTAAACATTGAGTTCCATAAATGCTTAGTGAAGTCTGGACTTATCACAATAAAAGTTTCAGTTATATACTTTCATGATAACATTGATAATAAAAGAATTCAAGATAACCAAAACCAAAACCAAAACTTGCTTTATAGTTCATGAAAATGCCTTTGCTAGTACCCTGATTTGTCAATTAGCATGTGTGTTGAGCCAGTCGGATTGTGGAAGCCTCACAGGAAAATTTATACAAGTTTCTGCCTCAAACGGATGTGTGAAAGCTCGCCAAAAGTAAATCTAAGCCTCATATCCCTTGTCCCAAAACACCAGGTGAATATAACCCTTAAAACATCTTAGAACATATTAGGATTTATAGTGAGAAATTTTTTAAAGAATAAAAAAATCTCTAAGTTTTCTTGCCTTGTCGATTGTATCGATGCACATCTCTATATGATCGACCTGCGCTGTCGATGTCCTCGATAAACTAATCAATAAAATCGAATGAAGTTGTAATATATCCAGCAACTAAATACATATCTAGACAAAATTATCGATGTATCAACACACGTATCGATATCATCAATATTTGAATCTCGAGTCCATCGAAGATGGCTCGATAATATCGACAGACAGAACTGGCGCCCTTATTTTTACTCAGAAAAATCATATATGCTTCGATATATCGGAGCTCTCCTTGATACCATCGGAGTTCAAATCTCGATGATATCGGAAGGCTCTCGATGATATCGGTCATGGGCGCCTATTTCTCCAGCAACATTTTTCAGGTTGTTTTTATCTCAAATCGGGGGTTACTCGATAGAATCGATATTCTAAATATCGATGATATCGGGGCCGTATCGATTGCATGAAGAGAAAGGATAAACTTGTCCAGCAAGCTAATTGATAAAATCTTTGAATTTATCGATGCATCGACACGACCTTCAATATCATCGACATTCAAATTCTGATGATATCGAGCATCCCCCGATCATATCTATTTACCTAAAAATTTTCATACAAGTTTCTCTCATTTTTCAAATGCCGAGGATTCGACCCTTGTATCAATAATATTGGAGTTCGAAATCCGATGGCATCGACACAAGTCTCGATTCCCTTGATCAATTGGCAGAAGATTTTTCAAAAGCATATGACATTGAGTTTGTGTCATCGAGCAGACCATCGATATGATTGAGAGTATACGCTCGATGATATTGAACCTGCTCAATGATATCGAACTCTGTCATAAATGTGACTGTTTTATATCCATTGGAACCTTTTTCCTATTTAAAGAGAACTTTTCTCTAGTTGCTGTGAGAGAAAGAAGAGAGTGCTTTTGTGTGTTTAACCTTATATCATATACCCAAAGCCCTTTCTCTAAAGGAAGTTCATCCTCCAATCCACCCTCATCATTGATATTCAATAGAGTGGATTGGAAAATGAACTTTCACATTCAAGGATCCTTCAGCTACTGCCTTAATGGCAAATCATTAAGCTGGGATGCCTTGAATACTTAGATGATTGAAATCACTCTATCATCCTGATAGGAAAACATCTAGAGAGTAGGATTCAATCATAACCTTAACCCAACCTGTTGCCCTATATTGGTATATCATTTATTACATATCAAGGGAGTTGAAGACTCTTCGTCAACAAGGAGGAGATCTTCGCCACTGTGCTGAATGGGGCTCATCAACTTATCTGTAAGTATCTAGAGTTCAGAGGACCCTTTGATCATTCCTTTGTAGGATTGAGTCTACAGTGTTTCTCACCCTTGAAGTCCTCAAGGAGGCCTCCGACGGGAGTGTACGTGGTGGGTGCGTTATGTGAACCCTTGCTCTGTGGAGAGCATAAACATCTGGTTGAAGGTGAACCAGTAAAACCTTAGGTTAGAGGTGAACCGCGTAAAACCTTCATAGGGTCTTAGGGAAGATCCTTGGCTAGTGTGCTTAAATGTCGGTGCGATGTGTTGACCCTTGCTCTTGAGAGCATAAACAGTTAGCCTCAGTATAGGTTATAAACGTTGAAGGTTAACTTGATTTAAAACCTTAGGTTAGAGGTGAACCATGTGAAACCTCCTTAGTGAAATTCGGTACACTCAAGGGTTGAGTGCGGTTATCGGGAGTGGAGTAGACAAGTAGTCGAACCACTATAAAAATGACTGTGTTTGCGATTGTTATTCTCTTGTTTATGTGATTTATTTTAATATCTGAATATCTGAGATCACACCTCACACACATACACAGTCATATCCATCATAAACTAGTTTGCATATTGTTCACTTCTTGAATAGTTTGTGATTGGATCCTCTACTGGGCTTGAAAGCCAGTAGAGTTATTTTTGAGTAGTCCTAATATGTGCTTATTGATAGGATTAGTGCAATAGAATTTTTAAATACATTGTAAAAACTTTAAAAAGTCCTATTCACCCCTCTCTAAGACATATTGACATATTCCTACTTCAACTCAAGCGGTCTTCACCGCTATTTCAGTTCAATCTTCTATTCTTCTAACTTTTGATTTTTTCCATCGACGACTTTCACACTATTTCATTTTTTTTTTCTTCTTAACAATCCTTTCAAGTAACTTTAATATGTAGCCTTTTTTATGACAGTTATTTTTTGTTGGGTATCACTTCCCTCTTCTTTTTTTTTAATTCTTTTCATTAAACACATGATGGAAAAATTTTCCAAATTTGGTTCCTATCATTCTTAATAATTATCAAGTTAACAATTCAATTTCAAACTTAAACTTTAATGTGTAAGTTAGATGTGAAATGTGAAATACATGGCTCAATCGATGTTTAAAACTTCTAATTAAGAATTAATAAACCAAGCTTAACTTTAGAAATATATCAAATAACTAAAATTCATATTTCAAAAATCCTCAATGAAATTGCGGTTTATAGATCACTATGCATTTAAGTACGGAAGCTTCGTGGAGCTAGAGAATGAAGACTATGTCCTAAAAGGGGGGGGGGGGGGGGGGGGAATTAGGATCAATACAAAAATTATGCTAATTAAAAATAATAATTGCATAAATTAAAATAATTAACAATTAAACAAAGTAAGGCAATATAACTCTAAGGCTTCTAAGCCAATAGAGGGTCCAATCATATAGACTACATACGATATGCAAATAAGCAACTAGTCTAAGGTTATGAATCTCGCTTGTAGGTGTAAGTTTTCTAATGGACTCCGTCCAATCCTTACAAACCCATATGCTCGTGTGGGTAGTTGGCAATATTTCCTAAAAAAGATAACCCTAAAAGCAAGTTCGAGTCAGACAAGCTAGGGAATAGTGTGGACCATTATTTTTAGGTTACCACTTATCAAACCTTATGCTTCAATTAATGAATTGTACTTGTTGATTTGAAAAATATATGATAAATTATTTGTGTTTCAATTTTTGTCCATAAATTTCTAATATTAGCTTACTGATGCATGCATGTTCGATGAAATACTCGAATAAGTATATTGTTAGATTTGATGTTTGTGTTTAAATCTCATGATCCCTACTGAGAAGGTCCACCAATAACCGTTAGTGATCCTCAAGTCTCGTTAGCTGGGAGTGGTGGTATGGACACCGTGTCCATGTTATCTGCCTATGCAGGGGTGACGAGTATCCCCATAATGACTATGAGCATATTGTAAATGAATTGCCTTTCATATGCAATCAACTAGAAGTGACGAACCCAAGGTGGATCAAAGGATATGGGCGTGAGGCCACCGAGGCCGTCTTGGCCTTAGTGATTCGGATAAGACTAGTGACTAAAATGGAGGTACTCCATCTTCATGAAATTGTCTGATCATTACATCAAATTGACCGAGCATCACATCAAATTGAGCTTGAGTCGAGTCGGGTTCAAGTTGAGTCGAGTCAAGCTCTACTATGTTCGAACTTGGCTTCTTTTCAAAACAAGCTAGGTCATATGAAACTTGGCTCGCCTCGAGTCATCGTTTGAGTCGAGTCAAGTTAAGCTAGATCAAGCCAAGTCGAGCGAGCTTTTCGAGGTAGCTTAGCTTGTGTACAAACCTAGTTGTAATGAAAACATTACCCATTCATAGTGCCACATGGCCTTGGTTCCTTGTCATTGCTTAGCAATTCCGAAGACAGCGAGCTTCTAAATTTATAAAGCCTTTCGTTCAAGTCGTTGCCTTTGTCCCAATATGTTCTCAAAAAAGGCATACTTATTTTCGAGACATTTCTATTACAAACAAAATGAAATATTACTACAAATCACATAAAAATAGAAAACAGATTAACCATAATTCAACATAAATATTTACCATATTAAAAATAATAATAATTTTTGGGGTAGAACTTCAATCTGAGGATATAATGTTGAAAGTTCGTACTGCATTCTCTCTAGGAATTCAAGGTATTTGTCAATAGCCTAATCAATAGAATAGTATGATTCAGCTAGAATCAAATATAAAAGCTAAATATATGTATATCAATGTATTTGTGTATTAAGAATACTTAAAACACTATCAATCCATTCATCTTTCACCCATATTAATTTGAACCAAATAACCGCCGACGTTTGCTTATTTTCATTATACCAGCTCTCCAATTCTTGCAATTCATCATCTAATATCATTTTAAATGTGTCCATTTGGGTCTGGAATGGTACCGGAGAACTAAGCAAGTTTTTGGATTTATCGAATCCGACGATGATGTTAAGAGTTGTATCCATCATACACAGGGACAAAAATGGAGAGACCTTATAGTAAGATGGCTTTAAGGTTCTTTTAGGCCTTCTTTGATAAACAGGAGTAAACATGAGTGCATTCTCTACTACAATACCCTTTGTCGTAGTATAGGGTTGAATCTCTAGCTCTCTATTCCCCTATTCCTTCTCTTTCATATCCTCTACTTTCATCTTCTTCTTCAACTCCTCTTCATTCCTTAACTCTTCCTTATCCTTTAAAAATGGCTCCCTTTGTATCAAAAACTCTTCCTTCTCCTTCTTAAACTCCTCCTTCTCCCTCTTTAATTAAATCTTCATGCTCCTTAAAAAACTCACACTTCTGCTTCTTCAACTCATCTTTCTCCTTATTCAAGTCTTCCATTTTTTTCAAAAACAATTCCCTTTTCATCTTCAATTGTGCTCTCTAATTTAGCTCATCTCTCTCTATCTTCAGCACTTCCTTCTCTTTCTGTAACTTTGCCCTCTCCTTCATATTCTCTTCCTTTTGCCTCAACTCTTCCTGCTCTTTATTCAAATATTCCCTCTCCTTCTTTAACTCCTTCCTCCACTCTTCTCTCTATTTATTGAAACATTCCCTCTCCTTCTTTAACTCATGCCTCCACTCTTCCCTCTTTATTGAAAAAATTCCATCTCCTTTTTTAACTCCTGCCTCCACTCCTCCCTCTCGTATTCAACCATACCCTCTCCTTCAACTCCTACCTCTCCTTTTTCAGCTCTTCCCTCTCCTCCCTCAGTTCTTTTGTCAAATCATATGCCTTCATAATCTCCTCTCCCTCTCTGTCTTCTTCGTCATTATTCTCTTCCCTATTCTCCTCTTCCTCAGCTTTAATGGCCTACAAAATGTAACAATGAATATATAAGAGTCGAGATACATTTTTTAAGACATTGGTATTATGGATCAAGCGAATGAAAGTAGTAACGTGCAATAGAAAAAAAAAAGACTTTTATAACATCTCACCTGAAACCTATTACGAACAAAGAGAATGATGTTCATTTCCAGTTCTTCGGTGGTAGGTTCCTAAGTAATAATTATTTCAGTCTGCAAAAGAACTTGTTTCATATTCATGTACAGAACGTAGATGTTCAAATAAGCGATCAAATAGCTTGAAATACATTGTCTTACATCTTTACTCTTGAGTTTTTTAAATATTGTGTTGTACCTCAAACCCTTCCAGCCTCGATATTGAATGAAGCATGAAATTTGAGTGGGAACATATGAAATCACATAGTTTTTAAGGGTCAATACTCTCTCTATGACCCATATCTAATATAATGAAATTACATGAGGTTAAGAAATTGTACTTTAATATAAACTTTAATTATATGAAAAAAGGAAAGAATCCTTACTTGTATAAGGAAATATGTAGTAGTATACATTATAGCGATTCCCACATGATGCCATTACGGTGCCTTCGATTCATTCAGACATTATGTGGAAGGCTAAAATACCCCAATGATAGCTATAGAAGTCTTCTAAAGAGTCGACTAAGTCAATATACTCTATATTGCACATAGTTTTAGTGTCAATTACCCTAATAAACCACTCTACACACATAATTAGAATAACCATCACGACATCCTTGTGCTTATTGGTGTCAACTATTTTTTCAAACACATTTCCTAGATGTCTCTTTAAGATTGGATATTCTTTGAAGTACTTCTCTTTTATTGTCTTTGTAGTGGGATGAATTTTTTGTATAGAAAGGTCTCCAGTCTTAAGTCTTGTTATAAGAGCAAAGTCCAACTCCATAAATTTTAAAGGAGTGCCTTGTATCTCAAATACAAAATCATTTATATATCTTACAAAAAACAGGTGAAATATATTTCATATAAATCTAAACGATAGAATGTGCAATAAAAAAAGAAAATGGGGATTGCCTAAAAAGATTTTACTGACTCTCGTTCTTCTCTAACCCACACTTCATGGTATCAAACCACTATGTTAGTAAATACTTAGATGATAGGTTTGGAACTCCAACATCAATTCTTGTCACGCCCCAAACTCGAAAATCGGGCTCACAAAATTTTTGATCGCCGAATCCGGTGCCGACAGCCTCCGTAGAACCCCATTCTCGGCTCCTAGCTCCCATTCGCCAGGTTCCGATCCTGAGATGCTACGAGGAGGATTTTCAACGTCAGTTTAATTCGTAATAAGCATAACCAAAGGCATAACCCACAAACAACAACCAAAAATTCCATTAGATTTTCACTATGATCAAAAACTTTCCAAGTACAATGAGCATAAAGGGAAAATACAATGATGAAGAATAAAAACTCCAAAATGATCTGCAACGTGCTCCTGCCTCAGCGCTGCTGCGCCCCAACGTCACCTGCACGCAACGGTCGTGCATAAGCTTATAGAAAGCTTAGAGGGTGGTGAAAGTGTGTGCGCAAGGTAGTAATATGATCATGCAGTATCAGAGTAATGTGGGATATGCAGATGGATCCATAAATATCATGAGTCGTACCAAGGCTATGCGATGCAAGACATGAATGATATCAACCATCCTAAGACCATGCGATGTGAAATGTAATTCAAGCATACAAATCCTCATCTATATCCACACATCAGTACAACTCAAATCTGGGATATCACCGGGGTCTAGTACACTCTAAACCAGATTGCCCCTCATCGCGCGCAATAAGTTAAGTGGAAAAGACCTCACTATCCGTCTGCCAATATCGGGCGCGACTCATCGATAGCGGACCCATTCCTCGAGCTGGTCAGACTCAACCTAGCATTGCCCCTTACACTCGGGCGGGTAAGGCCGCACCCCCTTCCAACCGACCACGACACAGTGGAGAGCGCAACCGTCTGATAATCGGCACTCAACGCTTATCTACCCACTCGGTCTAGATGTTGGAGCAACTTCTTGGTACCATAAGGGTTTACGGACTTTCACCCAGGGATATCTATAACACCCCATGTAAAATAAAATTTTTGGTATCCAATCCTGCCAACCACGATACGCCTGTGGAGGCTACGGCCCCGATGTCACCAGGGCGTACAATAAACATGTCACACAAATGCGAAATGCATGAATCACGCTATCCAGTCATGCAACAAATCCTGCGCATATCATACGCTCATGTAGGGCAACACCGCCTAACCGGGAGCCCATAAATAATCTATCCGAAGGCATATGCTATGATCAGTCAATTTTCATGTCAAGCATACATATGATGCGTATGATCATGAGTCATGGAACTATACTAAACATGTTATCATGAAATGAACTATCCTTGCAATGTAGATGGGCCTGGACACCCTAAACACAATAAGTACGGGACTAATAATGTGCCCTATGGAGAGCCGTAATGTGGACATCCAACCAGCATTACACTCACAATGTGGACGTCAAACCAACAATGCTCCCAAGGCACGATCGTCGCAAACATCGTTACATAAATCCGTGTTGGCATAACACATTGCAATGGGCCTTAGGCACATCTCATTGGTCCTTAAATACATCGAATGTGCCATATCATATAGGCCTTTTATTCATCGAATGGGCCACATAAATGGACCGGACCAATGGGCCTTATGTGCATTGCAATGGGTCATAACCCGTTGGGCCTTGAATGCATCAATTGGACCTAAACCCGTAGGCCTTATACAAATCAAATGGGCCTAACCCATAAACCTTATACAAATCAAATGGGCCTAGCCCATAGGCCTTATAAAAATCAAATGGGCCTAAACTTATGGGTCGTATATGAAACAGATGGGCCACACCAATTGGACCCCCTATGTCCATCAAATGAGTCTCAACCCATGGGCCTTGGAATACTGCAAAATGTGTCCAATCCCACGGGCCTTAAGAAACGACAAATGGGCCTAATCCCATGGGCCCAGAGGCCTTACTGAAATGTTTGTTTGCCATCAAAAAGGGCAAAGGGCCCACTATAATGTTTATTTTCCAACAAAAGGGCAAAGGGCCCACTGAAATGTTTATTTTCCATCCAACCTATTTATGAAGTTAGGTGGGCCAAAGGGGGTGGGGTTGGTCTCACCGTCCAGGGTGGACGGTGCAAATATAACACATACGCATGCTGGGTCCCACCGTCCAGGGGTGGACGGTGCGGATGGAACACAGACAGGGTGGGCTTCACCGTCCCACGCTGGACGGTGTAGGAAGAACACAAATATTAAGGTGGGCTTCCACCGTCCACCTGGACGGTAGATGCAAGTCACGTACATCACTGTGGGTCCCATGTGGGGCCCACCATAGTGTATATTTTTCATCCAAACCGTTCAAAGGTCACACGGACCCCGGGTAAAGGAAAAACACAAATTTCGTCTTGATCTAAAACTTATGTGGCCCAATAGGAAGGTTTCAATGGTATGTGTTCAATTCCACTGTTTCCTATGGTATGGGCCACTTGAGCGTTGAATCAAGCTGAAACTTGGAGGGGGCCTACCTGAGGAGGGGGCTCACCTCATGAACGGCATGGATTTCCACATACATCATGGTGGGGCCCACGGCGGCAGCCGTGGGTGGCTGCTCGCCCGCCCGCCCGCCAGAGGACATACAGCGCCTGCTGCAATGTCAGAGAGGCAGAGCCTCTTGGGTTGGGTTTAAAAAAAAATGAAAAACCCATTTTTTTGAGGTTTTTCACGTCTGGGGCCCACACCAAGTAAATCCACCCCGACCATTGGCTTCCCTGGCTCGAAACAAGCCCAACGAGTCTAAAGTTTGAATTTTTTTATGATTAGAAAATGAAATAAAATCAGAAAAGGATCCTTGAATGGTAATGATGCATTCTTCGATGCCATGGCCCACCAGATCTTCCAATCAACCCCAACTCTTGGCTCAACGCCTAAAAAGAGATGGGTAAGAGGATGGACGGCTTGGATTTCATACATACGTCAAGGTGGGGCCTATACTAGTGGCCCACCCCAAAAGGCTTCCTTTCCTTCTTCCCTTATTTTTTTTTTTTGATTTCCAACAGAGTCCAGGGAACGTCCAGCGTCCCTGGACATAATATGCACATTGAAGTGGGCCCCATCTAAAGATGGATTGGATCCAATACATGCATCCTAGTAGGGTCCATCCAAGTGGGCCACACAATCATATTGTAATCTCATGAAATAAATAGTAGTAATAATAATAATAATAAAATGAAATAAAAGGGGGAGAGAGAGATGGAGAGTGGGACACGCGTGTGATGGAGGGCTCCGCCATTATGAGCCCTCCCTTGAAGAAATTATACAATTAAATGGGTCCCTTTTTCACATGGGACCACCTAAATCAAAATCAATGGTGGGGATCCTTTTCCCACCAATATGGACGGTCTAGATGACCTTTAAATGCAATGAAATAAACATCATGATGGGTTCCATGGAGAATGGCCCCATCATAGATGATCATGATGATCTAAGCGGGCCATCGGCCATACCTTAGGGTCCCAAGTGAGATTCAAACCATTGATCGGTTGGCCTCACTTAGCCCATCTCAAAAACATGAAAATCTAATAGTATTAAGCACTCACCGTCCGATCTTCTTACTCCTAGGGGTCCCTTTGCACCTTAGCTTCAACTTCAAAGGATGAGATGAGGAATGGATGGCTAGGATGAGAGATGATGGGGTAAGAAAGTGGGCCACACTTGGTGTTTTGGAAGAGAAGGAGAGGCTTGGAGAGGTCTCATACGTATGGAGCTTTGCTTGGGAGAATGAGATGAGAAATGAGAAAGAGAGAGAGTATTGTAGAGAGAGATGGGTGTTGGATGGATGTGGTGAATGATGGTTGTGTAAGAAAACCTTGACTTTTGTGGCCTTTTGTGTAAGAAAGGCATGGGAGGTGTAAGAACTTTTTTATTTTAAAGGCTTTTTTTATAAGAGAGGTATGGGTCTTGTAAGAAATTCTTTACTTTTGTGGTTGCTTGGGAATAGGTGAAAGGTGATGTGTACCTGACATGTACTTGACATGTGATGGATTGATTGATTGATGGATTGATGGGATTGATGTGACACATCGTAGAGATTCTCTTGAGTTTTGCAACGCGCAGTATTTTCTCGCACCGAACGTCGGCCTACAACCCTTGACCAGGGTATAGCCTCAGCGCGCGAGTCGCGGCATCAGAACCGTAGCGACGGCGTGGTCGCTAGGGTACGGGTCTTGGGTTGAGTCGACTCGGGTTGACGGCGTATGAATCAGGGTCCCATGTGACTATCGGTTAAGGGTCGAAGGTTACCGAAATTCGACCGGTAAGACCACGGAAGTCTATGGAACGGTACGGACTAAGATACGGGTCTTACGATTCTCTTATGAGGAGACTCATAGTTTACAAGAATGAATTACAAAATATATCAAAAATAAAGTTCAATAGTTAATGAAACATAGTGTGAAAATTCAGAAATAATTTAAATTGATCGAGTACTTCATGAAATTGATCGAGCATTGCATGAAATTGACCTAGCATGACATGAAATTGACCGAGTAGTACATAAAATAGACTGAGTAATACATGAAATTGATCGAGCAGTATATAAAATTGACCAAGCATTACATGAAATTAATTGAACAATACACGAAATTGACCGAGCACTTCATGAAATTGAACGAGTATTTTTTGAAATTGAACAAGTACTTTATGAAATTAACTGAGTACTTAAGACTTCTTAAAATTGACTGAGTACTTCATGAAATTGAACGAGTACTTCGTAAAATTGAATGAGTAGTTCTTAAAATTGATTGAGCTGATCATGAAATTGAACGAGTACTTCATGAAATTGAAAAAGTACTTCTTGAAATTAATAAAGTACTTCATGAAATTGAATGAGGACTTCTTGAAATTGACCGAGCACTTCATGAAATTGACCGAGTACTTCGTGAAATTAAACGAGTACTTTTTGAAATTAACTGAGTAATTTATGAAATTGAACGAGTTTTCTTAAAATTTATTGAGTAATTCTTGAAATTGACCGGGTAGTTCATGAAATTGACATTTTAATTACCATGTAAATGGGTAATAATTATTTGCCTAGGTAATTACCGTATCTTTCCTAATGCAAATGTGACAACTTACATCGAGAATTTTATTAAATCAATGTAGGTCCCATCATAATGTATGTGACTTATCCACATCCCTCATTTGTTATGTTAATTGAATTTAGGGCATAAGCAAAAAATTGAGGCAAATCTAAAGCTCAAGGGGACCACACCAAAGGAAACATCGGGAATCGAACACTTTCATTAGAAACTTCTTAAGGCCCTTAAAAGTTTTGGATCAAGCTGATATTTGTGTTTTCCCCTTATTCATGTCTGTGTGACCCTATGAATGAGTTAGATGATAAGAAATACCTCAATGTGGGCCCATTGAAGGAAACAACTTTTAATAATGAATGAATTAAGGTCACTGTTTCCTTACATGTGGGCCATTTGAGCATTGGATCTACCTCATTTTTCAGCTCATGCCCTAAAATGTTCTAATGAAATAGATGGATGGTGTGGTTATATCATATATATTATGGTGGATTCCACAGATTTAAGTCAATACTTTTGCATCGATTTTTGATGTGGAATTACACTCACATTTTCAAACCAGGTGAAAAAGTAATAATTGCTTATTTACCAGGATTTATATATATAATGGGTTTTGGGGAAATTGTTCAAATAAACCTGTAATTCGTTGCTTATTCGATGGAGGTACTATTTTCGTTCTTTCTAGAAATAAGAAAATGAAAAAAAATGAAGTAATAGTTTGTGCTATATATCAAGTGTAATATCGTCTTGAAGAAAAATTAGAAAGAAATGAGAAGATGAGAGTAGAGATTTTAAAAAATGGATTTTTGTTGAGTAGGGCATCACGTACTAAGGGGGGAGAAAATTTTGGGTTTTTGGTGGGTAGGTATTCTTGTGTGAAGGGGATATAAGATTTCATAAAAGGGGTATTGCAGGATATTTTCATATGAGAAAAAGGCAGTTACTCAGTTTGGGAAAAAAAGTTTGGATGGTCCGTTAATGCCCGTGGGTAAAATGTGAGATTTAGAGTGGAAAAAGTTCTCAAAATAGAGGCACACGAGCCAACTCAAGAACTCGCGGGTCCATGTGTTAACGTGTTAGAATCTGTGTGATCGGAACCGTTCGTCGTGAAGATCTCAATTTTAATGCACCTATAAATTAGGTTCATCCACTCCTTGAGTTGTCCATGGATTTGAGAACAACGTATGGATGGGAGTGATTTTATGAATTCCCACGCAATCACGAGTAAACTTTACGGCATTCACAATATATGATTTGCTCCACGGATGGTTTAGATCAGGCACGGATGTATCCGGCGGCGCGTGTCTGGTAAACTGTCCTTAGGACAAGAGTCTACTCGCAGGATCTGGAATGGACTCAATTACTGGAAGCGGATTGGCGGGTGGACCACACAACAGCTGCATAGTGTGTATTGACGTCAGCAAGTCTTGTGGATCCCATCATAAGGTATGTGTTATATCCGAACCGTCCATCCATTTGGTGAGCCTAAATATAAGATAGATCTAAAGATCAATTGGACCACAGTGTAAAAGCAGTGTGGGATTGAACGTCTACCATTTAAACCCTTTTAGGGGTCACAGAAGTTTCGGATCAATATAAAATATTTTTTCTCTTCATCCATTTATTTGTGACCTTGTTAATAGATTAGATGGAAAATAAACATTATTATAGGCTTATCAATTTTTTAACGGTAAAAATCATTATTCTCGCTACTATTTTTGGTGTGGCTCAATTTAGGTTTGGATATGATTTATTTTTTGTCTACTGCTATAAAATGATTTGAAAAAATTGATAAACGGTATGAATATAATAAATACATCATTGCAGGTACCCTGTAACTTTGATCTCCTTTGAACCGTTCGTACAACTCGGAGCTGGAGGATGGCCGGCGCTTGTCTTCAGATTTCCTGGGAAAGGCTTTCGCGGGAAGTTCCAGCACAAGAATTCTAAGTGGGCCACTATGATGTTTGTGAGAAATCTAATCCGTCCATCAGTTTTTTGAGAACATTTTAGTACATGAGATCAAAAATGAGGAGGATCTGAAACTTAAGTGGGCCATACGAGATAAAATAGTTGGAAAGGAATGGCCACTGTTGAAACCTTCCTAGGCTCCAACTTGATGTTCATATTCCATCCAAACCGTTTATAAGTTCATTTTTACTAAGATGAAGTGAAAACACATAAAACTTAAACTAATACAAAACTTTTGTGGCCATATACATGTTTCAACGGTGGCCACTAAATCCCCACTGTTTCCTCTCGTGTGACCATTTAAGTTTTGGATACGCCTTATTTTTGGCCGCATGTGCTGAAATGAGCTTGAAAAACGGATGAACGGAGTGTCTTTCTCACAAACGTGGCAGTGGGCCCTACCTAAAATTCTTGCGCAGGAATTTCCTACGAAAGCCTTTCGCAGGAAATCCGCGTCCCGTCTTCACACCGTGTAGATACGCGTCCGGAATGGATTGGCTACTCCCCCTGCCACCAGCCAATGGCCGGTGGTCGGTGCTCCGTGGGCTGCATCATGATGTAAGTGTTTCATCCATGCCGTCCATATATTTTTTCAGATTTTTATAGTATGAATAAGAAGATTAGATATATCCCAATCTCAATTGGACCGCATTACAGGAAACTGTGTTGAATGAGCTTCTACCATTAAAAACCTTTTGGAGACATATAAAAGTCTTCGATCAAGTTGATATTTGTTTTCTTCCTTTCATCTGGGCTGTATGACCTAATCAACAGATTGGATGTCAAATAAACAGTATAATAGGCCTCAGGAGGATTTTAATGGTGGATATTCAATCATTATTGTTTTCCGTGGTGTCGTCCACATGAGATTTATACCCCTCTCAATTTTGGTATAAAACCCTAAAATGATCCGTAAAAATGGATGAACAGAATGGATGAAACACATACATCATGATGGGGCCGTGCCGACTACCAGCCAGGAGGGGGTGTTGACAAGGGGAGTAGCCAATCCGTTTCCCGTGCAAAGACGAGTGCTGGATAACCTGGTTGGCTGGTGTACCACACATTAGCTATATAGCTGGTGTAGATACGTGTCAGTTGAAGACGAGCGCCAATGCTCCTCAAGCTTGAAGTTGTACGAACGGTCAAAGCTACATGGCTTCCAAAATAATGTATTTATTATATTCACTGTTCATCCATTTATGGAGGTCATGAGCAAATGGATAAAAAAATGAATCCTATTCAATGATCAAATGGGCCACACTACAAATAAGAGCATGATGTAGAGCGGGTCACGGACAGTTTCCTGGCCAAGATGGATTGAAAAAGGCCTGGTTAACGACAGAAGTGATCCGGACAATTAGACCTTATATTGGGCATATCTCGCAATCTGGAATGAGTTATCTGATGTAAAATGTATGATTTTAGGATAGAAGGAGCTACTTTAGCCAACCAACCCCGCTATGCTGGGTTGTGTAACCCTTATTTGCGAGAAACCCACTGATCGACGGTCGTTTTCCCATTTTAATTTCATTTTTACTATAAATAATAAGTTTTAGTTTGCTTATATCTCTTCATCCATTGGGCTTTAGGAATTGTGTCCAACATGAAAAGTGCTTAGGATAATTAGGAGAACGGTTTGGTGAAGCCAAATAGGACACTTACTATTTTTGGCTGAAAACCTTGCACATTAGTAGACATCACGACCGTCTATAAATAATAAGTTTACTATTTATAGTAAGTCACGGATTTTAGGAGTTTTAGTTGTAATTTGATTCTGATTTCTTTCCTATTGCTTGGTATCCTTTTTTAAAGGGTTGTGAACTCGTTTTTATTCATTCATCAATTAATTTTGAATTTTATTAGAATTTATTTCTATTTTCCTGCTTTCTTTCCTCGTGGATTCGAGAAGTCTCTGTGAGGAGTTCAGATAAGCTCCGTGGATTCAGAGTAGTTATCCTTGAGGATGACGGTGATCGACCTCGTCACGTTCATCCCCGCATCAGAGCGGGATAATGATTTTCACTGTTAAAAAATTCATAGGGCCATAACGTTTATTTTACATCCATCTTCATAAGGTCACAAAGACCTGGATGAACAGGAAAACAAATATCATATTGATCCAAAACTTCTGTGACCTCCAAAAAAGGTTTCAATGGTAGACACTCAATCCCTCACTTCCTTTTGTAAGTGTGGTCCATTTGATCTTTAGATCTCTCTTATTTTTTGGCTCAAGCCTTAAGACGTTCTCGTCAAATGGATGGACGGTTTGGATATAACACATAGCTCATGATGAGAACCATAGAAATTACTGACGTCAACACATCAGCTAGATTGCTGGTGTGTTCGTACTCACAACGCGCATGAGAATTTATTTTTTCTCTCCAGTAGCGTCAGCTGTACGGTCATTAAGGTGTCCGGAGCTTTCAAAAAAGCCTCTTGATATTTTGCTTATGCCCATTTCTATACTTTGTTTCTTCATTAATGTACATCGTTTACGATAGATAGGTCAGGTAGATTGATAAGTCAAGTTTGTATAACCCAAATACAATAGAGGCTATGATACGTCTCCAAGATTGGTTGTCGTTGGACTCAAGATAATTTACCTTTAATTAAGAGAAGGTCTCAAGTCCAAATGATTGGACCACATGGTACAATCTAATCAAAGGATAACATTTAACTATTGAGTGCATGCAACATCCAAACTTTCCAATAGTTGGGCCCACCGTGAGGATCATCTAGTGCAAAAATCATCCCTATCTACTGATCATGTGGGTCACTCCATGTAAAACAATTTCTAACCATTAATAAATAGAAAAATAGATCGTTTGGGCATTCATTGAGTTTTTTTATTTTTTCTTCCTCACAAGGTGATCATCATGATAAGGCTAATGTACTGGATGGGTTGAACTATTGGGGGCCTTGCACAAAACCTTAGGATCTAGCCTCCCAGAACATAACAGAATTATAAGATAATAAAACAATGAAATAATTCAAAGCACAAACCACACTACACGAGATTTTTACGTAGAAAACTCTCAAGGAGGTAAAAACCATGGGACCTTGTCCAGATCAACAATCCACTGTGAAGTAGAATATTACAACCTTCTTCACTCATGCAGAAGTGGATAAATAGTAAGAGAATAAAAGAAAAATGGAGAGATCTAACCGATTACGAGGATGTAGAAGTGCTGAGATATCAAGTGCACAATAGATCACCTCTATGAGCAGAACCTCCCTTTCACAAGCTCTCTCTCTCTCTCTCTCTCTCTCTCTCTCTCTCTCTCTCTCTCTCTCTCTCTCTCTTTCTCTCAGCCCTAAACCATTTAGCAAACCCTTGTAAAGCTTTAGGAAACCCTCTCGCCTTCCCTAGAAAAGCCCTAGGCACCACTATTTATAGTTTTAGGAAACTCTCTTCCGCACCTTGTTGCGAAAGGACTTAAAAATTTCGCTATCCGCACAAAATCGCGAAATGAATTTGCGTAACCTCGACTGGTCGAGCAGGGTCCTCGATCGGTCGAGCACCTCTCTCGACTAGTCGAGCCCCTTGAAAAAAATACCTCATTCGTCGCTGGACTTTGAATCAAGCCCCTCTCGACTGGTCACGCACCAGCCCTCGACCGGTCGAGTGAGGCTCATGACCGGTTGATCCTAGAGAAAAAACCCCATCAAATCTCTTCCTTTTTGACCCAGGAGGGATTCACTTTTTTCAAGCTAGCCTAGTTTCTACAAACCTAAAACTTGCCATTGAGCAAAGCATTGGTCATCATATCTGACTCATTATCGTCTATGTGAACCTTCTCAAGCTGTAACACCTTCTGTTCTAAAGTATCCTTGATCCAGTGATACCGAATCTTTATGTGCTTCGACATGGAATGCTGACTTGGATTCTTGCTTAAGTGTATAGCACTCCGACTATTGCAATAAACCACGTGCTGATCCTGCTTCAGGCTAAGTTCCTGTAGGAACCTCTTCATCCAAAGCATCTCTTTACATGCCTCTATGACTACGATGTACTTGGCCTCTGTCGTCGATAATGCTACGATCTTCTGTAGCTTGCTCTGCCAAGAGACCATACCCCCTATAAACGTGAACATGAACTCCGATGTAGACTATCGGCTGACAACACCAACCGCATATGCTATGTCTGTGCGTGTACACACCATAACATACATCAAACTTCCTATAGCTGACGTGTAGGGTATTTTTACATCTCTTCCACCTCTGCCTTCGTCTTGGGACACTGTCTGTCGCTCAATCTGAAGTGACCATCCAGTAGAGTACTGACTGGCTTCGCTGCATTCATATTGAACCGCTCTAGTATTTTCTTAATATACCGCTCTTGTGACAGCCAAAGCTTCCTGCTGCTTTAGTCACGGGTTATCTCCATTCCTAGGATCTATTTAGTCGGGCCTAAGTCTTTCATCGCAAACGACTTGTCCAACTCCTGTTTCAGCGTGTCGATCATCTTGATATCTTTTCCCACGATGAGCATGTCATCAACTTATAAGAGAAGAACTAAGAAATCACCATTTAAGAACTTACGCGTGAATACACAGTGGTCCGATTCCGTTCTATCATACCCATGCTGTAACATGAACGAGTAGAACTTCTCATACCATTGTTGTGGGGCTTGTTTCAGCCCATGCAAGCTTTTCCTCAACCTACACAGTATATGCTCTTTGTCCATGACTTCGAATCCCTTTGGTTGGTGCATGTATCTCTTCTTCCATGTCACCATGGAGAAAGGCAGTTTTAATGCCTAACTGCTCTATCTCCAGATCCATGCTAGTTGCTGACCCAAGCAACACCCGTTTGGATGTCATCTTTACCACTGGTGAGAATATCTCCTCGAAGTCTATACATTTCCTTTGACCAAACCCTTTTACCACAAGTTTGGCCTTGAACCTCATCTGTGAATTCTTCTGCTCAACCTTCTTCCTGAACACCCACTTGTTGCTCAAAGTTTTTTTATGGAAGGATTTCATCTCCTCTTGCATAGCTTTCAACTACTCCCCCTTATGCTCATCGGATAGGGCCTGAGAATAATCATCTGGCTCTCCCCCATTAGTCAGCATAATATACTCATGCGGTGAGTACCTCTTGGACGGCTATCTGTCCCTGGATGACCTCCTCACCTGTGGCTCAACAGGTGGATCAAGTGGAGGTTGCTCTCCCGGTCCATCTTTTGTAAGATCTCCTTTGTCCTCTACACCTTGTTGTACTGCCCATTATCAGGCACCACAGGAGGAATAATCGGATCCATGTCCTCTAGCTCACCTGAACTAGTTTGGTTCTTCTCTAGCTTACCAATGTCTTCTATATATTGATCTTCAAAGAAAACTACATCTCTGCTCCTAACGACCTTCTTCTCGGTCAGATCCCACAATCTGTAACTAAACTTTTCATCACCGTACCCCAAGAACACGCACTGCCTGATCTTTATATTGAACTTGGACCTCTCATCCTTTGGTACGTGAATGGATGCCTTGCATCCAAACACCCTGAGATGACTGTACGATGGATCCTGTGCAGTCCACACCTTCTTAGGTACTTCTCCATTCAACGAGACTGATGGAGACCTGTTTACCAAATATACCACCATGTGCATTGCTTCTCCTCATAACGTCTTGGGCAACTTCGCATGAGATAACATGCATCTGATTCTCTCAACAATGCTACGATTCATTCGCTCAGCTACACCATTATACTGGGGGGTCTTGGGAACCGTCTGTTCATGCCGTATACCCAGGGACTTATAATACTCATGAAAGTCGCCAATGTATTCACCACCATTGTCAGTGCGGATTCACTTCAATGATCTAACTATCTCTCTCTCGACCATAACATGAAATAATTTAAACACACCAAAGGCCTCGTCCTTAAATTTTAAAGCATAAACTTAAACCCTCCTAGATGCATCATTTATAAAAGTGACAAAATACAATGCCCCACCCAAGGTTTTTGTCCTCATAGGACCACAAACATCAGAATAAACCAAATTTAATGCTTACACTTTATTAACATGAGAAGCAGATTTAATAAATAAAACTCTATATTTTTTCCTTGATAAACAATCAATACAGGTTTTAAGAGGTGTACCTGTCACGTCTGGAACAAACCGCTTCCTCGCTAGTAGCTTAAGCCTTTTTTCACTCATGTGGCCTAGACGTCTGTGCCACATGTCAATAGTTGAATCATCCGCGCGTTCAACCCACCCTTACACATACTGACACTTGCCTTATACAGGGTATAACACTTCTTTCCTCTGGCTGTGATCAATAAACCCTTGATGAGTTTCCAATGCCCACCAGCAAACCCGCTTTCATAGCCATCATCATCCAACCTTCCCGTCGACATCAAGTTGAGGGGAAGGTCTGGGATATGCCTGTCACGCCCCAAATCCAGAAATCGGATTCACAGAAATTCCGGTTGCCGAATCTGGTGCCGACAGCCTCCATAGTACCCCATTCTCGGCTCCTAGCGTCCACACGCTAGATTCCGACCCTGGGATCCTACAAGGAGGATTTTTTTTTTTGTACATTTAACTAGTAATAAGCATAACCACAAGATTACCCAAATCACAAAAGCAACATCATAATCACATATCCACTAATATAATCATTTGAGTACAATGTTGAAGGAAAAATACATAAATCGAAAATCAAGCTCTAGAAGACCGCTGCAAGCTCCAAGGTCACACAGCTGCAACCTAACATCACCTGCACGCATCTATCGTGCATAAGCTTATAGAAAGCTTAGAGGGTGGTTTAAGTGTGTGCACGAAGTAAGTGTCAAGTATTCAATACAATACCATCATCATACAATACCGAAATTACTGGTAATTCATCAATCGTACATTATCGAAATAAGCAGAAATACTGACAAGCTCATAAAGCATACAGTGACAGAGTAAGCGGAAGTATGGACAAGTTCATAAGTCAATCAATATCAGAATACATAATATAAAACAGCTATGCACTAAGGAGTCATATATTAGATGCCGAGGATGTAATGCAATATACAAATCATGCTAAATCTGTCTAGGCCATATAAGTGTAGAAACTTAGCAACCCAAAATACCATATGCCCGTGGATGTGATGTAACATGCAGTGCGAATGAAATGACCATGCTTGGAGGGTGAAGTCGGGATGATAGTACGTAATATCGCAGGCTACGGGATCTGCCACAATGGACTTCTATCCAAACCAGTCTCATACCTAAATTTGGATAGTCAGACTCAACGTGGTAAACTCCTGATCTCAGGTTGGTCGCGCGCCCAACCGAATCCTTGCCATAATGAAGGTACACAATAGTTAGTTGCGCACCACCAGCCCGAGTGGATAGTGAATGAATGAATGAATGAGCATGCAACTCCTACTCGATAAGTCCACATATCAATACGGTTCCTCTCTGAAAAATCACCGGGGTCTATTACACTCCAAATCAGATTGTCGCCCCATCGCACGCAACAAGGTGAGTGGAAGAGACCTGACTATCCGCCTGTCAATATCAGGCCCGGCTCGTCAATAGCGGACCCATTCCTTGAGCTGGTCAGACTCAGCCTAGCATTGCCCCCTCCTCTCGGGCAGGTAAGGCCGCACCCCTTTCCAATCGACCACGACACAGTGGAGAGCGCAGCCATCTGGTAATCGGCACTCGGCGCTCATCTACCCACTCGGTCTAGACGTTAGAGTAACCTCTGGAACCAAGAGGGTTCTGAGACTTTCACCCAAGGATATCTATAGCACCCCATGTATAACAGATTTTCGGTGTCCCATCTGGCCATCCACGATATGCCTGTGGAGGCTACGGCCCTGATGTCGCTGGGGTGTACAGTGGTCATAATGTAAGATGCATGAGTCATACAATCCATTCGTGCATCAATCCTGCGTATACCGTGCGCTCATGTGAGGTAACCTCTGCCTATTAGAGAGTCTCATAATAACATACTCAATGACATATGCAATGATCAACCACATCTCATAACAAACATGCAGATGATGCGTATGGGCATGTATCATGATGCGATGCTGTCACATACTCATAATCGGTGTCAATAACCAACCTTGACAATCGGCTTCGACAATGTGGATATTTAGCTAACATTGCCCCCAAGGGATGACCCTCTAGAGCCAAACATATAATGGGCCCACGGCCTCACACAAAGGCCTAATATACAACACAGTGGGCCTTACTCGAGGGTCACATACATAATAGGTGGGCCCTGAATACATGACATATGGGCCCTACACATGGGTCTTAAATACATCAAATGGGCCATACATCATGGCCTAATACATATCACAATGGGTGTAAGACCCGTATCTTGGTCCGTACCTTTCCATAGACTTCCGCAGTCTTACCGGTCGAATTCCAGCAACCTTTGACCCTTAATCGATATCGACGCGCGACCATGATTCATGTGCCGACAACCCGAGTCGACTCAACCCGAGACCAATACCATAGCGACCGCGCCGTCGCCGTGGTTCCGATGCCGCGACTCACGCGCCGAGGCGATACCCTGGTCAAGAGATATGGGCTAACGTTCGATGCGAGAAAACGCCGCGCGTTGTGAAAACTAAGAGAATCTCTACGATATGTCACATCAATCACATCAATCCCATCAATCAATCAACCCATCAATCCATCACATGTCAAGTACACATCACTTTATTCTCTTTTTCCAAGCAACCACAAAAGTCTCCCAAACCCATACCTCTCTTACACAAAAAGCCACAAAAGTCTTCACCACCCATACCTCTCTTACACAAAAGCTTCAAAAGTCAAAGATTTCTTACACAACCATCACTCACCACATCCATCCATCACTCTCTCTCTCTCCCTTTACAACTCTCTCTCTTTCTCTCTTTCTCATTTCAATCTCCAAGCAAAAATCTCAAGCCCCATACGTATGGAGTTTTTCAAACCCTCCTAAGCTCCAAGTGGCCCACCTTCCTACCCAAAATCTCCCATCTCAACCTTCCATTCTTCATTTTAACCATTGAAGTTGAAGCTAAGGTGCCAAGGAACCCCTAGGAGCGAGAAGATCGGACGGTGGGTGCCTCTATAGGGTAGATTTACTTGTTTTTATGATGGGCCAAGTGAGGCCCACCAATCCATGGTGTGGATCTCACTTGGGACCCTAAAAGGTGGTCGATGGACCACTTGGATCATCATGATCATTCCATGATGGGGCCATTCTCCATGGACCCCATCATGGTGTTTACTTTCATTTCAAAGGTCATCTAGACCGTCAATGTTGGTGGGGAAGGGATCTCCACCATTGAGTTTGGATTTCAGTGGCCCCTTATGCTTTAAGGCCCACTTGATGTATGATTCATTGTAAGGGAGGGCCCATAATGTCGGGGTCCCTCCATCACAAGCCGTGTCCCACTCTCCATGTCTCTCTCTCTCTTTTATTATTTTTATTTTATTTTATTTTATTTTTTATGCTATAGGATTGTGGCCCACTTGAATGGATCCCACTTTGAGGTATTTTATTTTTATTCAAGTGGGGCCCACCTTAGCCGTTGTACCCATGCCACTCATCTGTGGTTGCCCACTTCATCAGGGCCCACCATCATCAAAAGAAAAATATATATATATATATATATAAAATACTAGAATCGTCCAACGTCTGGGACGCTGGACGTTTCAAAGGCAAAAAGAAAAGGAAAGAAAAGGAGAGGCTTTTGGGGCGGTCCCTAGTGTGGGCCCCACCTTGATGTTTATGTTCGATCCAAGCCGTCCATCCCTTTCACCATCTCATTTTAGGCGTTGAGCCAGAAAATGAGATTGAACGGAGCACCTGGTGGGCCATAGCACCACATATTGCGTCCTCACCATTCAAATGCTATTTTCTTATGTTATTTCATTTCCTAAGCATATAAAAGTTCAAACTCTGGACTCATTTGGACGGCGGCGAGCCACTGAACGCAATGGATGGAGTGGATTTAGGCGATGTGGACCCCACCTTCAAAAATCCCCAAAAAAAATGATTTTTGCCCAAAAAAATTTCAAGAGGGCTTGCCTCTTACTGCTGACAAGTGCTGCAGCAGCAGCACCCGCGTACGGGCGAGCGTCCAGCGACCGACCCACGGCCTCCAGCCGTGGGCCCCACCTGATGATTTTATGCCATCTAAGCCGTTCATGAGGTGGGTCCCCTCCTCAGGTGGGCCCCCTCCAAATTTCAACCCGATTTAGAACTCCGGCGGCCCACACCACAGGAAATAGTGGAGTTGTACACCTACCATTGGAATCCTCTTTGGGGCCTATAGAAGTTTTGGATCAAGCTGAAATTTTTGTTGCCCCTTCATCCAGGTCCGAGCGACCTTATGAACAGGTAGGATGGCACTTAAACATTACAGTGGGCCCCACACGGGACCCACAAAATGATGTATATGTTTCCAAGGCCACCGTCCAGGCAGACGGTGGCACCATCCTTGGGGCCCTGGGTGATGTATGTGCCTTACCCGCACTGTCCATTGGACAGTGGGACCCACCATGAATGCGTGTAATGCATCCAGACCGTCCATCCACTTGTATAAATCATTTTAAGGCCTATGGGAAAGGCCCATTTGATTTGTAAAGGCCTATGGGATTGGGCCCCATTTGATCTGTAAAAGGCCTATGGGCTAGGCCCATTTGATTTACGAAACGCTTATGAGCTAGGCCCATTTGATTCATTTAAGGCCTAAGAACTTGGGCCCACTTGATATGTAAAGCCCATGGGCTTAGGCTCACTTGACATTTAATGCCTATGGGTTTAGGCCCACTCGATATGTTTCAAGTCCATGGGACTAGACCCATTTGATATACTTCAAGGCTCATGTAATTGAACCCTTTTTGTTGAAATTTAAAGCCCATAGGAGTAGGCCATTTGATATATGTAAGGCCTAGGGGTTAGGCCCACTTTGATATGTATACAAGGCCTACGGATTTAGGCCCATTTAATGTACCATAAGGCCTAGGGGTTTAGGCCCATTGAACTTATGTTAGGTTTATGGGTTGAGGCCCACTTGATCTACATGTGGGGCCCGATTGGTGTGGCCCATTGGTCATATTTTAGACTCATGAGACTAAGCTCATTTGATGCAATGCAAGGCCCACGGGTTTTGACCCATTGCAATGCACATAAGACCCATTGGTGTGGCCCATTTATGTGGCCCATCTGATGATTAAAAGGCCCATAGGATATGGCCCATTTGACATATATATGAAAAGCCCAATGGGATGAACCTAAGGTCCATTGCAATGTATAATCCCAATACCGATTATGTAGCGATATTTAAGAAGATCGTACCTGGGATGCAATGTTGGTTTGACGTCCACATTGCGAGTGTAATGTTGGTTGGATGTCCACATTACGACTCTCCATAGGGCCCATTATTGGGTCGTACTTGCTGTGTTTCGGCCGTCCAGGCCCATCTGCGTTGTAAAGATGGTTCATCACTCATGTACATGTTAGTATAGTTTCATGACTCATGATCATACGCATCATATGTATGCTTGATATGGGGATTGACTGATCATAGCATATGCCTTCGGGTAGGTTGTTTATGGGCTCCTGGTTAGGCAGTGTTGCCCTACATGAGCGCACGATATGCACAGGATTTGTTGCATGACTGTATAGCGTGAATTATGCATTTCGCATTTGTATGACATGGGTATTATACGCCCTAGCTACATCAGGGCCGTAGCCTCCACAGACGCATCGTGGTTGGCAGGATTGGATACCGAAAATCATGTTCTACATGGGGTGCTATCGATTTCCTTAGGTAAAAGTTCCTAAACCCTTATGGTACCAAGAGTTTGCTCCAACGTCTAGACCGAGTGGGTAGATGAGCGTTGAGTGCCGATTACCAGATGGTTACGCTCTCCACTGTATCGTGGTCGGTTGGAAGGGGGTGCGGCCTTACCCGCCGAGAGTAGGGGGCAATGCTAGGCTGAGTTTGACCAGCTCGAGGAATGGGTCCGCTATCGACGAGTCGCGTCCGATATTGGCAGACGGATAGTGAGGTCTCTTCCACTTACCTTATTGTGCGCGATGTGACGGTAATCTGGTTTAGAGTGTACTAGACCCTGGTGATATTTCATATTTTGAGCTGTATTGATGTGTGGACATAGATGAGGACCTGTATGCTTGAGTTGCATTGCACATCGCATGGCCTTGGGATGGCCGATACATTCATGTCTGGCATTGTATAGCCTTGGTATGGCTCATGATATCATGGTTCCATTTGCATATTCCGCATTACTCTGACATTGCATGTTCATATTACTACCTTGCGCACACACTTTCACCACCCTCTAAGCTTTCTGTAAGCTTATGCACGACCGTTGCGTGCAGGTGACGTTGGATCGCAGCAGCGCTGAGGCAGGAGCACGTTGTTGATCATTTTAGAGTTTTTTATTATTTACCATTGTATTTCCCTTTATACTCATTGTACTTGTAAAGTTTTTGATTATAGTGAAAATGTAATGGAGTTCTTGGTTGTTGTTTGTGGGTCATGCCTTTGGTTATGCTTATTATGAATCAAACTGACATTGAAAATCCTCCTCGTAGCATCCCAGGATCGGAACCTGGTGAATGGGAGCTAGGAGCCGAGAATGGGGTTCTACGAAGGCTGTCGGCGCCGGATTCGGCGATCGGGAATTCTGTGAGCCCGGTTTTCGAGTTTGGGGCGTGACAATGGGCCTTACCCATAGGCCATAAATATATCACAATGGGCCTCAAACACGGGCAGAATGTGCATCACAATCGGAATCCATAATCGGCCACGATGATTGACCTCGATCGATAGTCAGCCAATCAGCCACGACAATCAAAATCGGTAATCGGCCACGATAATCGGTCTCGATCGATAATCGGCCACAATAATCAGCACCGATAATCAACATTGATAGTCGGCACCGACAACCCACATATATACACGGCGGGGTCCATAGATGGATAACAATCAACCACAATGTAAAGATCGACTCTTAGCCGTGGTTATACTAAATCCAATAATACGGAGCCATCCGTCTATGTTGAATGAGGCCCACTTATTTAGGTCAACCCACGAAGCGAATGGGCCTAACAAGGTCTAAGGGAAGGTCACAATGAGGACATCTAACCGTCATTGCCCATCAATGTGGACATTCAGCTAACATTGCTCCCAAGCAGTGACCTACCTGGAGAAAAACATATAGCGGCCCACGGCCTCACATAAGGCCTAATACACATCATATTGAGCCTCATACCTGGACTTCAAATACATCACAATGGGTCATGTCCCATGGGCATCGAATACATCACAATGGGCCTCGCCCATGAGCTTTAAATACACAATAGGTGAACCCTACACATGGGCCTTATTCACATCAAGTGGCTTCATCAATGAGCCGCACAAATGGGCCTCATCTATGGGCCACATATACATCACTATGGGCCCCATACATGGGCAGCATATACATTACAATGGGCCTTAGACTTGGGTCTTAAACATGGGCCTGACAATACAAATGGGTGGGCCCCGCCCATGGGCCGCACCGATGGGCTTCATATATATATCAACTGGGCTACATCAATGGCTGCACTAATGGGCCTTATATTCATCGAGTGGACCGTGTCCATGGGCCTTTCCAATGGGCTTTATATATATACTAAGGTGGGCCTCAATAATGACCACAAATAAATCAAAGTGGCATAACGGATGGGCCGCAAGGTACATCAAGGTAGGCCTAATTACATGAGTCTTATGTATATATCTAATAGGCCACACCAAATGGGCCTTACATACATTGTAATGGGCCATAACCCAGGGCCTTGAATACATCACAATGGGTTGAGCCCTACTTATTCCAAAGGGGCCCATTACTGGACAACTTAGATAAAATATGTACATCATGTCGGGGCCACGTGAATGAACGGTGCGAGCAACACATTACAAGGTGGGCCCTATCACATGGGCCAAAATACAAATAGATGGGCCCTGATCATAATGAAGATGAGCCTAGATGGCCTACATACTACAAGTATGGGCCCATGAATGTGCCCAAGGGAGAGTCATAATACGGACATTCAACCAACATTACACTCGCAATGTGGACATCAAATCAACATTGCTTCCAAGGCACGATCGTCGTAAACATTGTTATATAATCCGTTTTGGGATTATACATTTCAACGGACCTTAGGTACACCCCATTGGGCCTTACATATATATCAAATGGACCATATAAATGGACCACGTCAATGGGCCTTATGTGCATTGCAATGAGTCATAACCCGTGGGCCTTAGATTGCATCAAATGGGCCTAATCTTATGGGTTTTATATGTAACAAATGGGCCACATCAATTAGGCCCCATATGTACGTCAAATGGGCCTCAACCCATAGGCCCTAGTACATCTCAATGGGCCTTAACCCATGGGCCCTTAAAACATCAAATGGCCTAATCGCATGGGCTTTAAAAGACATGGGCCTAATCCCATGGACCTTGGAATACATCAAATGGGTCCACTCCCATGGGCCTTAAATTACATTAAATGGGCCTAATCCCATGGGCCTCATAATACACCAAATGGCCCCATTGCATGGGCCTAAGATCCACATCAAAGTGGACCCCAACGAACCACTACAATTACTCAAAAATATGCCAAGGTGGGGTCCACTTGGACTGTAGATCTGGCTCATTCTTTGACATCACTCCATAAAATGATCTTTAAAATGGATGGACAGATTAGATGCAGCACCTGCATCAATGGTGGGGGCCCACATGAAGGCCCACCATCATGCACATTACGTATTATAATATAATATATATATATGTATACAGTATATACAATAATATATATGTATATATATATATATATATAATACAATATATTATATGTATATATACACACACATGCATAACCTCACACGTACACACACCCACATGTATGCACACGTGCATACGCACCACAGCGGGCCCCACCGTCCGCTGGACGGTGGGTGCAGAACACATATATCATGGATGGTACCACCGTCCGCCTGGACGGTGGATACACACACACACATCACTGTGGGTCCCATGTGGGGCTCACCTAAATGTTTAAATGCAATCCATCCCATTAATATGGTCACACGGACCCTGGTAAAACAAATTTCACCATAATCCAAAACTTCTGTGGCCCATAAAAAATTTGAATGGTAGAGGTTCAATCCCACCGTTTCACGTGGTGTGGGCCACCTGAGTTTTGAAATCGATTAAAACTTGGAGGGGGCCCACCTGAGGAGGGGGCCCACCTCATGAACGGCTTGGATTACACAATACATCATGGTGGGGCCCACGGCAGCAACCGTGGGAGGCTGCTCATCCGCCCGTGCGGCATGCAACACGCTGCTGCTGCTGTTGCAGCGTCAGAGAGAGGCAGAGCCTCTTTATTTTTTAAAAAAATGAAAAAACCCATTTTTCCACGATTTTTCACACCTGTGGCCCGCACCAAGTAGATCCACCTCGTCCATTGGCTTCAGTGGCTCAAGACCGTCTCAATGAGTCTAATATCCGATATTTTTCCGGTGAATAGAAATGTCAGGGTGTCTTTCAATGGTTGAATCCCCTATTTTATAGGTTATGGCCCGCCTGATCATTGGATTAAACTCATTCTTTGGCTCAACGCCTAAAATGATGAGGGAAAGAGGATGGACGGCCTGGATTGAACCAAAACATCAAGGTGGGGCCTATACAAGTGGGTCACACCCAAAGCTAATATTTGGGTTTTCCTTTATCCAGGGACGTCCAGCGTCTCAGATGCTAGACGGTCTGACCATTTGCCCAAGAGGTGGGCCCTATCTAGGTGCTTTGAGGTGGGCCCTGTTTAGGTGGGCCACCTCATGGCTACCCACACACATACAAGGTGGGCCCCATCAAAAAAAATGGAAATGGGTCCAATACATGCATTCAAATGGGCCACATAACCATACATAGTAAAATAAATAAAATAAAAATAAAATAAATGAAAAGAGAAGGGAGAGAGATGGAAAGTGGGACACGCGTGTGATGGAGGGACCCCGATACTATGGGCCCTCCCTTGCAATGAATCATACAATCAAATGGGTCATTTAGCGCATGAGACCATCAAAACTTAAAATCAACGGTGGGGATCCTTTCCCCACCAATATGGATGGTCTGGATGACCTTTTTGCAATGAAATAAACATCATGATGGGGTCCATAGAGAATGGCCCTACCATGGATGATCATGATGATCAAAGTGGTCCATCGGCCACAACTTAGGGTCTCAAGTGAGATCCAAACCATTGATCGGTTGGCCTCACTTGGCCCATCTCAAAAATAGAAAAAAAACTAGTATGATCTAGCACCCACCGTCCGATCTTCTTGCTCCTAGGGATTCCTTGGCACTTTAGCTTCAACTTCAATGGATAAGATGAAAAATGGAAGGTTGAGATGGGGAGATCATGGGGTGAAGAGGTGGGCCACACTTGGAGTCTAGGAAGCTTGGAGAAGTTCTATACGTATGGAGCTTTGTTGCTTGGGATTGAGATGAGAAAATGAGAAAGAGAAAGAGTGTTGTAGAGAGACGGATGGATGGATGAATGATGGTTGTGTAAGAAGGTCTTGACTTTTGTGGCCTTTTGTGTAAGAGAGGTATGGGAGGTGTAAGAAAAGCTTGACTTTTGTGGCTTTTTGTGTAAGAGAGGTATGGTTTTAGGAGACTTTTGTGGTTGCTTGGAAAAAGGGGTGAAAGTGATGTGTACTTGACATGTGATGGATTGATGGGTGATTGATTGATGGGATTGATGTGATTGATGTGACACATCGTAGAGATTCTCTTGGGTTTCGCAACGCGTGGTGTTTTCCTCACACCGAACGTTGGCCCACATCTCTTGACCAGAGTATTGCCTCAGCGCGTGAGTCGCAGCATTGAAACCGCAGCGATGACGCGGTTGCTATGGTAGTGGTCTTGGGTTGAGTCGACTCGGGTTGTCGACATATGAATCAGGGTCGCGCGTCGATATCAGTTAAGGGTCGAAGGTTGCCGAAATTCGACCGGTAAGACTGTGGAAGTTTACGAAATGGTACGGACCAAGATACGGGTCTTACAATGCCTCACATCCCTGAGAACCAATGTGCAGCCCACATCGATCTTCACACAAATATCACCGACCCCTACGATCTTTAATATGCCAAAATTTCGCATCTTCACAGTCTCAAAGTCACCTTACTTATATCTTGTGAAGAAGTCCATGCGCGGAGTCATATGAAAAGAGGCTTCCGAGTCTATCACCCAGTCAGTATTCTAACTCGTAGCCATGAGACAAACATCATGATCTGCTGAAAGAATAACTTCAATGTTGCCATCTGAAGTGACCACAGTGGAATCTGATTCATCTTCCTTCTCCTTTCCTTTTCCATTCTTGTCGTTCTTCTTACCATGACATTTATGCTTGTAGTGGCCCTTCTTGCCATAATTCTAGCATTCAACATCCTTCTTGGTACTTGACTTGCCTCTTGATTTATCTCGGGTCTTCCTGCCCTTCCTATTTTTTTTCTCTCCCCTGTTCCTGTGTTACAAGGGCCTCTTTCTGAGTAGATCCCTAAGACTTCCTCCTTGTTTCCTCATTGAAGAGATAACTGGTTACCTGTTCCATGGATATCTTTCTGTCTGACGTGGAGTCACTTAGAGACACTATCAATGTCTCCCAACTGTCAGTCAATGAACTAAACAATAACAAAGCCTGCAATTCATCGTTCAGGACCATCTTCATAATGGAGAGTTGGTTCACTATATTACCGACCTCATTCTGGTGGAACCACCATCTTTGAACTTGAGATTCACAAGTCGTCTTATCAGGAAGATTTTATTACCGGTTGTCTTCCTCTCATATGACCCTTCTAGTTTCAGCTATAGGCTAGCAGCTGGGGTCGTTGTAGACACATGGTGGACACAGAATCATCCAGCCATTGTCTAATAAACCCCACAGCCTTCCGATCCATCTTCTTCCAATCATCATCAGACATATCTTTGAATTTTACTGATATGCCTAAAATTGGAGAATATAAGTCCTTACAATAAAATAAGTCTTCCATCTTAGCCTTCCATATGGTCCAGTTAGAACCATTGAGGCTGATCATCCTTGGTGAGCCACCTTCCATAATTTAAAATCGATCCCACTCCGTTCAATGAACTTAGCTCTGATACCACTTTTTTGGGGGCCTTGCACAAAACCTTAGGATCTAGCCTTCCAGAACAAACCAGAATTATGGGATAATAAAGCAATGACATAAGTCAAAGCACAAACCACACTGCACAAGAGCTTTTTACATGGAAAACCCTCAAAGAGGTAAAAACCACAGGACCTTGTCTAGATCAATAATCCACTATGAAGTAGAATGTCACAACCTTCTTCACTCACACAAGAGTGGATAAATAGTAAGAGAATAAAAGAAAAATGAAGAGATCTATCCAATTACGAGGATGTAGAAGCGATGAGATATCAAGTGCACAATAGATCACCTCTACGAGCAGTCTCCCTTCCACAAGCTTCTTCTCTCTCTTTTTTTATCTCTCTCACACCTTTGATAGCTTTAAACCCTTTAACAAACCCTTATAAAGCTTTAGGAAACCCTCTTACCTTCCCTAGAAAATTCATGCTGCATATTGTTGATCCCATGTGTATTAATTTTCAGTGTTTTATCTAGATCTATTTACAACAGTTTATTCTCATTTTTACTCATTCCAAGTTTTTAAGGATATGAATGTTATGTTTATAATGTTGATTATAGGCATTCTGCAGTTTAACCTTCTCATCTTTTTCTTCTTCTTTCTCATCATTAGATGGAAATGACTCTTTGATTTGAGGTTCATCAATTTTCTCATTTAATACTGGGATGTTTGTCGATGTGAAGGTCATGAGTATTTTCAATGATTTTCAGTCTCCCTTACTTTAAGAATCACTGAAGTTAGAGTTTGATTCTTCAGTGTCATCCCAAGTAGCTGCCATGGCTTTTCCTTTAGTTTTCCTGTTAGGGTTTGGATTTTTTAGTTGCCTCTGAAAGATTGGCCATGGTTCTTGTTGAAGAATTTTTTTTGAACCTTTGAGTCAAGAGAGCCATTTCCTCATTCTCATTATTTCTACTTCCTCATTTGTTGTGTTCTTTGTAGTTTTGATGACAGTATTTTTGAATTTAGGAGTTTGTTTGAAGTGTAGTTCAAAAATTCATAGGGAACCTACTAGTTCTTCTACTTTTATTTCATCCATATCCCTATACTCTTCAATGGTTAAAAATATTGAGTTGAAACGTTTTGGTAGGGATCTTAGTATTTTCCTATAAATTTTTAGACCAAAACTTTCTTTCCTAATCCACCCATGGAATTACAAATGATATTTCTTTTTTTCTTTTTCTTTTTTTTTTTAAAAAAAGATTCCATGAAGGTCTCATCATCTTCCATTCTAATGTGTTTAAATTGAGATGTTAGGAGTTGTACCTAGGACCTTTTTACTATGCTTGCTCCCTCATGGGTTATTTCCAATAGACCCCATGTCTCTTTAAATGTGTCGCACGAATGCTTTTTGGGACACAGCACAGTAGATAGCATTCATTGTTTTTTCTTCAGACATTTATTTTTCTTTCTCGAATGCAGTCCACATTTCATTGGATTTAGGTTTGAAAATAGTTGCGCCATTTTCAAGAATAATTTGATCGCTCAGTGGCACATATCCGATTTCAACTATTTCCGAACATCATGATCCAAATAGTGCATCCTAGACTTCCAATAAGCATAATTTGAACCATCAAATATTGGAGGTCTATTTACCGATAAGCCCTCTCCTTTGGCCATATTACCAACTTCAGTCAAAATCACTCTTTAGACGGTAAAGCCCTTAAGAGAGACCCACTCTGATACCAATTGAAATTGTAGTGAAGACCGCTTACGTTGAAGTAAGAATATGCCAATATGTCCTAGAGGGGGTTGAACAGGACTTTTTAAAAGTTTATGCTTATTAAAAATCTTATTGATCTAATCCTAAGTAAATAGGCATGAAAAGCATCAAGATATCATCAGAGTAACTCAAATGGCTTCCAAGCCAAATTGAGGATCCAATAACAAAATTATTTGAATGATAAACATGAAACAATTTATAGCTTATGATGGATGTGACCGTGTGTGAGTAGATATGAAGGCAGTTAATGAAATCACACAAATAATCAATAACATGTATCAATCACAAACACAGTCATTTTGTAGTAGTTCGACTACTTGTTTACTCCACTCCCGGCAGACGCACTCAACCCTTAAGTGTGCCGGATTTCACTAAGGAGGTTTCATAGCGGTTCATCTCAAACCTAAGGTTTTAAATCAGGTTCACCTTCAACCTTTACAAACTACACATAGACTGACTGTTTATGCTCCCTAAGCAAGGGTCAACACATAATACTCGGTTTTAGGCACACTGGCCAAGGATCCACACAAGGAACCTATGTTTATGCTCCCTGAGCAAGGGTCAACACATAGCACCCAGTTTTAGGCACACTGGCCAAGGATCCACATAAGGAACCTCTGTTTATGCTCCCTAAGCAAGGGTCAACACATAGCACCTTGTTTTAGGCACACTGGCCAAGGATCTTCCATAGGACCCTAACTACTTATGCTCTCCACAGAGTAAGGGTCAACACAATGCACCCACTACATACACTCCCGCCAGAGGCCTCCTAGGAGACTTGCAAGGGGTGAGAAACACCTTAGACCTAATCTTACAAAGGAATGATCACAAGGGTCCTCTGGAGTCTAGTTACTTACAGATAAGTGGATGAGTCTCATTCAACGCGTTGTCGAAGATCTCCTCCGTTGTTGATGAAGATTCTTCTGCTTCCTTGATCCACAACACGGATGATGTACCAATCTACAACGTCGGGTTGGGTCAAGGTTAAGACAGAATTCTACTCTCTTAAATGTTTTCCTATAAGGAAGATAGAGTGATTCTAGTCATCTATGCATTCAAGGCATCCCAGTTTAATGATTTTTCATTAAGGTAGTAGCTGGAGGATCTTTGAATGTGGGAGTTCATTCCCCAATCTACTCTATTGAATATCAATGATGAGGATGGATTTGAGGATGAACTCCTATGAGAGAAAGGGCTTTGGATATATGATCTAAGGTAAAACACTCAAAAGCACTCTCTTCTTTCTCTACCAGCAATGAAAGATAAGTCCTCTTTATATAGGCAAAAGGTTCCAACGGATAAAATGGTCATATTTATGATAGAGTTCGATATCATCGAGCGGGATCGATATCAACGAGTGTATACTCTCGATAGCATCGACGGTCCACTCGATGACACAAACTCAAATGTCATACGCTTTTAAAACCTATTGCCAGCTGATCGATAAAATCGAAACACGTGTCGATGTCATCGGATTTCGAACTCCAATTTCATCGATGTGAGTAGAGCTGAGCATCGGACCGAGTCAGATCAGATTGCGTCTAACCCGATCCTATCTGAAATCTCATTTTCCTGATCAACAGACTCGAACCGTACCAAATGGTACATGGCCTTATCCGATCCGAGCCCTACTCGGTCAGGAAAACTAAGTCGGATCAGATTGGGCACGGCATGGTTCGGTGTAGACTTGGCATACAGTAAATCAAATTAGTCTGTCCATATCATGGGTCCCAGTTTAGATGTCCCATGGAGGAAAATTTATGGTTATTAGATGATTTAAAAATGTGCTTGTTCCATATTTAATTTAACAATTAAAAATTAATCCAAGGCTAGCTATCAGAGAATTAGAGGTTAAGATTGCTCAGCCGATCTGAGTTTTAGATTATGAGTCTGTCGATTTATGCTATTTTTCAGCTCTTACGTATGAAGCGATGTACGCTACCTGAGTATCATATATGATATAACCCGATCCATCCTGATGTACTATGGCAAGAAACTTTGAGACTTTATCTGTTAAATAGATATCATCTTCAATGATCCAAACCATTTAAAAGATAAGAATAACTCGTTACGAGATATATCCATTAAAAATAATAATAAGTAAAGATATCATCCATGTTCAAATGAAAAGAACGAAATGTCGAGATGCATATAAGAACGAAAAGAACTGTTCCAATGTAAAGTTTTTGTTTCTTGCGGCTCATTATTCTAATGTGAGTAACATCATATAAACGGTTCGGATACTGGACATACGCATGAAAATTGAAATATCAAAACTTACGACGTATAATTATAATACGTCGAGATGCACAGAATGAAACGTCGGAGCGGATGTTGGGGAGAGAGAACGGGTGAAGATGCCAAGGAGATCTCATAATGAGATTACACCTATTATTTAAATCGAAATTGGATTATGTACTGAGTTACACAGTACGCTCTTATCATACTGAGTAAACTTAGTTGGGCCCACCATGAATGCATGTGGTTTATCCACGCCGTCCATTCATTTTTCTAGATCATTTTATGGGTTCAACCCAAAATTGATGCATATTCAAAGCTCAAGTGGGCCATACCACTGGAAAAAGTGGAACTATTGATTTCAACCGTTGAAAATTTTCTAAGGCCCCCAGTGATGTTTGTTTGTCATCCAACCTATTCATAAGATCAGTAAGGACATGGATGAAGGGAAAATAAAAATATTAGCTTGATGTAAAACCTTTGCTGTCCCCGAGAAATTTTCAATTGTAAATGTTTAATTTACACAGTTTCTGGTGGTGTGGTCCATTTGAGGTTTGGATATACTCCATTTTTGGGATAAAGCCCTAAGATTATGTGTTAAAAGATATAGACGGAGTGGATATAATGCATGAATGACACAGGGGCCCACAGAGTTTACTCAGTATGCTTACCGTACTGAGTTGCTCAGTACGCAATCCATTTAAATCATGGATTCGGTGGCCATCTGGCCATCGAGACAGGTACCCCTCCCTACCCTAGTCCCTATGGTACGGATTTTCCTACATTAATTTCTTAAGTAGACGCCTACTTCGCTTCCCTGTCACACGTGTGACATCTGAATTATTGATCTGCCACGTGTGGAAATCATGACCGTTCGATCATCTGTTGGTTGATAGGTGCATATGTAGACCGTTTATCATTCCATGTTTCATCCATTCCGTCCACCCATTCTTCTGGATCATTTTATGACATGAGCCCAAAAATTAGTTTGATCCAGATCTCAAGTCCCGCACAGTGTTGATTAAACGCCCACCATTAAAAACTTCTTGGGCCACGAATGTTTTGGATTAAGCTGAAATGTATTTTTCCCTTCATCCAAGTCTGTATGACATAATCAATAGGGTAGATGTCAAATAACCATTAAAATGGGCCCTAGGATTTTTTAATGGTGGAAATTCAATCACTACTTTTTCCCATGGGGTGGTCCACCTGAGATTTAGATCTATGCCATTTTCGAGATAAAGCCCTAAAATTATCTTTTAAAATGGATGGACGGCATGGATAAAACACATAAATCATGGTGGGGTCCAAGAATTAATTAGCCAATCGTCATTTTCCATGCATTCGGCATTCGAAAAATCAAAACCAAATAAAATAAAATGAAATTGGAGAGAGGCAGTCGACATATAGATTGTCGTAAAGGCCCTTGTTGTAGCATAGCCTGATGGAAAGAGGGCCCTTGTTACAGCACAGACTGACGGAAAAAGTGACAACGACGCCAGCCAGGATGAAGATTAGGGTCGTTATGAAGAAACCCATGAGCAAAGATGCCCTATCTCAGGATCTGATGCGAAGTTCACAGGAACTGAAGCCCCGAAATAAATTGAGACCGTCGATCACAGACAGATAAGGATCTGCATGTGGGGATTGATGTTGTGCGATTTGGGGGAGAAATAGAAGCCTTAACAGAAAGGGAGAGACAAATATAGAGAGATAGAGAGATAGAAAGATATAGGGAGAGAGAGATAGAGAGAGAGTTGGGGGTGGGGTTTTTTGGTGCCAAACGAAAAGCTTGGACAGGGTGAAGTTGTAAAATAGAGACATACATCTCGGGTCGGGTCTGTTCGAGTTGGTTCGACCCTTTCGGTTCGGGTTTTCAGATCAGTTCTATCTAGATACACCATCATCTGAACTTGACCCGAAAAATGATCGGATCTGGATGGACAAACTCGATCAAGGTCGATCTAGGCCGACGGTTCTGTTCGAAACGGTACCGAGTCGGGTCGGATCAGGTCGAATCCACCGGATCGAGTCTAATATGCCCACCTCTAGATGTGAAGTTCGATTCCTCGAAATTTGAAAATGAGAGAGACTTACATTGAAATATTTCAGGTTTACAAGAATGATCGAGGGACCTTCGATATCATCGAAATTTGAATGTTGATGATATCGATAGCTGTGTCGAGGCATCGGTAAATCCAAAGGACTTTCGTTTAAGCTTGCTGGACAGTTTTTGTCCATATTCGATGCCATCAAGACCGTACCGATATCATCGATATTTGAATATCGATTCTATTGAGTGACCCTCGATCATAGATAAACTATCCTGAAATATTTTACTAGAAAGACTGTGTCCAAGACCGATATTATCGACGGCCTTCCGATATCATCAAGATTTGAATTCTGAGGATATCGAGGGTACTTTGATATATCAAAGGTCTTCATGATTTTTTTATAAAAAAATAGGGACACAAATACTCTATTGTCGATCATATCGAGTCTAGTTTGATAAACTCGATTTTTAAATATTGATAATATCGATAGGGGTATCGATACATCGATAATTCTGTTCAGATGAATATGTGGTTGTTGGACACTTTATGTCCTCATTCGATTTTATCGATTGAGCTTTTGAGAACATCGATAATACACTTCGATTTTATCGAACCTGATATCGATAAATCGACAGAGCTAAAAACTTAGAGTTTTTCTAATTTTTGTAAAAATGTTTTCTAACCCAAAAACCCTATGACGTTCTAATTTGTTTTAAGGGTTTTATATACCTGGTATTTTGGAACATGGGATGTGAGGTTTAGATTTACCTGTAGCAAGCTTACACACATCCGGTTGAGGCAGAAGCTTTGAATTGATCTTTCTATGAGGCTCTACAGTCTAGCTGACTCAACACTCATGCTAATTGACAAACCAAGGCACGTTCATATATCATATCCACTCCGTTCATTTGTCTTATCAGACCATGTTAGGACCATGGGCCCAAAACTCAGGCTGATCCAGATCTCAGGTGGGCCACACCATAAGGTAATATGGGGCAGAAACCTCTTGGACTTGGGATTTCTTGGTTTTGGGATCCCTTGGACTTGAGAATCCCTAGTTTTGGGATCCCTTAAACTTGGGAATCCCTAGAATTGAGGTATTTGGTTATGTTTGGTATCTTGGATTCAAATTCTTAAATTAGTTGGTGTATAAATGTTGAAAATATGGTTTTATTATATCAATTTAAGCATATACTTTACTTGAACTAATGAAATCCCAAGACTCAGATGGGCTATGAGCATAGGATCACATCCTAGTGACTAACCAATGATCTGTAACCGTCGATTTACATTAGTAATGATCAGATGGTTCATATCATTCTACTAAAGTAATTATAGTGATGTCATTGATAATCTGATTATTGGTAGCCTAGTGACACACGTGTTGTACATGTGGGTGTCCATCTAGATCACTCCCAGTAGACCCCGCCTTGTTGTATATATTTTATTCATGCCTTGCAGGCTATATGAGGAGCTAATGTTAGTCTAACGTGGGCCACACCACATAGACTTCTATATTTCTAATGGGGTAGTCGTTCAGTTCCCAATCTCTGTATATGGTGTGTCGATTAAGGCCGATTATTGCCTGATATGTCTGATAACATGCTAGTGTACTTAACACACTAAGAACATACTTAGTATAGTGACATCATGCCCAAACATATGTTCATACGCATCATTTGTATGCATGTTATGGGTAATGATTGATCATAATATATGCCTTTGGGCTGAGATACTTAGGGGACCCACCATAATTGTCAGTGAACCCCACATGTCACTTCTTTCTAAGTTATTATGAGTATACTTGAGTTGTAATTAGAGGCTATGACTGACACCCATCTTGGACTCTTTATGTGCCCACGTGGCTCGCTATGAGTGAGCCTTTCGACTATAGACCCACCTATGTAGGAGCATGCGGGGCCCATTAGGGGTAGATTTGAGTGGATTCCACCTAGTCATATCCATGTTAGATTTGTGGAGCCCATAGTGATTTTATTTGTCAACTTAATTGTGGATCCTCTTTAGTGAATAAATGATGCCCACACCATGGGTTGTCTTGTTGTTCATGTTGTGGCTGCCCATTAGGCCTGCCTATATTTATATATAGTGGTCGTACCATGGGCCAACACCGTGGCTTATGTCGTGTTTCTACCATTAAACTACCATTTAGGTTCCACACATTATATGTATTGAGCCCATCGTAGGCCTATATTTGGTTGGTTGTGAGCTGCCCTCTTGGGCCTTGATTAGGGATAGTTGTAGGGCCCACTTTGATGACCATTTCGGGCACACTATGATTTTTTATAGATCCTACAATTTTTTATCCTGTTTGGAAGCTGATAGTTGTATGTTTTGGCCGCTTAGGTGCGAGCTTGCTGTGTGGTACAATTAGCTTGAAAGACCACTTAAGTATAGCCCTATAGGCCTCGATAAACTTGGTTTCTAAGTAGGTTCCACCCGTTATGAATGATGAATTTCCATTATCATGTGGTACGATATTTTATAGGTGTGTTGGTACAATACTTCCTTGATAATTTATGCAGTATTACCTTAGTGATTTATGCACTTATGATTTATATAACACTTCCTTTATGTTGACATGGTGTTTTCTTTATATTGATGCGACACTTTTATGTTAAATGTAGTATTGCTTTTACATTCGAGTTAACATTACTTTATATTGATTTAGCTTTGCATTATGCTTGATATGGTATTACACACCTCATGTATAGTGGTTATGATCGTATGTTATCATATCTCATGCGTATCATGTGTGCATAACTTGGATGATGTCTAATTCAAGATTTTCGGCATTGCCTATGCTTGGCAAGGCTGCATTAACGACTTTATAACTTTGGGCATTTCCAGGGGACCCATAAGAGATGAGGTTGCCTTGCATGTATGCACGACTTGCATGACATGGTTGCATGACTCAGATGATGGACTCATCCATTCACGAATTATATGATGCATTTGCATTACACCCTAGTGACATCAGGGTTGTGGCCTCCACAGGCATATCGTAGATGGCCGGATCGGACACTGAAAATGTCTGTTCTAGTATTAGGGCGCTAAGGATGTCCTTGGGTGAAAGTCCCTAAACCATGTGGACCAATAAGATGCTTTAACGTTGAGACTGAGTGGATAAGATGAGCACCTGAGTGTCAAATACCAGTAGGTCGTGTCTCCTATTGTGTCATGGTCAGTTGAAAGGGGTGTGACCTTATCCGCCTGAGGGTAGGGGGTTGTAAGCTAGGTTGAGTTTAACCAACTTATAAATGGGTCCGCTATCTACGAGCCGAGTGGGCATTGACATATCACTGGCAAGGTGGACAGTAAAGTCTCTTCCACTCGCTTGGTCATGCGTGTGATGGGGCGGCAGCCAGTGTGGAGTGTACTAGATCCCAGTGATGATTTCAGTGATGATAATTGTATAAAAATGTGGACTTACTGAGTAGGAGTTGCATGTTCAACATTTGACTTATTCATTCATTCATTCACTATCCACTTAGACTGGTGGTGCGTAACTAAATCCTTATGTGCACGTTCGTAATGGTCATGATTTTGATTAAGTACACAACTAATCTAAGATCAGAAGTTTACACATTGAGTTTAGCTATCCAAATCAGGTATGAGACTGGTTTGAATAAAAGTTCCCTGTGATGAACCCCATAGCTTGCGATACCACGTACTATCATCTCGACTATAGACACCAGCTTTGTCATTCCTTTTGCATCGTATAGCCTGGATAAGACTGATGGTATTTATGGACTTGTTATGATTTATATATTGCATTGCATCCTCAGCATATGACATTTAACCTACTATGTCTTTGTATCACATAGCCTGGATAGGGCTGATGGTATTTATGGACTTGTCGATTTAGCCTTCCATCATTTTCGCTTACTCTGACATCTATATGCTTGGCACATGCATTGTGAACACACACACGCACTCTCTAAGCTTCATGGTAAGGTTATGCACGTTCGTTATGTACAGGTTATGCTAGACTGCAGCAGCATTAAGGCAGGAGCATGTGCCTGATCTTTTGGAGTTTTGTTATATCATGTATTTTCCTTTCAGTACTGTATTTAAAGATTATATTACTGGATATGTGGTGATGATGTTTTGTGACTTGGGTACACTTATGGTTATTCTCCTTTACAAAAAAAAATCACCCTGAAAATCCTCCTTGTAGGATCCTAGGATCGAAACCTGTCACATGGGAGCTGGGAGTTGAGAATGGGGTACTATGGAGGCTGTCGGCACCGGATTCTACAACCGAAAATTTTGTGAGCCCAGTTTCCGAATTTGGGGCATAACATATACAAATGATGCCTATAAGCATATAAATGGGCATGATATCAATTATACAAGACATGTTATTAGTGTGTCCTATCAGGTCAAATATAACAACATGTTATTAAACATATCATGAGATAATTGACCGTAATTGGCACATCATATATAGAAAGTGGGAACTGAACGACATACCCCACTAGAAATATAGGAGTCTGTGGTGTGGTCCATGTTAGACTAACATCGGCTCCTTATGTTGCATATAAGGCATGGGTAAAATACATACACCAAGGCGGGGTCTACTAGGAGTGACCTAGATGGACACCCACATGTACAACATATGTCCCACTAGGCTACCAATATATTTAGGTACATGGCCTACCAATGATATCCCAAAACAATCAAATTATCAACGGCATCTCTATAATTACTTTAATGGGATGACTTGCATCGTTCGAACATTGCCGATGTAATCAACGGTTATAAACTGGTGGTTAGTCACAAGGATATGATCTTGTGCTTGTGACCCATACGAGTCTTGGGATCTCATCATTTCAACCAAAGTATATGCCTCAATAGATTTATTGTAACCATAGTGTCAAAATTACAAAGGTACACTAATTAGGGATTTTAAATTAATTTACTAATTAATTCCAAATCATGTAGATACACATCGCTGTTAGCATAGTATTGTAGATGATGACAAACATAACCAAAATGTAATGGATCCCAAATCCAGGGATTTCCAAGTCCGAGGGATTTTTACCCCAGTTCCTTGTGGTGTGGCCCTTGTGTATGCTTTAGTTTTCCTATTAAGTTGATACGCATACACCAATACTCACAACTGACCATTAGAACAAGGGTCATTCTAGACTACCCCCCTTAAAGAGAATTTTCCATTGAAATTTTAATAACGTACATCTCAAATTTTAGCACCATCTAATTTTTGTACCCTATATCGAATCTATCCAAGCATGCCATCATAACTTAGACTTAAATATGTCGTAGTTAAATTTTGCCCAACTCTTATACTACCATTCTAATCAGTTAGTCAATGTATATGTGTAACACCCTGCACCTCTGGTACATGGGTGTTACCATTTAAACCCATGTCAGTGGAATTTCAAACTCAAACAAACAATTTTAATTCAACACATACAAGAAGGGACCTCCACTCATCATTGAAGTCATCCATCAGAGACCTTAAGAGTTAAGAAGGACCCTACACCAGCCACAAGGGTAAGCCTAACTGACCATCTCAAGTTAGGGTAGTTTTTAAATCATCTGGTCATAGAATAACGGGACACCCACTAACAACTTTAACTATTAAGTCACTGACTTAGGATCCACCACTTCTTACGAGATTAACCCAACCATTGGATTTTAGATCCAACCACGGACTCCTCAGGGAATGGGAGTGCATCAGCTTGGGTAGGTGGCCCACACCGCCGATTTTGATTAGAGGCAAGATCCCACAAATGGGTAGGCAGAAAAAACGTACATCCCTGCATGGTGACAAGGCTATTGGAAGTGGCCATGAGGGAAATAACTGGGCCTAAGCACACCAACGGCCCTTGGAACCCTTTTCAACCATCCATGTTCAAATTTGGAATCCGACCCTTGAATCAGTTAAAAACCCATGATCAAACGACGAATGGCCCACTCAGACCTTGGGTCAACCTGATCAACGGCCCAAGATCCCAAAGTAGGACTCCCTAAAAGAATGGATGAAGGGGATTTATCACAAACATCATGGTGGATGCGCGTGTACCCTAGTCTCCAAGCATAAGGTGCATGGGACAGCTTAATCTAGTCAAACTAGTTTGGACCCAACCATTTTTTAAAAAGCTGGGAAATTCTCCCGCCCGAGCTATTTTTAAATAGACGAACGTCTGATCTCATGATGGCCCACCTCTAGCCACTGTCCGGCCAATCCAAACCGTCCATCAGTCGTGTGGACCCCGGACGACTAAACCCTAGTGGTTTGTCCGAATCCATGCAAAGACACACAGATTCAGGTTGGTGTTGATCAAAGACATGGGATTGACTATGTCCAAGGATGGTGGGTGGAGTCATTGGCACGTGGTTGATCCACGACCGCCCTAACCATTGCATCCCAGCCATCCGTTCAGCCATCGAATCACGCCTTTCTCTTGTTGCCAAAAACGGGCAGACAGCCACCTGCATTAAGAAAAAAGAGAGGAGACGGTGCCAATTTTAGCAAGGGCAGCTTGCTTGATTCGAGCCCTCCTTGGGCCATGTGGACAAGTTTTGACCATCCCTCCTAGGGCGGCATGGTCTGAGAGCAGAGATCATCTCATCTCATGAGAAGATGGGGAGAATAAGGATATTTCGGGAGATATTTTGAAATGAGGATGGATGGCCCAAAAATTGGGCCTCGCAGTGATCAGCAATCCCATCTGGTCCGTTCAAACGAACCAAATCTTGCTGAAATATCGTAGGAGGAGATTGGGCATCGACGACCATCTCATCTTCTCCATTAACTCATCTAACCCATTCTGACGAGATGGACCCCACAATAGATAAAAATGTACTTTTTTGATGGGCCAGATCAGCTAGATCACATCCCTCATGATGGATGGACCCTATGCATCTGAAAATTGAAGATAGGTGCAAGAATACGACCGCTTATTTCAGCCGTTAGATGAGCCGTGCAAGCAATTCCCTCAGTTATAAAAAGAAGGCACTCATCTTAGGATTCATACCAGAGAAAGAGAGAGAGAGAGAGAGAGAGAGAGAGAGAGTGTGTGTGTGTGTATGTGTAAGACCCGTATCTTAGTCCGTACTGTTCCATAGACTTCCGCGGTCTTTCCGGTCGAATTTCGACAACCTTCGACCCTTAACTGGTATTTGCACGCGACCCTAATTCACATACCGTTAACCTGAGTCGGCTCCACCCGAGACTTGTACCATAGTGACTGCATCGTCGCAGTGATTCCGATGTCACGACTCGGGCGCCGAGGCGATATCCTGGTCAGGAGATGTGGGCCAGCGTTCGATGCGAGAAAAACGTAGCGCATACGAAACCTAAGAGAATCTCTATGACTTGTCACATCAATCCATCAATCTCAACATATTAAGTACATGTCAAGTACACATCACCTTTCACCCTTTCCCAAGCAAGCCCTAAAGTCAAAAAGTTCTTACAAAGCCATATTTCTCTTACACAAATTGCCATAAAAGTCAAAAAGCTCTTACACCCATCACTCACCAAATCCATCACCCATCAATCTCTCTCTCTTTACAACTCTCTCTCTCATTTCTCAAGCTTTATTCCAAGCAACCAAAAATCTCCATATGTATGAGCTTCTCCAAGCCTTCCCAAGCAACAAAGGTGGCCCACTTTCCTACCCTTTCATCTCCTATCTCAACCGTCCAAACCTCATCTCCTCCATTGGAATCGAAGCTAAGGAGTTAAGGAAGCCAAGGGAGCAAGAAGATCAAATGGTGGGTGCTTTGATAGAGTAATTTTTATTTTTTTAAAGATGGACCAAGTGAGGCCAACCGATCAATGGTTTGGATCTCACTTGGGACCCTAAGATGTGGCCAATGGCCCACTAGGATCATCATGATCATTCCATGATGGGGATATTCTCCATGGACCCCATCATGATATTTATTTCCTTACATTAAAAAGGTCATCTAAACCGTCCATATTAGTAGGGAAAGGATTTCCACCGTTGATTTTCGATTTCGATGGATCCATGTGTAAAGGGATCCATTTGATGTATGATTTCTTACAAGGGAGGGCTCATAGTAGCGGAGCCCTCCATCACACGTGTGTCCCACTCTCTTCCTCTCTCTCTCCCTCTCTTTTCATTTTATTTTATTTATTTTTATGAGATGATGATGTGTTTGTGTGGCCCGCTCGGATGGACCCCATCATAAAGTATATATTTTATCCAAGCAATCTATAAGTGGGGCCCACCTTATATGTGTTGTACCCTACACCATTAATCATTTAGTGACCCACCTTAGCGAGGCCACCCCAACGCATGTCTTATGCCCAGCCATCCAGCGTCTGGGATGCTGGACGTGAATTAGGAAAACACACATATTAGCTTGTTCCCAAGCTTGTGGGGTGACCCACTCACATAGGCCCTACCTTGATGTATGTATTCAATCCACGCTGTCCACCTCATTCCTTGGAACATTTTAGGCATGGAGCCGAAAAATGAGGCTCATCCGATCTACAGGCAGGCCATAGCCTGTAAAATAGTGGATTCAACCGTTGAAAGTCACCCTGACATTTTTATATGCCAGAAAAACATCGGATATTGGACTCGTTTGGACGGTCTTGAGCCACAGAGTGCAATGGACTGGTTGGATTTACTTGATGTGGGCCCTACCTATGAAAAACCACAGGAAATCAGTTTTTTTCAAAAAAAAATACATGCATAAGGGGGGCAGCACCTGTTGCCCCTAACAACAGCAGTAGCACGCTGCTGCGTGTATGGACGGTCGGACAGCGACCCACAGCTCCTGCCATGGGCCCCACCATGATGCTTATTTGTTATCCAAACCGTTTATACGGTGGGCCACTTCCAGCAGTGGGCCCCTTACAAATATCAGCCACGTCCAAAGCTCGGGTGACCCACATTGCAGGAAACAGTGTGGATGAACATCTGCCATTGAAACCCATTTTTTGGGTCCACAGAAGTTTTAAATCAATATGAAATTCATTTTTCCTCTTCGTCTAGGTCTCTGTGACCGTATGGACAGATCGGATGGAAAATAAATGTTATGGTGGGCCCTACGTGGGACCCACAATGATGTGTGTATTTTATTCACACCGTCCACTAGGGACGATGGAATCCACCATGGTGCATGTGTTTGTACTACACCGTCCAGGGTTGGACGGTGGGATCCCTATGAAGCATATGTTCTCTCCATGCTGTCCATTTATATGAAACCCACCATGATGCAGTTGTTGCACCCAATCTATCCATCCATTTTAAAAAGCTCATTTCTTCGCATGAGCCATAGAATGAGCCAGATCCATTTTTTAAGTGGAGCCCACTTTGTTATGTCATGAGGCCCATCTTGGTTTATTTGTGGCCCATCTGTTAAAGCCCGCCTTGTTATTTGTAAGGCTCATGGGTTGAGGCCCATTTGATGTAGTAGGGGCCCATGAGTTAAGGCCCATTGAGATTTGTTAGGGCCTAGGGGTTGAGGCCCATTTGATGTACATATGGGGCCCAATTGGTGTGGCCCACTTGTTACACATAAGGCCCATGTGATTAGGCCCATTTGTTGCATTCCAAGGCCCACGGGTTATGGCCCATTGCAATGCACATAAGGCCCAGTGGTGCGGCCCATTGATATGGCCCACTTGATGAATATAAGGCCCACGTGATATGGTCCATTTGATGTATTTAAGGCCCAATGGGATGTACCTAAGGTCCATTGCAATGTGTGATCCCAACATGGTTTGTGTAAGGATGTTTCACGACGGGCTACGCCTTGGGGGCAATGTTGGTTTGACGTCCACATTGTAAGTATAATGTTGGTTAAATGTCCACATTACGACTCTCCCTAGGGCCTATTGATAGACCCGTACTTATTATGTATAGGTCGTCTAGGCCCATCTGCGTTGTAAGGATAGTTCATTACTTTATAATATGTTTAGTATAGTTCCATGACTTACGATCATACGCATCATGTGTATGCTTGATATGAGAAGTGACTGATCATAGCATATGCCTTCAGGCAGATTGTTTATGGGCTCCTGCCCTGCATGATCGCACGATACATGAAAGATTTCTGCATGACTGGAGAGTGTGATTCATGCATTTTACATTGTGTGACATGGTTACTGTACACCCTAGCGACATTGGGGCGATAGCCTCCACAGATGTATCGTGATTGGCAGGATTAGATACCAAAATTTTTATTCTACATGGGGTGTTATAGATATCCTTAGGTGAAAATTCCTAAACCCTTATGGTACCAAGAGGTTGCTCCAATGTCTAGACCGAGTGGCTACAGGAGCGCCCAGTGCCTATTACCAGACATTCGCGCTTTTCACTGTGTCGTGATCGGTTGAAAGGGGGTGCGGCCTTACCCTCCCAAGAGTAGAGGGAAAAGCTAGGCTGAGTTTGACCAGCTCAAGGAATGGGTCCGCTATCGATGAGTCGAGCCCGATATTGACAGATGAATAATGAGGTCTCTTCCACTTACCTTATTACGCGATGGGGTGGCAATCTGGTTTAGAGTGTACGAGACCCCGATGATATTTCAAATTTGAGTTGTATTGATATGTGAACTTAGATGAGGATTTGTATGCTTGAGTTGTATTTCACATCGCATGACCTTGGTATGGCCGACATCATTCATGCTTTACACCACATGGCCTTGGTATGGCTAATGGTATTAATAGATTCATCAGCATGTTCCGCATTACTCTGATACTGCATAACTGTATTACCACCTTGCGAATACACTTTCACCACCTTCTAAGCTTTCTATAAGCTTATGCACGACTGTTGCGTGCAGGTGATGTTAGAGTATAGCAGCGCTGAGGCAGGAGCGCTTTGCAGATCATTTTGGAGTTATCATCCACTATCATTGTATTTCCCTTTATGCTCATTGTACTTGTAAAGTTTTTTATCATAGTGGAAATATAATAGAGTTTTTGGTTGTTGTTTGTGGGTTATGCCTTTGGTTATGCTTATCACAATTCAAACTGACGTTGAAAATTCTCCTCATATCATCCCAGGATCGGAACCTAACAAATGGGCGTTGGGAGTCGAGAATGGGGTTCTACGAAGGCTGTCGATGCCAGATTCGGCGATCAAAAATTTTGTGAGCCCGATTTCTGAGTTTGGGGCGTGACAGACAGAGAGAGAGGAGGGAGAAAGAGTGAGAGTGAAAGAGAGAGAGAAGGGAGTGAGCTTGCTCGAGTGCTGGATCAGTGCCGCACTGCACTGAGTGACTTAGTTTAGCTCAGACTAGTGAGGTCTATGTGGGCTAGGGGCAGCCAAATAAAGAGAGAGTTGTGGGCTGGTACTCTCAACCTTGGAGGAAGGAAGATCTACCAACCATTGCAACCATCGGAACGACTCGGCCAGCTCCGAGTTCGCTTCATGTTTACCCGAGATTGAATGGTTCATCTATGAAGACCGATTGGCCGATTTAACAGGCACTTAGATCAAGCCAAGTAATCTCTCAGTTTCTCAGTGGGCCACACTACACACACGATGGGCTGCACCTGAGATGAAGCTCAGTGGGCCACACCATGCAAGCAGTGGGCCACACCTGAGTGAAAACTCGGTGGGCCACACCACATAACATGATGGGCCGCACCTGAGATGGAGCTCAGTGAGCCAGGCCATGCACGCAGCGGGCCGCACCTAAGTGAAAACTCAGTGGGCTACACCACATAACATAGTGGGCCACACGTAAGGCCTATAGGCTAGGCCAATCAATGCATACAATGGGCCCCAGGGGCTTTGGAATAACCAAGATGGGCCCAGCATTAGACAATAGATGATGGGTCAGGCCAGACTAGGTCCTGCCCAGTTTCTGGGTAGCCATCATTCATACACTCCCCTGGGCCCCACTGTGGAGGTGCACGAAGCCCAAACAGCCCAACTCTCAGGCCTAGGTTCGAGCCGGTCAATAGACGCTAGCATCCCAGTCCTTGGACTAGCAGTGGCTACTAGGGCAGAAATAAATCCATCCCAGCCCGGTTTTTGGACCGCTGCTGTGCAACGAGGCTGGGCCATGATCAGGTCGCATAGCCGGGCTGAGATCAGCCCAGAGATGGATTGAATCTATGCTAAACCTATCCAGCCCTTGAGCTATGCACATGATGAAGTTGCTGGGCAAAAACAAGCCAGCACTTGAGCTGTGCACATGATGATGATGATGTTGCTGGGTCGGAACAACCAGCCCAACCAGCCTTAACTACTAGCAACCATGTTGTTGGGCTAGAATCGGCCCAACCCAGCTAAATTGTGGGCTAAATATGGGTCACATGGCTGGGCCAAGAATGGTCCAACACAGCCAGTTTCTGGGCCTTGATGGTAGGTTATATAATGTTAACCATCCCTACATCAACCCTCTTTTACATAATCATTCAAGCCGCAGTTTGAGTTGTGCCATAACCTATTGTATTCATTAGAAATCCAAGGTGGGCCCGACAAATCAATGGTGGGCACTGATTTTTTATCCATCCATGATTACATGATATTTCATTGGATGGTTAGGATCATCTAGATGATGGGACTTCCTTTTCTTGGTGGTCTATAAGAAGTGGCTTGGACCAAATGAGCGATCCCGATTAACGGCACTGAAGGTTGGGCCTTGATTGTATAACACAGATTGGGCCAAATCAGGCCCAGTTCAGGCCTCAAGTGTTGGGACAATTGAGGCCCAAAACACATTACTAATGGGCCCTTGTAAATTTCACCTAATTGCGGGGACTCGTGTAGTTAGAAGCATTGGAAAGCAACTGTCTAATACGAACTCTTAATTTGGGAATAACCCTAGGTAATCAATTGTGTGACGTTGGGCTGCTAATTAACCGCAAAAATTTGGATCAAGGAAGAATCTACGACTCGCCAGGTGATGACTTTTCCCCTTGGGCTTTCCATCTCCAAATTAGATCAAGGATAGCTTGTACATTAACTATAAATGATGTCTTAGAGTTTGATTAATCATTTGATTAGCTTACCCGAATATATGTTTGAGAAATGATAATTCATGATCATGAATATCAAATGCTCATGCTAGACCTTGATCCATTAAGTGACTCTTGAATTATATTTGCATGTGTACTTAAGTTTTACTTTAATTATTAGAATGATACCTTAGTCACTTAAGATGGTTCGCTACTTGATCTCTATGTCATTCTCACATGCTATTGGAATGTTTGCAAGAAACATATGAAATCAAAATCTCTCTAGGCAAAGGGGGGAACCTTTATCTGTCATGCCCCAAACTCAGAAATCGGGCTCACAAAGTTCCCGATCGCCGAATCCGGCGCCGACAGCCTCCGTAGAACCCCATTCTCAGCTCCTAGCGCCCATTCGCCAGGTTTCGATCCTGGGATGCTACGAGGAGGATTTTCAACAGCAGTTTGATTCGTAATAAGCATAACCAAAGGTATAACCCACAAATAGCAACCAAAAACTCCATTACATTTTCACTATGATCAAAAACTTTACAAGTACAATGAGCATAAAGGGAAATACAATGATGATAAATCAAAATCTCCAAAGCGATCTGCAACGCGCTCCTGCCTCAGCGCTACCACGCCCCAACGTCACCTGCACGTAACGATCGTGCATAAGCTTATAGAAAGCTTAGAGAGTGATGAAAGTGTGTGCGCAAGGTAGTAATATAATTATACAATATCAAAGTAATGTGGAATATGTAGATGGATCCATAGATATCATGAGTCGTACTAAGGCTATGCGATGCAAGATGCAAGTCAAGCATACAATCCTCATCTAAGTCCACATGTCAATACAGCTCAATTCTAGGATATCACTAAGGTCTAGTACACTCTAAACCAGATTGCCGCCTCATCACGCGCAATAAGGTAAGTGGAAGAGACCTCACTATCCGTCTGCCAATATCGAGCTCGACTCGTCGATAGCGGACCCATTCCTCGAGCTGGTCAAACTCAGCCTAGCATTGCCCCCTACACTCGGGCGGATAAGGCCGCACCCCCTTCCAACCGATCACGACACAGTGGAGAGCGCAACCGTCTGGTAATCGGTACTCAACGCTCATCTACCCACTCGGTCTAGACGTTGGAGCAACCTCTTAGTACTATAACGATTTAGGAACTTTCACCCAGGGATATCTATAGCACCCCATGTAAAATGAGATTTTTGGTATCCAATCCTGTCAACCACTATCTGTCTGTGGAGGCTACGACCCCGATGTCTTTAGGGCGTACAATAACCATGTCACACAAATGTGAAATGCATGAATCACGCTATCCAGTCATGCAACAAATTCTGCGCATATCGTGCGTTCATGTAGGGCAACACCGCCTAACCGGAAGCCCATAAACAACCTGCCCGAAGGCATATGCTATGATTAATCAATTCTCATATCAAGCATGCATATGATGCGTATGATCATGAGTCATGAAACTATACTAAACATGTAAATAAGTGATGAACCATTCTTACAACGCAGATGGGCCTAGACGGCCTATACTCAACAAATACTGTTTATCAAAGGGGCCCTAGGGAGAGTCGTAATGTGGACATCCAACCATCATTACACTTACAATGTGGACGTCAAACCAATATTGCTCCCAAGGCACGATCGTCGTAAACATCGTTACATAATCCGAGTTGGGTTTACACATTGCAATAGACTTTAGGTTCATCCCATTAGGCTTTACATATATATCAGATGGGTCATATCATATGGGCCTTTTATTCATCAAATGGGCCACATAAATGGGCCGCACCAATAGGCTTTATGTGCATTGCAATGGGTCATAACCCGTGGGCCTTAGATTGCATCAAATGGGCCCAAACTCATAGGCCTTATAAAAATCAAATGGGCCTAACCCATAGGCCTTATACAAATCAAATGGGCCTAAACTTATAGGTCTTATATGAAACAGATGGGCCACACCAATTGGACCCCTTATGACTATCAAATGAGCCTCAACCCATGGGTCTTGGAATACTTCAAAATGGGTCCAATCCCATGGGCCTTAAGAAACGACAAATGGGCCTAATCCCATGGGCCCAGAGGCCCACTGAAATGTTTATACACTATTCAAATTGGTAAGGGGGCCCACTAAAATGTTTAATTTGTCACCCAGCAGGTAGGCTAGGGGCCCACTATAATATTCATTTGTCATCCATCCAGTGAGTGGGCCAAGGGAAAAATGATCCCACCGTCCAGGGTGGACGGTGCAGGGATGACAAAAAATCATGGTGGGTCCCACCGTCCAGGGATGGACGGCGCGGACAGAACACAATGAGGTGGGCTCCACCGTCAAGCAGACAGCGTGAAGAACACATATATCATGGTAGGTCCCACCGTCCGCAGCTGTGGACGGTGGATTGAAACACATTCATTACTGTGGGTCCCACGTATGTGGCCCACCATAATGCTGAAATGCCATCCAAACCGTTCATAAGCTCACTCAGACCTGGGTGAAGTGAAAACACAAATTTCAGCTTGATCCAACACTTCTGTGGGCCCAAAAGAGCGTTTCAATGGTAGGGGTTCAATCCACTATTTCATGTGGTGTGGGCCACATGAGTTTTGGATCCTGCTGAAACTTGGAGGGGGCCAACCTCATGAACGGAGGGGATAAGACATACACATCATGGTGGGGCCCACGGCAGCAGCTGTGGGTGGCTGCACGGCTGACCGCTGCACGCAGCGCCTGCTGCTGTCGTGCGCGGTCAGAGGCAGAGGCAATGCCTCTTGCTTTGATTTTTATTTTTTTTAAAAAAAAAAGCTGGTGTGAGGATTTTTGAGTGTGGGGCCCACATCGCATCAATCCACTCCGTCCACTAATTTCCCTAGCTTGAAACAAACCCAACGAGTCCGTTATTGAACCCATTTAAATTTGTAGAAAATTTAAAATTTATTTAAATGGTGAGAGTCGCTGTTTTGAGAGGTATGGCCCGCCTACTGAACGGATGGACCTCATTCCTTGGCTCAACGCCTAAAATGATATGGAAAAGAGAATGGACAGCTTGGATTGAACACATAAACAAGGTGGGGCCTACACAAGTGGGTCACACCCAAAGCTGGAACAAAGCTTATATTTGTGTTTTTCACTTGACGTCCAGCATCCCTGGACGCTGGACGGTTGGACTAATTCAAATGGGCTGCCCTCGTGGGCTCCAAATAGTGAGTGGAGTGGGCCACCAAATGATGGGTGGGGTACATGAGACCCACATCAAGGTGAGGTCCCTTTGGATGAATGGTTGAGATGTCCCACAACCCATCAAGTGGGCCACAAAATCATATTACCATATGAAAGAAGAATGAAATAAAAAGAGAAAGAGAGAGAGAGAGAGAGAGAGAGAGAGAGAGAGAGAGAGAGAGATTGGAGAGTGGGTCACGCGTGTGATGTAGGGACCCCGACACTATGGGCCCTCCCTTGAACCGATCATACATCAACTGTATCCCTTACACCTAGAACCACCAAGATCGAAAATCAACGGTGGAGATCCTCTCTCCACCAAAATGGACGGTCTAGATGACCTTCCTTTGCAATGAAATAAACATCATGATGGGGTCCATGGAGAATGGCCCCATCATGGAATGATCATGATGATCCTAGTGGGCCATCGGCCTCATTTTAGGGTCCTAAGTGAGATCCAAACTATTGATCGGTTGGCCTCACTTGGCCCATCTCAAAAACATGAAAATCTAATAGTATTAAGCACCCACCGTCCGCACTTGGAGCTTGGGAATGTTTGGAGAAATCCTCATACGTATGGAGCTTGCTTGGGTTTTTTTTTTTAGTTTGAAATGAGAAAGAGAAAGAGAGAGAGAGTGTGTGTGATGGGTGATGGAGTGATGGATGGGAGAGAGATGGTGTGTAAAACATCCTTAACTTTTGTGGCCTTATGTGTAAGAAAAGCATGGGCTTATAAGACCCTTTTTGACTTTTGTGGTTGCTTGGGTATGGGTGAAAGATGATGTGTACTTGACATGTGATGGATTGATTGATTGATGGATTGATGGGATTGATGGGACACCTCGTAGAGACTTCCTAGGGTTTCACAACGCGCGGCTTTTCCTCGCACCGAACGTCAGTCTACAACTCTAAACCAGGGTATTGCCTCGGCGCGCGAGTCGCAGCATCGGAACCGCAGCGACGGCGCGGTCGCTAGGGTACAGATCTTGGGTTGAGTTGACTTAGGTTGACGGCATATGATTCAGGATCGCGCGTGACTATCAGTTAAGGGTCAAAGGTTGCCGAAATTCGACTGGTAAGACTGCGGAGGTCTATGGAATGGTACGGATTAAGATACAGTTCTTATACTATATATGAAAGAAAGTATGTACTTAGGGTATAATAAGACTGGATGTGTGAGAATAGACCCTCAACATGGAGGTTAAGTTAGTGACAAGTTATTCATGGGATTTACCATCTATGGGGTGATTCCACCTACCTGACTATGGTATGAACCATTTAACATTTTTATCGTCGTTGCTTATTCATATTTATAACATACATACTGACTCATTTTATTCCTGTGATTTAATATCTTCCACATTTCATTCCCACTCAACATACGATGGTAACTATCTCATATATTGAGAATTGATTGGCCACATGTTGACAGGTTCTATCAACACTCTAAGGCGGTAAACTCGTGAGCCGGGGATGATGGTATGGGATACTATGCCAGAGCTATCGGCCTACGTTGGGTGATGAGCCCCCCATAGTGACCTTGAGCTTCATTAGACTGGCTAATTGTAATTGGACTAATAATGGCCTGGCTAATCATGCATACATGGCATATTGGCGATGACGGGTGGCTATTTTTAGACGTTGTAGTACATGCCCTTAGGTTTATTGGGATATCATTTCGCTAGCTGCCTGACCACCATATATCGACCTATGTACGTGATGTATAATAACTTGGTCATTATGCAGTACGTGATGTATGCATGTGATGTGTTGCATTGATAGCCAGCCTTTTTGCATAGGTGACCAGCCCAAGTCCGTTTGGATGAGCATCCCTAGGTCGATGATGCATTTATGTATCCATGCATATAATAAGACTGCATCTTGTTATGTTTTGCATGACTTGTTGCTTTTCATGTTATACTTGTCTAAGACGACATTATTTAATCTTGAGGGGAATTCACACTGAGCTAGCCACTCATTCATCCAATGTTCAACTATACAAAGAATGCAGGTGTGAGTAGGGACGACTACGGCATGGATTTCGGAGTCGATGCAGCCGAAGTGGAGAAAGAGTTCTACGAGGAGGAGCCACATTAGGAGGCGGCGAAATATTTTGGATTAAATCAGTAGTTATTGTAGTGGATTTTATTTGTTGGCATAGTTGAACTTATTGGTTTTGTATTTGGGTCCCCAGCTGAGAGGACCAAGATATTACTATTTAGTTTAATGTCTTTATTTATGCTTAGTTTCACTATCGCGCTTTGATTTTACTATTATTGCCACTGATTTGATCATCAACACCTGAATTTTCAGGGAACGAGTTGTATGCTCGGGTTCTGAAAAATGGGGCGTTATAATATGCCTAAATGTGAAATCCCAACAAGTTATATGAAGATTTACCACAACCCTTAAGCCTTTAGTCTAGCAAATCAATCGATGCATTTAGGTTCCACTAAAGGTTAGAAATCATCTAAGTATTAACTAGAATTAGGAAGTCATCCCAATGTTTTCCAACATAAGGGTTTCTTATAGCACTCGCTAAGAGTATAAGTTCGTTTGGCTGGCTATTAACAATATGTTATTTTTTCCTTTTATTTTCTTTTACCTTTAATGACAGTTCCTCATTATCTAAAGTACAACACAATTTTCTAGTTTTTAGTGTTCGAGTTATCACGAGCTGATAGTCGTAGTGGGTTTAAACACGATACATCGATCCTTTACCTACATAGAACAGAGGATTTACTGGTATCAATTCATAATCCTATTAAATCTCGATCATTTGCTTGATCAGAGCATTAAGATCATTTAGACTTGCTAGGACTTAGAATTTAGGTCAAACTGCATATACTTTGAATAAACATGCTTCCATCAGTCCATGATCCCGATTTTTCTAGACTTTAGGGAAATATCATATAATTTTATATTCTCATAAATGGTAAGTCTGCATGGCCCATTACGCTTTCGCTGCGCAATCTGATCATCTAAGCACAATGCAAAATTTTCACGACCAGGCTTTTCTACATGAAATTTGAATTTAAAATTTTACTAGACTTATCTAAGATCTAAAATATAGTCTCGACATGCTCAACCTAGGGTTGAAATCTTACCCAATTCTATTTATTTATTTTTATTTTTAAAACTTCACCTCTAGTTGATTCCAATCACTGGAAATTGTGAGAAATATTACTTCTAACTAAAGAGATGTATTAGGGGATTCAAATTACAATTCCTAGCATGATTATTTAAGTTTAGGTAATACTTATGTTCGATCTAATCTACAATGCGGCAGCAAGGGATTTCCCGTATGCCTAAGTTCATTTCTTTTGTTGAATATCGCGACGTTGTTACTTCTAACTAATGAAATTTTTGGAAAATTTAGGTCCTACATTTCTAAAGAAAAAAAAAACAAAAACAAAATTGTCCACTTAGAAGTCAAGTATAAGGAATGTTCTCGTCTAGTGTTATGTACATCATAATGAGTATTTGGTACACATATTTAATTTCTAAGTCTAAACAACTATTTTGGTAGTTTACAAGGGAACCAAAGTTTTTGTTTCTAAGTTCAAATGACTAAACCTAAAATGTTTAAAGGGGCCTAAGTTTATTTCTAGGTTCTACAACCATCTAAACAATTTTCCAAGGGGCCTAAGATTTTGGGTCTCTATATTCTCAATATTTCCTACTTTTAAGGTATTCTTCATCAGTTCAAATGACTATCTTAATAATTTATGAGGGAACCTAAGTTTGGTTTTCTATATTCTCAATCATTCTTCTAAGTCTAAGGGAGATTCACCTAAGTTCAAATTTTTAATTTCAGCATCTTAACGTGAGACATTCAAAGTTTGTCTAAGTTCATTTTCCCAAGGCCTGGTTTGTTCAAACTATGCTTTGATACTAACTATAACATCCCAAGTTTTCAGAACCCGAGTACATAACTCATTCTCTAAAAACCTAAGTATAAACCCTTATAGATAGTCAAATTCAGGTGTATTATTTTTCTTTTCTTTTTCTTTCAGTGTAAGCAGTTTAGCGAAAGATGGACAAGTCAAATACAAAGGAAATTTTATTTGTATGTAAAATATACGAGCGGTTGCCTATAATGACTTATACAAACCAATGTCTCTATATTAATAAATACAAGAATTATATGATTTATATAAGAGAAATAATAAAATGCATATAAACTTGAACCGCAAGATTGTGCAACTTCTTCTGGCAGATACAGTCATACATCCCTGATAATTGTACCCTACACTTTATCACTCTCGACATGAGTATCTTTTAAGCCACTTATGCTACCTGTATGGTTATATATTAGATGGGAGAGTGGCCAACTCAATGTGAATTCTCCTCAAGATTACACACCACCGCCTTAGCTAAGCATAGATAAAAACAACAAGGCAATCAAAACAATACATGATGCAGTCTTTTTAAATGCATGGATGCCTGAATGTACATCGACCTGAGGATGCTCATCCATTCGGACTTGGGCTCGTCACCCATGCATAAGAGTGGTCACCAGTATAGCATATCTCGTACAACATAGTGACCAAGTCATCGTACATCACGTACGTAGGTCAATAGTTGATGGTCTGGGAGCTAGCGAAACGATACCCCACTAAACCTAAGGGCACATGTTACAGTATCCAGAATTAGCCACCTGTCATCGCTAATATGCTATGAATGCATGATTAGCCAAACTATTATTATTCCAATTACAATCAGCTAGTTTGTGTAACTCAATGGTCATTGCGGGGGGCTCGTCACCCAGCATAGGCCGATAGCTCAGGCATAGTGTCCCATGACCACCATTCCCAGCTCATGAGGTTCCCCATCTTAGGATATTTAATGGATGCCCGTCGACCAGTGGTCAATCAAATTCAATAAATAGGGATTACCATCGCATGAGTATAGACCATAGACGGTACGCAAGGCAATCATCAAAACATGGGACAAATGTTAAATTGTATCAGTAAAAGGGTGCTCGGATCATTAAATTGAGATGGTAAAGGGGTCAGGTAAGATTAAATCAAATCGGTTAAAGAGGTCATTTCGGAGCCACTCAAGTCGTATGACCTATGAATGGTAAATCCCACGTCAATGTTTCATGTCCCATATAACGTCCAAATCGAGGATCCATTTCTTACCACACTCCATCTTGTTACATCCTAAGTATGGGTTCACATACATAAGAGGGATCACCCGCTAGTAAGTGTAGTGAATAGAGATCCATAGCGACTCACAACAATCCATGAGAAAGCATTAGTTATGGCATGCCAAACATAAGTTGATTCATAATAATCACAATAAGTCATGATAAGGACTATCAATTAAAATTCAAACGAAAACCATCATGTAAGTAGTTATTGTATGAAATCCATGGTTCACGACTGTCAACTATAACTCAAGTATAAGCCATGCCTTAAGAATTTATAAAAGAACACATGCTGTGAGATAACATTTGTGATTCTAATAAAAACTATTACTTAAACTAATTAGGAAATGGAAAGCCTAAGGGGAAGAAATCATCACTTAATGTATCGATTTGCTTTCTAATGTTGTTAAGAAGTGTGCATGCCCTTAGAATCTTCCCAAAATGGGCTTAACTCGACTCGCTTTCGACTCGAACATCATGAAACTGAGAATGCAATACTAGGCTACATTTTCTTTGGGATTTTAGAAAACCATCTAACCAACCAAGGTTCTAATTGCATTTCCTAGGCAAGGTTTGAGAGAAAAATGCACCCAGTTAGTTCAACTCGACATGACTCAACCCAACTCGACCCTAACCGAGTCAACCCAGCTCCCTCTCTCTTTCTCTCTTTTCCTTTCAACTTGCAATGTCTAGCAAGTTTTCTTAACTCAACAAGACCCGACTTGACTCGAAAAACTCGACCTAATGAGTTCCGGCCGAGTCGACTCACTCACTATCTCCCTCTTTCTGTCTTCTTCTTCTTCTTTCCTACTACCATTCTCTCCCTGGTCTTCCACAAGGTCTGGAATGGACCAGACCCACACCCAATGTTGAGGGTCAAATATTTCATATTAGACCCCAGTTATCATATGATTTTATGCACATGACAATGCTTAACTTCCTATTTTAATCATGTTTTTGATGCAAGGTGAATTTAGGAGCTTGGACTGAAAAAGGGTATTAAAAGCATGGATTTAATGCTCAGAAATCACCAAGGCAAGGGACAGACCCCAGGGGACTGAAATCGAAGAATTTACATGTCAGAGATCAAAGAAAATCAAGTGATGCACGATAAAGAGGCATGAAAATCATCCAAAATGCAAGATCACAGGGTTCCCACCATCCATTCGGCTCGAAACTTTATATCTACCCTGAGGACCATAAATTAACCGTACACATCAAATTTCAGCCATTGGCTCCTTGTGGAAGTGGTCCAACAGACAAATCAGCTCATAAAACACTAATCTGGGGCCCACTTGATAACTGGAAATGCTTAAATTTTGGTCTCAACCCCTTAAATGGGATGAAAACACTGATTAGCCCATAAATGACCCTATGTGTGTACTTTTGGTGCACATTTTCACATAACAGATGTGCACCAGACCGAGAGTCCGGTTAACTCTCAGTTGACCCGACCCATCTTCTCAAAATCACCAACGAGCGGACGCACGTCCGCAGGTTGATCACAGTGAGCCACACCCATCGTCCAAATGGACGATCAGGACCATTCATTGCATGCATAAGGGAGGCACGACCCTAGCTATGGTGGCCTTTTGCCCCCACGCACACATACACATGAGGATCGCCAGAAAACACAGGATGAACGGAGAGTTGATTTTATACAATAGACCGCACCAAAACTCTACCAAAATCACCCCTTTCTGACTAAAATTTTGCCAGGAATTCAATGAATGGGGTGGATTTCACCTAAAACATCACTGTGGGGCCCACCGAACACGTCAGCGCAGAAAGGAAGCCAAATTGCTCATGTCCAGTTTTTTTGGACGTTGCAGGGAGTTGTGGCCTACCATCCTTAATCAGTTGGATGATTTGAACCATTCAGAGGAATCCCAGGCCAAAAAAGACAAAATCCATGAAGAAAAACTAGGTTTTTGACACTTTCTTTGGCCGAAAATTCCACCCGAACGCAACATGTTTGTGTTTTTGTGACTGCTAGCTGTGTAAATAGATTACACCGACTTCCAACCCTCTAAACCGCCCTTAGGGCCTATAAAAGAGATAAAGAAGGACTTAGGAAGGCTATCCTTGGACGTGAGTAGCCGTGGAGGTGTGGGCAGGGGATCAAACATGAGATGTGAAGAGAGAGAGAGAGAGAGAGAGAGAGAGCTGTGGAGCGGGCCGGCTACAAAGAGTTCTTCTTTCTTCTTCCTCTTTAGTTTTCTCCTTTGATATTTTTAAGAGAATTTTGTCAATTGTGATAATGATAGACTAAACCTCTTAGATATGGCTAAGAGGTGAAGCTTGTAGCGTGATGGGTGGTCTTCTATTGCTTTGATTTATGCTACATTAAACTCTCTTTGATTATAGTTTGATTTTAAGGAATGCTTTCAGTTTTTAATGGTTTGTTGTGACTTAAATTACAATGGATCTGTGATAGCTTTGAGCATGTTCTTAGCATTATAGGAATTGTGAATTTAGGAGTCTCTGTTGTTCACCATCGTCTCCTGGGCATGGTTGGATGATGGAATCCTTCCTAACATTTATACATCTCTCAGATTGGTTGTGAATTGGTTAAATCCCCAATTGGTTAAATCCTGTTGTTTGCTTTGTCTCATTAGCATAGTTTTGTGATGGAATTCATTCTAATTCTCATACCTCTCATCTCTTAAAAACTAGATCAAAGAAAGTTCAGATTTGAATTTTAATGAAATATCTTCCAACTGGATGAAGATGGGACTCTTAATCTTCTTACGCTTATGAATCAAGCATAGATCTCCCTGATCTCTACAAGTGGATCCTTGGCACCTTAGTTTTCCACCTTTAAATTTATTAGTTTTTAATTAATCTATTCACAATTACTCTCTTAATTTTCCTAGTTTCGATTACATCTTCTTCTATTTCTAGTTCGAGTTACTTTCAAAATACGTACAAGGTTCAGTCCTTGTGGATTCGACCTCGGTCTAACCTTGTCTAGCAGGGTCGGGACTCGACCTATGACTCGCCGAGTTGAGCTCGAAGCTCGACCAGCAACATAGACCATCACACATCAATTCGGTTGGGCCGAGTGAGTGCAACCCAGCTAAAACACACACACACACACACCCACCCTTTCTACCCTATCTTCCTCTTCTTCTTAATCTCCCCTTCCTTTCTTTCTTGCTTCCCTTCAACCATCATGCGAGTTTGCTGGACTCACCTACGTCCAAACCCAACTGGACAGACTTGCCGCGGTAAGGCAGCAAGTGAAGTGGCAACCGGCCTTCCTGCTCTCCCTTTTCTTCGCTCAAACTCTCCCTCTCTTTCTCCTTGTACATTTCTCAGAACTGGGACTACTGGCCACCCCAACTCGCCTGAGTTTGAGCTAACTCGGGCCACTGGTGTGGTGCGGCACCATAACCTCTGCCGATCCTCCCTCCCTCTGTTTCTCTCTTGTTTTCTCTCTCTTTTCCCCAAAGTTGGTGCTTCTGGAGAACCCTGACTCACTCCCGAGTCAGCCTGGTTTAGACCAACTGCGTCGACTCGGTGCAGTCAACTGGTTTAGTGCGGCACGACGTCCACTCTCTCCCTCTATTTCTTCCCTATTTTCTCTCCCTCTCTCCTTCTTTCCTGAAATGGTGGTGAGAATCCCGAGGGAATAGGGCTCACTTTATAGGCGCAGGGCTGCCCTATCCGTTACAGTGAACGGTTGACATTGACGAGGCCCTATGCACGTCCCTTCTCTGATTCTAGCGTGCATGGGTCCAATCTGCCATGAGGGATGAATTTCCATCATGTTGGTCCACCAGAAAATCAACTCAGATCTAAAAATGGGGCCCGCATCATGATGGTAGGTTACCCGACTTATCAGTGAAGATGACATGGTCGTTAATGGCCGATTTTCACCTATGGCCCATCAAGGTAATCTGGTCCATCTGTAAGTCTCATATGGGACCATTGATCATCTTGGGGCCTACTAATCATATCACAGTTCACCCAGCATTCGACAACTCGCGAGATAATCCGTCGTGGAGTCTTTCTCACGCGGAGCATGATTTTCTCATGAAAGCGGCTAAGGCCGTGGTTGCCTTAGGTTGGATGCCCAGGATAATTGGACAAGGCTTCAGCAACAACCTTGATCTCACCAGCTAGCGCGCCCAAAGAAGAAATCATTCGACCGTCTTTCTTCTGTCAGTAGGGTGCCTGCCTTTTTTTGGTGCTGAATGCAGGTCAGGGATGATTCGATGGATGAAGGGTTGTGGTTGAAAGGAGGTAACGGGCATGGATCGCCAACGTGACAGCGAGGTATGCTTTCCATTTTAGGAAGAAGGTCGGACGCGTGTTACGGTTGCGTCATAGCTCGTGCGCATGTACCCACACACAAACATGTGAAAATTATGAGGTTGAATTTTTTTTTTACCCTCAACATGATGAACGGTTTGGATTGGATCAAGGTGTCCATCCTTGCTCACAATGGTCTAGTTTTGGAGAGGTAGAAACACAAAACTCGCTCGCACGCTTGACTACTTTCTGTGAGCACGTACTTGTGTTTACACACGTGAGAAAGGCATGGTCTTGGTCAACCTAGTCCTTTAAGTCGAATGAACGGCTCAGATCATCCTGGTGTGAGGTGATGATCGACCACAAATTAAAGCACGGACGACTTCTTTTCAAACTGCCCGTAGGCGAGGGCAGCGGAAGAAAGAGAGAGAAAGAGAGAGAAATCTCTCTTTTTTGGAAAATTTCGGGTCAAAACAATTTGATCGCTCGTGCTGGTCCAGTGCACAGCGAGTGCATGTGCATCCTACGCACATGCAACAAGGGAGGGGTATACCATGGTGTTTCTCCGGTAAATCTACTCCGTTCATCCAATTATACGGGTTGTAATAGGATGTTTATCTAGAGATAAGGTGGACTAGAGTTTAGGTGATCCATCCTTCTGCATTTTTAGTCTTTAGTTGTGGAATTTCATGGATCTGATAATCAGATCACTGTATCCTTAAACATCAATGATCAAAAGACCCTAGGAATCAACTGAGCATCCAGGACCATCTGCCTCATGTGTTGATAATACCCTTACTGCTATTAAAGTCCTTAATAATATTATTTGCCTTATTATATTATTATTACTTATTTTATCTCTGTACATTATTATTACATGTGTATACGTACATATTTACTTATTTATTTATTTATTAATAATGATATTTATTTTAAATGACCGTAGATGTCCGAATAAGTTAGGTTTATTCTTATACTAACTTGGGTTACCCAGTAGCACCAAGTACACAAAAGTACAGGCGTTATACGGTAGAAGGTTCATATTAAATATATACAACATGACGGTCCCGCTTGTGGGACCCATGCTTGGCTAGGATGGGTTAACGCCCAGCATTGTGAGACCCATGCTTGGCTAGGCGTGCATGGCTACTAATTATTATTATTATTATATATGTATTTTTTTATAACTGTCAAGGCGGATTGCATGTGGAAGATCTACTCCGTCCACCAACTTGGCCAGCTCGAACGGAGCCCAATATGTCTTGACTTGGGATGGTTTGGATGATCATGGACCCCACTGCAGGCCTTAGAAGATTTCAACAATAAGGGATTGTTTCCCTCCGTGTGGTCCACTAAAAAATCGGATTTGTCTCATCTTTTCGTCCATGGCCTAAAATGATATAAAGAAATTGGTGGACGGTGTGGATTTTATAAATTCATCAAGTTAGGGTCCACGAGTGGAACCCCACTCTGGTAGCCCTTGTACAGGCTGTGTCCCTGACGCTCGAGCTCACCAGCCCCTGTATCATTACGATGTGGTCCACCTGAGATTCGACTCAGCTTTATTTTTGGGGCCAATGGTCAAACTGAGATGAAAGTTTTGATGGACGGAGATGATGAGATATAAGAATCATGGTGGCGTCCACGAGTAGAGCCCACACTCCCCCTTTGTATTAATGGAGTCTTGACACTGGACAGTTCAAGCGTCTCACGCTGAGAACGTCCACCGTCTGGACATTTTTGTGTGTTTACTTTTAAAAGGAAATGGCAAGTAGGTGGGGTCCACGTAAGAAATCTAGACCATCCATTAGCTAGGGCAACTCATATTATGTCTAAGAACCTCTAACCAAGTCGAAATTTGTGTCTTTCCTTCCTCAATATATGTGTGATCTAGTCAATATGTCAGATGGAAAATAAACATCATAGTGGACCACGCAAGGTGGTCCATACTGTGATAGCGTGCGGGGCACACTTTCCAATAGCATGACTCACTTATGGGCCCCCCCATAACATCATAATTAAAAGAAAATGAGGAAGTAAAGTAAAACAAGGGAAAAAGATCCGGCCATCGGGGTGGGGCCCAGTTACTATGGTGTCCACTATATAATATATACATGATCAAGGTGGGTCTTACCCTTGTGGGCCCACCAAAATAGAAAAATCACACAAAAATGAAGGGTTTTGACCCTCCTATACACTCACAACGATGGATGAATGGTTCAATCAACTCGGATAGATGATTGGACGGATCGGATGGTGAAGTTTCTCCCATAAACTCCTCTAATCTTTCCTCGAGCTCTAATCTCTTTTAATCACTCTCTTAAAAGGACTTATTTCTCTCAAGCACTCTCTTCTCTCTCTAATCTCTCTCCAATTCTCTCTCTCTCTCTCTCTCTCTCTCTCTCTCTCTCTCTCTGATCTCTTCTTTTACTATCTCTAATATATTTTCTCTTTTCTTCTCACTCTCATTTGCTTAAAAAAATTGGACAAATGAGAGGGATTTGGGAGCTTTTGTGGTAAAACTTTTTCGGTAGATATGGAATTATGAAACCAGAGAGTGGTAGAATGGGGAGAAAAAGAAGGAAAGAACGATGGTTAAGTATGAGTAAGAGCATGTGTTGCATGAGCGAGGCATGGGTTTGTTTGACTAAAGGGGAGAGAGTGTGACATAATGTCACGCCCCAAACGCAGAAATCGGATTCATAGGAATCTCGATCGCCGAATCCGACGCCGACAGCCTCTGTAGTACCCCATTCTCGGCTCCTAGAATTCATATGCCAGATTCTGATCGTAGGATCCTACAAGGAGAATTTTTTTAATGTACATTTAACTAGTAATAAGCATAACCACAAAGATTACCCAATTCACAAAGACAATATCATTATCACATATCCACTAATATAATCATTTGATTACAACACTGAAAGGGAAAATACATAAATAGAAAATCAAGCTCCAGAAGACCACTGCTTGCTCCAAGCTCAACATCGTTGTAACCTAACATCACCTATACGCATCTATCGTGAATAAGCTTATAGAAAGCTTAGAGGGTGGTGTAAGTGTGTGCACAAAGTAAGTGCCAAGTATTCAATACAATGTCATAATCATACAATACCGAAAAACTAGTAATCCATAAACCATACAATGTCTGAATAAGCATAAACAATGACAAGATCAAGAATTATCAGAGTAAGAAGAAATACTGACAAGATCGTGAATTATACGATATCAGAGTAATGCGAAAATATGCGGTAAGTCCATGAACACAATCAGCTGTACCAAAGCTATGTGATGTAAAGCATGAATGTTATCGGTCATGCCAAGGCCATGCAATGTAAAACTTAATAAGACAATAACAGATGTTGAGGATACAATGCAATATACAAATCCAGAAGAGCCATAAATACCATCAATCTCATCTAGGCCATATAAATGCAAAACATAGTAACCCAAAATGCTAAGTACTACGAATGCAATGTAATATGAGGTGCGAATGAAATGACCATGCTGGAATGCGAAGTCAGGATGATAGTACGAAGTATCACAGGCTACGGGGTCCATCACGAGGGACTTATATCCAAACCAGTCTCATACCTAAATTTGGATAGTCAGACACAATGTGGTAGACTCCTGATCTCAGGTTAGTCGCGCGCCCAACCGAAATCCTGGCCATGCGAAGTACACGTAACAAACAGTTACGCACCACCAGCCCGAATGGATAGTGAATGAATGAATGAATGGATATGTAATTCCTTCTCAATAAGTCCACATATCAATACGGTTCCTCTCTGGGATCATCACAGGGGTCCAGTACACTCCACGCCACCTGCCGCCCCAATCAAGAGCACAACTTGGTAAGTGGAAGAGACCTCACTATTCACCTGGCCAGTAGTCTTCCAATACGTACCCGGCTCGTCGATAGCGGACCCATTCCTCGAGCTGGTCAAACTCAGCCTAGCTATGCCTACTCCCTCGGGCGGGTAAGGCCGCACCCCCTCCCAACCGACCATCGCATAGTGGGAGACGCGGCTCCTGGTATTCGGCACTCTGTCGCTCATGTGTATCCACTCGGTCTCGACGTTGGGACGTCCTCTGGAACCAAGAGAGTTTTAGGGATTTTCACCCAGGGTCATCTATAGCAGCCCAATGCTCGAACCAAACATTTTCGGTGTCCCATCTGGCCATCCACGATATGCCTGTGGAGGTTATGGCCCTGATGTCGCTAAAGCGTACAGTAATCACAACACACAATGCAAGATGCATGAGTCAAACAATCTAGTCATGCACCAATACGCGCATATCGTGCGCTCATGTGAGATAACCTCCGCCTATCAGGGAGTCTCATATCATCCTGCCCACTGACATATGCAATGGACAATCACATCTCATAACAAACATGCAGATGATGTGTATGGGCATGTATCATGATGTTATGCTGTCACATACTCATAATCGGTATCCACAATCGGCCTCGACAATGTGGACATCTAACCAACATTCTCCTAAGAAATGGTCCACATAGAGCTAAACACATAATGGGCCCACGGCCTCACACAAAGGCCTAGTATACAACACAGTGAGCCTTGCCCAAGGATCAGATATACGCAACAGGTGGGCCCTGCTCATGGGCCTTAAATACATGACATTTGGGCCCTACACATAGGCGTCGAATACATCAAATGGGTCATGCATCATGGGCCTAATACATGTCACAATGGCCTTACTCATAGACCATGAATACATCACAATGGGATCCAACTACGGGTCGCGCATACATCTTATAAGTTTCGACAATCGGCCTTGGCCTCGACAATCGGAATCGGCCTCGATACGCGGCCTCGACAATCAGAATCGGCTTGTACAATCAAAATCTGCAATTGATCACGATAATCGGCTTAACAAGCCCTAAGGAAAGGTCACGAGGTGGATATTTAACCATCATTGTCCATCAATGTGGACAATCAACCAATATTGCTCTAAGGAGTGTCCCACATAAGGCCGAACATACCGTGGGCCCACGACTTCATATAAGGGTTGAATATACATTGCAATGGGCCGAATACATGGGCCTAATATACATCACCATGGGTCATGACCCACGGTCCTCAAATACATCAGAATGGGTTATGACCCATAGATCTCAATATACATCATAATGGGCTACGACCTATGGACCTCAATATACATCAAGTGGACCGTATTAATGGGTCTCATATACACGACAGGTGGGCCCTGCACAAGCAGCAAGTGGCCTACTCATAACATACTTATCTACAAGTATATCAGAGTGGGCCTCATAACATGGGCCTCATATATGGCCTCAGCAACAGGCCACAAATACATCAAGATGAGACTAATCAATCATATGGGCTAAATCAATCAAACGAGCCGATACAAGCAGGCCGATCAAATAGACCGATACAAATGGGCCGTGCGTCATGGAATTATACTAAGCATGTTATAAAGTAATGAACTATCAACAAGTATGAGCCTACCAATAGGCCCTAGGGAGAGTTACAATGTGGACATTTAACCATATTGTACTTACAATGTGGACGTCAAACTAACATTGCTCCCAAGGCTCGGCCCTTCATAAATATCATTACATAAATCATAATGGAATCACACATTGCAATGGGCCTTCGTACATTCTATTGGGCCTCGACCCATGGACCTCAATATACATCAAGTGGACCGTATCACATGGGCCTCATATACATCAAGGTGGGCCTCAAAAATGGCCCCAAATAAAGCAAGATGGGCCTCATATACGTACTAAGGTGGGCCTTAATAGTGGGCCTTGAATACATCACAATGGGCCTCAACCCATGGCCCTAAATACACTATAATGGGCCTTAACCCATGGGCCCCTAAAACATTAAATGGGCCTAATCTCATGGGCCTTAGAACACATCAAATGGGCCTTGACCCATGGGCCCCTAAAACATCAAATGAGCCTAATTCCATGGGCCTTAGAATACATCAAATGGGCCTTGACCCATGGGCCCCTAAAACATCAAATGAGGCTAATCTCATGGGCCTTATATCCATATCAAGGTAGGCCTCAACAACAGGCCATAATTACATCAAGATGGAACTAAACACATGGCCATTTATATTAAGTGGGCCACCCCAACTGGGCCCTATGCTTATCAAATGGGTCATACAAGATAAGTGGTGATAATGATTTCCACCATTTAAAATTCTTAAAAAAAATATGTTTCCCATCCAACCTATTCTTAAATTAACATAGTGATAGATGAAGTGGAAAACAACTATCAACCTAATGGAAAGCTACTATGGCCCTTAGAGATTTCTGAATGGTGGGTGTCATTGATTACTACTTAAAATGGTGGGGTCCACTTGAACTTTAGATTTGCCTCATTCTTTAGATCATACTATAAAATGATCTTTCAAAATGGATAAACGGCTTGGATGCAACAAATGCATCATGGTGGGTCCCACTGTCAAAACAGTGAATAGTGTGGATAAACACATATATCACTGTGGCTCCACCGTCCGCTGGATGGTGGAGTAGGACACGTATATCATGGTGGGATTCCACCGTCCACTGTGGCAAAACACATTCATCAGTGTGGGTCCCACATGGGGCCCACTATAATGTTCATATACGATCCAATCCGTTGATAAGGCCACGTATGACCAGAGGGAGAGGGAAATTAAATTTCATGTTAATCTAAAACTTCTGTGGCCCATTAAAGGATTTCAATGCTAGACGTTCAATCTCACTGTTTTGTACCGTGTGGGCCAACTGAGCTTTAGATGTGGCTCATCTTTGAAGGGAACCCACATGAGGAGGGGTCCCATCAAGTGGACGGTGAGGATGTTCAAAACGCATCACGATGGGGGCCCACAGCTGGGCCGTGAGGCCTGGCCGCTCGTCTGACACAGCAGCAGCAATCCTTGCTGCCTCATTTTTTTATTTTTTTAAAAACCATTCACATCATGGTTTTTGATAGGTGGGGACTGTATCTGAAAAATCTGATCCGACCATTGGATTCTATGGCTCCTGATCAACCCAATGAGACCAATATGTGATATATTTTTGACCACTGGAAGAATTAATGTGGATTTTAATGATAATACCACTATTTGCTACGGTATGGCCCGCTTGTTTATCAGATCAGCTTCATCTTTTGGCTCAACGCCTAAATTAATCTGAGAAAACGGATGGACGGCTTGGATTATAAACATACATCAAGATGGGGCCTATATGAGTGGGCCACCCCATTAGCTTGGAAACAAGCTATCCTTTGTGTCTTGCACAGTGACGTCCAGCGTCCCTGGACGCTGGACGTTTTGTCACAGCCCATGCATTGAGGTGGGCCTTGCTCAAGTGGGCCAGCACATGATGGATGGTGTGGATACAATCCATATAAGGTGGACCCCACGTATAAATAGCTTGGATATAATACTTACTTCATGGTGGGGGTCCATCCAAGTGGGCCACACGGCCACATCAACACACAAAGAAAATTATGAAAAGGAGAGGGAGAAAGAGAGAGAAGGAGAGTGGGATACGCGTGATGGAGGGACCCCGGTACTATGGGCCCTTCGTTTCAAGCATCCAATCGTACATCAAGTGGGTCCCATTGCATGTGGGCCCACCAAATTAAAGATCAACGGTGGAGATCCTTTCTCCATCGAAGTAGAAGGTATTGATGACCCCTTGTCAATCTATAAAATGAACATCATGATGGGGTCCATGGAGAATGGCCCCATCATGGAATGATCATGAAGATCAAGGTGGGCCATCGGCCACATCATAGGGTCCAAAGTGAGATCTACACCATTGATCGGTGGGTCTCACTGGGCCCATCATAAAAAAATAAGTAAACTACCTGATAGAAGCACCCACCGTTCGATCTTCTTGTTCCCTTGAGTTCCTTAGCTCCTTAGCTTCGATTCCAATCGAGGAGATGAGGAATGGATGGCTAGGATGGGAGATCTTGGAATGGAAAGGTGGGCCACACTTGAAGTTTGAAAGAGAGGGAAAGGCTCATACGTGGGATATTTTCTTGCTTGGATAGAGTTTGAAAATGAGAAAGAGAGTGAGAGAGTTGTAAAGGGAGAGAGAGAGAGAGATGGGTGATGGATTGATGTGGTGAGTGATGGGTGTAAGAACTTTTTGACTTTTGTGGCCTTTTGTGTAAGAAAGGCATGAGCTTTGTAAGAAACTTTTGACTTTTGTGCCCCGTTTGGGAAAGGGTGAAAGGTGATGTGTACTTGACATGTGATGTGATGAGATTGATTGATTGATGGGATTGATTTGACAAGTCGTAGAGATTCTCTTGGGTTTCACAATGCGCGACATTTTTCTCGCACCAAACGTTGGCCCACATCTCCTGACCAGGGTATCGCCTCGGCGCGCGAGTCACGGCATCGGAATCGCGGCGACGACGCGGTCACTATAGTAAAGGTCTTAGGTTGAGTCGACTCGGGTTAACGACGTACGAATCAAGGTTGCGCGCAAATATCGGTTAAGGGTCGAAGGTTGCCGGAACTCGACCGGGAAGACCGCGGAAGCCTACGGAATGGTTCAGTCTAGAATACGTGTCTTATACATAATGATGGATGAGTTGATTGATGGATTGATTGATTTGACAATGTTTGAATTTGTGCGAGTGAGGCCCGCATGGGTTGTGCGGCCCACCTTAGATTATGCCAAAACTGCAACTTCTAATATAGGGGTCACAATGGGGCGTGTTGCGTGGTGTTGGAATCGTAGCGCCCGCACGTTCGTTAAGGTACAAGTATCGAAGTGTTGCGATACTAAAATAGGGTCACGATCAAAAGTGATCGATCTGGTTCGTTGGGATTGTGCCTGCACTGAAAATGAAGCGTACAGTCAGCCACACGGGGTTATGGGTCTTACGAATCTACCCTCCTAATAAAAAATTTCATCCTCAAAATTTCTCCACAACCAAACCTTATACAAGGTGCTCTTGTCAGGGTGCTATGTTCAAATTTTCTAAGTTCTCAAATGAGAATACTAATTTTATACTAAGTTGCAATGGAAACCTAGGGTAAATTTCTAATTTTCAAGATTATGATTCTAATCATTCTAAGTTTACAATAATCATGCAGTGAAGTATATCTAATATAAGACCATTAAAATATATGTGATATTGTTCGTAGGTATTTTCAAGTTATGCTCTAATACCAATTTTTGTCACGCCCCAAACTCGGGATCCAGGCTTACAAAATTTCCCCTCACAAACATTATGGTGGGCCCCACGGACACGGTTTTCCTGTGAAAGCCCTCCACAGGAAGTTCTTGCGCTAGAAACTTAAGTGGGGGCTACCATGCATGATGTTTGTGAGAAATCAACCCCGTCCATCTGCTCTTTGAGCTCATTTTAGGGCGTGGAGCCAAAAATGAACCGGATCTAAGACTCAGATGTGCTGAAAACACGAGGATTGAACGTCCACAGTTGAAATATTTATGAGGCCACATAAGTGTTGAATCAGGATAATATTTGTATTTTCAGGTCATCCTTCATGAACAGTATGGATGGCATGTAAACATAACTGTCGACCCTAGGGGAGTTTCAACGGTTGGTATTTCCCTACTATTTCCCTACCCACCTTTTACTTTAATGCAGTCCACTCGAGTCATGGATCCGGGTCACTTTTTGTCTCAAGCCCTAAATTAAGCTCACAAGACGGATGAGCGGGATAGATTTCTCACAAACATAGGGTAGGGCCCACTTAGGTTTCCAGCGCAGGAACTTCCTGCGTCGCAGGAAATCTGCGTCCGTGACTGATGTTTCACAGGCAATACGCTCCCCGTCCAGCTATCTCCATCTTGTCCAAAACAGAGAATTTTGTGTACGGTATAAATGAGAATGTCGCAAAACTAGTCGTGCATAAGACCCACTGTGATATTTGTATCGAATCCAACCGTCCATCAGGCTTGCCCCACCGTGAAAAATTGAATACCTTGATAATGAGCACAATCCAACCATCAGGTGGACCATCACTTGAATTAAGAGGGTTTTTGAGTGATTATTCATTGTCTTCTAGGATCTGGTTCATTTGATGTTTAGATGGGCCTGGCTTTTGGGTCTAGGTTGCAAGAAATTAGCCTGTACATAGTTGAGCTTTGGATCTGCCTCATGTTTTAGCCCATGCCCTTAAATGATCAGACCGAATGGATGAACGGCTTCGATTTATATATATATATATATATATATATATATATATATATATATATATATAGACACATTACGGTGGGGCCAACAGAGTTGGATAACCAGGCAATCCGATGTACCAGCATCTTACAATCTTGGAGATTTTGTGTAAGGCTCACCGACCCATATGATCGTACTTTTCTTTTTAATACAAGATGGACGGTATCAGCAGGGCCCTCTTGATTGGATAAGATGGACAGATTGATCTATACGGTTCATTAACTCCTATGATGTATTCATTGAATGTATGTTTTATTTTCACCGTTGACTTATAAAATGGTTCGACGGTTAGGATTGTTTTTTCCTAAAGATCTTCGCATCTGATGTGGGTCCAACAATCAAACCAAGTCGAGGTTCCCGCAATTGGAGGAAGTTGTTTCCGGAAAGAATCCAGATACAGCAGCTCCTGATTAGTTGGGCCCATCGTCTTTCCCATTGGCCAATGATGTCCCTCGACCCTACCATCTGTTCATCCACACTGTTGATTTTGTGGCGCCCACTGGGGATGGATGAGGATTATCCAGAACTCTTCCATACTGGAAGAAGTACGTGAATCGCCTGCGACACGGTTGGAAGTTAGGTCGGGCCCACTGTGATGTTTGTGAGAAATTTACCTGTCCATCCATCTTCCTGACAATACAAGGGTAAGAGAAATTTCCGACTGTACAACCCATTTATGGCTCATTCTCGAGATAAAGCCCACCTCATTTTACTTTCCAAAAGTAAGCCCCAGATGTACGGACGCCTTCCAAAAGGTCGAAAATGCCTCCTACTTTTTCCTTCAAGCGGATTGGCTGGTGCTCGAGGACGAGCGCTGACGCTCCTCGAACTCCGAGTTATACGAACGGTTCAAAGGAGATCAACGTTACATGTGCCCAACAGTTATGTATTTATTATATCCACAACGTTCATCCATATTGTGAGACCATTTTGGAACATTATCCAAAAATAAAAAAAGAACAAAATCATATCCAAAGATAGACTAGACCACACCACAAAGAGCAGCAGAAAAATGATTTTCGCCGTTGAAACTTTTGTAGGCCCACCGTAACATTTATTTTCCATCCAATCTATTCATACGCTCACAGAGAACCGGATGAAGAGGAAAAACAAATTTCGTAATGATCCAAAACTTCTATGACCCTAAAAGGGTTTCAACGGTCAATGTTTAATTTCCCACTGCCTTTTATAGTGTGATCCAATTGATAGTTATATCTATTTTATTTTTCATCCCAAGCCTTAATATGAGCTCTCCGTATAGATGAACGGTTTGGATATAACACATACCTCATGATGGGACCCCAAAAACTAATACAGAAAGAAAAAACAAAATAAAAATTCACGGACACTGCCGCGGCAGTACCGCCGGTCCGGCGGCTTGGCAGCTTTTTTTTTTTTTTTTTTTTTTACCGGGTACATTTTTCCCAAATACATAATTATATTTATATGCATATATAAGTATATAAAAATACTTTTTTATCTCTTAATTCATTTCTTTCTCTATTTAGTTAACAAGCATATCGCCTAAATTAGAATGAGTTACTCAACGTAATGTATATGATTTTGGGATAAGAGAAGCTAATTTAGCCAACCAACATAGTAATTTTTGAAGATTTCATTGGGTTGATGGTTAAAAATTTACTTCGCGGTCAATTCACTCCACTTCATGGCTATTTTCACGCACTTCGCGGTCAATTCACTTCACTTCACCGTCATTTCCATGCATTTCACGGTCATTCTTGCCGATTCCGTGTTGATTCACGGTCAATTCGACGCACTTCACGATCAATTCACTTCACTTCACGGCCATTTCCACCCACTTCGCTGTCATTTCACTTCACTTTACCGTCATTTCCATGCATTTCAGGGTCATTCCCGACGATTCCTTGTTGATTCACGGTCAATTCGACGCACTTAACGGTCAATTCACTTTACTTCACGGCCATTTCCATGCACTTTGCGGTCATTTCACTTCACTTCACCATCATTTCCATGCATTTCACAGTTATTCCCGGCGATTCCTTGTTGATTCACGGTCAATTTGACACACTTCACGGTCAATTCACTTCACTTCACGGCCATTTCCACGCACTTCGCGGTCAATTCACTTCACTTCACCGTCATTTCCATGCATTTCATGGTCATTTCTGGCGATTTCGTGTTCATTCACGGTCAATTCAGTGTACTTCACGGTCAATTCACTTCACTTCACGGCCATTTCTACGCACTTCGCAGTCATTTCACTTCACTTCACCGTCATTTCCATGCATTTCACGATCATTCCCAGCGATTCCTTGTTGATTCGCGGTCAATTCGACGCAATTCACGGTCAATTCACTTCACTTCACGACCATTTTCACACACTTCGCAGTCATTTCACTTCACTTCACCATCATTTCCATGCATTTCACGGTCATTCCCAATGATTCCGTGTTCATTCACGATTAATTCGACGCACTTCACGGTCAATTCACTTCGTTTCACGGCCATTTCCACTCACTTTGCGGTCATTTCACTTCACTTCACCGTCATTTCCATACATTTCACGGTCATTCCCGGTGATTCCGTGTTGATTCACGATCAATTCACTTCACTTCATCGCCATTTCTACACACTTCGTGGTCAATTCACTTTACTTCACCGTCATTTCCATGCATTTCACGGTCATTCCCACCGATTTCGTGTTCATTCATGGTCAATTCGACGCACTTCACGGTCAATTCACTTCACGGCCATTTCCACGCACTTTGCGGTCATTTCACTTCACTTCATTGTCATTTTCATGCATTTCACAGTCATTCCCGGCGATTCCGTGTTGATTCACGATCAATTCGACGCACTTCACGGTCAATTCACTTCACTTCACTGCCATTTCCACGCACTTTGCGGTCATTTCACTTCACTTCACCGTTATTTCCATGCATTTCAAGGTCAGTCCCAGTGATTCCGTGTTGATTCACGGTCAATTCGACGCACTTCACGGTCAATTCACTTCACTTCACGGCCATTTCCATGCACTTCGCGGTCAATTCACTTCACCATCATTTCCATGCATTTCACGGTCATTCCCGCCGATTCCGTGTTCATTCACGGTCAATTCGATGCACTTCACGGTCAACTCACTTCACTTCATAGCCATTTCCACGCACTTCGCAGTCATTTCACTTCACTTCACCATCATTTTCATGCATTTCATGGTCATTCCTGGTGATTCCGTGGTGATTCACGGTCAATTCGACACACTTCGCGGTCAATTCACTTCACCTCGTGGTCAATTCACTTCACCTCACGGCCATTTCCGTGCACTTCATGGTCAATTCGCTTCACTTCACTCCCATTTCACGGTCATTCCCGGCAATTTCGTGTTAATTCACGGTCAATTCAACGCACTTCACGGTCAATTCACTTCACTTCACAATCATTTCCACGCATTTCATGGTCAATTCGCTCCACTTCACAGTCATTTCCATGCATTTCACGGTCAATTCCCTTCACTTCACGGTCATTTCCACACATTTCACAGTCAATTTGCTTCACTTCACCGTCATTTTCATGCATTTCACGATCATTCCCGGCGATTCCGTGTTGATTCACGGTCAATTCCCTTCACTTCACGGTCATTTCCACGCATTTTATGGTCAATTCGCTTCACTTCACCATCCTTTTCATGCATTTCACTATCATTCCCAGCGATTCCGTGTTGATTCACAGTCATTTCCATGTATTTTACAGTTAATTCCCTTCACTTCAGGGTCATTTCCACTCATTTCACAGTCAATTCGCTTCACTTCACTGTCATTTTCATGCATTTCACAATCATTTTTAGTGATTCCGTTTAGATTAACGGTCATTTCGATGCACTTCACGGTCAATTCCCTTCACTTCACGGTCATTTTCACGCATTTCACGGTCAATTGGCTTCACTTCACGGTCATTTTCGTGCATTTCACGATCATTCTTGGCGATTCCGTGTTGATTCACAGTCATTTCTATGCATTTCACAGTCAATTCCCTTCTCTTCAGGGTCATTTGCACGCATTTCACGGTCAATTCGATCCACTTCACGGTCATTTCCATGCATTTCATGGTCATTTTCGGTGATTCCATGTTGATTCACAGTCAATTCCGCACATTTTCAATTTGCTTCACTTCACGGTCATTTCCATGCATTTCACGATCAATTCGCTTCACAGAAAAATGTATGTATAATAAAGTTATCCATGGAAAAAAAAAGTACACAGGTGGATGTGGGGCCCACCAAAATCATAAACATTAAGTGTGAGGCCATTTAAAATTATGCGGGGCCCACGATAGGACCCACCCAATTAAAAGAAAAAAAACTGGGCGACAGTATCGCACTTAGGTGGCACTACTGCATAGACGTCCAGAGGTCAGCGGTAGTACTACCGGATCGGCGGTACTGCCGCCTGGATTTATTTTTTTTCAATGGCTATGGTTATGCCTACGGTTTTAATCCGTAGCTATAGGGCCGCAGCCTCAGCACCAACCACTCCACTTGAATCGAAAATGCAGGGGCATTTTTGACCTTTGTCAAGTCGTCCGTACAACTGGAGCTTATTCTTGGAAGGTAAAATGAGGTGGGCTTCATCTCGAAAATGGGCCATAAATGGGTCGTACAGTTGGAAATTTCTCCAAAGGTAACGGTGCCAGTACACAGATAGGGTACTACCCCCACCCGGGCCACGGGCGGCCCTGTCTAGGGGCTGTACATCGAGCAGAGCTGAGTCGAGGTGGGCTATCATTGGCTTGACTCGTCTGTGCTCTCTATGAATTCTGGAAATTAGCGCCCACACTGATTTATATTTGTTTTGAATTGATGATGTAGACTTGGAGTCGCCACTAGCCAATTAACTCAAGATTCTGCAGTCAGCTAGAACCTACAAAATTTGTTAAAGCTAGAGAATTCAGAGACTCTCTTGCTTAAGGTTGACTCCTAATCTGTGACCTGGGATTCTAAATAAGAGATCTCAGTTACAAAGAGGGAAGGTGTTAGGCACTCTTTCTACCCATACAAATATACGATCTTTACTTCATGTGGTAAGATGATCTTAAAGGATAAAATGATAAGATGCAAAGTATTAAAATGAGATTAGACAAATTCAGATTTCTGATGTGGTAGGGTTCGAAATTTCGTCACTCACGTAACATACGTCAAGAGAATGTCTAGAAGTGGGATTTAAGAAGAGATATGATGATGCTAGAATGACATGTAAGAGGACTAGACAAGCGTGAGTTCTTAATGTGACAAGATCTAGAGTTCTGACAAGTCATAGAGCATATATTCAATGACAATCTAGAGAAGTATGGGGGTTGAGAAGGGAAGTAATAATGCGATTGATAAAATATGAATGTTAGTGATGATTACATAATCTGTGGCTTGTACTTGAAATGGCTTGAATTTTTTTGTGCACCATGGTTGGGAATGATTGGCCTAAGTAGGACTGGGAGGCTAAGAGATGGTTGGAGGAGGCTAGAGGGGATCCAAAAAGATGAGAGATTGAGAACTCAAGCACACCCACTCACTCTCTCTCGCTTACTCTCTCTCTCTCTCTCTCTCTCTCTCTCTCTCTCTCTCTCTCTCTCTTCTTTGGTTGGTAGTTATTATTTTTAAATGAGGAGAAGTGAAGGGTATTTATAGCATTCTAGGGTGGTCTTTAGGTAATTTTAGGGACTTCGAATGGTAAATGATGATGTGGCAGCTTGGGATTGGTAGAGAAAAGGGGGATACCACATGGTACCTCCTTATAGGTTTATAAGGTATGGTAAAATGGTAAATAGGGTGAATTTTGGGGTTAAACTGATCAAAACAGTTGACTTTTGAGGGGAGCAACAGATGTGAGCTCGAGGGTACATTTGTCGAGGTGGGACGGTAATCGAATTACCGCCCCTGCTTGGTTGCTTCCGAAATTTCACCAGTGGGCTTTTTTCAGACCTTGAGAGTGGCCCAAAGCCCATTTTGGATATTTGGCTCAAAATTAGCTTGAAATTGGCTTGATTATGACCCGAAAGTGGCTCGAAAAATGAATTGATTGTGGGTAAAGGTTTGGGCATGCTTTGGCTTGGATTAAGATCGGATTTGGGAAATGGTTGCAGTTTTAGGTAGTGATATGGGGTATAGGTTCAGTTCATAAGGATATCATTCATGCCTTATCAAGTTGCTAACCTGGGTGGGGTGTTTACACTCTCCCCGAGTTGGGTAAGGAAGGAAAAGGGTAAGAAAGAGACGAACGGATGGGATAAGGTTTAAGTTTTAACTTATATATATATATATATATATATATATATATATATATATATATATAGAGAGAGAGAGAGAGAGAGAGAGAGAGAGAGAGGAACGCTCAGCTACGCATTGGTTCGCACGTCATTATATGCAAACCATCCTATCAACCGTCGAATAAGGTAGACAGTCTGAATGAAGGCGCTCCTAGCGCGAGCCTAAAAAAGCGAGTTTCCCTCTCTCTCGCACGCCTCTTCACCCCCTCTCTGAAGGATGCGGGGAAAGCCTTTTCATATAAAATTCTTTCACTGGGATACTAGGTGAGTCCCACCAAGATGTTAATGATAAATCCAAGCCGTCCATACATTTTTAAAAATAATTTTATGGTATGAACCCAAAAATGAGGTAGATCAAATTCTCAAGTGGGCTTTTTTCAGACCTTGAGAGTGGCCCAAAGCCCATTTTGGATATTTGGCTCAAAATTAGCTTGAAATTGGCTTGATTATGACCCGAAAGTGGCTCGAAAAATGAATTGATTGTGGGTAAAGGTTTGGGCATGCTTTGGCTTGGATTAAGATCGGATTTGGGAAATGGTTGCAGTTTTAGGTAGTGATATGGGGTATAGGTTCAGTTCATAAGGATCATTCATGCCTTATCAAGTTGCTAACCTGGGTGGGGTGTTTACACTCTCCCCGAGTTGGGTAAGGAAGGAAAAGGGTAAGAAAGAGACGAACGGATGGGATAAGGTTTAAGTTTTAACTTTTATATATATATATATATATATATATATATATATATATATATATATATATATATATATATATATATATATATATATATATATATATATATATATATATAGAGAGAGAGAGAGAGAGAGAGAGAGAGAGAGAGAGAGAGAGAGAGAGGAACGCTCAGCTACGCATTGGTTCGCACGTCATTATATGCAAACCATCCTATCAACCGTCGAATAAGGTAGACAGTCTGAATGAAGGCGCTCCTAGCGCGAGCCTAAAAAAGCGAGTTTCCCTCTCTCTCGCACGCCTCTTCACCCCCTCTCTGAAGGATGCGGGGAAAGCCTTTTCATATAAAATTCTTTCACTGGGATGCTAGGTGAGTCCCACCAAGATGTTAATGATAAATCTAAGCCGTCCATACATTTTTAAAAATAATTTTATGGTATGAACCCAAAAATGAGGTAGATCAAATTCTCAAGTGGGCCACATAGTGTTGATTGAACTCTCACCAATAAAAACTTTCTGGGGCTACCAAATTTTTGGATCAAGCTGATATTTGCTTCTTTTTTTTCCATCGTCCACGTCTGCATGACCTAATCTATAGGTTGGATGTTAAATAAATATCACGGTGGGCCCTAAAAAATATTTAACGGTAAAAATCATTATCACTGTTGCTTCCTGTGGTGTGGTCCACTTGAGATTTGGATCTGCCTCAGTTTTGGGATAATGCCCTAAAATGATATGAAAAAATGGATGGATAAGGTAGATTTCTCAAAAGCAGCATGAGGTAGATCCAAGGCTGGGGTGGACCCTACCATAGAAAACAGTGGTGAGAATGACATTCATTGTTGAAACCTTCAAAAGGTCCACCATAATTTTTATTTGAGATCCAATTTGTTCATGTGTTAATGCAGACATGAAAGAAGGGAAAACACAAATATTATCTTGATCGAGAGCTTTTGTGGCCCTCGGAACTTTTTAATGGCGGGCATCACTCTCCCCATTATTTTCTGTGGTGGGGTCCACTAGATCTTGGGATCTGGCTCATTCTTTGGATCATGCCCTAATATGATCTCCCCAAATGGATGGGCGGTGTAGATACAAAACGTACATCATGGTGTGGCCCACGGAACTTGGTGGCCCACAGAGGGACCGCTGTAATGCTAATTTTCCATCTAACCTGTTGATTAGTTAACACAAACATGGATGAGAGGAAAACAAATATCAGCTTGATCCAAAACTTTAGTAATCCCCAAGAAATTTTCAACGGTGGGCACTCTATCACCATTTTTTTCCGATGGTGTTATCCAGTTAAGATTTGGATCTGCTTCAATGGATGGAGGGATGAAACACATACATCATAGAGCGCCCAGATCTCTGAATGTGTACCCTAGTGGAAGCAGATCCACATGATAATGGTGGGCCACCCAAAGCGTAGCCCAGATCTCTGAACGGGTACCCCAGTGGAATGACTGTTGGAAATCACTCAATTCTTGAAATTAGACAAAAGGCAGAGAAAGATATGGAAATCACCCAATTCACCTTCTCATGAAAAGCTTTGATACTTTGAAGAGTGAGGGATGATACACGAGCGCTTAGAAATTGAACACGTGGAATGCAAGTAACTCAAATTAATCTATTCAAATTATGGTTCTTAGTTTAGATATATAAAACAAAAAACCAAAATTGATCATCTGAGTATTGGATTGATAGCATTTATTAAACTGTTAAAAAGGCAAAATATCCAACGGTCATATTTCTACAAACATTCATCCACGGATCAGATGTTAGGATCGCTCAACCAATCTGATTTTGTGCTTATGACTGAGCAACATTAAGTTCCACAGTTTAGTCAGTTTAATTTGCGTTAATGTATGCCATGTGTACAATCTTTAGTTCTGGCAAGTGGACCCATGGTAAGTAATCTAAATCAGTGATCTATTGCGGTCGATATTAGGAGCATGGTCCAACAACGGTTGGTTTAAACGGATCAATTATCTCGAAGATTAAGTTGTATTATATTAACCCTTAATTTTTTTTTAAAAAAAACCTAACCTTTTAATTCTGCATCCTTGCGCAGGGACTTCTTGCGAAAGGCTTTCACATAAAATCAAATCTGCCCCCTAATTACCCTCGCAATTTGCAAAATTCATTGGAAATCTAGGTGGGCCAGCCATGATGTTTTTGAGAAATCTATCCCATCCATCCATTTTTCCTTATCATTTCAGGGCATTATCCCAAAATTGAGGTAGATCCAAATCTAAAGTGGACCACACCATAGGAAGCAACGGTGATAATGATTCTCACCGTTAAATATTTTTTAGGGCCCACCATGATATTTATTTGACATCCAACCTGTAGATTAGGTCATGCAGACGTGGATGATGGAAAAAAAAGCAAATATCAGCTTAATCCAAAAATTTAGTAGCCCCAGGAAGTTTTTATTAGTGAGAGTTCAATCAACACTGTGTGACCCACTTGAGAATTTGATCTACCTCATTTTTGGGTTCATACCATAAAAATATTTTTAAAAATGTATGGACGGCGTGGATTTATCATTAACATCTTAGTAGGACTCACCTAGCATCCCAGCGAAAGAATTTTATGTGAAAAGTCTTTCGCCGCATCCTTCGGAGAGGGTGAAGAGACGTGCGAGAGAAGGAAACTCGCTTTTTTAGGATCGCGCTAAGAGCGCCTTCATTTATACCATCTACCTTATCCGACAATTGATAGGAAGGTTCGCACGTAATGACGTGTGGACCAGTGCGTAGCTGAGCATCTCTCTCTCTCTCTCTCTCTCTCTCTCTCTCTCTCTCTCTCTATATATATATATATATATATATATATATATATATATATATATATATATATATATATATATATATATATATATATATATATATATATATATATATATATATATATATATATGAGTCGAGCCGAGCGAGTTGGGTTATATGAAGCTTAGCGTACCTCGAGTCGTCATTCAAGCCGAGTAAAACCGAGCTAGATCGAACCGAGCTAAGCGAACTTTTCGAGATAGCTTGTCTCGTGTACAGCTCTAGTCTTGTTAGAGGTTCTGTGGGGCCAATATGATGTATATGTCTTATCCATGGTGTTCGTCTAATTTTACATATCAGACATGATCCCAAAAAGGAGAGAGATTGAAGGCTCAAGTGAACCATACCACAAGAAGCTGTGGGGATTGAATTCCTACTGTTGAAAACTTCCTAGGCCCACCTTGATGTTTATTTTGCATTCAACCTATTCATAAGGTCACATACACTTGGATGAAGGGAAAACACAAATATCTACTTGATCCAAAACTCCAGTGGCCATCGGGAAGTTTTCAATTGCAAGCTTTCAATGCTTAACTTCTTCCCGCAATGTGGTCCACTTGAACCTTCAAACTACCTTTTTTTTTGGGTTGTTACCATAAAATGATCTGTTAAAATGGATGGACGGCATGGATAAAACATATACATCATGGTCAACTCCATAGAGTTCCTAACAGGACCCTCTAGTCTCTAGCTAGGTCCTTGTGGGGTAGTACCCAATCCGTATTCAGGGTATGAGCCCAAAAATTAAATTAATGCAAATCCAAAACTCAAGTGAGCCACATGACAGAAACAGTCAAGATTGAATGACTGCTATTGAAATTGGGACACAAATGTTTTGGATCATGCTATATAACGCCCCGAAAATTGAGGGTTAAGAAAAGCTCAACTCTTGAGTTCCTACGCATTACTTATGCAACATAAATAATGATGTTTAAATGTTGTCCATATTAATGCATTAAATATGAGTGAGATTATATTAAATCAGCATATCATACTCCAGAGATAATTAAGTTAAGCAAGCGGAAGACTGAGATAGGTATATAATGTATATAAGTGTTTCTCAACCCCCAGGTATGAGTATGTTACCAAGCTGAATTTATACATGTATTGATCTAAAATTTACAAAGTACAAAAATGTAAATATCCATATAGTCCCTGTAATCCCGTCGATCAATACATGGTCTACATAAACCCACCTGATAATTGAACATAGGAGAATTCCTCCTCCTCGTCTATAAAATCCCAATCAGCAGTGTGGACATCATCGTCATCTGCATTTACAACAGAGTTTGGTTGGTATTTTAAAACACCGTCCCAGAGTGGGAGTGAGTGATCAACTCAGTGGAACTATAAGGCAAAGGTTAACATGTTATTAATTCAGTCAAGCAGTAATGATAAAACAATACAACAAATATTTCCTAGTACTTTGATTAATGAAGTAATGATATGCGTAATGATGCATGCCCTCGCCTGCACTGCCTCAGCGACATCATCTCACGATCGCGCATGACAAACTCCCTAAACGTGCGCTTCCTCGCCAAAGCACATGCAATGCGGTGCATGAACGTGTTAGCCAAGTAATTTATTAAGCTTATTCATACAGCAAATTCGGGAGGCTAAGGTACCTCCCTTTTTATATCACTTACTCAAACAATGATCCATCTAGGGTCATCAATCTTATTTAATCACATACGATAATAAAGTTATAAGGAAACATCACCCCTTAATTTAATAGTAGTGGATAGGCAAGTTCAAAATTTTATATTCGAGGTCACTATAGGAGGCTCGTCACCTGAACGTAGGCCGACAGCTAGAATATAGTGTGTCATACCACCGTATTCAGCTCACGAGTTTATGTTGCTCACTGGACACTACGAGGAGGCTCCTCACCCCAGCGTAGGCCTACAGCTCGACTACGGTGTCCCATACCACCATGCCCAGCTCATGAGTCTTAGCGGATCTTGGTACCATGGTTGAAACGGGCTTTCATTGGTAAGCGATGCCTTATATTCAAGCAGTAGCGTGCATACATGGTAAACACACAATAGGTCAATCGGGTTAGTTGACAAGTTTGATTGGTACAAGCATATGTTGAATTGATTAACATAGAGTGCGTAAGCACTCCACGTGGCCTAACCATTGTCGGCATTTATTGTACGACTCGAATTCCTCAAACATATCTAATGTGGCGAAACTTGCTCAACTACTTAATCAAGAGTCATTACCGATTGTTTGGACTAGGTGGATGTCCCAAACATACTCAAATGCAACAGATATTCACATGTGATAATCATAACGGCATTTAACAAATAATTCAAATATAAATCCCGTTTGACCATTTTAACAAACACATCGAGTATGTTATTATACATGTGCATTTCATCCATAAATCACGTAGTAGCAATTTAGATTACATGAAGGGAACTATAAATATTGATAAGGTAGTTGAGAATCCCATCTCAGCACCCTCATCAAATACAATTCATCAAGCAATTTCTCATTCAAACATATTATCAAACACTTAAACTACACATTTCTACATACATGAAATAAATTAGTTATAACATATACTATGGTAAATCCTTCCACAAAGACATTGCCAGTCATACAATAAACATGTATCTTAGGTTAATAATCATGATAGGTACAAATCATGATTATCATTCCATTCCAACATTTCAACAAACACATGGAATGCATTATATATTCACATAGTTCACACATATGTATAATTTATCGAATACAATGTAAATAAGATCATATGGTAGCAATCAAGCCATACATAAATCATTACTGACATTGAAAGCCTTGAAAACCATAACCTAAACATTTATAGTCTGCACCTTTCGTCGGTTCGCCTGTTTCGAACTCAGTTCGAATCCTACACTTTCGTCTACGGAACAACGGCTACTTAAATCATGAAAGAGGTTAGCTATTTTGTAGATTCCTTTATTTGGATTCAAAAAATAATATTAGGGTTAGAATTTCTTACCCAAATCAGAATTGAAACAAGTTGAGTAGCGTAGTAGAGAGGTGAATCAATGTGAAGAGTTGTGGAACTATCTCTAAGAATTTTTCTTTCTTCCCTCCACTTTTCTCTCCTTTTCTCTCTCTCTCTCTCCCCTAAGGTTTTTAGAAAATTTGTATGGGATAGGAATGGGGTGATTTAAGGGCCTTATAGAGGCTTAAAAATGGTGTAAATGGCCCTAGGGCCATGGTATACTTAGGTTGTAGCCAAAAGGTGTCTTTTTTCAACAAACGAAGCTCATCTGGACGTCCATTACCTATTTACGTAACGGAGTAAGTTCCCTGACAATGGATTTATAACAGGTTATGATTTTGGTCCGATCAGATTAGTGGATCGACCGTGGAAGACCTGTATCAGTTCAACGGTCATCGTCACTTGATCAGAGCCACAAGTATACCGATCCAAGAGTATAGTTTGGTCAGAATCTGACAATCTAAAGTTTTCAATTTTGCCCGTAAGTGGATGATCCAATTCACTTAAGTTCTGACTCATTTTCTAAAGGCATTTGCGTTTCTCACACACTTCAATCAGGGCTCAAGTTGTGTGTTTCTAGATACTATTTGAGCTCGAGTCCCGCAATGGTTGTCAAGCCCAATAAGGCGATCATAACCTTATAGTTTCACGGTAATCGGACTCTCGACGCACGGTTCAGGTCCAATACGGAGTTTCAATGTGCTCCCAAGAATAATTGGGTTTTAAGATTGCTCCTAGGTTTTTAGGTAATGTTGAGTTAGCGATTCTAATGGTTTTAGATCTTATAGTTCGTATAAATAATGGTTCAAGCTAATCCACCGATTAATTTAGTTTAGTACTTAATTACTTTTCGTCTAATTTTCACAGTATACTGTCTTTAAGGATTTTTGCTTATGGTGGTACTCGGGTCTTTGTACGAATTTTTTCGAGATGTTACAATCTACCTCCCTTAAAGAAAAATTTCATCCTCAAAATTAGAACATTTTCGTACTCCTCGAGAATCTGAGGGTAGTTCTTACGGACCTCGGCTTCCATTTCTCAAGTAGCCTCTTCCTCAGTGTGGTAAGTCTACAATGCCTTCACAAGCGGAATCACTTTACTGCATAGCACCTGATCCTTCTTGTCTAGAATACGCGTTGATCGCATTACATTAGTAGCATCTTCACTCAACTGTACCTGCTCCCATTTGATAATGTGGGACAGATCAGGAACGTATTTCTTCAGCATCGATACATGAAATACATTGTGCACGCCTGCGAGTAGTGTGGGCATAGCAAGGCGGTACGCTACTACACCCACTCGGTCTAGAATCTGGAACGGACCAATAAATCGTATCGTAAGCTTCCCTTTCTTACCAAAGCGAAGGACTCCCCAACCTCAAACTCTAGTTGTCGCCGTCTGGTATAGGCGTAACTCTTCTATTTACTTTGTGCTGTAAGAAGTTACGCCTGATAATGTTGATTTTCTCTGAAGTTGCCTGTACTAAATCTGGGCCAATTAAACTCTTCTCACCAACTTTTGCCTAACAATGTGGAGCTCGACATGGATGCTCATACAATGCTTCGTAGGGACTCATGCCAATGCTCGCTTGGAAGCTGTTGTTATAAGCGAACTCAGCATACAGAAGACAATCATCCCAAATGTCCTTGAAATCGAGCACACATGCTTGCAACATATCTTCTAATACCTGGTTCACCGGTTTCGTCTGCCCATCGATCTGTGGGTGGAATGTGGTACTGAACTTCAGTTTCACTCCCATTGCTTCTTAGATTCGAGTCCAAAAGATAGATGTGAATTGTGTGTCTCGATCCGACAGAATCTCCATAGGCACTCCATGCAGACGTACTATCTCCTTGATGTACAACCTGGCTAAATCATCTGCTGAGTTTGAAACTCTAATCGGGAGAAAATCAGCTGATTTCGTCAATCGGTCTACAATCACCCAAATGGAGTCATGTCCCTTCCTTGTCTTCGGTAACTCTAAAATGAAATCCCATTTCCATTCGGCTATAAGCATGGGCTGAAGAAAATCAGGAGGTCGGTAATGTTTGGCCTTGACCTGCTGGCACATGAGACAACGGGATACAAAATCTGTTATCTGGGCCTTCATGTTGTCCCACTTGTAAGAATGCTTCAAATCCCGATACATCTTTGCACTACTAGGATGCATTGTTAATCTCAAATTATATGCAGCTTCTAGAACCTCCTTCCTCGAGTCATGGAGATTTGGGATGCACAGACAGCCACGATATCTCAAACCTCCATCTAGACCAACCCTCCATTCAGATTCTTCGTTGTCACTTGCTTGTTCTCTCATCTTCACCACCAATTCGTCCTCTTTCTGAGCCACAATGATCCGGTCATCGATAAGTGGTTGTACACGAATATGTGTGACCTCTCGAATGGCTAATTTACTGTAAGCTTTTGTTTGAAGTCTCGCACAAATTCTACCATGTTCCATTCTTCTATCATTAACGGAGCAGCAAACTCTATTTTCTTCTTGCAGCTCAATGCATCTGCTATAAGGTTAGCCTTACTAGGATGGTAGGAAACCTCAAACTTAAAGTCTTTCAAGATTTTCATCCATCGTTGTTGCCTCATATTCAAGTCTCTCTGTGTGAACATATACTTGAGGCTCTTGTTGTCGCAAAAGAGCTTAAACTCCTCTCCATAGAGGTAATGTCTCCAGAGCTTTAATGTGAAGATAACTGCTAGCAATTTCAGGTCATGTGTAGGATAGTTTTCTTCATGTTTCCTCAATTGTCGCGACGCGTAAACAATCACTCTATCCTTCTGCATAAGAACATAACCCAAACCAACACAAGACACATCGGTGTATATTGTATATCTAACCTCTTACTCTGGTAATACTAACACAGGGGTGGACATCAGCTTGTCCTTCAATTCCTAAAAAGTTACTTTTGCTTTCTCATTCCAGGCAAATTTAAGATCTTTCCGAGTAAGCTGAGACAACGGTTTGGCTATCTTGGAAAAGTCCTTAATAAACCGACGGTAGTAGCCAGCAAGTCCCAAGAAGATCCTCACTTCAGTAATCGAACCAGGATGCTCCCAGTCCTGAACTGTGGTCACCTTAGCAAGGTCCACAGTTATTCCTTCCTTGGACATCACATGTCCCAAGAACTTAACTTCTTCCTTTGAGAAGTCGCGTTTCTTGTACTGAGTAAATAACTGATTTTTTTAAAGAGTATCAAAGCCTGCTCGCAGGTGCTCTTCGTGATCTTTCCAACTCTTGGAGTATATCAGGATGTCATCTATAAACACGATGACGAATCGGTACAGATACGGCCGAAACACTCGGTTCATGAGGTCCATGAACACGGCCGATGCATTTGTGAGTCCAAACGACATCACAAGAAATTCGTAGTGCCAAAAGCTAGTTTTGAATGTTATTTTCTACAAGTCTTCATTCCTGACGCGCAACTGATGATATCCCGACTGTAAGTCGATCTTCGAGAAATATTTTGCCCATTTCAACTGATTAAACAGATCATCTATCCTGGGCAAAGGATACTTGTTCTTCACCTTCACTTGATTTAACCTGCGATAATCAATACACAATTGCAGCGATCTGTCCTTCTTCTTTACAAACAACACCGGTGCTCCCCAAGGAGATACACTTGGTCGTACGAAACCTGAATTCAACAGATCATCAATTTATCTCCTCAATTTCTTCATTTCATATGGAGGCATGCGATACATAGGTAGAGAAATAGGTGTTGCACCAGGCACAAGGTCGATAGTAAAGTCGATCTCGCGCCGAGGAGGTAGTCCAGGGATCGTCTTAAACACTTCTCAAAAGTCTTGGACCACAGGCGCATTCCCAAGTGTTGGACCATTATGATCCTTGAATAGGGAAGCATAATAAAGAACCCGGAAGAGACAACTGACCTGAACGGGGAAAGTGAAGGTTGTGTTTTCGGGTCCGTGTGCCATCACCAGTTGGATTTCGCAATAGATCTCTGCCTTCATTTCAGTAAGCCAATCCATGTCAAGGATGAATCGTAATGATATATCGTGGTGATAATCAGGTCAACAAACACCACCCTACTTCCTAAGTCTACCAAGCAACCCTTACAAAGCTTAGTGACATCTGTGAAGGTTCCTGTTGCCGCTGCTATATCAGGAGCATCATCTGCTCTAACCGATCAGGAGGAGGAACCGCCTGAGGCATGTGTAGCGCCAAAGTAGACGCATGATTCTGTTCTGGAATCGGTGGTATAAAAGGTGTTTGCCCATTGGTGGGGCCAGTGGCCGGCTGTGAATCCGGCATATTGTCACTATCAGGGCCCAAACTAGGGTCCGTGTGGCTATCACTTAGGGAGGTGCCCCATTAAACAATTCGCCAAGTGTAAGTCATGTCGTATTCTGAGTCTTTTTCGGAGGCATTCCCTATATACAACATAGGGTGCAACTTGTGTAAGGTTTTGAATAACAACTCTCAATTTTCCAAGCATTATACACATTCCAAATCAAAAGAAACTTCATGCATTTCATTTAGCCAAAATTGTCAAAATACATAAGTTGTAGACTTACATGGATCATGACAGAAGATGCATGTGAGCTAATCTAGCAAAAGCTTTAAACACTAAGCAAACCGACACACAACTAAACCTATCAAGGCTATTACAAAGGAAAGCAAGAAAACAAGGAAAACCCCAAAGACGACTACAACATATGACTTAGTCGTTCGACTCTTGTGATGCTGTAGGAGCACCATTGTCCTGCATACAACACAGGAGGGTCTTCAGAGTGCGAGACATCCTCTTGAACTTCTATTTCAAATAGGCCTGTTTCTCCTTGACCTCTTATCTCAGGGTGGCCTGGTTTTCTTCAATCTGAGTCATGCTGGCTTCTAGGGTAGCCTGATCATGACGGTCGTCATGTGTAGCAGTAAGAGGTCCCCCATCAGAGTCTTAGGCTGCCTCCTCTTCCTGCTCTTCTTCCTCACTGCTTTCTTCATCAGTTCCCTCTTCACCTTCACTGCCTTCTTCATTTTCACTCCCCTCATCCTCTTCACTTTCTTCCTCTATCTCATCCCCATATTCATCAAGACGGGCTTGGCATTGTCTTGGGCTAATTCCCATGTTGTTGAACATAGTATCGTTAATGAAGTGGATCGGCACAAGCTCATCCATGTTAAGTCTGTAGCCGAAATTACGAGCAATCTTGTATATAAGTCGGCCGAATGGGAGCGAAGTATCTCCCCTAACAAAGCATACGGTCTGGATTATCTGTAGTAGGGCAAACATAGGCAGACATAGCTTATCTCCCTGCCCAGCTCTGTATAAGAAGTCCACCATCAAACAAGTGCATTCGGTATGGTTACCTCAAGATACACATTATATGTGAATATGTGGTGGAGCAGGTGGAAATCGTTTGTAAATTTAGTCGATGGGAGGCAATTGTCTCGCTTCCATTGAGCCAGTCGGCCTTAAAGAAACCGCGTGCAGCGATCTCTTTCTCTCACACTAGAGAGATGAGATTCACTAGCATGTACCACTCCATGTTCAATTCCCATAATTCGGGCCATCACACCTACATCAACTATGGCTTTCCGCCTTCCTATGAAAATAGTGAACTGTAGAGGCTCTAGTAGCAGATCCCGTATGTGGGTGTAGAAGGCTCGGACAGTGCTTTCACACGCGTGATACTTACCTTCAAATATGGAACCCCACTTAGATTCCAACAGGAGGTCCATCACTGGATACAGCCCAAATAGTCTTTCTTCAACATGTGCTTCAAACACAACTCTACAGCCACTAAACTTACCAAGTCCAATGTTCGGCAGTAAAGATCTTTCGAGCAAAATTTGGGGATCGAGATCACGCTTCATCCTTCACTTCCGCTTGACGCTCGCCTCGACACTCGTCTGCTTCCTTGAACGTGTAGGGTGGCTAGGCCCGGCTTCATCCGCGGGCGCCCTCTTCTTTCTCATAAGGGAAAAGAGTGTAGAAAGAGAAAAGATGGCAGCCACTAGCTCAAAAAGAGTCATGGAGTTGGAAAATCTTGAGGATGGGGTGGATTTGGGATGTTTAAAAATTATGAGACACGAAGATGTAGGCTTTGTGCTCGAATAGGTGGAAATAAGGGACATAGAAGGTGGTAGGAGATGGGTTTTAAGGGAAATGGTGGTGGATGTATAAGTATTGAAGAAGAAGAAGGAGTATAGAATGAAGATTTTAGAGGGTAAATAAAGGGTTTTGAGAGCTAGGAGGCTTGAAATGGGGTGAAATGAGCAAAGGGATGCAAATAGGGACCAAATAGGGTGGTCCCACACAAAAATGAGCCCCACATGAGTGGGAAAAGGGCAGTGGCCCGCTGGAGTGGACTGTGGTGCGCCACGGTAGGACCATAGCCACCTCCCTCCCGGGGTGCCGAAAATGTGCGGGGGACCCCCTAGGTCCCACCATATTTTGTGGTTTGGGCCCCCGTGTCCGTTTGAGGTGGTTTCGGTTTTCGTCTCGCACATATTCATGCCTTTTGGCATATTTCAAGTTTGGAATTTGCTGGGTAATAGTCTAAACTCGTCGTTTGACAGTCTAAGGAGGAATTGAGATCATTTCATGTGATCTTGGACACGTACGGGCTATATCCAACGGTCACTTTCGCCCGTTGGTGAAACTTGGGATCTTATGATCATTTCTACATTTTATCGGCCCCTCCAAAGTCAAAGTACGTCAGTGTGCGTCGTGTTACCATAACCCAGGTCCAGTTTAATCTAAATCATGCTCTGATACCAACTTGTAACGCCCTGAAATCGAGGGTCGAGAAAAGCTCAACTCTCGAGTTCCAATGCATCACTTATGCAACATAAATAATAATGTTTAAATGTTGTCCATATTAGTGCATTAAACATGAGTGAGATTCTACCAAATCAGGATATCATACTCAAGAGATAATTAAGTTAAGCAAGCGGAAGACTGAGATAGGTATATAATATATATAAGTGTTTCTCAAATCCCAGAGTATGAGTATGTTACCAGGCTGAATTTATACATGTATTGATCTAAAATTTACAAAGTATAGAAATGTAAATGTCCATATAGTCCCTGTAATCCCGTCGATCAGTACATGGTCTACATAGACCCGCCTGATAACTGAACATAGGAGAATTCCTCATCCTCGTCTATGAAATCCCAATCAGCAGTGTAGACACCATTGCCACTTGCATCTACAACAGAGATTAGTTGGTGTTTCAAAACATTGTCCCAGAGTGGGAGTGAGTATCAACTCAGTGGAGTTATAAGACAAAGGTTAACATGTTATCAATTCAGTCAAACAGTAATGATAAAGCAATACAACAAACATTTTCTACTACTCTAGTTAATGAAATAATGATATGCGTAATGATGCATGCCCTCGCCTGCACTGCCTCAGCGACATCATCTCACGATCGCGCATGACAAACTCCCTAAACGTGCGCTTCCTCGCCAAAGCATATGCAATGCGGTGCATGAATGTGTTAGCCAAGTAATTTATTAGGCTTATTCATACAGCAGATTCGGGAGGCTAAGGTACCTCCCTTTTTATATCACTTACCCAAACAATGATCCATCTAGGGTCATCAATCCTAGTTAATCACATACGATAGGAAAGTTATAGGGCAACATCACCCCTTAATTTAATAGCAGTGGATAGGCAAGTTTAAAAGTTTATACTCGAAGTCACTATGGGAGGCTCGTCACCTGAACGTAAGCCGACGGCTCGAATATAGTGTCTCATTCCACCGTATTGGGCTCACGAGTTTGTGTTGCTCACTGGACACTACGAAAAGGCTCCTCACCCCAGCGTAGGCCTACAGCTCGACCATGGTGTCCCATACCACCATGCCCGGCTCATGAGTCTTAGCAGATCTTAGTACCATGGTTGAAACGGGCTTTCATTGGTAAGCGGTGCCTTAGATTCAAGCATTAGCGTCCATACATGGTAAATACACAATAGGCCAATCGGGTTAGTTGAAAAGTTTGATTGGTACAAGCGTACGTTGAATTGATTAACATAGAGTGCGTAAGCACTCTGCGTGGCCTAACCACTGTCGGTATTCACCGTACGACTCGGATTCCTCGAACATATCTAATGTGGCGAAACTAGCTCAACCACTTAACCAAGAGCCATTACCGATTGCTTGGACTAGGTGGATGTCCCAAACATACTCAAATGCAATAGATATTCACATGAGATAATCATTACGGCATTTAACAAACAATTCAAATATAAATCCCGTTTGACTATTTTAATAAACACATCGAGCATGTTATTATACATGTGCATTTCATCCATAAATCATATAGTAGCAATTTAGATAACATGAAGGGAACTATAAATATTGATAAGGTAGTATAGAATCTCATCTCAGCACCCTCATTAAATACAATTCATCAAGCAATTTCTCATTCAAACATATTATCAAACACTTAGACTACACATTTTTACATACATGAAATAAATTAGTTATAACATATATTATAGTAAATCCTTCCACAAAGGCATTACCAGTCATACAATAAACATGTATCTTAGGTTAATAATCATGACAGGTACAAATCATGATTATCATTTCATTTTAACATTTCAACAAACACATGGAATGCATTATATATTCACATAGTTCACACACATGTATTATTTATCGAATACAACGTAACTAAGATCATATGATAGCAATCAAGTCATACATAAATCATTGCTGACATTGAAAGCCTTGAAAACCATAACCTAAATGTTTATAGTCCTCACCTTTCGTCGGTTCGCCTATTTCGAACTCAATTCGAATCCAACACTTTCGTCTACGGAATAATGGCTACTTAAATCATGAAAGAGGTTAGCTATTTTGTAGATTCCTTTATTTGGAGTCCAAAAATAATATTAGGGTTAGAATTTCTTATCCAAATCAGAATTGAAACAAGTTGAGTAGCGTAGTAGAGAGGTGAATCAATGTGAAGAGTTGTGGAACTATCTCCAAGAATTTTTCTTCCTTCCCTCCACTTTTCTCTCCTTTTCTCTCTCTCTCTCTCTCCCCTAAGGTTTTTAAAAAATTCGTATGGTATAGGAATGGGGTGATTTAAGGGCCTTATATAGGCTCAAAAAATGATGTAAATGGCCCCAGGGTCATGGTATACTTAGGTTATATCCAAAGGGTGTCTGTTTTGGGCAAACAGAGCTCATTTGGAGGTCTATTATCTGTCTATGTCACAGAGTAAGTCCCTTGACAATGGATCTAGGTCAGGTTATGATTTTGGTCCGATCGGATTAGTGGGTCGACCGTGGAGGACCCGTATCAGTTCAGCGGTCATCGTCACTCGATCAGGGCCACAAGTATGCAGATATGTGCAGAAAATTTTTTCTGATCTAAGGGTATAGTTTGGTGAGAATCTGACGGTTTGAAATCTTTAATTTCATCCGTAAGTAAATGGTCCAATTTACTTAAGTTCTGACTCATTTTCTAAAGGCATTCGCGTTTCTTACACACTTCGCTCAAGACTCAAGTTATGCATTTCTGGATACTATTTGGGCTCAATTCTCGCGATGGTTATCAATCCCAATTAGGTGATCGTAACTTTATAGTTTCACAGTAATTGAACTTTTAACGCATGGTCCAGGTCTGATACAGAGTTTTAATCTGCTCCTAAGAGCAATTGGGTTTTGAGATTGCTCCTACATTTTTAGGTAATGTTGAGTTAGCGATTCTAATGGTTTTGGGTCTTACAATTCATTTAGATAGTGGTTCAAGCTAATCCACCAATTAATTTAGTTTAGTACTTAATTACTTTTCATATAATTTCCACAGTATACGGTCTTTAAGGATTTCTGCCTGAGGTGGTACTCAGGTCTTTGTACGGATTTTTCCGAGACGCTACATGCTAATATTTTTATGATTTTGGTTCATCTTAATGGGAACGACCTTACGAACCATAATGACCTTGTGAGCGGTTTGGATGTGTGGACACTAGATCCCGGGCTGCAAAATTGGCTTATGCTTTCACGAGTGACTTTTTTTTTTTAAGGGCTTCATGCTACAATTGAAAGAGTATTATGTTTGACAAGAATCGCCACTAGCTAATTGTTCATCTCTATAATCAGCTAGACCCTATAGAAATGTCAAGAGAGAGAATCTAGATATTCTCAATTCTAAGATGATTATGTTAGTATGTGACCAAAGATTGAGGGTAAGAGATCACAACTACAGAGAGGGAATGTGTTTGCCACCTTTGCTCGTACTTTCGTATGGTCTCTATTTCATAATATTTGACTATTCTTCAAGGTTAAAGATCAATTCTGGTACACGAACGATGCAAATATGTGTGGGATATGGTGTTGAGTACAAAGCTTATAACAAACTTAGGTTCGGGCTAGAGAAATCTAACCTAATTCATCAACTTGCCAAAGCAAATGACCAGTTAGTACAAATTTATAATGGGCATGATCTAAATAAATTGACAAGCCACATATCATATGTTTATACCGACCGAGTGTAAGAGGCAATGCTATGCAGAAATGATAAACTTGATGATCAAGGGGGTGAGAAGGGAATGAATGTTGTACAATGCTAATGCTAAACTTTAGATGACGCAGATTGAAAGTTGAATGATAGTGATGTAAGGATTTGATTGAGTGTCTTGGATTGAGATTTGGATGGCTCAGGTGGCTTTACATTAGGCTGGCTAAGCTCGATTCTTTCCTATATCTTCAAGTATACTCATTCCTTGTGTCAGATTCAGTGTAGAGTTTGAATTACCAAACTCGATTAGGTTTTTGTATAAGACCTTGGTTCTTGTGTAGGACCTAAATCCTATGTTGTTGTGTAGGGATGAATTCACCATACACGTGTATGTATATATTAGTCTCCGTGGGAGCCTCCTGCAGGAGTAAACGTAAGTCATTGGATTAGTACCAAAGTTATTAGTTAGCCGATAGAAAACTAATTCACGTCTCTTGTGGGATCCTCCAGCAAGAGCGTACGTCAGTAAGTTCTTGTGGCGAGCTTATAAAAAATCCCGTAGTGTCTCTTGTGGGAGTTGATCCTTGTATAAGATTGTAAATGTAGAAAGTGAACCTGATTTAAAATCTCTGACAGTGAAATCCGGTATACTCATGAGTTGAGTACATCAGACGGGAGTGGAGTAGGAAAACTAAAACACTATACATGCTTGTGTTTGGAATTGTCTTTGAGCACTTGTTTAATTAAGCTTATGCGATGGATACTTCATTATATAAATACATGATTGCATGAATATTAGGAGCTGATAGGTTGCACATCCCACAAACACATGTACACTATATATATAAACTAGTTGCTTCATTAAAATATGATTTATAGTCTATGTGATTGGACCCTCTATTGGCTTGGAAGCCTTGGAGTTAATTACCTTAGTTTAATTAGTTTAAATAAAAAATTGTGTGTTAAAAGATGAAAATCTTATTTGGTCCTAATCACCCAATCCTCTATGATATAGCCTTCATTCCTTAGTTCTGCTAAGCTTTCGCACATAGCCGTGGTATCCTACACTACATGCAATTTCAATTGGTATCAGATCGGGTTGCTCTTGAAGGGCATACCCACCTTAAGTTGATCCAAGGGGCTTAAGAATGATTTATGAGAATCAACTAACTTTCCATCACTTTGGTCACCTCAAAGGAGCATCACATGCAATGTAGTTGATATTGGAGCCCAAGTATTGGCAACGCATCGGCATCATAATCGAGGGAGTAAACGGGAGCTAATTGAAGCGCGTGAAGCATGGATCAAGTAAATCGAGACAACACTACAAAAGGGGCTCAATACGAAAAGTCGTCAATTGTAAGAGTTTGAGTACACTCCTTATATTGGATTAAATGTAGAGTTTAAATTGCCAAACTTGATTATATTCTTGTGTAGGATATTGGTTCTTATGTAGGACCTAAATCCTAAGCTCTTGTGTAGGGTTGAAGTCACCAGACATGGGTGTGTATGTATTAGTCTCCATGAGATCATCCGATATGAGTAAACATAGGTCATTGGATTAAGACTGATGTTACTGATTAGCAGATAGAAAACCAACTCAAGTCTCTTGCGGGAGCCTCCGCCGAAAGTATATGTCATTAGGTTCATGTGTAGGACTGGGGTTTGTGGTGAGCCTATATTAAATCATGTAGAGTCTCTTAAGAGTGGCGTTCCTTGTGTAGGATTTTAAAGGTTATAGGTGAACCTGATTTAAAACCTTCAATAGTGAAATTCAGTACACTCATGGGTTGAATGCATCCGCGGAGAGTAGAGTAGGGAAACCGAACCAATACATGCTTGTGTTTGTGATTGTGATTGTCTTTGAGCACTTATTTAATTATGCTTATACGATGGATGTTTAATTATATGAACACATGATTAGATGAATACTAGGAGTTGATAAGTAACACATCCCACATACACATTTATATTATCATATATAGCCTAGTTACTTCATTAGAATATGATATGTAGTATATGTGATTGGACCCTTTATTAGCTTGGAAGCCTTGGAGTTAATTGTTTTAGTTTAATTAGTTTAAGTCAATAATTGTGTGTTAAAAGATAAAAATTTTATTTCGTCCTAATCACCCCCCATTTAGGTCATATCCTTAATTCCTTAGCTTTGTCAAGCTTCCGCGCATAGCCGTGATATCCTACACCATGTGAAATCTCACATGTTGCGTCCCTTATTGGAAGGTTAAGTGGGAAAATTGTGCCCTTGGGTGGTCAAAGTGGGTAGGTCATGTCTCTAGTTAACTGTAGCTGAGATGGAGAGGTTATCATCTTGATTGATTGAAGATGTGGTAGGCAGGATGTGCCCTGGTTGACTAGAATGGGTATGTTGTGCCCTTGGTTGGCTAGAAAGATGGGGAGTTTATCCCCTCTGTTGCTTATTGATATGGGCAAGTTATGCCCCTCATTGATTGATGATGTAGTGAGGAAGGATATTGTAACATCCCCATAGTCCTCCAAATATTGTACCTGGTCTTGCCCCTAGTCGGGCACTTCCTCTTCTTCTATCTATGGTTCTCTTCCCATTGGTCCGAGGATGGTCCCCATTAGATGGGCGGTCATAATGCTCCACTCAGGATTAATGGGAGGCATTTTCGTAGAAATGTTGGTCCTCCTTGTCATGACCCTTTGCAAGGTGTTCTCAGTCTAATAAACTGGATTGGCATGCATCAAAATCTTCTTTTTCTCCACTATTCCTTGAGAGCAAGTTGTTACCTCAACCCTCACTTTCTCTGATTATAGGTTATCTCTAACACCGTTGTTCTATAATGATTCTTTATGCGGTATTTGAGACGTGTTTTGCAAGTGGGAGGACGTACTCAGCATTCATTGGTGAAGGATTGATAATCACATTCAGAGTCTCAAAGTCGAAACTATGCTAGGTAATGTCTTCTTTAGTGTAGGATGTCAATAACTGGAATGTCTGGCTCTGGTGAGTTGTAACTTCTCTAGATAATGAGCTGTCTCAACTAAAACAAAAATCATCCTGTTATCCATGATGTAGTTTACTCCAACCTTGTAAAGGCATGATATACGTTGAAGTATATTGAAAGAGGAAGTGATGTCTATGACTTGAAAAGTGATGATTGAAATATTTAGGCCAATTTGCACGTCGATGTCTATACCATGCTAAAACAATGAAATAACGACAGAATTTTCAACAGATAGTCCATCGCAAAATTGGTTTCATTTAACGACAGACTGTCCATTGCTAACGAAAAATGTTCGCTCCCAAGTAATTAAGATCTTAGATCTTAATTCCGAGATGAACTTGATCTGTCGTGAAACTAAGCTTTGAGATTTTTATTTTTATTTTTTTTTAATTTACTTAGAAAATTGAAATAAAAAACTGATACTATGACAAAAAATTAACATTTTGAAAAATAAAATTATCTAGTTTAAAGATTGCAATTAAAAAAAATCAAAATTTCCAAAAAAAAAAAATGTTGTGATTTAAAAAATACCGAGATATATCATTTTGAAAAAAAATTGATTTTGAGAATAAAATTGATAAATTGATGAAGTTTTAATAAATTTATGATTTTGGAAAAAAAAAAAAAAAGTTCAAGAAGTTTGAAAAAAAAAATGACAATGTTTGAGAAATTTTGAAATTTTGAAAAATATTGACATTTCGAAAAAAAAAGGCACTTTGAAAATAAAAAATTGATAAGTTTGAACAAGATTAGATTTTGAAAAAAAAAAAAGAGATTTTTAAAAAGAAATTGGGATTTTGTATTTTGAAAAAGAGAGAGAGAGAGAGAGAGAGAGAGAGAAGTTTGAAAGAAATTTACTTTTTGATATAAAAAAAATGGAGAAGTTTGAAAAAAAAAAAAAGTGGAGATGGAAAAAAAAGTGAGATTTTGAAAAAATGTAAAAAGCTGTCATTTTAAAAAAGAAAATAAAGAAGTTCAAAAAAAGATGTGATTTGGAAAACAAAAAAATAACATTTTGAAAAAGAAAATTGAGAATTTTAAAAAAATATATATGATTATGAAAAAAAATATTGACAATGTTTGAGAGAAATTGAGATTTTGAAGAAAAAAATTTGAGATTTAAAAAACAATGAGATTTTGAAAAAAATTGACATTTTGAATTAAAAAATTGGCATCTTGAAAAAATTTGTAAGTTTGAATAAAATTGATAAGTTAGAAAAAAAAAAAATTTAAAAGAAATTGAGATTTTGTATTTTGAAACAAAATTGAAAAGTTTGATATAAAAAAAAGAGATTTTGAAACAAGATTGATGAGTTTGAAAAAAAAATTGACATTTTGAAAAAGAATGGAGATTCAAAATTTTCAAGAAAAAAAAAAAGTTGAGATTTTGTATTTTGAAGAAAAGTCGAGAAGTTTGATAATAAAAATAAAAATTAAAAAAATGAGATTTTGAAAAAAAACCAAGATTTCCGAAAAACAATAATTTGAGAAGTTTGATTTTATTTTTATTTTTTTAAAAGAAGTTTGAAAATTAAGATTTAAAAATAAATTGGTGAGATTGAAAGAGACCGAGATTTAAAAAAATTTTAAAATTTTAAAATGAGTAGAACAAATTTATTGGTGGGAATTTATTTGACAGTCAAAATGAAAAATTACACTCATTCAGTTAGATGGAGGCATTCATCAGGTGGGCTCCCCGTGATAATAACCTGCTGGCCCAAAAAAAAGGCTGCTCTAATCATGGCGCGGGCTAAAATGGTAATCAATGGATAGCACAAAGACTCGGCAAATGTTTGTTAAGTTGTCAATTTGATTTGAACACTGAGACCCCTTCCCTCTGATGAATGGCCCAGCACCATTTTGGGTCAAGGCCATCAACATGGAGGGATCCACCAAATGAACTGCTTGGATCTGCTTTTCTGATGGCGTGGATGGGTTCACTTCGTTGTAAATTGCCTAGAATTAGCAACAGACTACTGAAAGCTAACATGCACCTACTTGCATTCAGGTAGATAGGTAATATAACCAATCGATCTGGACCGTCCATTGCATCCAGCCGCACATCTTATGCCACATTCTAAAAACCACATCAATCATATTCAATCAATATGAAGGTTGGCCTTCTTTTTTAGTAGCAATCCATCTGCCGAGCCATGGTTGGGATGGCTAGTGAGTAATTCTTTGCAACCACAGGCAGCTCATGACCGTCCCCCGCTAAATGTATGGTTCAAAATGCATCCAGTGAAAGAAAAGAGATCAATATCTTCTTTTCAAGTGTAGCTCTTAAAATACACACAAAAGGAGAAAATATCTAAAAATGAGACTTGAAATTCATGCAATTGCATGCACTGCTGATTATAACTTATTTGATGTGATTGATATAAGTAAGAGAAACCCTTCAACAATGTCCATGGAAATTACCATCCGATAACCTACCATTCAGTAATCATTATGTCATCCACATAATCCAAAATGAATCTACAAATCCAAACAGGCACAGTAGAATTTTCAAAATTTGTGAACGTACCTGTGTTGCATTGTGCATTGGAAAGAAAGAGCTCTGTATCTTCACTAAGTACCATAACATGATTCTTAGGAATTCTATTAACAGTAAAATCCCAAAAATTGCAAATTATTTTTCTTGCTGCCCAAGCCAAACACACCCTCAAATACTTTCCTAATCGCATATGACAATGGCTTGCGTGGAAGCTCTTCGGAGTTGTAGCATATCTTTGAGAAACCTTGATTTTTTTATAATCTTACCAGTACTCATCGTCTCAAGCACAGGAGCATTTGCAAGTAGGAACCTTATGAAACACAATTCACATTCGTCACCCATGATTCCAGTCATCTTCACCGTTCGGAGATGATTTAGCAAGCAACCCAAGTGTTCTTGAGCTTCCCAGAAACCCGCATTTGGTGTAACCTGGTGAAGTCCATGAAATCAGATCTTATTTAGGGTGTGTTTGGAAGCACAACCAAATTGAATTGCAATTATTATTCTAATTAAGTGGGAATAACTAAATTGTAATTTCCTCAGCATTTGTATTTGAGGGTCAACATTCCAAATTGCAATTGCATTACTTACCAGTTGGTCTTGAAATAAATGTAACAGCAATTTGAGGATGAAATTTCATGATTGATTTAAACTGAAATTTTGCAATTCAGCCCAATCGCACATCCAAATGCACCATAAACAATAATGAAATCAAAATACAAGAAGATTTTGAACTTACTTCCAACTCATTTATGTAATAGTTATGCACCCTAAACTCAAGCTTTTGTAAGTTAGGAGAGCTTCTCAACATGCAGAGTGTGGTCAAAACCACCTTCAGATCCTTGAAAGATAAGCCCATCGAAAGATTCTTCAGATGAAGAAATGAAGTTGGAAGTACATCTGGTACATTGCCCATGCTGAAAAACTAGGAGCCAATTCAAAATGATAACATTAGTAGAGCTGTTTTGTTGAGGGCCAGTTTTAGATGTCATGACCCCTATAATAAGAAATGAACGGAATGTTTTCATAACATTCGATCCATTTTTGCACATCCTGCAAAAAATGGATGGACAACATAAGTGGGTACTCAGTTTACAGTAGTGGGGCCCATGGATCGATGAACCAGACCATTGATTTGTTCTGTCCTACCATTGTAGGACTATCGCCAGAATCTCCCTGATGAGACAATTTTAACGTTTGGACGATTAAGATGAGAGACACAAAAATGGTCCACATTGCCTTGAAAAGGTCGTAATGTTAGTCTTTTTGGCATTCTCCACCCTTGGTGGGACGCATAGACCAATGATCTGGATTACCAAACAATGGGCGGCCCCATTTGCCAATACTTCACAAAGATGGGCCACAAATTACATAATTCCTCATCTGCAAAATATACACCAAGATGAGAATTTGATGGTAACTGGTCAGACCCATTATCATCCCATTCTCATTGAATCTGTGGACATATGCCTTCCATTCGTATTAGGCAGACACTCCTAACAAAAACAAAATGAACACCACACAGTGCATTTAAAATTACATACCTCTAGCAAATAACCCTGCAGCTCCAGTTTCTCAATATGATGTAGACTGCCAAGAATCTTGATCAAATTGCAAACTCCACCTTGCTCGAGACGTTCGGCGCCATAAATATTTCTTGTCAAGTTGATAGCTGCGGTTATGAGTAATGGACTATTTGTTATTTGAAGATCTTTGAATTGACCGCTAAGGCACAGGTGACGGAGATTCAGAGCATTGATTACAAAATGAATCAAGCAGCTGTAACAATTTTTCAATGTCAATGTCTCTAGAAATGGGCACTTCAGAATCAACCGTTCTAGTTCATCATTGGCAATACAAACGCGTTGAAGATAGAGGTTCCTGAGACCTCGGAACCCTTCAAATGCAGGAGGTGGATTGATTTTGCAACCAGATAGGTGTAGATCACTCAGTGCCTGACAAGAGAAGAGACAAGAGTGCACTCTGTAGCTGGGCTGAAGAAAACCGAGAGTTAATTGCTTAATCCCATTCTTTGATAGGAAAAGTATCCATTGGTCGAGATGATAAGGGCTTTTCACATAAGTAGAGCAGACAAACTTGTGAACTGGGCCGTTGTGAACTAAGAGAACTCCGTTGACAATGTCCGCCAGGTCAATTGCACATGGTTTGATCCCATCAAATACAAGATGTGGAATTGAAGCCCATCTGTACCTCCATTTCCTTGATACGATGCTTGTTCTGACTGCGTCCCTCAGCGGCAAACACATGAGGATGGCATTGTAAGCATCCACAGGTAGATTGCTGATCAAATCTAAATCTGGATCAGACCTTTCATTTTGCAGTGAGGATTTGCCTCTTGTTGCCTTCTGAAATCAAACAAACCAAACTCCAGCCACTGGTGAGTTGCATGAATGATTTCGAGAAACTAAATATCAGTAGTCAGCGTGCATGCGTGTTTGTGTGTGCGTAAGCGAATAGGGCTGTAAATGGGTTGGGCTGGGCCAGCGATGGCCTATCCAAGGCTGGTCTAGTGATAATCCTAGACCATACTTTCCTATCATGTTTGTATTATGTTACACTTCCGTAATTTAGATATTAAAAAACTCTTGCAAGTGTCGCAAAATGTATAAATGACAGGCAACAAAAAAACCTCTCCAGTCCTTCGTTTTTTGTTTATATCTCCAATATTATAAATCAAATAAGGGTAATCAACACAATCCATTGCACATTTGATCAAATTTCTCATGGCTCCTCCAACACATGAGATCTTGTGGGGCACAGTTTATATCTTCTTTGTTAAATGTGTGTTGAAGTGGAGACCACAATGTGCTAGGCTGAGATTTTTATTCCATTCAGACCCATTGAATTATACACAAGTGATGAGTGTTAATGTTGTCAAATCACAATGCGATCAGCATATGTTGTTCTTACAAACAAATTTACAAAAACGAAAAAAAAAAAAAAAAAACAAAAAAATTAGGGAAAATTGCCTAATTAGCAAAAGTGATTGGATAACTTATTTTACTTATTTTATTGTAATTTGAGTGTTTCATTAAGTTATATAGTTAATTAATTATAGTATTTTTACATAAATTTTAACAAACAATTTACAAGTTACATTAAGAGAAGCAATTATTAAAAAGTTCAAACATAAAGAGAAAAATAAATGAGAGAGAGAGAGAGAGAGAGAGAGAGAGAGAGAGAGATTTTAAGCTTTAGTAAAGAATAGTGAAAGTGGACAGGGTTTGAGTGCCTATGTATAGGCAAAAGTGACTGAAATTGCAAAAAACCAAAAAATAGTCCTGTTGGGCAATATGCTATTGCATATGCAATATGCGGTTGGATACTTGCATATGCGATCGCATATTCATCGCATAATAAAGTATGCCATGCAATACTTGCTAGGATCGCATATGCCATCGGTGGAATCTTCTCCAAAATTGTATACCTAGTGCGCATTTGAACCAAGGAACCTTGATTTAAAGGAGAGAATTTTCCCTCAAGCTTTTCACGACATTTTAAGTTGGTGTTCAAGATATTCAAGATATTTCATTCTATGGTGGACACTTAATTTTGGGTAAAAATTCAAACTCTCCATTCTAACTCAGGGGGAGAATATCTCTCAACATCGTTTCGTACATATCTTCAGGATCATGAGATTATTCATCAGACCACCTGTTCTGCTACTTCACAACAGAATGGGGTGGCTGAACGAAAAAATCGTCATATTGTTAAAGCTGCAAACACCCTGATGACATCTATGAGTGTTCCTTGTTCTTTCTGGGCGAAAGCTATGTTACATTTCATCTACTTGATTAACTGCATGCCAACCAAAGTTCTGCAAAGTAAATCTCCCTTCTTTGTTCTCACCGGCTTCCTTCCTACATATTCCACATTTCATGTTTTTGGTTGTGTCTGTTATCTTCATCTGGCATCACATGAACGTAACAAACTCTCCCCAAAATCAGTCAAATGTATGTACTTGGGATTTGGCAAAACTCAGAAGGGTTTTCGATGTTATGATTCGATTTCTCGTCGTCTTCGAGTATCACGACATGTTGTTTTTCTTTAGCATATTGCCTTTCATTCATTTGTTCCTCCTCTGCCCGCACCTAACTCTCCTGGTCTTACCACTTTTCCTGACATTCATTTTGCCTCGAGTACACTCGTCCGTTACAGGTTTACTCACGACGAACACGTACAAATCCACCTCTTATTGTTCCCCTTACTGTACCTGTTGCTGATCTAGAATCTCCATTGATACGTCGTTCCACTCGTATTCCTCGACAACCTGATCGCTTGATATGCTCTATGTCTGTTATGACTACTACTCTGGATGCTGTCTCTATTCTTACTCCATACCCTCAGGCAGCCACTCATGATTGTTGGAAGAAGGTAATGGCAGAAGAACTTCCAGCATTGGATGATAATCATACGTGGGACATTGTCACTCGACCCACTGACCAACAAATAATTGGTAGCAAATGGATTTATTCTATCAAGCTCAAGTCTGACGGATCATTAGATCGATACAAGGCTCGGCTTATCGCTCAGGAATACAAACAGAAACACGGAATTGATTATGATGAGACATTCACTCTGTGGCCAAGATGAAAACTGTTCATACTCTTCTGGCAATATCATTCGTTTGCTCTTGGCCACTCGCTCAGATGGATGTGAAAAATATTTTTCTTCATGGAGACCTCCAAGAAACAGTATATTTGAAACCTCTTCCTGGCTCTTTAATCCCTCACAATAAGGTATGTCGCCTAAAGAAAGCCCTGTACGGCCTCAAACAGGCACATTGAGCATGGTTCCAACACTTTCACAATGTTGTTACAAGTGCTGGCTTTATCAAAGTGGTCATGACCCATCCTTGTTTTTGCGCACCACTGTTCACGGAATTATCATTGTTCTCGTGTATGTTGACGACCGACTCCTGACTGTTGGCGATGCTACTGGCATCTCAGCTTTAAAGAAAGTTTTGCGATCATCCTTCAAGATGAAAGACCTCGGCCATCTAACATACTTTCTTGGGCTTGAATTTTCACGTTCTCAACGTGAGATCCTGGTTAGCCAGCGTAAATATACCAAGGATCTTCTCGCCTTGGCCTCATTGACAGATCAGAAGGCAGTTCAAACTCCCTTAGCTTAACGTTCAATATGGTTGTGACGATGATCTCCTTGCGCAACCCGCATTATACCGCCGTTTGGTTGGGAGTCTGATTTACTTAACAATAACTCGCCCAGATATTGCCTACGCTGTCCAAGTCGTCAGCTAGTTTGTTTATACTCCTCGGACTCTTCATATGATTGTGGTGTTGCGCATCCTACAGTACCTACGTGGATCTTTAGATTGATCACTGTTCTTTTCCTCCACGGCGACTCTGGACCTTCGTGCTTATTCAGATGCTGATTGGGCCGATTGCGCTCTCACACGAAGATCTACCACTAGCTACTGTGTTTTTCTTGGCACTTCTCTCATCTCTTGGAAGTGTAAGAAGCAGGCCACTGTTTCCAAATCGAGCACGGAAGCCGAGTACCGGACGATGTCAGCTGCTTGTAGTAAGCTTGTCTGGTTACGTGGACTTCTTTCCGACTTGGACATTCATCTACAGAATCCTACTCCACTCCATGTAGATAATCTAAGTGCTATTCAGATTGCCTCTAACCCAGTTTTTCATGAACGGACGAAGCATATTGAATTAGACTGTCACTTCATCTGCGAGAAGTTTCAGTCTAGTCTGATTTCTCTTTCACATGTCACGTCCCATGATCAGATTGCAGACATTCTCACCAAGTCCCTCACTTTTGCACGTCACTCATTTCTAGTTGGCAAACTATTACTTGTCGATGACCAGCATTAGTTTGAGGGAGGATGTTAAACAGGCCACATGCCTTGTATACCTTATATACCTTGTATAGCTAGTATACCTTTTATAGTTCATTTCCATATGTAAAGGATTCTGATTTTATTATTTACCTAGTATAGATGACTGTAATCTCTATATATTCAACCCCTTAGCGTTGTCTCAAATACAAAAAACCTATTGTCTTCTCTCTATTTTCACTGTTTACAAGTTTCGTATATGAACTATTTGGTTAACCTAAATTGTTAAATCATGCAGTATTTCTCAAGTTCCATGCCAACAAGTGTAGACTCTTTATCCACATGTTAGTTTTTCAATTTAGAATGATTCAAATATGCACACTCATATGAACACTCCAAATCACGTGGATATAACTCTAATTTTGTATGAATCACCTCAATATGGATCCTATTATGCTTTGGTGGTAATAACATATGCTAACATGTGGACTTAAATGGTTATGAACAGGCATATGGCGTTATACCTTGAACTGGTGGCCTTTATCATGTGGAGATTATTTAATTTGGATTAATGGATTCCATCCTTGTGATATTTGTTGCCTAAGTGGCTTGTGGGGTGAACCTTTTATTGATTCCTTGGATGGACTTTGGTGCTTAAGTGGCTTGAGAGAACAATCATTCAAATAGTGAACACCCAAAAAGGACAGAGCAAAGCATGGCATTGATCAGGTAAATGGAAGTGTGAATAGCTTTTACTCAAAAGTCCTTGGGAACAAAGATGGATAAGATAAGAGCTCGGGCTATTTCGAGAACGTGGCGATTTTTGTGCCCTGCCAAAATATTTTTTCATAGGGATATACGAGCCAGACTTTTAATGTTGAATATGGTTGTCAAAAAGAAAATTTTTAAATTTGCAACTAAGATGTTCACCTCCAGAATTAGATTATAGAATTGTGTTTCAATATAGTGGTAAAATTGAACAAAGATGTCATAAAGCTCGAACGGTTGGACATTAATAAAACACCCAAGTATATCATGCATTATCATCAATAAAAGAAACATAATAACGAAATCATCCTCTAGATAAAATGGAGACTTGTTGCTAAACATCACTATGTGTAAGAGCAAACATAGAATAAAAACAAAAGTACTACGACTAAGAGATAACGTACGAGTTTTAGCTAGTTTACAAGATACAATTTTTAACATTATTAAATTTTTTTTAAAGATAGCATCGAGAATACCACGAGAAAACATAAATTGTAATATGGAAGAGGAAACATGATCAAAACGATGGTGTCACAAAGACAGAGCATCAAGAGTAGCAACAACACTAACAAATATGCAACCTGAAGTAGCCGAGTTCAGATAATCCGAGAAGTAAAGATCTTCAATTTTACACCCAGTCCCAATCAGCTTGCCAAAGTGTACATCCTACGCATAACTAGAAGGAGAAAAGACTACATTACAGTTAGATCACATAATGTGACCAACAATGATCAAAATCCTAGTAAGAGATGGGACATGATGACACCAGTAATGTTAAAAAAATCTGTTACGACCAAGCCGACTTAGGAAATTGTCATAATGGCTCTATTTGCAGTGCAAATGGAATAAAAAAATGTTGAAAGTTTTTCAAAAGAGACTCATTGTTGCCATGTGATGGGAAGTATCTAAATCAAACAACTAGGAAGAAGAAATGATGTTTACGTGAAAAGGAGGTGGTAGAATCAAAAGACAAGCTAGCGTGCCTGAGAGAGCGTAGACTAACTTGCTCCAAATTGATAGGAACTAACGGAAAAACAACACGAGCATCCCAGGTAGGAACAATAGAGGGATCTAAAACAATAGAGAAATTTGTATGGCATTCAAAAGACGAAACCATGTTTGAAGCAATTGCATCAAGAGTTTTCTTGTTTTTGTTTGGACAAGTGTATTTTATGTGTCCAAAACCATGACAATAGTTGCATTTGATCAGTGAGCTGTTTTTGGAAGGTGCTTAATAGAAAGCCTATCTACATGAATTGCTAGCTGGGGATACGGAAACATGTATTGATATCACCAATATCATCGTTGATACCTGAAAACGGAAGGTAAATTGGAGAAATACAAGGAAATGGTAGAATTTCTTATTGAAACTTCAGGAGGTGCTAAAACACATATATTTGCATATTTAGGAATCAAATACTTACAAAAAAGAGATGCATACATAATAATAAGTTTCTCTTTAATGTGGGTCTACAAGCATGTAATGTTAGCTGAGAAAAACATAGAGAAACATGAAGAAAATGGTGAAAATTTTCAATGATATTTTAGAAGATGCTAAAATACACATATTTGCATATTTAAGAATCAAATAATAGCAAAACTGATGTATATTTACATATTTGAAATCAAATAATAAGTTTTCCTTTAATGGGGCCTAAAACCATGTGTAGTTGACTCAGGCAGTGTTCGAAATATCGGTATCGAGCAATGTATCGCAACCTTGGGATACGGATACGTATCGGTTATCGCACGGGATATATCGTTTGTATCGCATAATTTATCGCACTTTTTGGGAAACATGGGGAAACATTAGCAAAATGGTTGAATTGTTTTATGAAACTTCAGAGATTATTTAAAAAGACCTTAATACACACTTTTAAATCATAAAATATTGAAAATGAAGTGCACATAATAAATTTCCTTTGTATAAGATACTAAGTTATGCGTTATCTGTTTAAGCTAAGGTAAATATATTTAAATATGATGCATATCATTTATAAATGTATAAAGATATGTATGAAAATGAGTCATATTCAAACCTCAGTTGAAATTCATTTTAACATATCATTTTAGGGCATGGCTTGAAAAATAAGGTAGATCCAAATCTGAGGTGGACCACACCACACAAAATAGTGGTCATTGAATGATCACCATTAAACTTTTTTGGGGTCATAAATTTTTTGTATAAAGCCAATATTTATGTTTTCCCATCCAGGTTTGTCAAACCTCATGAATAGATTGGATGACAAATAAACATTACAGTGGGCCCTAAAAAGCTTCAATGGTGGACATCATTGCCACCACATTTTCTTGTGGTGTGGTACACTTGATCTTATCTGTCTCCTTTTTGGGCTCATACCTTAAAATTACTTATGAAAATGGATGGAGGGTGTGGATTGGCTGGTGTACCATACATAGTGAGGTATGGGTATGTGTCGTGTGAAGATGGGACGTGAATTTCCTATTAAATCCTTTTGCAAGAGTGGGGCACACCGTGACGTTTGTGAGAAATCTACTCCATCCATCAGTTTTGTAAGCTTATTTTAAGACTTGAGGCAAAAATTGAGCATGATCCAAGACTCAAGTGGGCCGCACTAAAGAAAAAGGTGGGTAGGTAAATTCCTACAATTGAAGCCTTCCTGACTCGACAGTGATGTTTACATTCCATCCATACCGTTCATAATGTCATTACTATTGGGATGAATTGAAAACCCAAATATTAGACTAATTCAAAACTTGTGGCCCCATGAATATTTCAACTGTGCACATTTAGTCCTCACGTTTTCGGCCCACTTAAGTCTTGGATCTGGCTTTTTCGGCCCTGTCTTATAATGTGCTAAAAAAACAGATGGACGGAGTGGATTTCTCACAAACATGGCGGTGGACCCCACCTAAGTTTCCAACGCATGAACTTCATGCGATCGTAGCGCAGACAATCCTCCAGTTGTACAAACAGTTCAGAGGAGATCAGAGTTACATGGGCCCCACAATAATGTATTTATTATATCCACACCGTTCATCCATTTGGAGAGATGATTTTAGATCATGGGCCCAAAAATGAGTCACATTCAAACCTCAATTGGAACACACCACAAATTGAAGTGAGGACAATGATTCTCACTGTTATAACATTCGTATGGTCCACCATAACGGTTTTTTCCATCCAATCTATTCATGAGGTTACAAAGACCTTGATGAAGAGGAAAAACAAATATCATACGGTCCAAAACTTTTGTGACCCTAGAAAGGGTTTCAATGGTAGACGTTCAATATCCCGCTACTTTTTCTAGTGTGGTCCACTTGATCTTTGGATCTGTCTTATTTTTTGGCTCAACCCTTACGACGAGCTCGCCAACTAGACGAACGGTTTGGATATAACATATACCTCATGATGGGACCTATAGAACTTGGTGACGTCAACGCATCATCCATGTTGGTGGTGTGCGGTACGCCAGCCTATCTGCATCCCGTAAAAAGGGCTCGGAGCCCTTTTTTAAAAAAATCTCTACCAAATCCATCGTTTCGCCGAGAATATCTCCGGATTTCGCGATTTCTTTGGATTTCGACGGATTTCTCCCAAATCAGAGATTTTGTTGCTACAATTCGAATGGCCCTTCAAATACAGCTTCCGATTAGGGCGATCTCTATAGGTATCGAAATCTACTTGTTGAAAGGCTTTTTTTTTTTTAATAATGAGTCTGTTTGTCGATTTCCGACAATAATGGAGGAGGAATCGCGCAATATCACATGATGTATTGGCGATTTCATCAAAATATCATGCGATATTAACGATATATCGGCCGACATCTGAATTTGGAATTTTTTGGTATCTTCCGGGGGTTATTGGGGGTGTATCGTCTCGCATGGGTGCGATAATGATAATATCGGTCAATATATCGGCCGATAGTATCAATATTTCGAACACTGGACTCAGGTAAACATTGGAGAAATATGGGGAAAATAGTGGATCCATGCACCCATTCAACAATCCATCCATACATGCACATACAAACATACAAACACTCATGCATGATCCATCCATTCACCCATGCATGCGTGCATTCACACATACATACAAACATATAAAGATAACAACACACATACACATATCTATCCATCCATCCAACCATCCATACATATACATGCATCCACCCATGCATACATCTACACACGTACAAACATGCATTTCATCATACAACCATGTACCCCTAAAAAATTGAAATGGAAATTTGTTTAATAAATAGATATTTGGCGATATCGATATATTGACAATACATTGGTGATATTATTGAAATATCGTAGATACATTGGCAATACAAGCGATGATCAGAATTTACACAGACAAAAATATTGCCAATACATGGACAAATCAATACATTTAGCGATACAAGTGACACCCAGAATTTACATAGTTAAAAAGTATTGGCAATACATTAAGGGCATCTTTGGCATGTTTTCTATGCACATTACCTTACTTATGACTTGGATTTCTATCATGTGTAATGTCTGCATGTGTACCGCCTCACATGAGGGGCCCTCATTATAACCATATCCATAATGAGTAAGATGGTCTCAATCACGTGTGGCATGAATCACACACATTGACACATTAAAAAATCCTCATGATCATCATGCATATATGTCATTTCATCATCTCATGATTTTATTTTTTTTATAATATATAATATTTCATATTATGAAAAAGCCTTTACAACACAACCCACATTCGGGCTACTCTAGGGAAAAAATGCCCCAGGAGAAGCCTATCGTAAGAGACCTAAATCTGACTACCTGGGCCAGGCCCACCAATAGCCCCCGAAGAGACTTGCCTGATGGCTCCTCTTCTTTTTTTTTTAAGCTTGTTAGTACACCCCACTGTCAATTCACACTTCACTATTAGCCACCCCCACTAGGGATCGATACCAAGACCTCAGTGTTGATGTGAGGTATCTTTCACTTAGTCTACCACTTGACCAAGACCTACCTAATGGCTCCTAGATCTACTCTATCTAGGAAGAGAAGCCTCTTAATAAGAGGAGGAAGGTCAGAGAAACGTTGGGAAAGAACAGAGCCTTAGTGGTCAGACCCCATGTTGTCCATCCCATCTGCCGACCCATTCTCTTCCCTCAAAACATGAACAAATTTTACATGCCCTCTATTCTTTAGCCTGTCAATCCTATACATACAGTAATTCCAATGCCAACCCAGATGAGATGTACCATTCAAGAGAGTCACCACTAGCTTTGAGTCTGATTCCACCTCAACCTTGGCGAAACCCAATTCTAGACAATAGGCTAGACCGTCATATACCGCAAGGAGTTCCGCTCTGGTGTTCGAGCCCACCCCATAACCCACCGAGAAAGCGAATAAGAAATCTCTGTTATCCCCTCTGCAAATCCCGCCTCCTCCCAACATTCCTGGGTTTCCTCTAGCTGACCCATATGCATTCAACTTTACCCAACCATTTATCGGTTTCAACGACTTCACTAGCTCAGTTTTCTCCCTTAGTGAGATGATTGCTTCGATGCCCAAATCCCTAAGGGCCTGTTTGATTTTCATCGTTTCACCTGGAAATGGTAAATACCCAAGAAATGGGTGATTATTACCGATTCACCTGTTTGAATATTCACGGTGATTTCACTTCTTGGAAACCGGTTCAAAAGTAGTAGTGGGCATTTTAGGACCCCATTTTGATGTATATGATATATCTACTCCGTCCATTCATTTTATCACAACATTTTGAGATATTAGAAGAAAAATGAGTTAGATCCAACACTCAACTGGCCCGTACCAAAAGAAACAATGGCCACATGAAGTTTTTAACGGTAAGTATTTAATTCACATATTTCTATTGCGTGGTCCACTTGAGCATTGAATATACCTCATTTTTTGGCTTATACCATGAATTTATCTGACATAATGGATGAACGGTGTGGATATATGATATGCATCATGGTGGGACCCACAAATGTTTTATAATATTTGCCATTTTAACCTCCAAAAAGTAGCCGTCAAATTAGTTATGGCGAAGAGTGCGGCAACTACGGAGGGAAATAATTATTATTCTTTTTCCAGGTATTTACCATTCCACTGGAAAATCAAACAGGCCCTAAGAATCATTTGGTTGACCATAGGCAACAACCTGGAACCGGGCAAGCCTTTACTCAGAGAAGAAAGCCACCACTTCACTCGAGCAATTGCGCTTGGAAGCTGAGGAGATCTTCCTATCAAATTTCGAAGCATTTCTGGAAATCCAGATCTCCCAGAGAATAAGACAGGGGACCAGCACACGCAAAGACGATGAGAGCCCTAGAGGAGAAGGGGTGAGCCACCAATGTCAGATTCTCCCCTCCACCGATTGGTCCTGTATGGGGGCAAGGCCAAAGATGGCCCCAAAGTGTTCCCAGACCTCTGTCGTGAGGTTGCCAAAGATGAAGAGATGGTCAAGGGACTCCCCAGAGGGCCGCTGATCTAGACCACCTTTGCAGCAGACGCATTTGGAAGCCAGCTGAATGTCTCTAGCTTGGATAAAATCTTCAACCGGAATTGCTTTCTGCAACAATCTCCAAACAAACAAAGACATCTTAGGAGGCATTTTTGTGTGCCATACCCATTTTGCCTAGCCCCCATGCTGCCTACTATCTCTGCTTAACTCCCAGGCCAATTTGACCGAGAAAGGGCCCGAAGGCTCAAATGGCTAAATGCAATCTTCTGACTCTTTCGATAAGCAGAATCCTCCCTGGAATACGAAATCTAAGACCTACTAGGGTAGATAGACACTAACAGAGGGAGGAGGAAGAGGACCTTCCGAGAACCAGGAAATCACGGACTTGCAACGACAAAAGCTCCGCCGGAATAGGTCTATCAACCATAATTTCCAGCGGGCCAAGCCCTGACTAGTTCGTGTACCATAAACCCTCGAGGCCCTAGCCCACTCGCCTCTACACACTAGCTTCCAACACTGGCAGAAGCGCCTTGATGCTTTTCCGCAACGGGGAGGGGGAAGACGAGGAACACCCCATTACTTCTAAGTTGAGGTCTTGGCTGTATTTTGCTCTCATGAAAGTGCCCCATAGACTGACTTCCCTTCCATACTAGACAGCCCACACCAATTTAAACCGGAGGGCCTTCATCACCTCTCTAAGCTTTCTAATTCCCAGCCCGCCTTCTCTCTTCGGTCTGGATATCTCTTTCCAACTCGTCCAGTGCAGCTTCCTCTTCCCATCTACCCACCCCTAGAAGAAGTTTGCAAACCGCTTCTCCATCTCACTAAGGACCATCGCCGGAATTTGGGAGGTAGCCATGGAGTCCGCGCTAAAATCGTCCTCCCAACCTGCGATAAGCATCTCGCCTTCCACCCGGAGATGCGAGCTTCCATTTTGTCCAGCAGGGGTTGAATATCTACTCTTTTCGCCCTGCCTTTGACAATTGGGACACCTAGGTATAGGGGGCATGCCCTGGACTTAGAGATCCCCAAGGAACGTTCTATGGACCTGATTCTGGCGAGGGGGAGCTTCTCGGAACTGAAAAAGGAGCTTTCGAGGACGTTTACCTTCTGCCCGAACGCCGCTTGATAGGAAGCCAAGAACTCGTTCACTTCACGAAGCAAAGCAAAGCACCCGTTCAAGAACAGGAGAGTGTCATCTGCATGGAGGAGGTAAGAGATCAGTGGGCACCCCTGGCGCAGCTTGAAGGGCTTGCAAAAACCCCGACTAACCAGCAATTTGAATCCCCTGCTGAACACCTCCGCTTCCAGGATGAACAAGTTGGGTGATATCGGGTCGCCTTGCTAGAGACCTCTAGAGGATTTAAAGAAACCTACTACCTCGCCATTAACTAGCACAAAGAACCAACAATTTAACCAACATTTCTCCACCAAGTTAACCCATGAATCGCTGAACCCAAAAACATCTCATAACCTGCTTCAGGAAATCCCAATCGACGCTGTCATAAGTTTCTCCATATCTAGCTTAAGCACGATATTGCTGCCACTGACCTTTTTTGTTGATTTCCCTGAGCATTTCCTGCACGAGAGCTATGTTCTCTGCTATATTACGGCCTTGGATGAAGGCCCCTTGCTCAGGAGAGATAAGTCTTGGCAAAAGAGCACTCGGCCTTGAAGATATTATCTTCGAGAAGATTTTATAAATGCAGTCGCAGAGGCTGATAGGCCAATAGTCGAAGAATTTTTTTGGGGAATGGGGATTTTGGGACAAGACATATTAGGGAGGACATGACAGCCCTAGGGAAGTCCTTGCCTTCAAAAAGGTACATTGATGCCTTACGCAGGTCTTGCCCCACAATGTTCCAGCAACCCACATAGAACGCACTTGAAAATCCATCTAGGCCTGACGCCCCGTACTTAGTGAGAGAACGAACAGCCTGATACACTTCTTGGGCTGATGGAGGGGCCATCCGCTACTCGTTCTCTTCTAAAGAGATAAGTTGTAGGATAGCTGAGAGGAGGTTAAGCGCTGGAGACGATCCCTCTGACTTGAAAAGAGCCTCGAAGTGAATAATCGCTTCGCTTTTTTTATTCTAGCTTGATCAACTGCTCTTTGACCTGAATCCAGCTCAATGGCCCTGATTTCTGCTTTTCTCTGTCTTTCCGTCGCTAAGGAGTGGAAGAACTTAGTGTTCCTGTCCCCCTCTTCTAACCAGTTGCTTCTCACCTTCTGCTTCCAGAAAACCTCTTCCATGAGCTCTAATTGGGCTAGGTTACTCCTGGCTTCGATGAAATCTTGCTGCATACCATCTTCAGGCCCTAATCCAACCGCTAAATTTTGCATTTGATACTCGATATCCTCGAGTACCCGTTCAACCTGCCTAACCTGCTCAAAAACGTTACCGAACACCATCTTATTCCAGACCTTAAGGACCAGCTTGACCTTCTTGAGCTTCAGCTAGACGTTGATCATTGGATGCGGTGAAGCCTCACCCTCCCAGGCTGTTTTCACCACCTGTCAGAAAGAGTCATGCCGCAACCACATTCTCTGAAATTTGAATGGCTTAGCGGATGGGGGGGGAAAGACTAGTAGAAGAGAACGTGATCTAAGGCAGCGCGAGGAAGATGCTCCATGTAAAAATGTGGAAAGGAGTTCACCCAATCAGTGTTTAACAGCACCCTGTCTAGCCTGGCCTACACCCGTGCATTTCTCACCTGATTGTCGCTCCATGTAAACCTGTTTCCTGAGAAGCCTGCATCTAACAATCCGGCGATATTGATTGCCTCAGCGAATTCTTCAGAGCTAAAAATGTCATAGTTCCTGCTGCTTCTTCTCTCTGAGGCTTCGACAATCGCATTGAAATCACCGCACAACGCCCATGGCCCTTGCGCGGATCTGGAAAAGGTAGCCATGTCGTCCCAAAGAGCCCTTCTCTGACTCCCAACACATTTAGCGTAAACAATGGATAACTGGATTGGAACTTATAGATTCTGAATGCAAACTTTTAGAGTAAGCATTTGGTTAGTTGCAACTAAAACAAAAACATTAAGGGGACTATTAAAAAACACCAAATCTTTCCTCCCGCATCGCCATTAGAGAAAGAGTGGAAACCCAACTTCAAACCTATGCCCACTCTCTTTTCCTCCCTCAGTATTGGCTCGAGGATCGCCACGATCCACGGATTGTGGCTAGTGATGAGTCTCTTTGTTGTCGTAATGGTTGGCCTGTTGCCAACTCCTCAAGCGTTTCACACTAGGATACTATCCATCAATAACATAGTCTGAGTTCACAACCCTTCTTTTCAATCTTCGCAGCCTATGTTCCCATTCTTTCGCGGAAGTGATTCTTGTCACCTTTCTTCGGAAATGTTTCGCTCCTACCCTCTTGGGGATTTGTTTTAAGGGGCTGCCTAGAGGGCCCATGGTTTATTCTAGCCGAAGGGAGGTTAAGTCACAATTTCCACCCTGGCCTTGTATGGGAAAGATTGTTGGCTCTTCATTATCTAGTTGAACCTCGTCTTCCTGCTGTTTACATTCCCGACTCCTCTCCTCTTTCTCCTCCCTTGCTCCTGGTACCCGGCCATCATTCTGCTCCCATATTAAGGCATCTACGTTGAAAAGGGGGAAAGGTCCACTTCTAGACCGAACCTATTGTCAGTTTTCTCCATTTCTGGAGTCGAGCTGGAATGAGGAGTCTTTTTTTACATTGAGTTTGGGACTAGCGATAGGGGTGAGTTCCACTGGGAAACCTCTTCCCTATCCTCATTGCTCTTTATAGGCCTCATAGGGGAGCACCTTACTAATCTGGACCGGAAGTGGTAGTTGTCACTTCTGTCACAATCCTAATGTCTTCGCTCTGCCTGATTGGTCCAATAGAATTTTCTATTGGGGGAGGCTCCTTGGTTTGTGATTCCAGCCAGTGGCAAGAGTGGGGAAGGCTCTGATTTCTCCTGAAAGTTGGACCCTAAGTTCACCTGGGTCGATAAGGGAGTCCTGGTCCTATTCTCTCCTCTGCCTTCTGTCTTGAATATCCGTAATACCAGTTGGGTCATGTTGAGGGGATTGATCAAACCATTGAACTTGTGAAGCCTCTAGTATAGGAACCATGCTGTTATCGACAATCCTCTCCCTATCATTGGGACTGAAGTCACCTTGGCTCAACTCGACCTCAACATTTCCTCGAATAGATTGAGGGCATTCCATCTGAGCCACTAAGGCATTTTGACAAACATGTAGCTGGCAGTCTCTAGTCTCTATTGGTTCTGTTTGGAATCTTCTTTCAACCCAGTCCTTGGTGCTCTCCTTGCTCCCTAGGGATCTTCTTAGGTGTTTCTAATCGAAGGAGATGTGTCCGTCCGGTGTAAAAGCTTCTGTTTCGGCATAGACAAGGAAAACTTCGTCCACAACTACTAGTTTCAACACCCTCTTCATATCCACTCCCAAATGGAGTTTAATCTTTAAACGAGCATACATCTAGAATAACCCATACCTGCCGCTCACATCAACCTGAACCACCTTCCCGAAGAAATTTCCTGGATCTAGGATTACCACTTCTAACCAGGTGTCCGCCGGAATACCAAACAAACGGATCTAGGTCCCCTCTCCTCCGAGGGCTACATTCAGGGACCAAGGGAATACTGTCTTGAGGCCCATTGGTTGTTGTAAGGGGGAGTCTCCCATGAAGTCGATGAACTTTGACTTTGTTTTCAGGACTATGAGGAAGTGGGTGTGGGACGATCTCGCCGCATCTATTGCTGATGCCGCAAACTTGGATGCCCTAATTGCTCCAATCAAGTGCGATATGGAGCTATTTGGGTCCGAGGCTACCCCAACTAGCCCTAGTTGCAATTCCTTGAGTTTTATTGCCACTGCAACTGGGTCTACTATTGTAATAATCCCTCCTTCGGATGTGTCCTGACAGTGCGATCCCGGACCTTCCCAACGACCGCTCCTACATATGATTTGTTGTGAAGATTTGCTAGTTTCTGCGGTTTGGGGACTGGTTGGACAATCCTGACTAGTGGGAAATACCTCGATTTCGCCTTTTTGACGGAAACTACCCTGCCATCTATTCTCCACCCATCCAGGATTTCCATGGCCGCCCGCGCCTCCTCCTCATATAGAAAACAAACAAATGCAAATCCCCATGGCTTCTTCAAATCTGGGAAACACAGAATGTATGCATCGAGGACTTTTCTGTATACCTGCTAAATATCGTTACCAGGTACCAGCCCCTCTAGGGAACAGTCATACGGGAGGTTTCCCATGAAGAGACTGAAATTGCTTCTCTCCTTGTTCATTCCGAGCATTGATTGAGCTTGTTCTTCGGAGGGATCGTCCTCTCCAACCTCTCCTATTGTCACCTTGATCCCTGGTATGGCCTCCCCTCTGTCTGTGCGGCAGGACTCCTTCATAGCCCTCTTCCAAGTTAAACTGACTAATTTGTAGAACCTAAATCATCTGTGTTTTGAGGGGCTTGCAAACTAGATTGAAAGTTGGATGGAAAAGGTGCTTGTGGGATGCTTCATCAAAGGATTAAAGGATGAGATGGGGGCTTAGGTTCGAATGTTCCGGCAAAATATTCTGGTGCCCCATGTAACATGTATCAAAGGACTATGATGGCTCCAAACTTCATCAAGCACAAGCAAGAATCGCTATGCTTGAAAGTTGCAACATACCTTGGAGGTGATCCTGCAACAGGGCCAAGTCCAATGACTCGCAACCCTCATCTCATACAACTTGACTAATCTCATGCACGATCATGATTTCATGATTTTTACTATGTTTATAGCAAGCCATGCTGATTATTATGAGATCCCGTCCCTGCAGATTCAATGGTTGGGATTAGAAGCATCTCTTTCAAGGTATTCAATAACGGTAACAATCAAAAAAGTTTCTAAGTAAGAAAATGTGACAGCCCATATTAGATTGTTGAGGACCCACATCAGCCTGTTATAGACTATTTTCTCAGAATGGACATTACAGCCCCATATCACATAAAGGTTCCAACCATTATCCTTATATATGTAACGATTGTTATGGTCATTATATAACCATTTTTAATACCATGATCTCAATAGATATGTTTTTATCTCAACAATTTAGAGACAAAAACAAGCCTCACAATATGTTTGCATACAACCCATGACTTGAAAACCCATACAAGACATATAACACGTCCATATACACTAGAGCTAGCAAATGAACATTCTCAACGCCACACGTGTATACTAAAAACAGTTCTTAATAACAACTTATAAAAGGGAATGTTCGGCATTGCATGAGTGACTGTTTCTGTGAAATTCATTTTCCAAAATCACTTAAACGAGCAATTAATGCATTTGGTTATTGTCTTATTATAATTTTTTATTGAAAAACAATTACAAAAATAAAGCTTTTTCCTTCTACAACTTGGAGTCATTTCCAAGAAGGATTTGAGCTAAACAGAAGGCCTCATTTGGGGGGAGCAGAAGAAGCTTTATATATGCTTGGATACAACCCATGAGTTAAACCATGAGTTAAAGACTCAGGCACCATTCATCAAGTATGGCACACTTTAAATGTGCCACAAACCAAAAATTACAGCAACACGCTCATCAAGTGAGCCACACATGCAAGTTTGCTTAGATCTTTGGCACATGTGCTATGTACTCAATCTCTGATGCATGATTTGTCCCTCACACATAGGGGGATTCTTTGTTAGATTTTTGGGCCATGTATGACATTAGTAGTCAGGGCAATGGAGTAGTTAGGGCAATGGGTTGGATGGTCTGGATCGTAATAATGAGCCCAAGTGGGGCCCATGAGTATGTTGCATGTATATAAAGAAAGATGCCCCACAAAGTACGATGCAACATAAGTGCATAAGTGTTAGTGTTGTGCTAGGGCTCTCTCTCCCTTGAGTATAGGTGTGTGGGTGGAGAAGTCTGCAGTAAGCCAATGATGGGTAGATCATTGCCGCCGACCCTGTACAATATAAATTAATGCCTCAATCCCCAACTCTCCTCACGATTCGGTTTTACCAAATCTCATTGTGTAGACATGGACAAGAGAAGAAAGATCTGAGCATGCGCTCTCCTTCTCCTGTGAGCTTCAAACCTAGCAATGGCTGATTCGGGTATGAATGCCTTTGTTTCTCTCCTTCTGCTTTGAAACGCATATTACATTCATTTGATACTCTAGTAGGGAGTCATGCTTGATGCACATGCACTCATAAGTTGCACATGGAGCATATACTAACTCAAATGAAACTGCCTAAATTGTGCAACCGTCTGTCAGTAAGTCACATCCTCAAAATCAGATTGGTTGAATAATACCAACCAGTGATTTTTAGACACTTTTTTGTTGAAATTGGTAGGTTGTCTTTTAAATGTGTTTACTGAATTAGTTTACTTTTTGCGTAAGTGATTCTCAATAAACAATTTAAGGAAATATTTTAATTGATAGTAATTTACAATCATGCACTTCCTAGAAAGTAGAGCCAAACAGGTCCTATATTTGAGTATACATCACAATGTGTTATTGTCACAATTCAGCCCCACCCACGTGTGCTAATATTAGGTGGGTGATAACTAAGATGCAGGGGCATACAAGAACATATATTTTCCAAAACTAGAGTTGGGCATGGAACAACTCGACTCATTCGACTCGTTCAAATCCGACTAGATCCGAACCGAGTGGGTGAGTCAATCCGAATCGAGTTGACTTCATCAAACCGAGTAGAGTTCGAGTCACTGAGTAACTTGACTCGACTCAACCTGAAATCCAACTCGATACGGACTCGACTCGTTCCAAAACTCGACTTGTACATATATATATTAAAAAAAAAAGAAAAACTTATATATGACATTTCAAATCTTAGATGTCGTATACCTGATGGAGAGGCTGCAATTCTGACAAGTGAATCTAGGTTTTGAGTTGTGATTTTAGCTCATGGATTCTCGCTACACTCGACCCGACTTGGTACTTGTGACTAAGTCAAACTCAATCCAGATTAGTCCAGGCTAGACCTGGACTCGAATCGGGTTAGGCATGCTGGACTCGATACTCAGTCATGTTGAGTTCAGGTCAGGCCTATTTCAAAACCGGATCAAGTCAGGTCAGCCCTAACTCGGTCCGACTCGACTTGATGCCCAACTCTGCCCAAAACTCACTAATTTGAGTACAATTCTACCGTGCACATGGCATGCATCTATATTGATCCTAGCATTGGGATCCATCATTTGAACATAGCTCAGAATCACACTAATTGAAGTGATCGGAACCATTTAATTGAAGCCACCAAATGGATGGTCAGAAAGAAACTGTCAAAAGTCCATATTAGATGGGGTAATCAGATGGTAAAGATCGACGGATCATGTTATGTTCGGCCAATACTTCATCGACAATGGACCCATTATTTGAAGGGACTAGATTGGCTTCATACGAAGCTTGCATATGGACTCATGGACAATCTAACTAATCTATTTGAACTCTCCATTGGATTTAGACCGGACAACATAGACCATCATCGATCCACAATCCTATCCATCATTTTGATATCCATCCATTTTCCTACTCATGGATTATATTGTTAGGATGATCTCATCAAAGTGGTTTTTTGCTAAAATAAGCAATCCTTGATGCGTCCCCCTGAATGGATGGTTCAAACTGCTAAGTGGACCAAGCTTCCCATAATATCCACACTATCCATTGTTTAGAACACTAGTCGAATGACCAGAATCATCCAATCTATATGATTTGTGCTTGGTGGTCCATGAAGAGTGGGCTGTACCAATGGGGACTCAGGTTTGGTAGAGACCCTCCACTAGCCCAAGTGGCTAGCGGAAAGCTCTGTGGGCCCCACCATGATGTATTTGACTTATCAATGCAGTCTATCCATTTTGCCCCCTCATTTTCAGGCACAAGCCCAAAAACAGGATAGATCCAAAGTTCAAGTGGGCCACATCACAGAAAATAGTTTGGATTGAACGCCTACCATTGAAAACTTCATGGGTGCCATAGAAGTTTAGGATCAAGTTGATATTTGTGTTTTCCATTCATTCAGATTTATGTGATTTTGTGAACAAGTTAGGATGAAAAATAAGCATCGCCGTGGGTCCCAAGAAGTTTCCAACGGTGGACATTCAATCTCCACTGTTTCATGTGGTGTGGTCGACTTGAGCTTGGGATCTCCCTCGTTTTCGGAGTCATGCCTGAAATGAGCTGGCAAAACGAGAGAGAGAGGGGCATAAGGGAGAGACGCGGATTGGCCGTGCACCGGCACCCGAAGTTCTTGTAGTTCGAATATGTGGGGCCCACAGAGATGCCCGTGACGAATCCACTCCGTTCATCAGTTTTGCAAAACCACAATAGCACAGCACACGAAACAGAGAGAACGGAAACGTCCACCGGTGAAACCTCACTGGAGCCGACCATAATGTTTATATGCTATCCAAACCGTTCATAAGGTTACTACAACTCAGATAAAATTCAGGCACAAATATAATCCTGAGAAAAAGCTTATGTGGGCCTCACAATGTTTCCAACGGTGAGCGTCCAATCGTTGCTGTTTCATGTGGTACGGACTACATGAGTTGTATCCGCGTCATTTTCAGATTCCTATCCTATTCTGGTATTGCAAAACTGATAGACGGAGTGGATTTGTCAGGGACAGCTCTGTATGCTACGCACAACTCCCGACTAGCTTCTGTGCCCTAAGACGGGCAATCCGCGTCCGGGAGGGAGGGAGGGAGGGAGGGAGAGAGAGAGAGAGAGTACCTTAGCGCTGCGAGTGCGAGCCATTGGGACATGCGTTTTGAGCTTCTTCTTTACGAAGACAGAAATTCGAACTACCTTTTTAAAGAGGGTTCCAAGAGAAGTTTACCAATGTACGACCCATTTATGCCCATTTATCCGTTGGAGCCCACCTCATTTTACCTTACTAAAATAAGCCCCAGCTGTACGGACGACTTTCCAAAGGTCGGCTTTTCCCTTCAAGCGGATCGGCCGGTGATCGAAGACGCTCCTCGAACTCCGAGTTGTACGAACGGTTCAAAAGAAATCAAAGTTACATGGCCCCACAGTTATGTATTTATCATATCCACAACGTTCATCCATATGTCGATATCATTTAAGAATATTATCAAAAAAAAATCTTATTCAAAGATCAACTGGACCACACTACAAAGAGCAGTAGAAAATTGATTTTCACAATGGAAACTTTTGTAGGGCCCACTCTAACATTTATTTTCCATCCAATCTATTCATGAGGTGACAAAGACCTAGATCTAGAGGAAAAACAAACTTTATAATGATTCAAAACTTCCACGACTTTAAAAAGGTTTTAACGGTAGACATTGAATGCATAATGGCGAAGTTATTTGCTACGGTAGAATTTTAGCTACGGATTATAACCGTAGCTATAGATATCCTCATCCATAGCTAAAGACTTGTTCTTTCTGCATCCCTTATTGACAAACACAAAAGGATGGCATTGCAAATATCCACAGGTAGATCGCAGATCAAACCAAAGTGTAGATCAGGCCTCTCATTTTGCAGTGATATTTTCTTCCTGAAATCAACAAACCAAATTCCAGCCACTGGTAAGTTGCATGAATGATTTCAAGAAACAAAATATCAGTAGTCAGAATGCAGAGTGTTTGTGTGCACGGACACACATAAGGGTGTAAATGGGTTGGGCTGCGCCAGCCATGGCCTATCCAAGGCTGGTCTAGTGATAATCCTAAAAAATGCTTTCCTACCATGTTTGTATTATGTTACACTTCAGTAATTTTAGTTCTAAAAAATTCTCGGAAGTGTTGCAAAATGAATGAATGACAGGTAACAGAAAAAAATCGCTCTAGTCTATTGTTTTTGTTTATATCTCCAAGATGTAAATCAAATATGGGTAATCAATGCGGTCCATTGCACATTCGATTAACTTTCTCATGGCTCCACCGACATGTGAGATCTTGTGGGGCACACTTCATATCTTCTTTGTCACACGTGTGTTGAAGTGGAGACTACATTGTGCTCGGCCGAGATTTTTATTCCATTTGGACAATCAGATTATACCCAAATGAACAGTAAGGATTATCCCAACGTGATTTTCACAAAGTGGCCCCCATTCAGAATGTGGTCCACCAAATGAACAGTGTACCCCATCATGATGGGCAAATGTTCCCATCACACAAGCAATGATAGGCCCAAGTGGCCATTTTGCTATTATGTTTCTAATAGTGACGTAACAATTCCTAGAATGTCTTAAAATTTTAATAAGAACCATATTTACATCTATAACATTATATTTCTTTATAATAGAACTCCCAAAATAGCTCATGTTGGTGGCAGAATGTCCTATTGTTTAAATACTGAGAGAATTTTATTGAAAAAGAATAAACTAGGCAATTGCAAAAAAAAAAAAATAATAATAATAATAAATAAAAAATACCGAAAGGTGTTTCTAGTAATGAGACTTTTGGAGACTGCCCCCTCTCTAAGCAAGATGAACGTCGAAGAGAGGAAGGAAATCCGTGAAGCTGGTCATCTCTTGTATGGATTGTATGTTCACGAACGGGCATGTATGCATCCTTTTAATTATAGTATGAAAAGACTCCGGTAAACACTTATATAGAGAGACCATACAACGTTTGGATTTGCCACATCCGTAAGGAGGTGAAACAACTCTCCCTTTTTTGGTGTTCTAGTTGTAACAGGTTGGGATAAGTTTCAAAAAAGTCAACAACAATAGAGTCTATTTCGGCCATTTACGAGTGATGTGTCACACGTCAACAGCTACATCAATTTCTCCACTAACATGCTTAATGAAAATTGAGATATTTCCCTTCAACTACATCATTTCATCCATTCATCACGACAGAGCAGTTGGCCAACTTATAACATTACCCAAGCCACCTTCAATGATAGTGTGAACCAATTGGGTGAGCACATCCCTTCATCTTTTGTCATAGGTGCGTATCGCATCCTCCTGGAGTATGCAATTCCAATAGAACCAGAAAAACTGCAACAAACACCACTAAGTGTCCTTGACAATGCCCTGAATGCATGTCAGCCTAGGATTTCCTTTGTAGATATCATCAAGTGGAGAGCAATTGTTGTCCATAACCTCCATAAAGCCTCTTTTAAGATCTCACTTCAAATTCATGTGAATTCCTTATCCACCTAGGCCTACTAGATGATCTCCTCTCTGATTCTATCACATAGCCACAAAGAATTTTCCAAGCTAGTCTTGAATGCTCGGTTGTTCTAGTCATGCCATAAAGATAACTAAACCACAGGGAGATCCAGTTCCCACAAGTTTTCCTTCCTATGATCTTTGGCCAAATTTCAATCGTCATCATCATCATCTGAGCCTTTTCCCAACTAATTGGGGTCGGCTTTCAGAGAAATTTCAATGCCTAAAGTGATTTGTCCGTAACTGCTGGCATTTTCCGCTAAGGGAGAATTATGTTGGCAACCTGATGAAACTTTTGCCAAAAAATCTGTCATGAATCCTGACAATATCATTTTAGAATGATGAAACCAATTAGTTGGGATAAGGCCTTGATGATGATGAGCCACCGGCATTCTCCAAGCCACCCTAAAGAGGATAAGGGCACAATCCCAAGACTTCTAACTGTTGAAGCGGTGAGTTAGAAATTTTATTCAGAACCACAACCCACCAAAATGAAGCAATTTAAGGGTCCAGATGAATTGGGTAGGCTACCCAATTCAGTGACTGAGATTTCCTTCTCAATAACAAGTGCTAAAGTTTCCGTGAAAGAGTGCAATCAAGACACCAATACTTTCAAAAATGGATATTGGCATCGTTGTCAATATCAAATGCCTTCGGTGGATGGATGCACTGATTAAATGGCTTCACACCCACTAGATAGTGGGGGAACGTAATGCATATGTCCCCAACATTTCCACTGGAACTTGGAACCTGCTTACACAAACTATCGTCATCAATCAAGAATCTCTAAAGCCATTTACTCAAGGGTCACACCTTAACAAATTTTATTCCAGAATACCTTCATCCTTGCGCTTTCAATCTCTTCCCATTCAACCAAATGATATATGCCGTCTTCCTCCCTTACAACATACAAAATCCCTTCAATCGTTTTTTTTTTGGGGGGATCATTTAATAATGCTTCCAAGCATTGGAAAAAAGACATGACATACACAAACACATTGCTAAGGGCAGATTTAATAAGGGTGATTCTGCTGTCGAGTGACATACTTACTCTTCTAGGTAGACAACCGTTTCTCCACTTGCTCCACCACTGGGTCCCATAGACTTTTATTTGATTTGCCAACACATAGGGGAAAGACCCAAATAGCTTGAAGGGAAAAAGCTGGCCTTACAAGTAAAATATAAGCTATATCTTCAATTGACCCTTTGCGCATTCCGAACTCGAGCACCTTATACTTGCACCACTTCACTTTCTTTTATGAAACTGTGTAATACCATATCTAAATGATTTTGAGATTAAAAATTTGATCATATAATGGTTTGCAAAGAAGAGGAGTTCAGTTTGCAATCTTTTGAAACCTTGGATTAATAAACCTTCCTCTATCTTTTAAGAACATCCTGCTAAGAGCTTGGAGATGTTTCCAAGAATGATGTGAGCTAAACCAAAGACCTAATTTGAGGGGAGCCAGAGAAGTGTTAGATATGTTTGCATACAATCCACGAGTTAAAGACTCTGGCACCATTCATCAAGTAGGGCGCACTTTGAATCGTGCCACAAGCAGGAAAATCCTGTTTGTTGCAATCTAATTGGGCCACATCATCACACACTGGATTTAATGCAGCAGTTCTGACAACGTCAATATTGATGTGGACCAATCACGATGCAGGAAAACAGGATTTTCCAGCCAGTGGCAAACAGAGGATCCGGATTCATCTTCAAGACATGTGCTATCTATCCATCTATCCCTCAAATGTAGGGAGATTCATTTGATACTCTAGTAGGGTGTCACACTTGAAGATGAACGTTCTGAATCTTGCACATGTGTGCCCATAATAGGTGAGTGATAACTAAGATAGAAGGCTATACAACAATATGCATTTGCCACAACTCACTAAGTTTGAGAACTCTTTCCATCGAACACATGACATACATCTACATTGATCCTACCATTGGGCTCCATTGTTTGAACATTGCTCAAAAAGATTGGCCCAAGGGCATTGGGCTAAACCATTGGGACTCTGATTGCGTGGTGACCCATCCACCACCCAAGTCGGTGGTGGAAAAGCTCTGTGGGACCCACCATGATGTATGTATTTTATCCATGCTTCTGATCCATTTTGAAAGCTCATTTTAGGGCATGAGCTCAAAAACGAGGCAGATCCAGAGCTCAAGTGGACCACACCACAGGAAAGGGTGGGTATTGAACGCTTACTGTTGAAAACTTCTTGAGGGCTACAGAAGTTCTCGATGAAGCTGATATTAGGGTTTTCACTTCATCCAGGTTTATGTGACTTTATGAACAGGTTGGATGGAAAATACACATTGCGGTGTGCCCTCAAGAATCTTTCAACAGTAGGCATTCAATCCCCACTGTTTCTTGTGGTGTGGTCCACTTGAGCTCGGGATCTACCTCGTTTTCGAGTTCATTTCCTAAAATGAGCTGGAAAATGGATGGACGGCGTGGATCAAACAAAGACATCACGGAAGTGCCCACAGAGGTTTTCCAGTACCAACATCGGTTCTGTCAGAGAGAGAGAGAGAGAGTACCTTCTTGTTTCTGTTAGTCGAGAGAGAGATTACCTTCTTGTTTCTGTTAGTCGAGAGAGAGAGAGAGACTACCAGAGAATACCTTGTTGTTTCTGTTAGTCACTGGTATGGCAGTTTGCACTTCATCTTTGTGAGAACTGTAATTCGGAATGTCTTTTATAGGGGAGCGGATTAGGCGCGGCGCGGGCGACATTCATTCCGTTACCTATGGGGCCCACCTGTATGTATTTTATTTCATTATTATTATTATTATTTTTTTTTAACACACGCGCACACACCCCACACACTCACGCTAGTGGAATTTCACCACCTATGACACTCGAACCCTTCACATGGTGTTGAAACTCCCCGGAGTCTACCACCCGATCCACCTGTATGCATGCTATATTCACACTTCCATCCATTTTTTCCAAATAATTTTTGGTCATTAACCCAAAAATGAAGTGGATACAATTCTCAGGTGGACCATACCATAAGAATCAGTGGTGACTCTTCATTAATGGGCCATAAGACTTATGGCAAAAGGTAGGACTTATGGATCATTGATCTAGACCGTTGATACCATTCTTCCCCGTAGTTGATCGATGATGATCCAGAACTCTTCCACACTGGAAGATCATAGGTATCCAATTATGGCTTTATACTGCAAGATCCACACTGATGATCTTTGGCTTTTACATGGACCGTATATTTTCCCTCAACCGTATATTTGTAGGAATACTCGTATAAGGGTTAGGAAACAATAACATAAGAGGTTCATTTCCAATCCCCAAATCATGATAAGGCCTACCGAATCAACGGTTTGGATGGATGAAACATGGGTCGATTTCTATATGCGAGTGCATCTGAGTACCAGTGTACCACATTACCACTAACAACATCAGAACTTTGAATAACTCCCGCCAAACAAACGCAGATTGCATGCAGCGCCCTGATGCATCGTGCCTGTCCAGCATAAAATTTTGTGGGACCTACTGGGATGTGTGTGTGATATCTACTCCGTCTATGGGTTCTCCAGCTAATGTTACGATGTAATATTAATGATGATGAGGTAGATTCTAAATTCAGATAGGCCAAACCATAAGAAACAGAGGAGATTGAAAGCACACCATTGAAACGTTAGTGGGGCCCACCGTGATGTTTTTTTTGTTATCTGACCCATTCATAATGTTATTATCACCAAGATGGAGCAAAAGAAACATTTCAGGCTGATCCAAAACTTGGGGCGGGGGAAATAATTCAATACTTTCTATATCTTATGGTGTGGTCCACCCAAGTTTTGGATCTGCCTCGATTTTTGGATCATTTTCTGAAATTATCTGTTGGAACTGATGGACAGAATGGATATCAGATTTATAGAGGTGTAGGCCCGCAGAGTTTTATGCTGTACGGCTTCCGTGCATAAGGGCGCTGCACGCAATCCACGTCCTGGCAAACAGCCCCAGCCAAACCAATTCAAGATTTGGGGAAAACCAAAATGGGCCCGTCGTACGAGCTTATTGTAATCTGTATTACGGGCTAGTTTTTCTAACCATTCATCTATTGGGCCCTACCGTGGATGGGCAAAAGCTAGAAAACGAAAAGGAGAATCAGATGATCCTAGCCACTGATTAGAGGACTTTTGATTGTCGTAAATGGATGGCTAGAAAGAAGTCCAAGCAATTTCAGCATTGAGCAGGCCGCATTCCACATTCCACAAAGATTTCAAAGGCGAGTGTCCGATCCCTACTATTTCCTATGGTGTGGCCCACTTGAATTTGGGATCTACCTCTTCCTGGGATCATAGGCTAACATGAGCTTTTGAAACCGATGGATGGGGTGGATGTCAACAGCAGGAGGGACTGGATGTCACTTGGACATCACGGTGGGCCCACACAGATTCTAGCCACACAAGCTCTCAATATACTACAATGTGAGCATAAATCAGGATGGTTCAATAATTGAGTGCTATATAAACATCAACCCGATAAAAGTTGGGTTAGGCTCGGGTTAAGGTTTTGGGTTGCCCAACCCAACCCGAACCCGAACCCGATCCATATATAAGTTACTTATAAATTATAACCGAGTGTTAATCATCTATGTTGAAGGCACATAAAATTATAACGGGTTATGATAAATAACTACATAATTACATATATGTAATTAATAAAATCATAGATACAAAAAATAAGATTAGTATTGAAATATAATAGATAAATGTAATAACGAAAATATTAGCATGTATCCACTCAGCCGAGCCTACTTGGGTTGGGCTTAGGTTGAGGATTCCCAACCCGAGGTTGGATTTGATTAGGGTTGAGGTATAGGAACTTTGGATTTGGCTAGGATTAAGCACCAACCAACCCAACCCACCCGACTTTCAGCCCTACCGCCACAACCTTGATTTTATTCTCAGTACAGAGGAAATATAGCATTTTTTATTGGTTCCCCAGCAAGTTCTGTTAATTATACAAGTATGCATATTGCAGCCCCTCTACCAGCGCTACATGTGCTAGTGGCACACGTGCAAAATTACTCGAGCCGTTCATCAGGTGGGCTCCCCTGAGATTATAACCTGGCGAAAAAAAAAAAAAGTTGCTCAAATCATCACATGGGCTACAATTTTAAAAACTGGACAGATAAAATTCTGGGCAAATTTTTGTTAAGTTGTCCATTTTGGGTCGAGGCCACCTACATCAAGGGCCCACCAAATGAACTGCTTGGATCTGCTTTTGTGGTGATGTCTGGATGGGTTGCATTGTACATGTCTAGCAATAGCAACATTTTTTTGGAAATGTCCAGGCCAAATCAAAGCATTTTTATAAATTCATGATCTGTGTACTGTATATATACTCCATATACTATCCACAACGTAGACAAAATTCCTTTTGCTATTCCAAAATACAAAAGAAAAGAAGAAGAAAACTTCACCCCCAAGAAAGATGATAGCTTGAATGAGCTGCCGTCTGGACCCCTTCGCATGACCTAGAAAGAAAAAGAGGTCCGTGCTACTATAAGGCCTCTAAACTCCTCCCTCAGTCACGAAATCCCCAGCTCTTCGAGGATGTCCTCAACGTCGAGGAACATGTACTAGGGTGTATGTGCGACTCCTTCAGATCATGAGCTAGAACAAATGAGATGATTTTTCCAGTCTCAATGACCAGTACTTAATTAAGTAGCTAAGTTTCCAAAACTGAACAGGCCCCCTGTCTGTTATAGTCGTAAAGGGCTTCCTAGAAAAGTCCGGAAGGAGGCATTCGAAAGGCTGATCACTATAGATAAAGAAATCCAATTTTGAGAGAGGGGGGCTTCAATGGAGCAATTTTACAAATAATCTCTCATGGATTTATTGGTGCTGCACTTTTTTTCTTGGCTCATTAACCTGGGGTCGAAATTCACAAAGTGATTATCTCCCATCAATCAGTCGCATAACGATCCTCACAAGTAAAGAGAGATGAGAAGTGGTTAAGAACAATTCTCCTAAGGTCCATTTCCACTTTTCAATGTACCATCATCCAGATACGAGTTGTCTGGTGCATAAATAATATACATGTTGGTGAAACCTTCATTTTGAACTGTTGCAAGGTCATCTTCCTAGACAAAGAAGAGTCAAAATCAAATGGGCTTTCAAATTAAGTTCCGAATTAGTGGATGCTGCCAAATGGAGTGGCGATGCCATACGAAAAAAGGAAGAGACTCATAGAATGGCAGAGTCAAATAGAGCTTTTGCACATTTTCGTTAATCCATGAACAGGATCTATATAGACATAGAGATCCATGGATCCATACATCTCGATTGGAAAAGAATCAATAGAAAAGGAAAGAATTGGAATGGATCGAAACAAACGAAAAAGAAAAGAAAGATGAAACATAAATCATGGATCAACTAAGCTTGAGGCTTGCTTAAAAATAAGAAAGAGGAATCTCATGAAAATACCATGGAATAAGGTTTAATCCTATTCATGGATTTGAATGTGGCATTGAGCAGAGCGTGATTTATATTGTCAAAGCAGCCAACGATATCTGCTTTGATTAATCTATCAACCTTCCCCCAACTTTCTACTTGCATGAAAAAGGTAAGAGCCCCTCTCCCTTTTCGAAAGCCGTGGGCTTCATTCGCTTCGCGGGAGCCGCACAACACATAGTTGGAAGTCAGAGGGCCTGTACTACCAGCCTAACCCTTCGCTCCGAGGGACCATAGAACGGAAAGCACCTTCTAAACAACTCGGCTGGTCCGGTCTGAATTCAGGCCCGACCCGCCCATCTGTTGCTAGGTCCGGGAATGGCGCTAGGCGAGGGCGTTGCTATGCGTCGCTGCTCTGCTGTGGCCGGCCCCTAGACTGTAAAAGAATCGAGGCCGGGAGGTCTCGTCCATAGTGGTTTCTCATACTGGTGGTTGAGCATCATTCCCTTTATTACTAGCCCACCCACTTCTCTCTGTAACTGGTCTTGATGGAAGACAAGCCACCTCGAGCGAGTTAGGGATTGAGACCATGGGGGTTTTCCTTGATCAATCTCATGCCTTTACTCGATCAATCTCGAGGCTAAACCAAAAAGTCTCACACAACGAGCGTGATGTGAGCAGCAGCATTTTGACCGACTGATGAATATGAAGGAGTTTCAAAATCCTCTTCGCTTCAGTAGGGTAGTTTCTCGACCCGTGCCTCAAAGCTGGGCTCAACCGGGGACTTGAACTCGGGCGGGGCAACCCCCCGGTCCTGCAAGCACCAGCAACTGTCAATCTAATAAGAAGTAGGTGATAGGCTCATGTCATTAGGAGTTGCCTCACTCCATTTTTCAAAGCAAGCTCGTGGCGCTTGCTTTAGTCTGGACTTCTGTAGCTTGCATACATTGTCGGATTTACTTGAAGAGGGAAGGAGTTCGAGAAAACGCTGGAATGATACGAGGCAGACTGGAACATGTCAGGGAAACTAAGACTTGACGGGGACAAAACCAGTCTTCATGTCCGCCATAATAGGCCATCAAACAACGTCGAATCAGTCTTTAGGTACAGGGAGGTGAAGAGTCATCCACTGGACCGCCCGACGCTTCGGATCTCCTAGATCAGGAGGTGCGCTGCAATACAATTCTCCTTAGTAAGACACCCTATGACGACCCACTTCTGTTTCCTTGCAATGAGTTTCCTCCAGGGGGCATTCTCCACAAACTGAGTGTTTCCAGAGATTGATTTTGTCCCCTGTTCCATCCACCCCCATCTTCTTTATCATAATCTGCGCCTGCCCGCTCCCTAGACCTTGACAGTGAGTAAGGATGAGAATCAGGCCTTGAGGCACTAGCAATCGATCTTAACAAAAAGAAATTTTGACTTCGGGTATCCAACTTCAAGGGAAGTTTTATCAGGGGTTTATTGAGATGTGCGATATCACTTGGTCTGATAACCCGACGCGCCACCCCTCGTGGACTGTATAGTCCCACGACTAGGATAGTCGAGGGTGCTCTATCAAGTTGCCGCCAGAAAAAGGAAATCTACTAGATGGAGCACCCACCCAACCAAGAACCAACCAGTGAGTGCATGATAGAAAAGGGCGCCCTTGCACTGATCCGGGGGCGTTCATAGTGACTGAGGGGGTTGAAGACCAAGAAGTGAGTTATTTATATCAAGCATTCTTCTTATGGTTAGATCTAATCTCCTCGTCCCTGCGGAAAGGAAAAAGCCCAGAACCGAAATTGTTACACAGATACCTAGTCAAGTATCTTATTCTACATATCCCTATAGGGAATCATCGTGCTTGAATTTTTCATTGAATATATTGAATATAAAATCGAAATTTGGATAGAGCACGCTATCGATAACATATTCTGTGGGCAGGCGGACGACTTCAAACATCGTCTGATGGATAGATGGAGCTGGAAAATCCGATACTTATGTGGCATGTAACAGGGGATGATTCGGGAGTGATGTGGACCTTCCACTCAAATTGTCCCTTTTGGACAGGGATAGATAGGAAATATTTGAATCGAATTGGATTTCATTCAAATTGAGTAGTATACCAATTATTACTGTGAAGAACAATAATTTGCAATATTGGAAATTTTATAATTGGGATTTGTCACCCACAGAATTCAAACAGAATACACAAATCCAAAAACGCCCAGTAGAAATTTCAAATTTTACAAAATGGACCTATTTTTGTGTTGTGCATTGGAAAGGAGCTATTTTGTATCCTCACAACTACCATAACTTATCCATATGAATTTTACTAACAGTAGATATCCCAAAAATTATGAACTATTTTCCAAACACACCCTCAGATACTTTCGTAATCGCATCTGATAATGGCTTGCATAGAAGCTCTTCGGAATTCAAGCATATCTTGAAGAAACTTTGATTTTTCAACAATCGAAATCAGCTTGTTGAAATAAATACTCATCGTCTCGAGCACTGGACCATTCACAAGTAGGAACCTTATGAAATGCAATTCACATTCCCCATCAATGATTCCAGTAATCTTTACAGTTTAGAGATGATTTAACAGGGAACCCAAGTGTTCTTGTGCTTCCCAGAAGACCGCAATTGTAGCATAAGATTCTTTTGCCTCAATATTACGCTGGAGAAGTCCATGAAATCAGATCTTATTTAGGCAGTGTTGGATGCACAAACAAAATTGAATTGCAATTATTGCTCTAATTAAGTAGGAATGATTAATTTTTAATTTCTTCAGCATTCATATTGCAAGGTCGCCGTTTCAAATTGCAATTACATTACATTCAAATTGGTCTTGAAATAAATGTAACAGCAATTTGAGGATGGAATTCCATCTCTAATTAAACTGAAATTTCTCAGTCCATCTCAGCTGCACATCCAAACACTGCATAAACCATAATGAAATCAAAATCCGAGAAGACTTTGAACTTACATAAAACTTGGGCTTTTCTAAGTTTGGGGAGCTTCTCAACATGCAGAGAACGGTGGAAACCTCCTCCAAATTCATGAAAGATGCTCTCATCGAAAGATTCTTCAAATGAAGAAATGGAGTAGGAAGTACATCCAGTACACTACCAATTCAAAATGAGAACACGAGTAGAACTGTTTTGTTGAGGGCCTTTTTGGATGTCATGTCCCCTAGAATACGAATTGAACAGAATGTGACCTGACCAACGTCCATTTTGGAGCATTGGATCCATTTTTCCACATCATGCAAAAATTGTATGGATATGATACATAGGTTTTTCTTTTCAATCACTCTCCTTTTTGGCAAATGCTTAATAAAATTACCATTACCTTTCAGGGGAAAAAAAAAATGATACACAGGTTCCCAATTTTCACTAGCAGGGCCCATGGATCGGTGAACTAGACCATCGAACTGTTCTGCCCTACCATTGTTGGACAATCACAACAATCTGTTTGATGAGGTGTAACCTTTGGATGATTAGGAACAGAAATGCAAAAATGGTCCAGATTGATTCAAAAAAGGTCTTAATGCTAGTCATTCTGGCATTCTCCATCCATGGTGGGATGCATAGACCAATGATCTGGATTACTAAACAATGGGCCCCACTTGCCAATACTTCACAAAAGAGGCAAAAAATGCCCAAGACAATAATTTGATGATAACTGGTCAGACCCATTATCATCACATTCTAATTACATCTGTGGATGCAATCCTCCCATCTAGATTTGGTGGACCCTCCTAACAAATCAAAAGCAGATGCCATGCAGTACATTTAAAAGTACTTACGTCTGGAAAATCAACCTGCAGATTCAGCCTCTCAATAGGATGTAGACTACCAAGAACCTTTATCAAACTGCGAACTCCACCTTGCTCAAGATCTTCGACGTCATAGGCGTTCCATTGCAAATCGATAGCTGCGCTTACGAGAAATGAGATATTTGTTATACACAGAACTTCAAATTCACCCCTAAGGCACAGGTACTGGAGATTCGGAGCATTGATTTTAATACAAATCAAGGCATCTAAATTTCTCAATGTCAATGTCTCCAGAAGCGGGCACTTCAATATCAATTGTTCTAGTTCATCATCAGTAATCCAACCGAATGTGAGGCAGAGGTTTCTAAGACAGCAGAACCCTTCAAATGCAGGAGGTGGTGAGATTGCATAACCAGATAGGTGTAGATCACTCAGTTCCTGACAAGAGAAGAGACAAGAGTACACTATGTAGTAAGCATTGCCCCACAACATATTACGAAAGGTGAATTTCTTAATCCCATTCTTTAATAGGAAAAATATCCATTGGTCAATGTGATAACTGTTTCCCTTATAATAAGAGCAGACAAACTTGTGAACTGGGCCATCGTGGACTAATAGGACTCTATTAACAATGTCATCTTAAGGTCCGTTCCATGTTTTAGAGTCCAATAAAATACAAGATGGGGGATAGAAGTCCATCTGTACCTCCATTTCCTTGACAGGATACATGTTCTTACTGCATCCATCATCGGCAAACTCATGAGGATGGCATTGCAAACATCCTTAGGTAGATTGTGATGGGTTTTTTGACCTGTCTTCGACCGGTCGAGAGCCCTGCTCGACCGGTCGTGGGTCGTTTTCGACTGGTCATGGGTTACACGACTTAAACTCCAGCGAGTTTAGGATATTTTTGCAGGGGTGCTCGACCGGTCGAAGGAGGTGTTTGACCAGTCGTAAGAGGTCCACGACCGGTCGAACCTACGCAGATTCGTTCCGCGATTTTGTGCGGATTTCGTGTCGCAAGTCCTTTCACAACTGGGATGCGGAAAGGAGTTTCCTAAAACTATAAAAAGGGGTTCCTAGGGTTTTCTAGGGTATGATGCTGTATGAAGAAAAAGCATAAGAGGGTTTCCTAAAGGGTTTAGAGATATCAAAGGTGAGAGAGTGAGAGAAAAGAGAGAGAGGAAGCTTGTGGAAGGGAGCCGTCGTCTCAGTGCTTCTACATCCTCGTGATCGGTGAGATCCCTCTGTTTTTCCTTTTAGTCTCTTATTGTTCATCCGCTCTTGTGTGAGTGAAGAAGGTTGTAACGTTCTGCTTCATAGTGGATAGTTGATCTGGACGAGGTCTCGTGGTTTTTACCTCTTTGAGGGTTTTTCATTTAAAAATCTCTTGTGTGGTGTGTGATTGTGCTTTGATTTATTTCATTGCTATTATTATCCCATAATTCTGGTTTGTTTGGGAGGCTAGATCCTAAGGTTTTGTGCAAGGCCCCCAACAAAGTGGTATTAGAGCGCTAAGTTCATTGAACAGGTAGGATCAGTTTGAAATTATGGAAGGTGGCTCATCAAGGATGATCAGCCTCAATGGTTCTAACTGGACCATATGGAAGGCTAAGATGGAGGACTTGCTTTATTGCAAGGACCTATATTCTCCAATTTTAGGCATATCAGCAAAATCTAAGGATATGACTGATGATGATTGGAAGAAGTCGGACCGGAAGGCGGTGGGATTTATTAGACAATGGCTGGATGATTCTGTGTTCCACCATATGTCTACGGAAACCTCAGCCGCTAGCCTATGGCTGAAACTATAAGGGTTGTATGAGAGGAAGACAAGGAGGAAGGTAATAAGATTTTTCTGATAAGGCGACTTGTGAATCTCAAGTTCAAGGATGGTGGTTCTGTGGCCGAGCACATGAATGAGGTCAGCAGTATAGTGAACCAACTCTCTTTTATGAAGATGGTCCTGGATGATGAACTGCAGGCTTTGCTTTTGTTTAGTTCATTGCCTGACAGTTGGGAGACATTAGTGGTGTCTCTAAGTAACTCCGCGCCATATGGAAAGATATCCATGGAACAGGTTACTAGCTGCCTTTTCAATGAAGAGACAGGGAGGAAGTCTCAGGGGTCTACTCAGCAAGAGGCCCTTGTGACACAGGAACGGGGGAGAGAAAAGAATAGGAAGGGCGGGAAGGCCCGAGATAAATCAAGAGGCAAGTCAAGTAATAGGAAAGATGTTGAATGCTGAAATTGTGGCAAGAAGGTCCACTATAAGCATGAATGTCGTAAGGTTAAGAACGACAATAAAGGATAAGGAAAAGAGAATGATGATGAATCGAATTCCACTGCGGTCGCTTTAGATGGCGACGTTGTAGTTATTCTTTCTGTAGATCATGATGTATGTCTCACGGCTACGAGTCAGGACACCGACTGGGTAATGGACTCAGGAGCTTCTTTTTATGCGACTCCACGCAGGGATTTCTTCGCAAGCTGCAAGTCAGATGACTATGGGGCCATGAAGATGAGAAATTCTGGCGTATCAAAAATCGTAGGGGTCGATGATATTTGTGTGAAGACTGATGTGGGCTGCACATTGGTTCTTAGGGATGTGAAGCATATCCGAGACCTTCACCTCAACTTGATGTCAACGGGAAGGTTGGATGATGATGACTATGAAAGCTGGTTTGCTGGTGGGCGCTAGAAGCTCATCAAGGGTTCGTTGATCGCAGCCAGAGGAAAGAAGTGTTGCACACTTTACAAGACATGTCTCAGTGTGTGCAAGGGTGGGTTGAATGCAGCGGAAGATTCAGGTATTAACATATGGCACAGGCATCTAGGCCACATGAGTGAAAAAGAGCTTCAACTACTAGCGAGGAAGCGGCTCCTTCTAAATGTGACAGGTACACATCTCAAAACCTGTCTTGATTGTTTATCAGGGAAACAACATAGAGTTTCATTTGTTAAAACTGCTTCTCATGTTAATAAAGTGCATGCATTATATTTGGTTTATTCTGATGTTTGTGGTCCTATGAGGACAAAAACCTTGGGTGGGGCATTGTACTTTGTTACTTTTATAGATGATGCATCTAGGAGGGTTTGGGTTTATGCTTTGAAATCCAAGGATGAGGTCTTTGGTGTGTTTAAGTTGTTTCATGCTATAGTCGAGAGAGAGATAGGTAGATCATTGAAGTGCATTCGCACTGACAATAGTAGTGAATACATTAGCGACTTTCATGAGTATACGGCATGAACAGACGGTTCCCAAGACCCCCCAGCATAATGGTGTAGCTGAACGAATGAATCGCACCCTTGTTGAAAGAATCAAATGTATGTTATCCCATACAAAGTTACCCAAGACGTTCTGGGGAGAAGCAATGCACACGGCGGTGTATCTGATAAACAGGTCTCCATCAGCCCCATTGAATGGAGAAGTACCTGAGAAAGTGTGGACTGGACAGGATCCATCGTATAGTCATCTCAGGGTATTTGGATGCAGGGCATCCGTTCACGTACCAAGGGACGAGAGGTCTAAGCTCGACATGAAGATCAAGCAGTGTGTGTTCCTAGTGTACAGTGATGAAAATTTCGGTTACAGATTGTAGGATCCGACCGAGAGGAAGCTTGTCAGGAGCAGAGATGTGGTTTTCTTTGAAGATTAGTATATAGAAGACATTGGTAAGCCAGAGAAGAATTAGTCTAGTTCAGGTGATCTAGAGGACATGGATCCGGTTATGCCTCCTGTGGTGCCTGATGACGGGGGAGTACAACAAGGTACAGAGGACGAGGGAGTTCCTTCAGAAGATGGACCAGGGGAGCAGCCCCCACTTGATCCACCTGGTGAGCCACAGGTGAGGAGGTCATCTAGGGACAAAAAATCGTCCAAGAGGTACTCGCCGCATGAGTACATTATGCTGACTGATGGGGGAGAGCCAGAAGATAATTCTGAGGCCCTAACCGATGAGCATAAGGTGGAGTGGTTGAAAGCTATGTAAGAGGAGATGAAATCCTTACATAAGAACCACACCTATGACATAGTGAAACTGCCTAAGGGCAAAAAAGCTCTGAGCAACAAGTGGGTGTTTAGAAAGAAGGTTGAGCAGAAGAATTCACAGACGAGGTTCAAGGCTAGACTCATGGTAAAAGGGTTCGGTCAGAGGAAAGGCATAGACTTCGAGGAGATATTCTCACCAGTGGTGAAGATGACATCCATACGGGTGTTACTTGGGTTGGCAGCTAGCATGGATCTGGAGATAGAACAGTTGGACGTTAAAACTACTTCTTTCCATGGTGACCTAGAAGAAGAGACCTACATGCATCAACCAGAAGGATTCGAAGTCAAGGGCAAAGAGCATATAGTGTGTATGCTGGGGAAGAGCTTGTATGGGCTGAAACAAGCTCCATGACAATGGTACAAGAAGTTCGATTCGTTTATGTTACAGCATGGGTATGACAGAACGGAGTCAGACCATTGTGTGTTCACGCGCAAGTTCTTAGATGGTGATTTCATATTTTTGCTCTTATATGTTGATGACATACTCATCATGGGAAAAGACATCAAGAAGATCGACAGGCTAAAACAGGAGTTAGGCAAGTCCTTTGCGATGAAAGACTTGGGCCCTGCTAAACATATTCTAGGAATGGAGATAACTCGTGACAGAAGTAACAGGAAGCTTTGGCTGTCACAAGAGCGGTATATTGAGAAAGTCCTAGAGCAGTTCAATATGAATGCAACGAAGCCGGTCAGTACTCTACTAGATGGTCACTTCAGATCGAGCGACAGACAGTGTCCCAAGACGAAGGCAGAGGTGAAAGAGATGCAAAAGATACCCTACGCGTCAGCTGTAGGAAGTTTGATGTATGCTATGGTGTGTACACGCCCAGATATAGCATATGCGATTAGTGTTGTCAGTCGGTATCTTGTCAATCTTAAAAAAGAACATTGGGCAGCGGTGATGTGGATACTGCGGTATCTAAGAGGCTCATCCAGTTTGAGCTTATGCTATGGTGACGGTAAACCTGTGCTAGAGGGATACACAAATGCATATATGGCAGGTGACATAGACTCCAGGAAGTCTACATCGGGGTTCATTTTCACATTTGCAGGGGGAGCGGTTTCTTGGCAGAGCAAGCTACAAAGGGTCGTAGCATTGTCGACGACAGAAGCCGAGTACATTGCAGTCACAGAGGCATATAAAGAGATGCTTTGGATGAAGAGGTTCCTACAGGAACTTAGCCTGAAGCAGAAGGAGCACGTGGTCTATTGTGATAGTCAGAGTGCTATACACTTGAGAAAGAATCCAAGTCAGCATTCCAAGTTGAAGCACATAGAGATTCGGTATCACTAGATCAGAGATACTTTGGAACAGAAGGTGTTACAGCTTGAGAAGGTCCACACGGACAATAATGGGTCAGACATGATGACCAAGGCTTTGCTCAAGGACAAGTTTGAAATTTGTAGAAACCAGGCTGGGTTGAAGAAGGTGAATCCCTCTTGGGTCAAAAAGGGGAGATTTGATTGGTTTTTTGACCCGTCTTCGATCAGTCGAGAGCCCTGCTCGACCGGTCGTGGGTCGTGTTCGACTGGTCGTGGGTTACACGACTCAAACTCCAGCGAATTTAGGATATTTTTTCAGGGGTACTCGACCAGTCGAAGGAGGTGCTCGATCGACCGATCGAAGGAGGTGCTCGACTGGTCGAACCTACGCAGATTCGTCCCACGATTTTATGCGGATTTCGTGTCGCAAGTCCTTTCGCAACTGGGATGCCGAAAGGAGTTTCCTAAAACTATAAAAAGGGGTTCCTAGGATTTTCTAGGGTATGATGTTGTGTGAAGAAAAAGCACAAGAGGGTTTCCTAAAGGGTTTAGGGATATCAAAGGTGAGAGAGTGAGAGAAAAGAGAGAGAGGAAGCTTGTGAAAGGGAGTCATCGTCTCAGCGCTTATACGTCCTCATAATCGATGAGATCCCTTTGTTTTTCCTTTTATTCTCTTATTGTTTATCCGCTCCTGCGTGAGTGAAGAAGGTTGTAACGTTCTGCTTCATAGGGAATTGTTGATCTGGACGAGGTCCCGTGGTTTTTACCTCTTTGAGGATTTTTCACGTAAACATCTCTTGTGTGGTGTGTGATTATACTTTGATTTATTTCATTGCTATTATTATCCCATAATTCTGGTTTGTTCGGGAGGCTAGATCCTAAGGTTTTGTACAAGGCCCCTAACATATTGCTGATCAAATCTAAGTCTAGATCAAACCTCTAATTTTGCGGTGAGGATTTGCATCTTGTTGCCGTCTGAAATCAAACAAACCAAATTCCAGCCACTGGTAAGTTGCATGAATGATTTGAAAAACTAAATATCAGTAGTCAATGTGCATGCATGTTTGGGTGCGTGCACGCAAATAGTGGTGTAAATGGGTTGGGCTGGGCCAGCCATGGCCTTTCCAAGTGATAATCCTAGACCATTCTTTCCTACCTACCATGCTTGTATTATGTTAAACTTCTGTAATTTACTTGAAAAATATAAGAATGGCAGGTAACAGAAAACATTTCTCTAGTCTTATATAGATACATGCGTACATAAATACACACACATATATGTGCATGTGTGAAAATTCTTCGATTAAGTGTATAATCTCTTATATGGAATGAATTACAAGGCCTACATGATATATGTGTAAGTATCGGATAATATAAGTTACAGGTTCAACTATTTGAAATTAATCATTTGGGGGAAGTTGAGATAAAGGAGTATGTTGCAACCGACGCAAAAGTGGTTGTGATGCTGTGGGATTATTCGTAACATCCCTGCGCATGCGAAACGACCGTTCGACAACATGAAGCTTGTCCTGTGAGAGACGAAACTGAGCTGAGGTCAATCCTTTTGTGAAGATGTCAGCCACTTGGTCAAGAGTACTAACAAATCGGATCAAGATATCCCCACAAGTAACCTTCTCCCGTACGCAGTGATATTCAACTTCCACATGCTTGGTGCGGGCATGATATACGGGATTGGAGGCTAAAGAAATAACAATTATATTATCACAATATAAAAGTGGAGGCTCCTTTAAGAAGATAGTCAGATCACATAGAACCGTGCGTATCCAGAAGAGATTTAATGCTAGTGATCCAAAAAGATTTCCCTTTGTTGAGATTTTCGGACCATGGCATATCGATGTGCTAACGAATACGTCATATCAAGCTGGGCTCTAAAACCATTGAGATCTTAATATATTACCACTTTCGACAGCTAATGTCCAAGATGGATTCCTCTGTGGCTGTACTCACTTTGGCCTCTTTTCTAAATCTGTAATAAATAAGGCAAGCCTTTAGTGTGGCACAACCAATGTACACTGCAGATCATCTGGGAAAATAGATGCCAAAAATCCCTGGCATGAATATACTCTAAACTTCAAATTAATAACTACCCTAGCATCACCACACTCCAAAAGGACAAAATCCCATGTGAAAAAACCATTGAACTTTTAACCAATAAATGGAATTACAATAACTGAGTAATATTGAACTTTTAACCAATAAATGGAATTACAATAACTGAGTAACCAATTACATTTTATTTTGGTTCCGTTGGATACATCAAGTCAAGATCCTATAAATTTATATTGTCCCAAAAAAACTGTATAATTGCTTACATGGTGTATCCACCGGGGCCTTCTGGAATGATGACATCAAAGGCATGTCAGCCATGTCTGCTAGATTCCGTTTGGTGAAGCACACAAACCAGCATTTCAGAAACCTAAGACATTGGAGGTCTGAATTCCGGCTGGAGCTGGTTGAGACAAGGACCACATGTCAATAAGAGTGAATTTTTAAAATAAAAATAAAAATAAAAATAAAAAGTGAAGGGTTGTGTTCATCAAGGGTCTTGGTGTGGATTGCCAAAGAAGTTGGTACTGAAGTGTACCTGAATGCAATAGCTGATGACATCCGCGGATCGGGATAAAGACTTCGAGGTGCATTGACCCTTGATTGCAGCATCGACCATGCTGTTAAGAGATTCAAAGTCATGTAAGCAGCTACCAGCCTGCTTCACCAAAAACTGTCGATCTCCTGCCTTTGAACTGTATAATAACAAATTGGGGGAAATCCCATGAGTGAAAGAGACAGGACGATGCATCTTTCGATGAAATAAGTAGTTTTTCAACAAAATGTAATAGGTAAGTGTGTTTCATTAAGGATTGATAATTTGGTAAATTAGAGATTAGGGACTCTAATAAGGAAGAAATGGTGAACCTGTCATATGATTTCTTTCCAGTTAGGAGCTCCAATAGCAATACTCCAAATCCATAAGTGTCACACTTTGTCATATCGATATCAAATCCAGGCTGTCGAAATTCAGGAGCTGTGTAACCCAAGGAATCGGTTACCGTTTCATAAGCTCGTGCTCCAAGTGAGGACCCAATGATGAGTCGTCATTCCGACCAAAGGAGATAGACTAATATTAGCAGATGAATTAGGAAACGTTTGTCACGAGAGAGAGAGAGAGAGAGAGAGAGAGAGAGAGAGAGAGAGAGAGAGAGAGAGAGAGCATGGCATCTTAGATTTATCATAAATAAATATGGAATCTTATTTTGTGAAGGAAAAGAATGTTGGCAGCACCTCCAACTCAATTCAAATGAGGGGCCTCAGATTGTCAAACCCACAGTTGTGGAGACGGGAAACACGCTTATGATCAAGGAAGATATTGGCAGCCGTTACATCTCCATGTGCAATAGGAGGTACACATATAGAGTGCAAATACCTGAACAAAGCATGAATAGGAAAAAAAATGAAGAGAGAATTTTGGCTTTAATTGTAGACATGAGAAGGCTAGAAAAGCATTTATTGGAGCACGTTTGTACTATGCTTACTCGAGAGCACGGGCTACACCGATAGAAATCCTCAAGCGATCATTCCATGTAAGAGTCTTGCCAATGTCTTGAATACTATGCAGGGCAACAACAAGAGACACGTTCCCAACATAGGTGCAGACGAGGAAGTGTTGCCCATGCTCCACTGTTGAGGGTCAAATATTGTATATCAGACCCCAGTTATTGTCTGGATTTACGAACATGGTACTGTTTAATGACCCGATTTAATTGTGTTTGTGATGTAAGGTGTATTTACGAGCTTGAATTGAAATAGGATGCTAAAAGCATGAATTTAACGCTCATGAGTCACCAAGGTAAGAGACGGACCCCAGGGGACCAAGATCGACGGATTTACATGCCAGATATCTGAGAAAATCGAGAAACTGAAGCTCAAGTGGCTTGAAAGTCAGTCATAATGCAAGATCACAGGGTTTCCACCATCTGTTCAGCTTGAAACTTCATGTTCCCGACATAGGCGTAGACGAGGAAGTGCTGCCCATGCTCCACATAGTAGCCTAAAAGGCTTGTGATGTTTGGATGCCTTAAATGAGATACACTGATAATTACATCGAGAAATAGGTCTTCTTCACATAGGGATAGCGGTGCCATATCAATAATATTCACAGCCAAAATCTGGGAACCCAAAACCTCACAGTCATATCTATTGAGAACACATCTTACAAAATTTATTTATTTATTTTTAAGAGGTCTTCTTTACATATATCTTACAAAATAATTCTTGGCCATCAAGTAACATGCCTTTGTAGATGGGACCAAAGGTACCCATTCCGAGAAGGTTGTCTTCACTGAAGTTGTTTATAGCAGCTTGCAGTTCTGTCATATTGTATAATATCGCAGTCATTGGGGTTTCATTTTTTCTTTTTGTGTATTTTATCCTTTCATAGAATGTTTTAGATCTGCCTTTACGAAGGGTGAGCAGAGGCCTTGGACTGGCCAGAGAATAACAATCAACAGACAACTGCTCTGGACTCTCTGTTGGTGCTGCAAAAGAGAAGCCAATCACTAAAGCTAAAAGATACAAAAATCAATGGGAACCACTATTCTATCTATTCAAACATTTCCCTTCAAAAAAAAAAAAAAAACATTCACGAATTTTAATAGAAGATTAAATGCTAAGGCATTACAAATCAATAGAATCAAGGCACATTAAAAGAGTATTTTAACTTTTCATTTAAAAGATCAAAGAGAAGGGGAAAAATTTTCCTACCACCATTAGGCAGACTGTTTAAAAGAGAGTAAAGACCTGAAGCAACACTCTAGCCAATCGAGCGGACATTTGTGTTGGAGACCTTGCACAAAACCTTAGGATCTAGCCTCCCAGAACAAACCAGAATTATGGATAATAAAGTAATGAAATAAATCAAAGCATAAATCACACACCACACAAGAGATTTTTAAGTGAAAAACCGTCAAAGAGGTAAAAACCATAGGACCTCGTCCAGATCAACAATCCACTATGAACTAGAACATTACAACCTTCTTCACTCATGCAGGAGTGATAAACAATGGGAGAATAAAAGAAAAATGGAGAGATTTCACTGATTATAGGACATGAAAGCGCTGAGAAATGGTAGATTACCTCTACGAACATAGTCTCCCTTCCACAAGCTCTCTCTCTCTCTCTCTCTCTCTCTCTCTCACCTTTGATAGCCCTCTTGTGTTTTTCATGTCATAGAAAAATCCTAGAAACCCCTATTTATAGTTTTAGGAAACTCCTTTCCGCATCCCAGTTGTGAAAGGACTCAGATTTTCACAATCCGTAAAATTATGGAACGAATTTGCGTAACCACGACTTGTCGAGACGAGGCCACGACCGATCGAGTTCCACCCACGATCGGTCGAGCACTCTGGAGAAAAATAGCCCAAAGTCGCTGGACTTTGAGTCGAGTCAGGGCTCGACTCCATGATTGATCGTGCACCAGCCCTCGACCGGTCATGTAGGGCTCACTACCGGTCAAGCACAGGATAAAAATCCCATCAAATCTCTCCCTTTTTGTCCCAAGAAGGATTCACCTTCTTTAAGCTAGTCTGGTTTCTATAAACCTCAAATTTACCCTTGAGCAAAGCCTTGGTCATCATGTCTGACCCATTATCGTCCAGTGGACCTTCTCAAGCTGTAACACCTTCTATTCCAAAGTATCCCTGATCCAGTGATACCGAATCTCTATGTGCTTCGACTTGAAATGCTGGCTTAGATTCTTGGTCAAGTGTATAGCACTCTGACTATCGTAATAGACCACATGTTGCTCCTGCTTCAGGTTAAATTTCTGTAGGAAAGTCTTCATCCAAAGCATCTCTTTACATGCCTTTGTGACTGCAATGTACTCGGCATCTATCGTCGATAATGCTACGACCCTCTATAGCTTGCTTAGCCAAGAAATCGCTCTCCCTGCAAATGTGAACATGAACCCCAACGTAGACTTCCTGGAGTCTATGTCGCCTGCCATTTCTGCATCTGTGTAGCCCTCTAACACAAGTTTTCTGTCACCATAGCACAAGCTCAACCTGGATGAGCCTCTTAGATACCGTAGTATCCATTTCACCGCTGCCCAATGCTCTTTGCCAGGATTAGCAAGATACCGGCTGACAACACCAACCACATATGCTATGTCTGGGCATGTACACACCATAACATACATCAAACTTCCTACAGCTGACGCGTAGGGTATCTTCAGCATCTCTTTCACCTCTGCCTTCATCTTGGGACACTGCCTGTCACTCAATCTGAAGTGACCATCCAGTGGAGTACTGACCGGCTTTGCTGTATTCACATTGAACCGCTCTAGGACTTTCTCAATATATCGCTCTTGTGACAGTCAAAGCTTCCCGTTGCTTCTGTCATGGGTTATCTCCATTCCTAGGATATGTTTAACCAGGCCTAAGTCTTTTATCACAAACAACTTGGCCAACTCTTGTTTCGGACTGTCGATCTTCTTGATGTATCTCCTTATCAGCTTCCAACCCAAGCAAACCCCGTATGGATGTCATCTTCACCATTGGTGAGAAAATCTCCTTGAAGTCTATGCCTTTCCTCTGACTGAACCCTTTTACCACAAGTTTGGCCTTGAACTTCGTCTGTGAATTCTTCTGCTCAACCTTCTTTTTGAACACCCACTTATTGCTTAAAGCTTTCTTGCCCTTAAGCAGTTTCACCATGTCATAGGTGTGATTCTTATGCAAGGATTCCATTTCCTCTTGCACTGCTTTCAACCAATCCTCCTTATGCTCGTCGGCTAGGGCCTCAGAATACTCTTCTGGCTCTCCTCCATCAGTCAGCATAATGTACTCATGCGGCGAGTACCTCTTAGATGACGACCTGTCCCTAAATGACCTCCTCACCTGTGGCTCAACATATGGATCAAGTGAGGGCTACTCCCCTGATCCATCTTCTGAAGGAATCCCTCGTCCTCTGCACCTTGTTGTACTCCCCCGTCATCAAGCACCACAGGAGGAATAATTAGATCCATATTCTCTAGCTCACCTGAACTAGGATAGTTCTTCTCTGGCTTACCAATGCGTTCTATACACTGATCTTCAAAGAATACCACATCTCTGCTCCTAATGAGCTTCTTCTCGGTCAGATTCCACAATCTGTAACCGAACTTTTTATCACCGTACCCCAAAACACACACTGCCTGATCTTCATATCGAGCTTGGACCTCTCGTCCTTTGGTACGAGAACAGATGCCCTACATCCAAACACCCTGAGATGACTGTACGATGGATCCTATCTAGTCCACACCTTCTCAGGTACTTCTCCATTCAATGGGGCTGATGGAGACCTGTTTATCAAATACACCGCCATGTGCATTGCTTCTCCACAGAACGTCTTGGACAATTTCACATGGGATAACATGCATCTGATTCTCTCTACAATGGTGCGATTCATTCGCTCAGCCACACCATTATGCTGGGGGGTCTTAGGAACCATTTGTTCATACCGTATACCCAGGGAATTACAATACTCATGAAAGTCGTCAATGTATTCACCACCATTGTCATTACGGATGCACTTCAATGATCTACCTGTCTTTCTCTCTACCATAACATGAAACAATTTAAACACACTAAAGACCTCTTCCTTAGATTTCAAAGCATAAACTCAAACCCTCCTAGATGCATCATCTATAAAAGTAACAAAATACAATGTCCACCCAAGGTTTTTGTCCTCATAGGATCACAAACATCAGAATAAATCAAATCTAATGCATGCACTTTATTAACATGAGAAGAAGATTTAACAAATAAAACTCTGTTGTTTCCTTAATAAACAATCAAGACAAATTTTGAGAGGTTTACCTGTCACGTCTGGAAGGAGCCGCTTCCTCGCTAGTAGCTAAAGCCCTTTTTCACTCATGTAGCCTATCACATGTCAATAGTTGAATCTTCCGCTATATTCAACTCATCCTTGCACACACTGACACTTGTCTTATACAAGGTACAACACTTCTTTCCTCTGGCTGCGATCAACGAACCCTTGATGAGCTTCTAGCACCCACCAGTAAACTGACTTTCATAGCCTTCATCATCCAACCTTCTCGTCGATATCAAGTTGAGGCGAAGGTCTGAGATATGCCTTACATCCCTGAGAACCAATGTGCAACCTATATTGGTCTTCACACAAATATCACCGACTCCTACGATCTTTGGTACACCAGAATTTTTCATCTTCACAGTCCTATAGTTACCTGACTTGTAGCTTATAAAGAAGTCCATGCGTGGAGTCGCATGAAAAGAAGCTCCTGAGTCAATCACTCAGTCGGTGTCCTGATTCGTAGCCGTGAGACAAGCATACATCGTGATCTGTTGAAAGAATAACTACAACGTCGCCATCTGAAATGACCGTATTAGAATCTGATTCATCTTCCTTCTCCTTTCCTTTTCCTTTCTTGTCGTTCTTAACCTTATAACATCCATGCTTATAGTGACCCTTCTTGCCACAATTTCAGCATTTAACATCTTTTCTATTACTCGACTTGTCTTTTAATTTATCTCAAGCCTTCCCGCCCTTCCTGGTCTTTTCTCTCCCCCGTTCCTATGTTACAAGAGTCTCTTGCTGAGTAGACCCCTGAAACTTCCTCATTGTCTCCTCATTGAAGAGACAACTAGTTACTTATTTCATGGATATCTTTCCGTCTGGCTCGGAGTGACTTAGAGACACCACCAATGTCTCCCAACTGTCAGGCAATGAACTAAGCAATAGTAAAGCCTGTAATTCATCATCCAGGACCATCTTTATAGTAGAGAGCTGTTTCACTATATTACTGACCTCATTCGTGTGCTCGGCCACAAAACCACCATTCTTGAACTTGAGATTCACAAGTCGTTTTATTAGAAAATTTTTATTACTGGCTATCTTCCTCTCATACAGCCCTTCTAATTTCAGCTATAGGCTAGCGGCTGAGGTCTCCATAGACACATGGTGGAATATAGAATCATCTAACTATTGTCTAATAAACCCCACTGTCTTTCGGTCCATCTTCTTTCAATCATCATCAGACATATATATCCTTGGATTTTGCTGATATGCCTAAAATTGGAGAATATAGGTCCTTGCAATAAAGCGAGTCCTCCATCTTAGCCTTCCATATGGTTCAATTAGAACTATTGAGGCTGATCATCCTTAATGAGGCACCTTCCATAATTCAAAACCGATCTTACCCGTTCAATGAACTTAGCTTTGATAACTTTGTTGGGGGCCTTGTACAAAGCCTTAGGATCTAGCCTCCCAGAACAAACTAGAATTATGGATAATAAAGAAATGAAATAAATCAAAGCATAAATCACACACCATACAAGAGATTTTTACGTGGAAAACCTTTAAAGAGGTAAAAACCATAGGACTTCGTCCAGATCAACAATCCACTATTAAGTAGAACGTGACAACCTTCTTCACTCATGCAGGAGTGGATAAACAATGAGAGAATAAAAGAAAAAAAGAGAGATTTCACTAATTACAAGAATATGGAAGTGCTGAGAAATGGTAGATTACCTCTACAAGCATAGCTTCCGTTCCACAAGCTTTCTCTCTCTCTCACTCACACACACCTTTGATAACCCTCTTGTGTTTTTCATGTCATAGAAAAACCCTAGAAACCCCTATTTATAGTTTTAGGAAACTCCTTTCCGCATCCCAGTTGCGAAAGGACTCGAATTTCCGTAATCCATAAAATTATATAACGAATCTGCGTAACCACGACCGGTCAAGACAAGGCGACGACCAGTCAAGTGCCACCCACGACAGGTCGAGACCCACCTTCGACCGGTCGAGCACCTCGAAGAAAAATAACTCAAAGTCGCTGGACTTTGAGTCGAGTTAGGGCTCAACTCCACGACCAGTCGTGCACCAGCCCTCGTCCGGTCGTATAGGGCTCACGACTAGTCGAGCACGGGACAAAAATCCCATCAATTTGTAGGATATATGGATGTGTATTATGACATAAGCTGCCACACAGGTTACTAGAAATGCTGTTACCCCAATTATTGACCTACACCCTAACCTTTTCTGATCATGGCTATCATTCTTAGTTGATGTGGAATTACTGATGCTCTGACTGCTCGGCCTATTATCAAGAGTGATATTTGGCAGTGGATTGACAGTGTTGGTCGAAAATATATTTCCCTCAATACTAATAAGAAACATGGAGATTAATTAGTGAGAAACAGGAGATTGGATATCGGATTCATAAAAGAAACATATGAAATAAGCATCATACATTCATAAAATGCCTACTGTTATTACCTGAGATTTGAAATGAGTTCAAACTGCTTAGGAACAACACCGCTGAAGTAGTTGTTTCGAATGTTACTGAAACTTAGAGCAGTTAAAATCAGAACTTTGTACTTAGGCTTAAAAAGTGTTGAAGAATAGACAATCCATACAAAGTAAGACACTTAGTTCAAGACATACAGGTATGATAGAGGAAGACCCACCAGGAAGTAAACTGATCCAGTAAATTGGTTGTTCTGCAGGTCACTGACAGAATTAACCATGGATGGTTAATGGTATACAACTCACATTGCAAAAATAAAAAATAAAAAATGCATAGATTGAAGAAACTTAGCCCATTAGCATACTTACATAGCAGTAAGACTCGTCAAGGTAACAAATGAAATGGGCAGATCATTTCCTGTGAAACTGTTGTAGGATAAATCCCTGAAACATAATTTACACTTTAGATAACCATTAAGGTGTCTCCTGTATATGTTATCAGAACCATACACTCAATGGGCCCTGCCATGTATGGTCACAGTTTAAAAATAAATTAAAGTGGCTGTTATGCTTGTCCAATTGATATGATTTCTGAAAGTAAGCCCATCCATGGTGGGCCCATTGGAGGGTACAGTTATAATCACTGTACGTATGGCACATGCATGGTGGGGATTGAAAAAAAAATAAAAAATCATTTAACCCTGACCGTTTTTGTGTCCATCCAACTGCGTTAATCAGGCGTTACCCACCCTGATAAATGTTTGGTATATCCACCCCGTCCATCCGTTTTACCAGCCCATGTTAGGATCTAGTCATATAAATTAAGTAGATCTAAATCTCCCGTGGACCACACCACCGAATGACCTTAAAAACCCATTTTAGGCGACAAAAGTTTTGTAAAAAATGATTTTCATATTTTTCCCTTCATCCAGGTCTGATTGAAAATATCAACGGGTTGGATAGAAAATAAGCATTATAGACGTGCTTACAGTGGGCCTGGGAAATTTTTAAGGGTGGGTGTTCAATCAACACTGTTTCCTGTGGTGTGGTCCACCTGAGATTTGATTTATTTATTTTTAAGTATTTATATAACGTCCTAAAATCTCTTTAAAATCGGATGAACGGGGTGGATATACAACACATCATCAAGGTGGGCCCAACGGTCCTAATACGCTCCCCTCTTCTTGAAATGAGATATCCATGTGTTGATACAACCTCACTTGAGATGGAACAAGTTGGGTCTAAGTCATCATGTTTTAGAAGTTGTTTTTAGTGCCAGTAAAGTTGTATGTTGCACAAGCTATTTCACGTAAACATCATTTTTAATTGTTAAATTCATTTTTCTTACATAAATCAGATAAAATAAGTACATGAAATACTAAAGATAACAATTAGTAAGAGTTAATATGTGGGGAAAAGTATATCCTTATTATGTTGCATGGAAATGCAGTTGTTCTACCCATATGCATCACATGCGCCAGATGCATTAGTGCCATATGTGTTATATATATCAATGTGTAGTGGGTTAGGCACCATCTAAAGAACTGTTGATGTAGAAATCTGGTTAGCCTTTGTTAGACTCGCAAACCTGCACAAGAGAAACAAAGAAAACCCTAGCTCGTACAGGCAACCCTTTGATACCTAAGTTAGGACATGAATCTGGGTCTAGTTGAATATTGAGGGTTTAGGGGTAGAGATTATGTGTACCTTTCACCATTAGATGTACCTTATTTATAGCTTTTAGGAGAGGCGGTGGCGTAGAGGGAATTTTCCTGTTTAGTAGATATATATTGGAAGTGGATTCAAATCTCGGATTAGTAGGAGGATCTTCCGAGATCCTTGGCGAAGATCTCGGGGGTCCGAGCGTGTCATAAATATCCTCTGAGATCCTTGGAAAAGACCCTAGATGGATTTCTCTTGGGCCCGATCTGATTATCTGAGATCATTGAAGACGGGCAATGGGAGGCCTAGCTGGTCTTGGCCGACTTGACCTGGGAGTGTTGTGCCAACCTAGGTTTTGCCGACCTTCGCTATGCCAACCTGTCTCCTTAGTCAGGCAGTGGGCAGGATGTCCCAGAAGAACTTTGGGGATATTGGAACTGGTGAAGGTAGTGCTCTTACAAGAGCTTGGGTAGGTCGGAAGTTGTCCCGATCTGGTGACGAGATGCTGAGCTCGATCTTACTCCGAGCTCGGGTTTTGAGTATGGAATTGATCCCGCTGCGGTGTCCGACTTGGGGAGGTGTGCAAGGGTCCGACCTGACCTTTAATCATTGGTTGGCCTATTTTCCCTATAACAAGAGCCTCACATGTTTCATTAATACATATTTTAGGTGTTTGATAATTGGGGGATGGCATACCCAATTCTAATTAGAGAAACCCAAAATAGCTTATCTAAGACATGCACATGAGAACATAACATTCCTTGCATCCAAACTGCCCATGCACTCCAAATTTCCTTATGAAAAGATTACAACCCTTGAATGGGTGCTCATATATATTAGATGAAAAAATAGAAACAAAGGAACTAATGGAAGTGAATTGCGTATTAAGTAAAGTATACTGTCATGCCCCAAACTCGAGAACCGGGTTCACAAAATTCTCAGCCATTGAATTTGGTGTTGACAACCTCCGTAGTAGTCCATTCTCGGCTCCCAACTCCCCTACACCAGATTCTGATCCCGGGATCCTAAAAGGAGGATTTTCAGGGTGATTTTTTCTTGGAAATAGAGCATAATCACAAGTGTACCCAAGTCACAAAACATCATCACTACCTATCCACTAAGATAGTCTTTGAGTACAATATTGAAAAGGAAATGCATGATATAACAAAATTCCAACAGATCAGGCACATGCTCCTGCTTCAATGCTGTTGCGGTCTAGAAAAACCTGCACGTAAACAACATATATATATAAGCTCACTACGAAGCTTAGAGAGTGCGTGCGTGTGTGCGCTATACATATGTCAACCATTAAAAAATCAGAGTAAGTGGAAATGATGGAGGGTTAAACTGAAAAGTTCATAAATGCTATCAACCATACCCAGGCTATGCGATGCAAAGGCCTAAATGGCCAAATGCATGCAATGCAATGTACCAATCCTCAGACCCTAGTCTCAAAAGAGAGAGAGAGAGAGAGATAGATAGAGAGAGAGAGAGAGAGAGAGAGGTAGGGATGGAAATGCCCTAACTGGAGTAGGCCCTCCCCGACAGCCATGACGGCTCCTCTATGGGTGTAACAACCCAACTTTTCAGAACCCGAGTACACAACCCGTTTCCTAAAAAGCCGTGTTAACCTTAAAGGATGGTCAAATTCGAGTGTGTATTTTTTTTCTTTTCATCAGAGTAGGCAAATGAACGTAGTGTGGACAAATTGACATAAAGAAAAATTTCATTATCACTCAAGTATACAAGAAGCTGCCCATAATTACTTATACAAACCAACGTCTCTAAATTTATCAAATACAAGATTTACAAGAATTAATACATGAAGAATAGTAGAAAGCATGTAAATATAAGCCGTAAGATCATGCGGCTCCTCCAGAAAAATACAGTCATGCATCCCTGGTGATCATACCCTGCTCCTCATCAAGTCTGAACATGCATATCATTTAAGCCACCTGTACTACCTGTACGATTGTATATTTGATGGATGAGTGGCCAACTCAGTATGAATTTTCCTCAAGATTACACACTGCCGCATTAGGTAAGAAATAGTATAAAGCATTCAAACAACCAAAACAGAGTAAATGCAGTCTTATTAGGTGCATGGATGTATAAATGCAATCATCGCCCCGGGGATGCTCATCCATGCGGACAGTGGGCCGTCACCCATGCAATCATCGAACCTGGAAAATATCATCCAATCGAAATCATCGAACCTGAAAAAACATCACCCAGTCGGAACAATACGTGCCATGTATGCATAATTAGCCAAGTCATTATTAGTCCATTTACAACCAGCCAATTTAAATAAGCTCAAAGTTCACTACGGGGAGCATATGACCAGCGTAGGCCGACAGCTCGGGCATAGTGTCCCATTACCACTATTCCCGGCTCATGAGGCTACCATCTTAGGATGTTTAATAGAAACCTGTCGACTAGTGGCCAATCGTATTAAAGTATATAGGGCTTACCATCGCATGATTGCACGGTATAAAATATCGAACCCATATAGAGACAATACCAGAATAAAGCCACATAGGACAATTATCAAAATAGGCCTCATAGGGCTAGTATCAAAACCATATGATAAAAGACCATCCTTGAAAACCATTGGACTTAACAACCTTGGATGGTAGGCCCACATCTATGATCCATCTAGACCACCACTTAATAACCAACAAGTCAAAGGTCCATTTTAATCACAACCAGTCAGGTTACATCCCAAGTATGGGTGTACATTTATAGGTGGGGTTTTCCCACTAATGTACCAGTTCAAAGTCCATAAGCAATACATAAATAATCTACAAGCATGAATAAATATACAGGATGAATCATTAAGCAGGAAATATAGCAATTCAATTTCCAACAGTTAACACATGTGATTATAAGAAAGAGATATCAATTATAACTTTTCATAAAAACTATAACTTAAGCTAATGAGAAGATGAAAAGCTCAGGGGGAAGAATCATCACCTTATACTTTGAATCGTCTTCTAGTGTTTCTAAATGCTTGCGCCCTTAGGATTTGTATCCTACCACAAATCATGAATGTGTACAATTAGGTCCAAGTTCTACTCACTACTTAGGTTTAAGATCATGGCCTAGGATTTGAATTATTTATCTTAGGGTTTAATTTTAAATTTAGTTTCTAGGATTTGAACCCTAGTTGGTGAATTCATTACCCTTTAACGTTAATGATATAACTATTATTTGTGACCATGGTATTAATTAGTATTACAATTGAACTATAATGATACAACCTATTATTACAGATAATATGTTCAAGGTTTAGATTATGGAATTTGAACTCTATTTCGTATGGCCATCTATGGTATTGTTAATAAGAGTAATGAATGAGTAAAATTCATAAATAATTTAGTTATAAATTTTGAGAATATTACAACGGCTAATATTATATTAAGTTACCTAACAACAACCTATGATGAATATTAATGCTAATAGTTCCAAGGTAACAATGTCACTAATATTAGCTAGCATAATACTAATAATCATTTTGATGAAAATAAATAGTATGCCCTAATGTAAATCTTAATATTTTAAGAACGGCGAAATGAAATGCTAATATCTTAATAATGACAAATTCCATATGTATTAACCAATGTTGGTAAGGATAATTTATTAATGGTTTGTTATATCTAAATAATAATAAAAAAAAAATGATAATAATAATACAATGATAATTGAAATAATTTCAATATGGGAGGAAAATGGGGACTCACCTAGTCGACTTAGTTGAGTCAACTTTACTCTCCGTTGCTTGTCTCACTCATCTTCTTTCCTTTCCTAGGCTAACCCAAATCAGACCAGGTCCAACCTAACCCAGCTGGAGTCGGCCTCAACTGAGTTGACTCAGTTCCAGCTAAGTTGACTCGGTTTGGGACCGAGTTGACTCCAACTCCACTCTCTTTCTTCCTTCTTCTTCCCTATCGTCTCCCTTTTCTTTCTCCATTCTTCCTTCCTCCTCTCTCCTCCTTCTCCTGCCATAAGACTAGGCCAAGCTTAGACTCAGCTGAACCTGAGCTTAGCTCGGACTCACCAGTGAGTCGAACTCGGCTCGATTTGAGTCGAGTCAGTGCAGCAATGCACGCTCTCCCTCTCTGTCTCCTCTCCTCGTCTCCTTCTCTTTTCCCCCCATTTTCTCTTCTCTTGCTGGAACGACCAGCAGCCACTGGAGCAAACCGGGCCCATCACCAGGTCCAACAATGCAGCAGCTCCTCTCGACCAGACTTGGTGTGGTAGCAGCAGCCGCATCGTTGCATCCTTCTTTCCCTCTCTCATTTTCTCCTTCTTCCATTTCTTTCTTCCCTTTCTTCTCCTTTCTATTCCTCTGTTTACCGTCTTTTAGTTGCTGCAGACCCAACGGAACCGTTTAGACGGTTGGATTAGTCCCAACTTGAACCGAAATCAACATGGTTAGGCCGAGGAAGATGATTGGCGTCCATGGCAGACTCCCACATACTGCCTCTTTCTACAATCCGACCGCATGGGACGGTTCATATCGGCTCTAAGAATCTTAAGGATAAGCTTTTTTGAAGCTTTAGGATATCTTGGGTGGTGGGTTTGAGTTTTGAGAGAAACAGTCATTTCTAGAGTTGCGGCTGCAAGAACGGCTATGAGAATGGCGAGGTGCTCGATCCTCTCCCTCTAATAGTACTGCCCTAACGCTCCTAAGCCGTCGGATCGAGAGAAAACGGTGTGGATTTACTCCGTCCGAAACCTTCTTCAAAACAGTGGGAGGATATGAAATCGGTTGTGGTTTTGAAGCCTTAAACCACAGCTAGAATGGACGGCCGAGATGGGCTCGAATGGAGGGCTAGGATTAGAGGTTTTCTCCTCACACGGATCGCCCTCGTGGCAGCAGTGAAGAGTTTTCCATTTTTAGATAAGGTGAGTTTGTAAAGCCGGATCGCGCCCAAAGTCGTGTGCAATCGCGTGCGGGGCCTACATGTTTTTGGGCGGGGAAATCTGCCCAACCCGATGGACGGTTTAGATTACCTACTTGGGTGATCATGGTGGGCCACGAACAACCCCAAACGGTCATCCAACCGTTGCGTTAAAACCAGAGAGAGAGAGAGAGAGGAATCTCTCTTTTTTTGGTAGAACACGGGTCAGCACGGTCTGACCGTGTTGACAGGCCTGGTGCACCTCGAGTGCACGACCACTGTGCACATGCATAGCCTCAAAGTGGGGGTCCTCAGTGATGATCAGCGAGATCAGATCCCTTCATTCTCCTTGGAGGGCCCAAACAAAGCCTCTGACTAAAGATCAGGTAGATCTAAGGTTTATGTGGGGCCCTCAACCCGATCTGTAGATCCTAATGGTGGTTTCTCGTTGATCTAATGGCCGGATCATCTCGGGCTTAAACGTCAATGGTCGAAACGGTCCAATGGTTGTTTGTATGTCTTTTGTAATGATTTACTAACTAGGCATTAACATTAATCCTAAATTTTAGTATGAACTACATACATCATTATTTATTTTCCCTTATTACTATCCTTATTACTGTTATTATTATTATTATTTCCTAAGGTATTTATCATGGTTTGCATCTGGATCAACACATTTTATTTTCTGTAGGGCTTAATAAGAAAAATTTAAATTTGTAAGTGAGTCATGTTTCCTAAATGCATAGATTATTTTACAATTTATGAAGATCCGACGATCGGATCAGCGATGACTCCTAAGGTTCTCGGCCTAGTTTAGGTGAAAATCATTGGAACGATTTAGTACTCAAGTGGCCTTGGAGACTACTCATAGGGAAGTCAATGGTGATTATGATGATTTAAACCCTTAAGTCCTATCTAAGAAGACTCCAGTGCTAGTGGCTGATAGAGACTTTCCATGATCTATAATGAATATTTTGGATGGTCAATCTTTCGGTTGAACAGGCGTATAATTTAAACCTATGATAGCTCTTACGATCATATGGTTGGCATAAGTCGAACAATGTGCGGATCGTGCGGTCTAAGGCCTGTGATCACTAACGTGGAATTCAATTGTCTGGCGAGGTTATTAAAATTCTAAACCAGGCTTCTCTGATGACCTGATAATCTACCTTGAAAACGGGCAGCTTGATTAGTGTCTATACTATATTAGGTTTACATCCTAACACTCGAGTACTAAAAGTATGGGGTGTTACAATGGGGGAGACTTGGAGACGGGAACAATCAAAGACGGAAGGTAGTTTTTTCAACCCGAGCAACTGCGAACAGGGGTTTCACCCTATTCGTGGCAAACCTTCCTTTCAACTGTATCCATGAGGATACATACAAGATTTTCCAGCGATATGGCATGGTAACTGATGTTCATATTCCACGCTTCCCTAACTCCCCAAAACCCAGAGGTTACGCCTTCATGAGGTTCCAGTACAAAGATGAAGGGAGAGCTACCATGGGTGTTCTCGACGGCCACAGAATTGATGGTTGCATAGTGCAGGTGATGGTGGCCAAATCCAGAGGTATCTATTCCTCCACCCTTCCTCGTCCCCATTCTGATGTCCATTTCTCCACCACGGGCAATCCCAACGAGGACCCTATCGCTTTCAACCCTGGCCCTATTCCCCCCAGATATTCTTTTGTAGATACCCTGAGAAATAATAGCCATAAAGACCCTCGAAGGGCATCCTTGCCAAAGTCTCAGCTAGAAGCCGATGAAGTCACAACAATAGCTGATAAAGGAGAGGCAGAATCAACTCCGACTAGCTGTGGTAGGGATCGCCTCATCAGCTTCAGTTTCAGTTCTTCATTTGATTGAGAAAATTAGGAAATTGACCTTCAACGCCTTTGCGGTTGATGTTGTGTGATTATCCCCAGTGATGTTCCTAATCTATTTTAAATCCAAGCCAAAACTCCTTCAGTTCATGGCTGAATCGGACTTGCACAAGAAGATGGAGCTGGAAGACATCTATCCATGGTCTACAACAGCCATATTGGGGGCAAAGGGATTCTGGATGAGATTGTACGGCATTCCAACTCACGTCTGGATCGAATTGGTGATTACCGATCTAGGGAGCTATTTTGGGCAGATTATTAGAATCGACACAAATAGTAGCCTTGGGCTATTCCAGATGTTTGCCAGGATCAAGATCCAGCTTAAACCTGATATGAACCTGCAACAGGTCCTAAAACTGGTGTTAGAAAAGGTTTTTCCAATTTTCGCGGTACTGGAAACACCGAATCTATTCGTAGTGCCCACGAGCTCCCCCAGGCCTAAGGACTCGGCTCATAAGTAAGATGAGACTACCCAAGAATGGGTAGACAAAAGTTTTGGCCCAGGGCAGTTCGGCCAGATTATTTGCAGCCCAAATGTTTGATCCAAGGAGGGGCTCCGTGAGTCATCTCCCATAACCCCGGTTTTGCCATTAGTCCATCATCGCAGCAGGAGTAGAACAGGGCAAATCCCAACCAGCAGCACTCAGATCCCAAGGTCGCTCCCAGCCCCTCTCGAAGCACAGCAAGGTCATCCTATAAGCATGGTTAGTAGGGTGACATTTGCAAAGATGGGGGACTTAGAGCAGGAAAAATCTCTACAATTGATGCCATTGCCAAGGGAGCCCTTTCCTCATAGTCTACCTATTCCTGATTCTATTGATGTCTAAAGTAAGGACTCCTCAACGATCACAATCAGGCCCTCCCCAACAACAGAGACCTAGTCGTTCAAGAGATCCAGAGCATCCAATTTTGAATCCCACATAAACACGAAGGAAGCGTCAGTGCGGCAAAAGCTCTCTCCTATCCCCAGTCCCACGGCTCTCTTCGAAGTCCCAGAACAATCTCCACTAGCAGTTGTTGCCTAGTCAGCTCAACGTTATCAATGCCAGGGGTGTTTGAGGTTGATAACCAATAAACAACACCCCCCAGATCAGTCCTCGGCCCAGTAGAATGGCAGTACATCCCCTCAACAGCAACTCAACCAAGAACACTTACCAATAGAAGACAACACCCAAATGCATTATGTTGTCCATCATATTGATCTGGTGCGTAGTAGAAAGCACAAGAGAGCCATATCGGAAGGGAACACCCCCCTTGAGAATCCAATGGATCTAGGAGTGCAAGGAGAAGTCTACAACATGCTACGAGATATGGCTCGACTTTTGTCTTCACAGGAATTCCTTCAGCAAACTCCAATACAGCAGCAACCTGTAACCACTGACTCCCCTACCCCTTCTCATGTGAGCATGCTGTCGACCTCCCCTATTGACGTCCAAGACTCTGGGCTATTGGAAGTAGATATGTCCCCATATTTCTCCCCAACCAAAGAAGGAACTGGACCAGATGGCCCAATAGGTGCTGTCATTGAGGTATCCTCACCTCATGAAATTAGCAATCCCAGGATGTTGGGTAACAAGGGACATAACCAGGTGATCTCCCATGACCAGAACAACAACCAGGACGTGGTTCTTGTAGGTAACAGCCTAACAGTTACAGGAAAAGGAAAGCACCCATTAACCAGTGAGGGGCTCCTACATACTCCCAGAAGAAGGCGAGGAATTTATTATACCAGAGGATCCTGAGATTCCAGATTAAGGAGAATGAAAAGGAGGGCCGTTAACTCGGGTTGTGTTATGGATGGATAAAATCCTAGTGTGGAACACTCGTGGGATTGGTAACTCCCGTACCATCCGAACTACTAGGAGGCTCATCAAGAAATTCAACCCTATTGACGTCCAAGACTCTGAGCTATTAGAAGTAGATATGTCCCCATATTTCTCCCTAACCAAAGAAGGAACTGGACCAGATGGCCTAATAGGTGCTATCATTGAGGTATCCTCACCTCATGAAATTAGCAATCCCAGGATGTTGGGTAACAAGGGAAACAACCAGGTGATCTCCCATGACCAGAACAACAACCAGGATGTGGTTCTTGTAGGTAACAGCCTAACAGTTACAGGAAAAGGAAAGCACCCATTAACCAGCGAGGTGCTCCTACGTACTCCCAGAAGAAGGTGAAGAATTTATTATACCAGAGGATCCTGAGATTCCAGATTAAGGAGAATGAAAAGGAGGGCCGTTAACTCGGGTTGTGTTATGGATGGATAAAATCCTAGTGTGGAACGCTCGTGGGATTGGTAACTCCCATACCATCCGAACTACTAGGAGGCTCATCAAGAAATTCAACCCTATTGACATCTAAGACTCTGGGCTATTGGAAGTAGATATGTCCCCATATTTCTCACCAACCAAAGAAGGAACTGGACCAGATGGCCCAATAGGCGCTGTCATTGAGGTATCCTCACCTCATGAAATTAGCAATCCCAAGATGTTGGTTAACAAAGGAAACAACCAGGTGATCTCTCATGACCAGAACAACAACCAGGACTTGGTTCTTGTAGGTAACAGCCGAACAATTACAGAAAAAGGAAAGCACCCATTAACTAGCGAGGGGCTCCTACGTACTCCCAGAAGAAGGCGAAGAATTCATTATACCAGAGGATCTTGAGATTCCAGATTAAGGAGAATGAAAAGGAGGGCAGTTAACTAGGGTTGTGTTATGGATGGATAAAATCCTAGTGTAGAATGCTCCTGGGATTGGTAACTCCCGTACCATCTGAACTACTAGGAGGCTCATCAAGAAATTCAACCCTTGCATCGTGGTTATTCTGGAACCAATGCTCAGAGATGTCAGGAGAGTAGGGACGGGCCCGGCTCTCAGTTTCCACTCTTCCTGCTCAAATACGGTTGAGGGTGAAAAGATTTAGATCTTCTTCAAGGACCATATTTCCCTCTCTATTTTAAATTCATCCAATCAAGCTCTCTCTTTTGCAGTGTCCGTGCCACACTTCAACAATTCAATCTTTCTGACAATCATCTATGCTAGTTGTGATTCAGTCCAGAGAAGAGCTCTATGGAACACCTTGGCTTCCTTTTCCACTGCAGTCAATGGCCTGTGGGCTGCATGTGGGGACTTCAATGCAACCTCGGCGGTGTCGAAAAGAAGAAGTAGGCGAACTACAAACAGATCCAGCTCCAAGGAATTCTTGGACACCATCAACGCAGCAGGTCTACTCGACGCTGGGTATATTGGTAGCCGTTTCACTTGGTGTAATAACTAAGGGGGCTCAACGAGAGTTTGGGCCAGGCTAGATAGGGTCCTCATCAACACTCAGTGGTCAGATCAGTTCCCAGCTTTTCAGGTTCAACATCTCCTGAGAGTGAATTCGGACCATGCTCCACTATTGCTGGACTTCCCCACCCAGAATTCTAGGGGTCTAAAACCTTTCTGTTTCCAACAAATGTGGCTCCTCCACGATTCTTTCTAGCAGGTGGCGAAAGATGTTTGGTTTGCGAAGGTTGTTGATCACCCATTCTTCAATGTGCTGATCAAACTTGAGAGCATCAAGAAGGCCCTTAAGGTTTGGAATAAAGAGGTATTTGGGAACATTTTTTAGCAAGTCAAACTAGCTGAATGTGTTATGATAGATATTGGGACTAGAATGCAAGACAGGCCAATGGATATAGAGCCAGACAGCAATCTACAACAGGAATTTAACGAAGCATCCTCCAAGCTCAGCCACTTAGAGCTCATGGAAGAGACATTTTGGAAGCAAAAATCCAGGGTCAGCTGGATGCAAGCGGGGGACCGAAACACTTCCTTCTTCCACGCTACTGCTTCAGAAAAGCATAGAAGGTCGGAAATCAAAAGCATCACGCTGGAAACAGGGGAAACTGTTGCTGATCCCGCCCAGATTAAGAGAGCTGGGGTGGATCACTTCACAAGGTAGTTCACTGCATCCCCTAGCGCGACAGATACTCAACTTTTGGGTGTCATTCCTCCTCTCATTGCCCAGCAGCAAAACACATAACTAATGTCTCCTCCGATGCTGCAAGAGGTCCATTAGGAGGTGCTAGATATGCAGTCGGCCCAAATGGTTTCTGTGCTGCCTTTTATGTGGGCTGCTGGAACACCATCACGCAGGACATATTGCAAGCAGCTGTGTATATTTTCCAAGGGGGACCATCCCGAGAGCAGCAAATGCATTCCTGATTTGCTTATTTTTAAAATCCGTCTCCCCTAGAAGGTTCGCGGACTTCCTGCCGATTAGTCTTTGCAACTGCTTATATAAATCGTAGCCAAAATCATTGCTAATAGGCTGTCCTCAATCCTTCAATACCTTATCACCCTGGAACAGGGAGCGTTCATCCAACGCCGGCTCATTGCAGAAAATATTGCTCTAGCCTAAGAGGTTTTTAGAGATATAGATAAGAAAACTAGGGGCGAAAACATTGTGCTTAAGGTGGACATGGAGAAGGCGTATGATAGAGTTAATTGGGATATTCTTACGCTAGTTTTGTTGCGTTTCAGCTTTCGCCAAGAGTGGGTGAGCATAGTGGAAAGCTGCTAGGCGACGGTCTGGTTCTCAGTGTTGATTAATGGGGAGGCTGTTGGGTTTTTCAAATCATCCAGGGACTTACGTCAAGGAGACCCGCTATCCCCGTCTCTGTTCATCCTTTCTGTAGAGGTCCTCAGCTACAGCCTAAAAGTTTGATGGAAGAAGGGCCGGCGATCCCTTTCAAATTACGTCGTGGCTGCCTCTCGATCTCCCACCTACTCTATGCGGATGATACACTTCTCTTCCTCAATGGAGGGATAATGTCGGTCAAGGCCATAAAGGCTTTTCTTGATTCCTACTAAGCGGTATATAGGCAATCCATTAATCTCAGGAAAAGTTCTTTCATTTGTTGCAACAACATGCCTTCTGATATAGTCAGGGCCATCGAAAACACTCTAGGTATAGTAAGAACAGGTGATCCATTTACATACCTTAGTGTGCCACTTACTACGAGCTAGCAGAATGCAACTATGTTCCAGCCACTCCTAGAGAAAGTTGAGGCCTGAATCGCAGGCTGGCAGGCGAGATTCCTCTCCCAAGCTGGAAGAATAGTTTTCATCTAACATGTGCTTGGAAGCATCCCTGTACACTCTTTGGTGGCGGTTCACATCCTGGCACAAGTGCTAGCTAACTTGAAAAAATGTTTTGCACACTTCTTCTGGGATTGGACGGAGGGTAAAGGTAAGCATCATTGGAGAAGTTGGAAATCGATAGCGCGGCCTACAAAGGAAGGGGCCCTTGGGATTAGAAGATCATCTAATGTTATGAAAGCATTCCGTCTCAAAATGGTCTGGGACATTTTGAATAAGGAGAGTGCCACCCCCCCCCCCCCCCCCCATGCATTGCCTATGTGGAGGAAAATTACCCACATGTTACCTCTCGTAGAAGCTTCCTCTCAAATACAAATTGGGAACGGAGAGAGCAATTTTTGGTCCTCAAATTGGACGAGTTTAGGCCCTTTGCGCTCCCTGGAAGACTGTGGATTCCATAAGTGCTGCAAGAGTACAAGATTAATCAAATTTTGAGCTTGTCTGGTCCATTACCCCCTTTAGCGGCACTGCTTCATATTCCCTCTCATGCTATTGACTACATCTTTCAAGCAGGCCTGTGCCTTGGCCCAGGGTCAGACAAATGGTTCTGGCCTTTCACTGCTTCCGACCTTTTCAGCATTAAATCAGCTTGGAATATTGGCAAAACTAGCTCTGATCGAACAAGGTGGGCCAAAAGGATTTGGCATGCATCTCTTCCCCCTAAGATGTCCCTGTTAGTTTAGAAAATTCTGATGAAAGCGATTCTGGTTGAAGTTGCGGTGCAAGCCAAAGGGATTTATCTGGCTTCTAGGTGTCATTGCTACAACATGGATCCTCCGTCAGACCAGCCAGACCACGATATTAAGACCATCAGCCACCTATTTCTTAAGGGCAATCTGGCGAGAGCACCCTGGATTCACTTTGGGATCAAATTTGGAATCAATGTGCAGAACGCCTTATCAGTGGAGCAACGTCTGTCTCAGTGGTGGTCGATCCCAACTGCTAGGAAGGACGACTCAGTTGCCCAAAAACTTCTCCCCTGCTTCATCTGTTGGGAGCTTTGGAAGGCTAGAAATGCGGTGGTGTTCAAAGGTGTGCACCCTTCCCTCTCTAAGCTTATTGCTCGGGTAAACTAGTGGACTAGAATTTCTCAGGACCATGGCTCAGTTGCTGTTGCGTCGCAGCATTTTGCTAGGATGTAGGCCCCTCCGAGGAGGTAGCATGTTGCCGCTACCAACGTCAGGCCCCAGCCTGCCTCTGTTTTCCAACAACCGGTCAGCAGACCCGTTCGCTTGAATCCTTCCAACACTTATGCTGAGGTGGTGAGATGGAAATGCCCCGGGCCAATTGGGTGAAGATCAATGTTGATGGATCGGCCCTTGGGAACCCAGGACTATCTGGGGGAGGGGGAATTTGTGGAGGTGAGAACACGGAGTTTCTCTTTGCTTTTGTGGCTAGTTATGGCGCAGGTTCAAACGTCCATGCTGAGCTCTGGGCCTTTCATGATGGTCTTTATCTATGTCTGACTAGAGGAATGACAAAGGTGATTGTGAAATCGGTCTCTCAACTGGTTATCAACTTCATTTTGGGTGCTACGACACCAAGATGGAAGTGGAGAGCCTAACTTCATAGGATTTGGTCTCTCATGTCGAAAGCTCAAGTGGAGGTCGCCCACATCTTCAAAGAAGGTAATGCGCCAGCGGATTCTATGGCCCGTCTGGGTAGTGGGAACCAAGCCTTCACGTTCCTTGTAAATACAGATAACCTCCCTTCCCAGACCAAGGGATTTTCCTAGATAAAGTGGGCCTTGGTGCGATTAGAGCAAGCTAGCAGTAGGGCCATTTTTGGGGTAGCCTGGAGTTGCGGTTTTTTTTCTGTCTTACAGTGCAGTGCTAGTTTTGTTTTTTTTTTTTTTTAATAAAATAAAATTAACATGATAGGTGAGGCCCGTCTCTTTTTGTTGGGACCCACCCAAAGGACTGTATATTTCTGTGATTAATGAAATTGTGGCAAGAGCCCATTTCTTTTTAAAAATAAAAATTTAAAAAAATGTGTCAATCCTCCACTATTCTACATAACAAAATAATCCTCAATTGGATCATCACCGGGGTCTAGTACACTTTCAACACTGGTTGCCGCCCATCGCGTGCAAGACAAAGTGAGTGCAAAAGACCTTACTATCTGCCTCGTTAGTGGTACACAAAAACTACTCGGACCATCGATAGTGAACCCATTTCACAAGTTCATTAAACTCAACCTAGCATATAGACCCCATGCACCCGGGCGGGTAAGGTTAAACCCCATTTCAACTGGCCCTGACATAGTAGGAGACGCAGCCTACCGGTATCCAACAATTGTGCACTCATAAATCTACTAGGTCTAAACGTTAGAGCATCCTACTTGTACCACAGGGTTAAGGAACTTTCAACCAGGGATGCTTGTGACGCTCTGTAACCTCAATAGTTTCCGATGTCCATCATCCGCCATCTACAACAAGGCTATGAGACCATGTCCTTAGTGTCTCTAGAGAGTAGATGTACATGTCACATATGACACACAATGCATAAATCACACTATCCAAGGCATGCATCAGACTTGCACGTGTCACGCGAATCATGCGGGGTGACCCTATCTCATATAGTGTCCCCCAAGTGTCTCAAGCCGAACGACATATACTATGAACAATTGTCATCCACAACAGGCATACAAATGATGCATATGGGCATATAAATGGGCATGATATCAATTATACTAGACATGTTATCAGTGTGTCCTATCGATTCAAATATACCAACATGTTATAAAACATATCATGAGATAATTGGCCTTAATTGACATATCATATATAGAAAGTGAGAATCGAACGGTATGCCCCACTAGAAATATGGGGGTTTATGTTGTGTGGTCCATGTTAGACTAACATCGGCTCCTTATGTAGCATATAAGGCATGGGTAAGATACATACACCAAGGTGGGGTCAATTAGGAGTGACCTGGATGGACACCCACATGTACAACATATGTCCCACTAGGCTACCAATCTATTTAGGTACATGGCCTACTGATGATATCCCAAAACAATCAAATTATCAATGACATCTCTATAATTACTCTAATAAGATGACCTGCATTGTTTGAACATTACCGATGTAATCAACGATTATAAACTGGTGGTTAGTAAGTAGGATATGATCTTGCGCTAGTGACCTTATGAGTCTTGGGATCTCATCATTTCAGCCAAAGTATATGCCTTAACAAATTTATTGTAACCATAGTGTCAACATTACGTAGCTACACTAATTAGGTATTTTAAATTGATTTACTAATTAATTCCAAATCACGTAGATACCATCGCCATTTGCTTAGTAATGCAGATGATGACAAACATAACCAAAATCTAATGGAACCCGAATCCAGGGATTTCCAAGTCCAAAGGATTTCTGCCCCAATTCCTTGTGGTGTGGTCCACCCGAGCTATGGATCAGCCTGAAAATTTGGAACCATGATCTAACATGACTTAAGAGAAGGATGGGCAGTGTGGATGACACATAAACATCAAGGCGGGTCCCACTCGAGTGCTACCAAAATGGGTAGCCCTCCCTGCCCATTGATTCCATTAGAGCAGTCCACCTAAGATTCGAATCTCCCTCATTTTTAGACCTATGGCCTAACATGATCTATCAAAATGGATGAACGGCATGGATGAAGCATATATACCATGGATGGTCCCATGAGTGGGCCCCACTCTACGTTCGTGGTTGGCGTCCGCCTACCCATTGGGCACTGTGGCATGTTTTATATATATATATATATATATATATATATATATATATAGTCACACCATCAAAGAAAGCCCATTTGGATAATCTACTCCATTCATTGCGTAGGCCGGATTAAGTGGGGCCAATGGGCTTTGATTTGGACGGATTTGGATGAACATGGACTCCATAGTGAGCCTTGGAAGATTTCAACAATAGTAATTTGCTTCCCTCAGTGCGGACCACTTACGAGTCTGATTTGTTTCATTTTTCATCCCATGCCCTAAAATGATTTAAGGAAGCCATTTGAAGGTTCCGGTTAAATATATACATCAAGACGGTCCCACTTGTGAGACCTATGCTTGGCTAGGATAGGTTAACGCCCAGCATGCATGACTACTTGTATATGTATTTTTTTATACACTTTCAGGATGGGTTGCATGTGGATGATCTACTCCATCCACCATCTTAGCCAGCTCGAACGGAGCCCAATATGCCTTGACTTGGGATGGTTTGGCATCGTGGACCCCACTGTGGCCATGGAAGATTTCAATAATAGGGGATTGTTTCCCTCCGTATGGTCCACTAAAAAATCGGATTTACCTCATCTTTTGCCCCATGGCCTAAAATGATACGAAGAAATTGGTGGATCATCTTTTGCCCCCATGGCCTAAAATGATCCGAAGAAATTGGTGGATGGCGTGGATTTCATAAATTCATCACGTTGGGTCCATGAGTGGAAACCCACTTCCCCTGCCCTCGTACAGGTGGTGTCCCTGACGCTCGGGCTCACCAGCCCCTGTATCATTACGGTGTGGTCCACCTGAGATTCATCTCGGCTTTATTTTTTTGGGCCAACGGCCAAACCAAGATGGAAGTTCGGATGGACGAAGATGATGAGATGTAAACATCATGGTGGGGCCCACGAGTGAAGGCCACACTCCCCATTTGTATTAATGGAGTCTTAACACTGGATAGTTCAAGCATCTCACGTTGATAGCGTCTAACGTCCGTACATTTTTGTGTGTTTACTTTTGAAAGGAAATGGCAAGTACTCGGGGTCCACGTAAGAAATCTAGACCATCCATTGGCCGGGGCAACTCATATTATGTCCAAGAACCTCTAACCAAGCCTAAATTAATTTGTGTCTTTCCTTCCTCAATATATGTGTGATCTAGTCAATAGGTCGGATAGGAAATAAATATCATAATGGTCCACGCTGTGATAGCGTGCAGGGCATGCTTTCCAACAGTATGTCTCACTTGTGGGCCCAACAACATCATAACTAAAAGAAATTGATGAAGGAAAGTAAAACAATTGAAGAAGAACTGGCCATTGGGGTGGACCCCCACTACTATGGGGTCCACCATACAATCTGTATATGATCAAGGTGGGTCCTACCCTTATGGGTACACTAAAATAAAAAAAAATTACCCAGAAATGAAGGGTTTTGGACCCTCCCATGCACTCATAACAATGGATGAATGGTTGGATCAACTTGGATCGGTGATCAGACGGATTAGATGGTGAAGTTTCTCTCATGAACTCCTCTAATCTTTCCTCAAGCTCTAATCTCTCTTAATCCCTCTCTTAAAATGACTTATTTCTATCAAACACTGCAACGTCCTGGATTTTCACTATTTTGGATTTTCAAAAATCCTTTAAAAAAAATTCCTAAGTAATTAACTTATAATATCATTTACTGACCATCAGTACTCAATGTTAGTTTATACATGGGTGGAACCAGTAAAGAACTGCACAAGTCTGATTAATCAACCGAAGGAGCCAATGAATCTGCCCGATCATTTGAACATCAGGTGTAACCCTATGATTTACCAACATAGGACCCAAATCTAACCGACCCGTCGCTAACTAATTAAGACAAGCATAACTAAATTAAAGATCTAACCGAAGCCGAGTCAGATAAGGTCCGGTTCTTAACTAATAGACCAAATCATCCCCGTTACTCTTTTAGCCTAAAACCGATGGTTTAGAGTAATCATGATCAAATCTCCACTTTCACAGGCCACATTATGACCATAGCTAATCCAAAACCTAATCATTGCCCACAAGAAATCTCATGACTAAATTCATTCCAGAAATGCCCCAATTTTCTGAACAAGCTCTAGACTGCTCGTTGGCAGGCCACTAGTTTCAAAACTATAGAGAAATGTCCGTCTTACTGGACTCGACGTTTATCGTGGGAGTCGCACCTGGGAATGGTTTAGAACCACTTAACTTGAGCCAAAGGACGAGTGCGTGAGAAGTACAAATACCTTAAAGGAAGAAGCTGAAACTTAAGTGAATTGAGTCATCCACTCTTATGCAAAGTTGAGAATTTCGGACCGACCAAACTTCACATGTAGGGTAAGGATATTTCCCTGCTCATATCCATATAGCCGTGGCCCTGATCGACCATTGATGACCATTCAACAGATTTCTAATCATATTTGTCGATCGAAGCATCCAACTGGCGGGCTGATCATGTCTATACGTAGATCATCATTAGGGCTAACTAACCTATGTTGTATATCAATATGTACACCCCATAATGGGCCCTAGAGGCTAGAAAAACTCTCTCATAGGGCTAGTATAGTAAAAACCCAACACTTGGGGCCATTTGCACCAAATCTGACATTATAAAAGGGGCTTCTTTGGGGCTCCCCTCTCCTCATACGAATTTGACCTAGGAGGAAAGGGGGAAAAGGGAGAAGAGAAAGAGGAGAAAGAAGGAGAAAGAAGAAAGGAAGAAGAGTGGAACTGAGAGTGAAGAAGAGGGAAGGTGGGTCATAGCTTTAGTGGGGTCCAGAGGAGACCGATTCTTGCAACTCCTCACCTCTTCCTTAACCAATCCATCATCCACGACCGGAAAGAACCCTCTCCGCCAATTGGGTAGGTAAATCCCTCATCCCTTTCTTGAAAACCCTCGTGTTGAGAAGGGATTGGCATAGAGTTCTAACATGCAAGTGTTTTCTTTAGGGATTCCGACCGATCGACCCCATATGTACAATCCATAGGTGCGGACTATTATTCTTAGGTGGCCTAACACTAATTCTAGTATGAATTTTATGATTTTGAATGTTTGGGTGAAGTATTTGTATAACCTAGAGAGAAGTTAAACAAAACCTTACATGATAGATCCCCTAGTGACATGAAATGATTATGCATTATGTCACGCCCCAAACTCAGAAACCGGGCTCACGAAATTCCTGATCTCCGAATCCGGCACCAACAGCCTCCGTAGAACCCCATTCTCGGCTCCCAGCGCCCATTCGCCAGGTTCCGATCCTGGGATGCTACGAGGAGGATTTTCAACGGCAGTTTGATTCGTAATAAGCATAACCAAAGGCATAACCCACAAACAACAACTAAAAATTCCATTACATTTCCACTGTGATCAAAAACTTTACAACTACAATGAGCATAAAGGGAAATACAATGATGATGAATCAAAATCTCTAAAGTGATCTGTAAAGTACTCCTGCCTCAGCGCTGCTGTGCACCAACGTCACCTGCACGCAACGGTCGTACATAAGCTTATAGAAAGCTTAGAGGGTAGTGAAAGTGTGTGCGCAAGGTAGTAATATGAACATGCAGTATCAGAGTAATGCGGAATATGCAGATGGATCCATGAAAACCATTAGCCGTACCAAAGCTATGCGATGCAAGACATGAATGATATCGGCCATCCCAAGGCCATGCGATGTGAAATGCAACTCAAGCATACAAATCCTCATCTATGTCCACACATCAATACTGCTCAAATCTGGAATATCACCGGGGTCTAGTACACTCTAAACCAGATCGCCGCCTCATCGCGATTAATAAGGTAAGTGAAAAAGACCTCACTATCTGTCTGCCAATATCGGGCACGACTCGTCGATAGCGGACCCATTCCTCGAGCTGGTCAGACTCAGCCTAGCATTGCCCCCTACACTCGGGTGGGTAAGGCCGCACCCCCTTCCAACCGACCACGACACAGTGGAGAGCGCAACCGTCTGGTAATCGACACTCAACGCTCATCTACCCACTCAGTCTAAAAGTTGGAGCAACCTTTTAGTACCATAAGGGTTTAGGGACTTTCACCCAGGGATATCTATAGCACCCCATGTAGAACAAGATTTTCGGTATCCAATCCTGCCAACCACGATGCGTCTGTGGTGGCTACGACCCCGATGTCGCTAGGGCGTACAGTAATCATATCACACGATGCGAGATGCATGAATCACACTATCCAATCATGCAGCAAATCTTTGCACGTATCATGCGCTCATGCAGGACAACACCGCCTAATCGGGGTCCCATAAACAATCTGCCCGAAGGCATATGCTATGATCAGTCACTCTCATATCAAGCATACATATGATGCGTATGATCATGAGTCATGAAGCTATACTAAACATGTTATAATGAGATGAACTATCCTTACAATGTAAATAGGCCTGGGCTGCCTATACACAATAAGTACGGGCCTAATAATGGACCCTAAGGAGAGTCGTAATGTGGACATCCAACCAGCATTACACTTGAAATGTGGACGTCAAACCAACATTGCTTCCAAGGCACGATCGTCATAAATATCGCTCATATTCTATGTTAGGATCACACATTGCAATGGACCTTAGGTACATCCCATTGAGCTTTAAATATATCAAATTAGCCATGTCATATGGGCCTTTTATTCTTCAATTGAGCCACATAAATGGGCCACACCAATGGGCCTTATGTGCATTGCAATGGGTCATAACCCGTGGGCCTTAAACTACATCAATTGGCTCTCGACCCATGGGCCTTAGACTACATCAATCGGGCCTAAATCATAGGCCTTATATAGATCAAGTGGGCCTAAACCCATAGGCCTTAACTAAATCAAATGGGCCTAATCCCGAGGGCCTTAGAATACTTCAAAATGGGCCCAATCTCATGGGCCTTAGAATGCTTCAAAATGGGCCTAATCCCATGGGCCTTTTATAAATCAAAGGGGCCTAACTCATGGGCTTTTTATAATTCAAATGGGCCTAAACCCATAGGCCTTTTGTAAATCAAATGGGCCTAACCCATAGGCCTTAAATAATTCAAGTGGGTCACACCCAAAATAGGCGGTCCACTTGATCTTAAATCTACCTCATTCTTTAGCTCATGCCATTGAAGGTCCTCCCAAGTGGGTGGACGGTTGGGATGCTGTACACCCATCATGGTGGGTCCCACTGTTCAGTGGACAGTGCGGACAGAGCACATACATCACGAAGGGCCCCACCGTCCGCTGGACGGTGAGGGCAGCAGATACATTAAGGTGGGTACCACCGTCTGCCTGGACGGTGGACTTAAAATACATACATCATTGTGGGTCCCATGTGGGGCCCACTGAAATTTTTAAATGTCATCCAAACTGTTCATAAGGTCACTCAGACCTGGATGAAGGGAAAATACAAATTTCATCTTGATTCAAAACTTCTGTGGGCCCCAAAAAGATTTCGCTGGTAGAGTTCAATTCACACTGTTTCGAGTGGTGTGGGCCACTTGAGTTTTGGATCCGGCTGAAACTTGGAGGGGGCCTACCTGAGGAGGGGGCCCACCTCATGAACGGCGTGGATAAGACATATACATCATGTGGGGCCCACAACAGCAGCCGTGGGTGGCTGTCCTCCTGCCCGCCTCACGCTGCACGCAGCAGCTTGCAGCCGCTGCCGCTGATAGAGAGAGAGAGGCAGAGGCTCTGCCTCTTTCAAAAATCAGGAAAAACCCATTTTTCTGGGATTTTTCGAGCGTGGGGCCCGCTTTGCAAAAATCCACCCCGGCCATTGTGTTCAGTGACTCGGGGCCGTCCCAATGAGTCTAAAGTTTGAATTTTTTTAGTGTTTAGAAAATAAAATAAAATAAAACAATGATCTTGAATGGTAAGGGTGCAACTCTCTAATGCTATGGCCCACCAGACCTTCCAACCAGCCCCATCACTTGGCTCAACACCTAAAACGAGATGGGTAAGAGGATGGACGGCTTGGATTGGATATATACATCAAGGTAGGGCCTACACCAATGGTCCACCTACAAAGCTTGAACAAAGCTTATATTTGTGTTTCCATTTCACATCCAGGGACGTCCCTGGACGTGGACGGTCTTGAATAAATACAAGGTGGCCCTTGCTCGGGTGGGCCACCATGGATGGATGATCACATATAAGGTGGGCCCCACTTGTAAATGGCTTGGGGTAGAAATACATGCTTCATGATGGGTCTATTCAAGTGAGCCACACAACCATATCAAAATAAAAAAAGAACATGAAAGAGAGAGAGAGATAGAGAGTGGGACCCGCTTGTGATGGAGGGACCCCGACACTATGGGCCCTCCCTTGAAGAAATCATACAATCGAATGGGTCCTTTAACACATGGGACCACTAAAATATAAAATCAACGGTAGGGATCCTTTCCCCACCAATATGGACAGTCTAGATGACCTTCATAATGAAATAAACATCATGATGGGGTCCATGGAGAATGGCCCCATCATGGAATGATCATGATGATCCTAGTGGGCCATCGGCCACGTCTTAGGGTCCCAAGTGAGATCCAAACCATTGATCGGTTGGCCTCACTTGGCCCATCTCAGAAATAGAAAAACTACTATGATCATGCACCCACCGTCCGATCTTCTTGCTCCTATGGGCTCCTTAGCACCTTAGCTTCAATCCTAATGGAGGAGATGAGAAATGGATGGCTAGGATGGGAGATCTTGGGATAGAGAGGGTGGGAAGGTGGGCCACACTTGTAGTTTGAGAGAAATGGGGAGAGGCTTGGACGTATGATTTTTATTGCTTGGAATGGGTTTGAAAGAAAGAAATGAGAAAGAGAGTAGTAAAGAGAGAGAGAGAGAGAGAGAGAGAGAGAAGTGATAGGTGATGGATGTGATGAGTGATGGGTGTAAGAGACCCGTTGTTGACTTTGGTGGCCTTTTATGTAAGAAAGGCATGGCATTGGGAGACTTTTGTGGCATTTATGTAAGAAAAGTATGGGCATAGAAGACTTTTGTGGCTTGCTTGGGAAAGAGTGAAAGTGATGTGTACTTGACATGTGATGGATTGATGGATTGATGGGATTGATGTGATTGATGTGACACATCGTAGAGATTCTCTTGGGTTTCGCAACGCGAGACGTTTTCCTCGCACCGAACATTAGCCCACATCTCTTGACCAGGGTATCGCCTCAGCGCACAAGTCGCGACATCGGAACCGCAGCGATGGCATGGTCGCTATGGTATTGATCTTGGGTTGAGTCGATACAGGTTGACGGCATATGAATCAGGGTCGCGCGTCAATATTAGTTAAGGGTTGAAGGTTGCCGGAATTCGACCGGTAAGACCGCGAAAGTTTACGGAACGGTACAGACTAAGATACGGATCTTACACATTACTTGTTGTTCTTTAACGTGATTGAGCATGAATTTGATGAATACATGTTCATTTAATGTGTGATTCTTGTGTGATGATTTCTTATAGCTTGTAGGTTACATTAATCCTTGTTGTATATGTGTGCTTACATAAGTCCTCGATTTATGTTATGCTAACATTAATCCTTGATGCATGTTTGTGTTATGAATGAATTATAGCTCTTAATCCCACTGCTAACCCCCTCACAACACACATGCACATTCTTTTCATATTATTGTTAGTACTTGCATTTATAGGAAAATCTGAATTCCTATGTTAGTATAAGAGTGCATGACAATATTTGAGCTTAGATGATAAACCATAAATTGTTGAAGTGTTACCGAATACCATTAAATTCCTAGGTTGGTCAGGAAACTGAGAAGAGTGAAGGTGGCCCCGATGACAGGACTATCCTGAGGCTAAACCTATGGATTTGGGTGAGTGCATGTGGGCGACAATAGTTAGACTACATGGGTCGCTTGTACCCGATGTCGTCTGTCACGTGCTTGCCTGACTCGTTTGGTCTAGCCTATTTACTAACCAACCCTGTTTGCTCACATATGTATATAACCTGGAATACCCTACAACCGTTGTATCCAATCAATAACTAAATTGAAATCGATCCACTGCCTCGTGAGCTAGGCATGGTGGAATGGGACATTATGTCTAAGCTGTCGGCCTACGCTGGGGTGACGCGCCTTCCCGTAGTGACAGCAAGCGATCCCTTTCTCTCAACACTGCCCATGTGCTTGAAGTCGGGGATGGAGAACCCGACAGGATCAAGGATCACGGGGTCTTGGCCTCACATGTTAAGGGGTCTTGACCTCGCAACCAGTTCAGAGTATTGATATGTGGGTTGTATCAATTTTTTCAACCTGCTGGGTGAATGAACTTAATTAAGAACTCGGTTAACACAATCACATCGCATCGCACTAGTTAGGTCGGCAACTCGACAGTTGAGGTCGCAATGAAGGAGTGTTGTCATATGCAATCGTGAGACTGTCGCTTGAGGGAGTGTTGTGGTGAGGGCATGCAACATATCATTTATCATGCATATGCATTAACAAGATTAGTTAAGGTTTTATGAATGTTTGTCTTTCATTAAATTCATGATATAATTGATGCCTATTGTAACTTAGGACTAATAGCACTCATTGAATTAATCACTCACTCCCACTCTGGGACGGTATTTTAAAACACCAACCAGACTTTTCCGTAGATGCAGGTGATGCAGAGTATGAGGAGCCTAACAGCCCTAGTCTCAAGGAGGAGGACGAGTTGTCCTACTTCTAGCTGATGGACGGTTCTCCGTCGGCCTAATAGGCGGATTTGGATCGCTGAGTAGTGGACTCAAACCTATTCTTTTGGACATGACATTCTTTTTATGATTTTGTTAGGAAACGCCTTGTGCGACCCATATATATATATATATATATATATATATATATATATATATATATATATATATATATATATATATATATATATATATATATATATATATATATATATATATATATATTCTTTGGACTTGTATATATTTGATCTCTGTCATTTCAGTAAACTAGTTGTGATTGTGTTTCATGTTCCAAAAAATTCCACGCTGCGCATTTAAACCTAATTAAATGCAAATTGATAAAATTTGGTTATAAGTGATACTGGGGAACTTGGGAGCCGAGTGTATACACGACCCCCAATTTCCAGGGCATTACAAACACTCTCTCTTCTCTCTCTCAAATTTTCTCTCATCTTTTCTTTCTCTCTATCTTTAATCTATTTTCTCTCTTTTCTTCTCACTCTCATTTACTAGAAAATTTTGGAGAAATGAGAGGGGTGTGTGAGCTTTTTGTGGTAGAATTTTTTTGGATAGATAAGAAATTATGAAAAGAGAGAGGAGTAGAATGAGGAGAAAAAAAGGAAAGAATGATGGCTAAGGATGGGTAAGGGCATGGGTTTGTTTGACTGGAACAAGTAGGTTGTGCCCTTGGTTGGCTGGAAAGATGGGGAGATTGTCCCCTCCGCTACTTGTTGATATGGGCAGGTAGTGCCCATGGTTGCTTAAAGTGGGCAAGTTGTGCTCTTAATTGATTGATGATGCTGTGTGAAATGGTATTATTTCTCCCAATATCGTACTTGGTCTTGCCCCTGGTTGGGCACCTCTTCTTCTTTTGTTGGTGGTTCTCTTCCCATTGATCCAAGGGTGGTCCCCCATCAGATGGGCGGTCATGATGTTCCACTCAAGAATAATGGGAGGCATTTTCTCAGCATGGTCGGTCCTCCTCATCCTGACCCTTTCCAAGGTGTTCCCGGTCTAACAAACTGGATTGACGTGCATCAAAATCTTCTTTTTCTCCACTATTCCTTGAAAGCAAGTCGGTATCCCAACCCTCACTTTATTTGATTGTAGGTTGTCTTTAACACCCTTGTTCTATAATGATTCTTTGCGTGGTGTTTGAGACTACACATTTTACAAGTGGGAAGACGTACTCAACATTCATTGGTAAAGGATTGATGATCACATTCACAGTCTCAAAGTCGAAACAATGGTAGGTGACGTCTTCTTCGGAGCGTTGGATGTCAATAACTAAAATATCCAGCTCTGGTGCACTATAAGTTCCTAGGAGCTTTACCCACTGATGGAGGGTGGATGAGACAATTCCAACCTTGTGAAGCCATGGCATACCCAGAAGCATATTGAACGATCCAATGATGTCTATGACTTGAAAAGTAATGACTAAAATATCTAGGCCAATATGCACTTCGATGTATATACTACGCTAAAGCAGTGAAATAATGAGAGAATTTTTTTAACAAAGTCCATTGCAAAATTGGTTTGATTTTACGACGGACTTTGTTTGTCGCTAACGAAAAATGTGCTCGAAATTGGAGCTGTTAGTCCTATCTCGTAATTAAGATATGTGATGGATTAGATCTGTCACAAGCTTGAGGTTTCGCCTATCTTGCTTAGAAAAACTGAAATTTTTTTTTTTTTAAAATGATCTTTTGACAAAAAATTGACATTTTGAAAAAGAAAAGTGTGTAGTTTAAAGATTGCAATTGAAAAAATCAAAATTTTGAAAAAAATAATTTAACTAAGAAAATTTGAGATTTAAAATATATTGGGATTTCGAAAAGAATAGCATTTTGAAAACAAAAATCGATGAGAAAATAATTGATAAGTTGAGAGTTGTTTTAAAAAATTATGATTTTGAAAAAAACAAGTTTGAGAAATTTGAAAAAAATGACAATGTTTCAGAAAAATTGAAAAATATTGACATTTTCAAAAAACTTGGCACTTTGAAAAAAAATTGACGAGTTTGAACAAAATTAGATTTTGAAAACAAAATTGAGATTTTTAAAAAGAAATTGAGAATTTGTATTTTGAAAAAAAAAAAAAAAATTTTGAAAAGTTTGAAAGAAATTAACATTCTGATAAAAAAATTTTGAGAAGTTTGAAAAAAAAAAATGAAAAACGAAAAAAAGTAGAGATCTAAAATACTAAAACTTTGAAAAAAACAAAAAAGGTGTCATTTTGAAAAAGAAAATAAAGAAGTAAAAAAATGTGATTTTGAAAAAAAAAAAAAAGTTGAGTTTAGAAAAAAAATTGAGATTTCTAATAACAATGACATTTTTACAAATAATAATAATAATAATAACAATTTGAAAAGGAAAATTGAGAATTAAAAAAAGAAATTATGATTTTGAAAACCAAAAAAAAAAAAAAAAAAAAAGGTTCTAAAGTATGAAAAAAAAAATTATAATGTTTGAGAGAAATTGGCGTTTTATAGAAAAAATTTTGAGATTTAAAAAACGTTGAGATTATGAAAAAAAAAAAAAAAAAATGACATTTTCAATAAAAAAAAATCTAGCATCTTAAAAAAATTTGGAAGTTTGAATAAAATGGACAATTTTGGAAAAAGAAGGATTTTAAAAAGAAATTGAGATTTTGTATATATTTTGAAACAAAATTGAAAAGATTGATTAAAAAATGAGATTTTGAAACAAAAATGTTGAGTTTGAAAAAAAATTACGTTTTGAAAAAGAATGGACATTCATAATTTCGAAGAAAAAAAATTTGAGATATCGTATTTTGAAGAAGTTTGATAAAAATAAAATAAAATTGAGATATCTGAGAAAAAAATAAAATTTTGAGATGCGAAAAAAATTGAGAAGTTTGAAATTTTTTTATTTTTTTTTGAGAAGTTTGAAAAAAAAAAAAAAAGGATTTAAAAATAAATCGGTGAGATTGAAAGAAAAAAATGAGATTTAAAATTTTTTGAAAATTTTGGAACGAGTTGAAGAAATTTATTTGCGAATATATTTATTTGACAGTGGAAAATGAAAAATTACACTCATTCAGTTAGCTGGCTATCGGATTGATTGGCATTCATGGGTAGAAAAAAAATTGACAAGCATACTTGTTGCAGTGCCTCTACTACCACCGCCTCATGTGCTACTGAAGCACACGTGCGAAATTGCAGGAGCCATTCATCAGGTGGGCTCCACCGTGATAATAAGGCTACATTGGTAATCAATGGATGGCTATAAGACTTGGCAAATGTGTGTTAAGTTGTCAATTTGATTTGAACGCTTAGCCCCTTTGATGAATGGCCCAGCCATCATGGACCATCTGTCCGATCCAAGCTGTCCATCTTGTAGAGGAGCTCGGGACAGTTGAACCCATGTTTACCTCATACATCAATGCAAGCGCACGTGCCGGTCATAGCGGTCACAAAAAGATCGTTCTGCTTCGTCCAAACTTGTGGCAGAATGATTTCTTTTTTGGGTCACACCGAATTTGATCCAAAACCATCCCTTCCCAACCGAAATTTCGAGTAGAATGCAATGGACGGAGTGGATTTCACTTTTGATGCTGATCAGGGGCCCACCAAGCAACGCATCAAGGAGCGGTCCTGTTTTCACGTCCGGACGTGCCCGGTTTTTCCGGGATGTTGTGGCCCACGATCATTTATGGTTTCGACGATCTGGACCGTCCAAGTGGAGCCCAGGTCAAGGCTGACCCTAACCATGAAGAAAAATACAAAAGCTGGGACGATCAGCGTCCCAATCATCCCTCCAAACGCAAGTGATTTGCGTTTTTCACTACCTAAACATGCATACGTGTTGCACACGATTTCGCACTCCAACAAGGTCGGTTCTCCAAACCGACCTCTCCACCGCCCTTCTCATGCTATAAAAGAAAGAGAGAGTGAAGGGGAGAGGTATTCATGAATGGGACGGTTGGGCTTGAGCTGGATCTTGGAGGCAGCCACGAGAGAGAGAGAGAGAGAGAGAGAGAGAGAGAGATTAGAGATTTTTTTTTATTTTTCCTTCTTTCTTATTTACTTTGTTTTGTTTTCATAAATTTTGAGAGAGTTAGCCCATCCATGACAGGCTAAACCTCTTAGCTAGGGATAGGAGGTGAAGCTTATAGTGTGATGGGAGAGTCCTTTGCTTGTGTTGTGTTCATACTGAATTGATTCTGATTATAGTTTAATTAAAGGGAATGTTTTTAGCCTTTAATGGTCTGTTGTGACTGAAATTACAATGGGTCTGCAATGGCTTTGAGCATGTTCCTTTCCTTTTATGTTTATGACGCCAGGAAGCCCTGTTGTTCACCATAATCTCCTGGGCATGGTCGGATGTCGGTACCCTTCCTAGCCTTCATACATGTGATTGGTTGGTAATTTGTTTAATTTTGTTGTTTGCTTTGTCTCTTGGGCATGGTTTGGTGATGAAATCCATTCGAATTCATATACCTTTCATCTCTTGAAAACTATATCAAGTAAGTTCAGTTTAATTTTCATAAAGCAGGCGTACGATCTCCCTGATCTCTACAAGTGGATCCTCTGAATCCCTAGTTCCCTTCCTTTGATTTCTCTTAAGTTTTGGATAATTATTTCACAATTCTTCATTAAATTCTAGTTAATTTAGATTTCATCTCATTCTAATTCTAATTCTATTTAGTTTTAGATAACGTACAAGTTTCAGTCCCTTGGAATTCGACCTCCGTCTTATCGAGTTATTACTACATCACAACTCTGCACTTGGGGAGTGAACAATAGGGGGGGGGGGGGGGGGGTGAAAGAAGCGTTCGAGGTACTCCTCACTGCTATTGATGGTAGGGCCATTGGATGAGCTAGGGTCGACCTAATGCTGAGGTAGGGGATCTTGGAGGACGTTCATAGGAGTGAGAGCACTCCCGGGTATCGAGATAATGATCTTTCGACTGTCGATCAGATTTTGGACCTTATGCTTCAGAGAGGAGCAACGATCCGTAGTGTGACCACAAACTCGGTGGTATGCACAATACTCATTTTCGTTGTAGTTTGGATGTAGAGAATTTGGGAGAGGCCTTGTAGAGGGGTGAGAAGTTACTTTTGCACTTGCGTGACCATGATTTGGTTGTACATTTATATTAGTGGGGTAAACTTCTTACGATTCATGTCATCATTGGTCTATTCTAGTAAGGGTATTGTGCATTACCCCTAAGTTGTTGTTGTTGTTTCGGTTATAGTGATTACGGTTACGGTTGTGAGATTTGTTGAGGTGATGGTGGATCATGTTGATATCTTTATTAGGATCATTGAAGCTGGTACTGTTGTTGTCCTTGTTGGGGAGCGTATTGGTGGCATTGAGCAGAGGAAATGATATTGTTGACTTCTGTTCGGCGTTGGGTGGAACCATTTCCATTCTCATCTCGTGCCTTATGAGTCTTCCTTCAACTTTATTCCATTTCATTAGGGCGGCCTAATGAGGGCAATGGGAGATCATCCCACCCCTTATTCCATCTTCAACTTGTTCCCCAACACGAATGAGTTGAGTGAAGTTCGCGTAAGTGTACGAGATTAAGTACCTAAAGATACTCGGGTTTGCTGAGTGAATGATCATGGACATTTATTCCTCGTCGTCGTGGGGGTTCTTATTCTGGCTACCACGACATGCCAATGTCCAACATAAGGAGATAATGTTTCATCACTCCTCTGCCTTAGGGGTTCCAGGTCTGCTTTCCCAGGCACAATGTTAAAATTGTACGCAAATCGGTCTATAAATGCTTGGAAGAGTTGTTCCTATGTCATGATTTGGTGACAATCAAGGGATGTATACTAGTCCAAAGCATCACCTTTTAAAGACTTTTGGAACACGTGGATCAAGGCTCTATCATTTCTTACCACAACATTAAGCTCCCCATAGAAGGCTTTGAGATGAATTGTGGGGTAGCCACTACCATAATATCTTTTAAATTTTATGAAATCAAAGTTTTGAAGTACTCAAGCATCTAAAAAAGGTCATAAGTCCCTGAATTTTATAAAGGGAGGATCTACCCCATGTTGTTTCTTTAAGCTAGTTCTGCATGGCCAGGAACTGCTCTTACAACTCGTCCATTTCTAATCGACTCATTTGAGGGATCGACATCCTTCACAGTAAGGTTGGTTATGCTTCTTCGTCATAGTGCCTGATTTCTTCAACTTTATGGCTCCCATGAGAGGAAGCTTATTGGAATATAACTAGATTCCTTGATTGTAAGAGCTTGTTGGAATTAAAAGGCACTCCCAATCAGGGAAGGCTAAGAGATTGGGAAGTGGCCCTTGTTATAGGTATCCACCACTATCTGCTGATTGAATTGGGCTTGGAACTAACCCCCGTTCGGGGCATCCACTAGAACATGTCTCTAGCTTCTATTAAGGGAAACTGCTATTGTTCGAAATTTATTAGGAATCCCGACTTTGGGATTGGATTAAGATTGAATCCTGTTTGTGGGAGAATGTTGGAAAAAATGCCCTTAGGTTGAGGGTTGTGCTTTTTGGTGTCAAAGGTTTTGGAAGGACTCTAACTATTGCGGTTGAACTGAGTTGGATGCTGGGAAAAAAGGTGAGAGTAGGTGGTTGTTGTTGTGGTGTTGGGCCAACTTGATTGCTGGCCAATGTGGCTTGGGCTTGCATGAATTGGAAGAACATTTCTTTTATTGCTTTCATGCCTTGTGCCAACTCTCAAATGCAGGTTGCATGTACAACTTCTGCTAGCTATGGTTGTTGATAATGAGTTTCTAGCATGTCGAGAGCAGAGAAAGGAAGAGCTTCATCTTCTTGACTGGTCATGGTGGTTTGAGATCAAGTGTAGATTGGACTGTGGAAGAAAGAGTTAGTTCGAGGGCATTTGGTTTGAATGGGCACAATTGTGTCGAATATTATTTAGTTTTATTTATTATTATTATTATTTAGGATTTCCCGGGGGTTAGAATAAATTCTAGATGTAAGTACACAAGAACTGTAATTCCTAAAAGTTTAAGAAATCATGTTTTCTAAGTTAAGTCAGGACTAGTGGAACAAACACATCTGTATTGGAGTTGCCATTCCATGGACACTTGATTGTAGGTGGATCACGCTTACATGTGCCTTTTTGGGGCATGTGTGCTCTGTTTGAGGTGTGAGGGTAATATGTTTGACTGGAGTCGCCACTAGCCGGTTACTCTACTTCCATAGTCATATAAACCCTTTAGAAATATTTGGAGAGAGAATTTAAAGGTTCTTTGTCCTAAAATGACTCTTTGATTTGCCACCAAAGATTTTGGGTAAGGGGCCACGGTTATAAAGAGGGAAGGTGTTAGGCACCTGCTCTACCCGCACAATTGTGCTATCTCTATTTCACAAGATTAAGCTAATTGCTAGGAATTGGGATTAGCTCTTGTGTACCGATGAATGCAATAGTGTGTGTAATGTAGTGATAATGCGATGCCAATGACAAGTGATGGCCCAAGTCAAATAAATCTATCATGATCCCCCTACTTATCAAAGTAGAGAAATAACTAGTTAACTCGAGTTTTTGATAGGTAGGATCTGATATTTCGGCAACCCATGGAGCATACACTTGAGTCATCTGGGTTCTTGAATGTAATGGATGCAATATGATATTGATGGGAAAAGTAAGCAGGAGGGTTGAAAATGGAATGGATGTTGTACAATGCTAATTTGAGTTTAGATGAGGCCGATTGAGGTTGGGTGGAAGCGTGAATGATTTTGTCGCAAGGGTTGGATCTTTTTCACCCCCCCTGGTAGAGGGATGAGATGGGCTATGGATGGTTAAGGGCTTTGCAAAGGTGTTGGGGATTTGAAAATGATTTGGACATGAAGAGCGTATTATTTATAGGCCTTGGGACCAGTTTTCTAGTAATTGTTGGGAAATCTAGGGGTAAAAAGCTTCAACGAATGGGATTTGAGATTGTCATGTAGAAAAATTCATCAGTTGGATTGATAGGTAAGGGTGTAATTTAGGCCAAATGGGAGGATTGTGCGGTCTTTTCGCCCTCGCACATGCTTATTATTGAACCAGGAGCACCTCCATATGCTATCTACCCTCTCATGCCAAAGCAAGAGAGCTGCCACATGGTAGGCGCACTTAGGGTGCAGCCTAGAGCATGAAAGTCTTTCTACTTTTGTAGGTAGGTTCTCATAATGGCATGCTGGCCTTGGGTCCCATGGGATGGTGTCTCTGTAGTTCCAGACGTTGATGGGCCTAGTTTTGGGCTTGTTTTTAAGCTGTACTAACTAGGTTGATGTGGTTGAGTTGGGTTGATCAGGTTTGGTTGGGTTAACTGGGTTGAGCATGTTTAATTGGGTTGAGTTGGGTTGACTGGGTTTGGTTAAGCTAAGTAGGTTTCGATAAGCTAGTCAGCCTTGGGTGGGGGTGTCTACACATTCTTGAGTTGGACATTGTACTCTACATCATCATTGTTGAGGTCAAAATCTAGACTTCCCTCCGCTCGGATATCTGAACTCCGAGCCACCTCAGGGTTCCAAACCTGCACAACAAGGGTGAGCAAAGGAGTCCCTGGCTTAAATAGGGGACCCTCCGATGCCTAAGTCAGGTCAAGGGAATCTGGGTCTAAGTGGTATTGTAGAGGAAGAGTGTGAGATATTACGTACCTGTTCCCTCCCCGCAAGACGCTATTTATACCCCCTCACCTGAGATGGACATGTCCGCATAACTCGGCGCATCTTGGGGCATTTGCCACATCCTGCGGGAGATTCAACTTCCTAGTCGTTGTGTGGTCATGCGGACGTGGGTGGTTGAGTAACCGTCGCCAATCGTGCAGTAATGGGACACCTCATGGTCCCCCTCATAAGTGGATTCCAATTCCAGTCCCAAACAGATCACCTCAACGCCAGATCATTCCAAGCTAACAGCTTCGGCCTTGAATCATTTCGAGATTCTGTTATAAATTCTGGGTAGACTGATTCAGCCTCGGGTCATTCCATCTAGGGCCTCAGAGTGAAAGCACAATAGTTGTCGAATTAGAGGTCCATCCCTCGCCTATACTCATGACTCCAAGATTAGTCCCACGCCTCGAGTCGGCTCTGGATAACCTCAGACCTCAGAGCTGAGATGTCTCTGATCTTCCCATAACAGAAGCCCCTACTCTCCGAGTTCTGACATTGACTCAGAGAGTAAGCATATACAGAATATCAGTAGCTTCCACCGTTGCACCCCCAACGCGTGCAGTCGCAATCATTTTCATATTTGAAAAGATACATACTCGGGGTTTTTCGTCCACGGGTTAACCTCAAGCGGACGCGTGGCGACGATTAAGATCTCAAATCGTCAGAGAAATCATGAGGGATCACCACATAAACCATAAGAGATATCTAGGTGATACTTTCACTGCTCAGAGCTTGTTGCCCGATGCCAGGGGCACACGACTTGACAATGATTGGGCCAGTGGCACTCAGCCACGTGTCTTCCAAAGTCGACTCGCGACGGTTCGTCTGTGGCCATCAAGTCTCACTATTAATGCAAGAGTTACTTATGGGCAATAAAAACCCCTGGCGCTCGGAGACGCCTTCATTTCTGTTTTTTGAATTCTTATTGTTGTGAGTTGCCTGATAAGGAGATTTTCGGTAAGCGTAACATGCGAGGAGAGGCAATTCTGACCGATCAGTAGTTTTCGGTAGAAGCAATTTTTAGCAACCATCCCGGATAACTTTCAGTGAGTCCCCCTCTTGCTTCCGGATCACCCTTATTTCCTTCTTCTTTTTTATGGAATGTCAATTGGCTCGGAGATGGTCCGAGACGACTACACCTTCGACGATGATTCTGGGCCAGAAAGTTCGGATGATAAGAGAGAGGCCTCTGAAGGCCCCCTTGATGAAGTACCCCTCTAATCGCCGCCCAGGAGGAGCAAAGAAGCTGGGGCTCAGACATGCCACAAGGGTGGAAAAAAGGCTTCCCTAGCCCCCTAAGATTTGACGAGAGGGCTACAAAGATGCCCACGAGTGGGCGAACTATGGAGATCATCCCAGGAGGCTCTGTGTTGGTCGAGTCTCAGATGGAATGGGTCTGATCAAAATTCGACATCCTAGACTCTGTACGGATACGAGTGTCAAAGCCTCTTGATATCGCTGAAGCTCCTGCCGAAGGGGAAGTAGCGATCTTCCTCTGCACCCTACAATGTTGATTCCGCCTACCGATGTATCCCTTCGTCTAAGCCCTGACAACTTATTTGGGAATGGCCCCAGGCCAGTTCACTCCCAATACTTGGAGGGTTTTAACCTATTCATACACAATATGGCGCCAAGTTAAGAACCTGGAACTAACACTAGAAGAGCTGATAAGTTTATACTTGATCAAGTACGATAGCCAAGAGACATAGTACTATTTCATGACCCACAGTAGTAAGGGCTCGGGGCTGGTCCTGTAACTTTCATCCTTTAACAAGGACTAGAAGAATAAGTGGTTTTGGGCTTTGGGTGTATGAGAAGCGCCGGCGGTGGAGCTCAGGAACTTAAAGACTCGAGTTCCCACCCGATTTATGCTTCCAGGTCGGATCCCGAATGGTATTTTTACAACATTTTACTGTTTGCTATACTCTGACCATCGTTTATCTTCTTTTCTGCAGACTTCTCGAGAGGGCAGCCTTTCATCACCTCGGACTAGAAGAATCAGATCTCTAAGGCTATGGCGCGTCCGAAACATCTACACTCCTAGTCGGTCCTGATCACTGTTGACAACCTTCATCGGTCTGGGCTCTACAAATCCAATTCGCTCCCCACTTCATTTAGTAAGTGTCCCTTCACTTTTTGATGAAACTAAAGATCTCATAGCTTGGACATTAATTTATCGTCCCATGTACAAGCATGGTCGAGGCCTTCGAATCTTGGAAGAGAAATGCCCCCCGTCCATCGAGGAGATGCTGAGGTCCAAACCGCAGACAAAAATGACGAGTTGGAATAGGCAGGCAACTCCTCGCGGTGTAGACCCTTCAGTCCTAATTTCTGTTGCTGCAGCCCCGTCTCCAGCTTCAATTTCTATTGCTGCAGCTCTGGTTACAGTTGTTGAAGCTCCAACACACACTGCAATCCAGGTCGTGGTCAATAATGCTTCAGCTCTGATTCCCCCTCCAGTCATCGCCTCTCGCATTTCTGAAGTGCCTCCACCAGCCCCTGAACCTTGCATAGCCATCCCGTCTTCTTCAGAGCCAGAGGAGGCCATTCGGATGGTCGATGCGATGCTCTCCCCTCCTGAAGTCGAAGATAATCTCATAGCCGAAGCCCAAGCTTCAGTAGGCAATGGGACCGGGGCAGGGGGAGCGACAGGGTCAGCTCAAGTCAGGACCAGTGGGGACAGGCTTCCCCGGGCTATCATATGTCGAGCTTAGTTCACTGGGCTACGAAGTATGCTCCAGAAGAAGAGATTGCAGCCCTTCTCAAAAAGCTGGATGACTCTTTCATAAATGACATGACATCTGTCTTCTACTAAGTATTTTTACTAACCTTTCCTGTTTTGATTTTATTTCCGTTGCGTTTATATTCTTATTTTCTTACTTTAATTCAGTCTGTCCTAAGGCTCCTTCTGACTCGAGAGAGGTTGAGGGAGATCTCGCAGAAAGATAAAGAGATAGCAGCTCTCAAGGGTGAGATCGGGACTCTTTGAGATGAGCCTACGTTCCTCCGAATAGAGCAGGCGGAACTGCGCTGATAGCTCAATGACGGAAAGGCACGAGAGCTACAACTTCAGGGGGTCATCAATGACCTTCAAGCACGATGTGTTGCTACTGTAACCGAGTTGACAGAAGTCAGGGCCCATGTCAAATCGCTCGCAAAGGACGATGCCTGATTGGGGAACGTACTGGAGCGAACCAAGGTCGAGGCAATGGAAGAGCTGAGCCGAGCAATAACGCGGGCAAAGGAAGCTTAACGGGATGAAGATGAGGCCTCCCTGGTGTTGGCAGTAGTCGTTACGGTGGATGCATTCAAGTCATCGGAGGAGAGGACCGTTGAAGCTAACAAGTTCTATAATTGCGGCTATAACGCTTTCCTAGATGCAGTCCAGGGGCTCTATCTGATTCTTAACCTTGAGCCCCTCGTCCCTGAGGATGCAGGGGAGAGACCGATTGAAGACGTCTCCCCAAACCCGGCTCCCACCTCTCAGCCTCCTCCGACCGAATAGTTTTCCCTCTCTTTTATCTCTTTTAAACAATTGTTTGATGGATGATTTTATGGATGATCTTTTTTGACACTCTAGAGAGGGCGTGATAATCGTAGTCAATTTTTTAAATGATGATTGTACTGATGATTGCTAGGTGTTAAATTATTGATTAACGAGCTAGGTCCTTAGTGAGTCAGCTCATTCCAAGGTCGTCTACCCGTACTAAGGAGTCCCCTTAATTATTTCATAGAATCTATGGTGTTTGAAATTATAAGGGCCGATCCCTTGAGGGGTCAATCCCCCCCCCCCCAAAATAAAATAAAATAAAAAAATGGCGAGCGACTTTTATAGATTTGTTGGTCGTACGACAAGCTGACCCCTTCAACAAAGGATCGGGTCATCCATGGGCTTTTCCCATAGGTATGAGGGGATCCCTTAGTGAATTTTAGTGGGTTAACGTACTAACCCCTTCTATAAGGGATCAGTCCATTAAGTCAGCCCCTGCTTGTGAGAGGTGACTTTTTTCATTTTTGACAAGTTGTTCAAGTAGATATATAGAAACATATATTTTATTAAAAGCCATAAGGGCTAGTCGCTCTGAGTGTATACTTATTGGGAGCCTTTAATGGCCAATACATCAAAGATAGTAGACTTTTAGGTGCTCGACGTTCCAGGGGTGGAGGAGCTGACGCTCTTCAAGATCCTCCAAGTGGTAGGAACCTGGTGTGGTCGATCAGACCATGCAGTAAGGCCCCTTCCAATTAGGCCCAAATACCCCAGCCCCTGACTTTGCAGTATTCTAGAAGATTCGGTGGAGGATCAAGTCGCCTGTCTGGAATCACTGAGTCTTGACCTTGGAATTGTAGAATCGTGCCACCTGCTAATGCTGAGCAGTGACTCGGAGTCTGGAGACATCTTTAACTTCCTCGAGTAGGTCTATATTGGTTGCAATCTATTTGACGTTCTGATCTTTCTGATAGTTCTTGACCCAAGCTGTAGGAAGGCCAATCTCGATTGACACCATCACCTCTGAACCATAGGATAATGAAAATGGGGTTTCTCCAGCAGAAGACTGAGCCATAGTCCTATAGGCCCAGAGGACGAATGAGAGTTCTTTGGCCAAGTTACCTTTTGTTTTCTCCAACTTTGTCTTGAGATGGTGCTTGATGACTTTCTTTACTGCCTCTATTTATCCATTCGATTGCGGGTGCCAAGGTGAGGAATACGCCTTTGAAATGCCGAGCCCCTGACACATGCCTCAGAACTTGTCGTTGTTAAACTACCTACCATTATCATATACGATAGTGCAGGGGATTCCAAACTGATAGATGATGTTCTTCCAAATAAAGTCGATCACCTTCTGCTCCGTAATTTTTGCAACAGGCTTGGCCTTTGCCCACTTGGTAAAGCAGTCGACTGCAACAATAGCGAACTTAACATGTCCTTTTCTAGTGGGCAGAGGTCCGATGATGTCGATTGCCCATTGGGTAAATGGCCACCACCTGCTCATGGGGATCATCTCTTCTGTGGGTTACCTCGGCACGGCCTCATATCGCTGATAGTTATCACACCTCTGGAAGTAGTTCCTCAAGTCCTTCCTAATGGCCGGCTAGAAATATCCTTGGCAGAGTATCTTCATTGCCAGGGCCCGACTACGGGAGTGATTCCTGCAAATGCCTTCATGAATCTCCCGAATCATATAGTCTGCTTCATCAGGTCGGAGACACCTGAGGTAGGGTTGTGAATGCCCTTTTTGTATAAGATTTAGTCCAAGACTATATATTGTGCAGCTCTAACCCTTAGACATTTTGCCTCCAATTTGTCCGAGGGGACTGTAAGACCCGTATCTTAGTCCGTACCGTTCCGTAGACTTTCGCTGTCTTACCGATAGAATTCCGGCAACCTTCAACCCTTAACTGATATTTGTGCATGACCCTGATTCATATGCCTTCAACCCATATCGACTCAACCCAAGACCTTTACCATAATGACCGCGCCGTCGATGCGGTTTCGATGCCGCGACTTGCGCCCCGAGGCGAGACCCTGGTCAAGAGATGTGGGTCAACGTTTGGTGTGAGGAAAACGCAGCACATTGCGAAACCCAAGAGAATCTCTACGAGGTGTCACATCAATCCCATCAATCAATCAATCTCATCACATTACATGTCAAGCACATGTCAAGTACACATCACCTTTCACCCATACCCAAGCAACCACAAAAGTCAAAAGTTTCTTACAAAGCCTATGCCTTTCTTACACAAAAGGCCACCAAAGTCAACAAAGCCTTACACACCCATCTCTTTCCCATCCATCACTCCATCACCCCATCACCTCACATCTCCTTACAACTCTTTCTCTTTCTCATTTCTCATCTCATTTTCTCAAGCAACCAAAACCCATACGTATGAGAAATTTCAAGCCTTTCAAGCTCCAAGTGTGGCCCACCTCTCCATCCAAAGATCTCTCATCCTAGCCATCTATTTCTCATCTCTTCCATTGAAATCGAAGCTAAGGTGTTAAGGAACCCATAGGAGCAAGAAGATCGAACGGTGGATGCTTGATAATATTAGTTTTTCATGTTTTTAAGATGGGTCAAGTGAGGCCAACCGATCAATGGTTTGGATCTCACTTGGGACCCTAAGATGTGGCCGATGGTCCACTAGGATCATCATGATCATTCCATGATGGGGCCATTCTCCATGAACCCCATCATGATATTTATTTCATTGCATTAGGAAGGTCATCTAGTCCGTCCATATTGGTCGGGAATCCCCACCGTTGATTTTTAATTTTGGTGGTCCCATGTGTAGGGGGATTCCTTTGATGTATGATTTTTCCAAGGGAGGGCTCATAGTGGCGGAGCCCTCCATCATTCGCGTGTCCCACTCTCCATCTCTCTCTCTCCCTTTTTATTTCATTTTTTTTATTATTTTATGAGATTATAATAGGGTTATGTGGCCTATTGAGTGGACCCCACCATGAGGCTTATATTCTATCCAGATCATCAAGTGTGGCCCACTTTGTGTGTGATGTATTCACACTGTTCTCCATGAGGTGGCCCACCTAATCAGGGCCCACCTCAATGCACTTTTCTTCAATGACCAAACCATCCAGCGTTTGGGATGCTGGATGTCCCTGTAGAAGGAAAACCCAAATATAAGCTTGGTTCAAAGCTTTGGGGGTGGACCATTGTGTAGGCCCCACCTTGTTGTATGTATTCAATCCACGTCGTCCATCTCCTTCCCTGGGTCAATTTAGGCGTTGAGCCAAGTGATGGGGTTGGTTGGAAGATCTGGTGGGCCATAGCGTTGGAGATTGCATCATTACCATTCAAATATCATTTTCTTAGTTTATTTTATTTTCTAAACATAAAAAATACCCGATATTAGACTCGTTGAATCTGTTACGAGCCAGGGAAGCCAATGGACGGGGTGGATCTACTTGTTGCGGGCCCTAGATGCGAAAAACCCCTGAAAAATGAGTTTTCCAACTTTTTTTAAAAAATAATTAAAGAGACAGTGCCTCTGCCTCTGACATCGCACAGCAGCAGCACGCTGCTGGGTGCAGTGGGCGGGCGGGCAGCGTCCCACGGCTGCTGCCGTGGGCCCCACCATGATGTATATGTGAAATCCAACCTGTTCATGAGGTGGGCCCCCTCCAAGTTTCAGCCGAATCCAAAACTTAGGTGGCCCACACCATACGAAATAGTGGGATTGAACTTCTACCATTAAAATCTTTTTCTGGGCCATGGGAGTTTTGGATCAAGATGAAAATTGTGTTTTCCTTTCACTCAGGTCCACGTGACCTCATGAACGGTTCGGATGGCTAGTAAACATTTCAGTGGGCCCCACATGGGACCCACAATGATGCAAGTGTTTTATTCGCACCATCCACAGCCGTGGACGGTGAGCTGTGACAGTGGAACCCACCGTGATTTATGTGATCTGTCCGCACCGTCCACACTAGACGGTGGGACCTACCCCCCCCCCCCCCCCCCCCCTGACCGTGTGATTTCATGAATAGGTTGGGTGGCAAATAAATATTACAGTGGGCCCCCAAGGTCCACGTGACCTCATGAACAGTTGGGTGATAAATAGACATTAAGTGGGCCCTTGGCCAGTTTGGATGGAAAATAAACATTACATGGGTCCCAGTTCCACCCTAGGTGCACGTGACCTTATGAATTGCTTGGATGACAGATAAACATTACAGTGGGCCTCTAGGTCCATGAGGCCCATTTGGTGTGTTATAAGGTCCATGGGATTAGGCCCATTTGATATATTCCAAGGCCCATGGGATTAAGCCCATTTGGTGTATTATAAGGCCCATGGGATTGGACATTTGATATATTCCAAGGCCCATGGGATTAGGCCCATTTAATGTAATTTAAAGCCCATGGGAGTAGGCCCATTTGATATGTATAAAGCCCATGGGTCTAGAACCATTTGATGCATCCTAAAGCCCACAGGTTATAACCCATTGCAATGCGCATAAGGCCCATTGGTGCGGCCCATTTATGTGGCCCATTTGATGAAAAAAAGGCCCATATGATATGGCCCATTTGATATATATGTAAGGCCCAATGGGATGAACCTAAGGTCCATTGCAATGTGTAATCCCAACACGGATTATGTAACGATGTTTACGACGATTATGCCTTGGGAGCAATGTTGGTTTGACATTCACATTGCGAGTGTAATGTTGGTTGGATGTCCACATTACGACTCTCCTTAAGGCTCATTGTTAGGCCCGTACTTGTTGTGTATAAGCCATCTAGGCCCACCTGTATTGTATGGATATTTCATTACTTTATAACATGTTTAGTATAGTTCCATGACTCATGATCATACGCATCATATGTATGCTTGATATGAGAAGAGATTGATCATAGCATATGCCTTCGGGCAGATTATTTATGGGACCCCAATTAGGCGGTGTTGCCCTGCATGAGCGCATGATACGCACAGGATTTGCTGCATGATTGGATAGTGTGATTCATGCATTTCGCATTGTATGACATAGTTATTGTAGACCCTAGCGACATCGGGGCCGTAGCTTCCGCAGACGTATCGTGGTTAGCAGGATTGGATACCGAAAATCTTGTTCTACATGGGGTGCTATAGATATCACTGGGTGAAAGTTCCTAAACCCTTATGGTACCGAGTAGGTAGATGAGCGTTGAGTGCCGAATACCAAATGTTGCGCTCTCCACTGTGTCGTGGTCGGTTGGAAGGGGGTGCGGCCTTACCCGCCCGAGTGTAGGGGGCAATGTTAGGCTGAGTCTGAGCAGCTCGAAGAATAGGTCCGCTATCGACGAGTCGAGCCCGATATTGGCAGACGGATAGTGAGGTCTCTTTCACTTACTTTATTGCGCGCGATGAGGCGGCAATCTGGTTTAGAGTGTACTAGACCCTGGTGATATCTCAGATTTGAGCTGTATTGATGTGTGGACATAGATGAGGATTTGTATGCTTGAGTTGCATTTCACATCGCATGGCCTTGGGATGGCCGATATCATTCATGTCTTGCATCGCATAGCTTTGGTACGGCTAATGATTTTCATGGATCCATCTGCATATTCCGCATTACTCTCATATTGCATGTTCACATTACTACCTTGCTCACACACTTTCACCACCCTCTAAGCTTTCTATAAGCTTATGCACGATCGTTGCGTGCAGGTGACGTTGGATCGCAACAGCGCTGAGGCAGGAGCACTTTACAGATCATTTTGGAGTTTTTGTTCTTCATCATTATATTTCCCTTTATACTCATTGTACTTGTAAAGTTTTTGATCATAGTAGAAATGTAATGGAGTTTTTGGTTGTTGTTTGTGGGTTATGCCTTTAGTTATGCTTATCACGATTCAAATTAATTTTAAAAATCCTCCTCGTAGTATCTCAGGATCGGAACCTGGCGAATGGGAGCTGGGAGCCGAGAATGGGTTTCTACGGAGGCTGTCGGGGCCAGAATCGGCGATCGGGAATTTCGTGAGCCCGGTTTCTGAGTTTGGGCATGACAGGGACCCACCAGATGTGAGGTATTTTTAAATCGGGTCCATCCAGCTCCGTGTGATTTCTACCTGATTGACCGTTTTCTACTCTGTTGGGTCAATGCTCGAATGTTCTATGAACTCCACGGGGATTACCCGAGGAATCTTTCCTTCCGTGGCCAAGACTAGCCTTGCGAGAACATCGGCTTAGGAATTCTCTGCTCTCAGAATTTAATTGATCGTGCAGCTCCAGAACCTTTCTATCAGTTTTCTGGCCTCGGCCAGGTAAGCCACCATCCTGGTCTCCTTGGCCTTATATTCGGTGGAGATGTGATTCACCACCAGCTGAGAATCGCATCGTACCTCGAGGGACTAGACCCCCAGACTGGCCGCCAGCCTGAGTCCAGCTAATAGAGTCTCATACTCCGCTTTATTATTAGAGGCTTTAAAACTGAGTCTGATTGTATACTGGATAGGTGTAGAATTAGGCGCGACTAGGACAATTCTTGCCTCGGCACGCTTGGCATTGGACGACCCGTCTATGAAGAGGATCCATCTTAATTCTGATTCTGGAACTTGATTGGTAGGAGGAGCAGGCGAAGGAGCTACTTTTACTTCGGCGCTTATTTCCTTACTTGGAGCAACGAACTTTGTGACAAAATCGGCCACAGCTTGGCCCCTAATTGCAGTCCTTAGTCAGAACTAGATATTGAACTCCCCGAGTTCGATCGCCCACTTAGTTAGCCGACCCGACACCTTGGGCTTCTGGAGGACTTTGTCACGCCCCAAACTCGAAAATCGGATTCATAGGAATCCCGATCACCGAATCCGGTGTCGACAGCCTCCGTAGTACCCCATTCTCGGCTCCTAGCATTCATATGCCAGATTCTGATCCTGGGATTCTACAAGGAGGATTTTTTTTTACAATATACATTTAACTAGTAATAAGCATAACCATAAGATTACCCAATTCACAACGGCAACATCATCATCACATATCCACTAATATAATCATTTGAATACAATACTGAAAGGGAAATACATAAATGGAGAATCAAGCTCCAGAAGACCACTGCACGCTCCAAGCTCAACACGGCTGTAACCTAACATCACCTGCATACATCTATCGTGTATAAGCTTATAGAAAGCTTAGAGGGTAGTGTAAGTGTGTGCACAAAATAAGTGTCAAGTATTCAATACAATGCCATCATCATACAATACCGAAATTGCTGGTAATTTATAAATCATACATTATCGGAATATGCAGAAATACTGACAAGATCATAAATCATACAATGACAGAGTAAGCAGAAGTATGGACAAGTCTATAAGTCAATCAATATTAGAATACGCAATATATAACAGTTATGCGATAAAGAGTCATAAAGAGCCAAATATCAGATGTCGAGGATGCAATGCAATATACAAATCCTGTTAAGTCTGTCTAGGCCGTATAAGTGCAGAAACATAGCAACCCAAGATATCATATGCCTGCGGATGTAATGAAGTATGCGATGCGAATGAAATAACCATGCTGGAGTATGAAGTCGGGATGATAGTACGTAGTATCGCAGGCTATGGGGTCCACCACAAGGGACTTCTATCCAAACCAGTCCCATACCTAAATTTGGATAGTCAGACTCAATGTGGTGAGCTCCTGATCTCAGGTTAGTCGTGCTCCCAACCGAAATCCTGGTCATGCGAAGGTACACAGCAATTAGTTACGCACCACCAGCCCGAGTGGATAGTGAATGAAACAAATGCATGAGTGTGCACTCCTACTCAATAAGTCCACATATCAGTACGGTTCCTCTCTGAAAAATCACCGGGGTCTATTACACTCCATACTAGATTGCCGTCCCATCGCGCATAACAAGGTGAGTGGAAGAGACTTCACTATCCGCCTACCAATATCAGGCCCGGCTCGTCAATAGCGGACCCATTCCTCGAGCTGGTCAGACTCAGCATAGCATTGCCCCCTCCTCTTGGGCAGGTAAGGCCGTACCCCCTTCCAACCGACCACGATACAGTGGAGAGCACAGCCATCTGGTAATCGACACTCGGCGCTCATCTACCCACTCGGTCTAGACGTTAGAGCAACCTCTGGAACCAAGAGGGTTCTGGGACTTTCACCTAAGGATATCTATAGCACCCCATGTAGAACAGATTTTTGATGTCCCATCTAGCAATCCACGATATGCCTGTGGAGTCTACGGCTCTGATGTCGCTAGGGTATAAAGTAATCACAGCACACAATGCAAGATGCATGAGTCATACAATCCAGTCATGCATCAATCCTCCGTAAATCGTGTGCTCATGTGAGACAATCTCCTCCTATCAGGGAGTCTCATAACAACCAGCACTATGGCATATGCATTGGTCAATCATATCTCATAACAGACATGCAGATGATGTGTATGGGCATGGATCATGATACTATGCAGTCACATACTTATAATCGGTATCAATAACCGGCACCAACAATCGGCCTCGACAATGTGGACATCTTACCAACATTATCCCAAGGAGTGACCCTCACAGATCCAAACATATAATGGGCCCACGGCCTCACACAAGGGCCTAATATAAAACACAATGGGCCTTACTCAAGGGTTACATGTACACAACAGGTGGGCCCTGCTCATGGGCCTAACATTCATCACAATGGGCTCCTTTGCCTGACCCTCGAATGAATCACAATGGGCCTCATCACCTAGGCCTCAATATACATCACATTGGGCCTTAGACACGGGTTAAATACACATCACGTCGGGCCTCAAATACGGGTCGCATGTTCATCACATTGGGCCTTGATAATCAGAATCGGCAATCGGCCACGTCAATCGACAATCGGCCATGATCAGTAATCGGTCACGGTAATCGGCCTCGATCGGCAATCGGTCAATCAACCACGACAATCGGAATCGACAATCGACCACGATAATTGGCCTCAATTGATAATCGGCCTCGATAATCAGAATCGGTCAATCGGCCATGACAAACAGAATCGACAATCGACCACATCAATCGACAATCGGCCACGAACGGTAATCGGTCACGATAATCGGCCGCGATCGGTAATCGGTCAATCGGCCACAATAAACAGAATCGTCAATCGACCACGTCAATCGACAATCGGCCACGATCGATAATTAGAATCGGTAAACCGGTAACGACAATAGCACCGATAATCAACAGATAAACAAAGCGAGGCCTATAAATGATCAGCCAATCAACTATAATATAAAGATCAGCACTCGGCCGTGGTTATATCAAATCCGATAACACGGAGCCATCTGTTTACGGTGAATGGGCCCATTTGTTTAGGTTAACCCACGAAGATAATGGGCCTAATAATGCATAAGGGAAGGTCTCAATATGGACATCCAATCATCATTGTCCATCAATGTGGACATCTAACCAACATTGCTCTCAAGGAGTGGTCCACATAGAACCATACATATAGTGGGCCCATGGCCCCACACAAGGGCCTAATATACATCGTCATGGGCCTCACTCATGGGCCACATATGCATCACATTGGGCCACGTGCATGGGCCTTAAATACATCATATGGGCCTTATAGATATAATGAGTGGGCCACATCATATGGGCCGCACCGGTGGGCCATAAACACATCAAATAAACCGCATCAATGGGCTGCACTAATGGGCCTAATATACATCACAATTGGGCCTATAAAACATATAAATCAGCAGAGTCCATGTCCATGGGTGGACGGCCTAGACATACAATTCATACATATAAGGTGGGCCATACGTGCCATCAAGATAGGGTCGCCATAACGTTTACTTTCCATCCAATCTATTCATATGGCCACAAAGACCTGGATCAAGGGGATTAACAAATATCATATTGATCCAGAACTTCTGGAGTTCCTATAGGATTCCGATGGTAGGCGTTCGACTCTTCACTATTTTCTGCAGTGTGGTCCACCTGATAGATCTGCCCCATGTTATCTCAAGCCTTAAAACAATCTTGCCAATTGGATGGATGGTTAGGATATAATGCGTACATAAAGGACTGTCCCACCATCCCGCCATCTGGACGGTGTGTATAAAACACATACATAATAGTGGGTCCAACGTCCTGTACAAAAGGACGGCGTGGAATAAATCACATATATCGTGGTGGGATATGACAGTGCTGTCCAAACATTCCAGCACCGTTTGGCACATCTGGACGGTGTGGATATAACAAATACATCACGGTGTGGGCCACAAGGCAGGTGCCCACAGTTGCCAAAAACAGATGGACCACATGGAAAAACATATACATCAGGGTGGATTTCCACCATCCAGAGATCCTGGACGGTGCGAATAAAATACATACACTGGTGGGTCCTACATGGGACTCACCACGTATATATAATATATTATATAGTAAATACATCAACGTGGACCCCACATGGGACTCACCACGTATATATAATATAATATATATTATATAATAAATTCATTACATCCAGTCCAGCGTCTGGACATTAGGATGGACAGTGTGGATCAAACCCCATAACATGTGGGGTCCGCTTGAACTTTAGATCTAACTCATTCTTTAGCTCATGCCGTAAAATGAGTTGTCAAAGTGGTTGGACGTTTTGGATGCAACACATGCATCATGGTGGACCCCACCATCCAAACAGTGGATGGTGTTTCTACATACATCATTAGGGCCACGCTGCACGGACGCAGCCGCACCAAGGGCAGGCATAGAGAAAATGCTTACCTCATGGTGGGGTCCACACGCGTGGCCCACCATAATGTTTATCTACCATCCAAGCCGTTGATAAGGTCACACGACCCTGGATACAGAGGAAAAATAAGTTTCATATCTAATTCAAAACTTCTACAACCCAAAAAAATCCCAACGGCACACATTAAATCACCACCGTTTCCTATGATGTGGGCCTCCTGAGTGTCGTATACGGCTGATATCTGGGGTGGCCCGCGGCCCTAAGGGGGGCCCACCAAATGTACGGTGTGAATGTTCAACACACATCATGTTAAGGCCCACGTATGGGACCCACATCCCTGGCCCCCACCCATCACGCAGAAGCGCAGCAGGACGCTGTGCTGCGTCCTCTGGCGCATTTTTTTTTTTTGAAAAAGATGTTTTTCTTTAGTTTTTTTAAGTGGAGCCCGCATCAGCAAAATCCGTCCCAACCATTAGATTCTATGGCCCATGATCGACCAAATGAGACCAATAAGTGATGTGTTTTTGGCGAATAGAAGAATCAACATGAGTTTCAATGATAATACCACTATTTCCTATGATATGGCCCGCCTGAGAATCAGATTGGTCTCAAATTTCGGCTCAACGCCTAAAATGAGCTGAGAAGTGAAATGGACGGCGTGGATTATATACATACATCAAGTTGGGGCTTACATGAGTGGTGCACTCAAAAGTTGTAAAACCAAGGCTATTATTTATATTTTAATATATATATTTTTTTTGTTGCTGCCCGCCAAGACACCACACCGCCAGTCCACTCTTCACGCCCTAACCACGTCCAGCATTCTTATACGCTGGACGGTTCGCATACAACAGAAGCCTCATGGTGGGTCCCACATGGACGTGGCCCACCTGTTTAGAGTGACCTGATATTTGTATTTTTCCTTCCATACAGGCCAGCTAATGGACTGAATAGTGTAGATCCCATTCATCCATCAAGTGGGTCCCATGAAGGTGAATGGTATAGAATATGCTTCATGGTGGGACTCACACACACTAGATGGGCCATATACCCCTATCATCATCACCACATAAAGAGAGAGAGAGAGAAGCACTCACCTATCCTTCTTCTTCCTCCCTAGCCTTCCAATGCTCCAAAAGTGCTCCGTCTACGGTGGAGATGATGATCCAAGGGTGGAGATGGGAGATAGGGTGGTAGGGAGTGGGACACACAAGCTCTATCCATGGAGCTTGGAGCTTGGACGTTTTTGGCTTTCATGGGTTGCTTGAGAATTGGTTTGAAAAAGGTAGAGAGAGAGGTGATGTAATAAATGGAGGGTATGGTGCTTGTTGACTTGTTAGTAAGAAAGGAATAGGATGAGTATGGATGTTATTGACTTTCGGTGAGAGAGGGATGGGTAGGGTATGAGTTTGTTTGACTTGATTGATTGATGGATTGATGTGACAGGATGTAGAGATTCTCTTGGATTTTGCAACGCGCGACATTTTTCTCGAACTGAACATGGGCCCACATTTGCTGGTCTGCGTATCGGATCGGTGCGAAATAAGTGGCATCGGAACCGCGGTGACGGTGCGGTCGCAATGGTACATGTCTTAGATTAAGCCGACTCAAATCTAGGGGATACAACTTAGGGTCACGTGCAAACGTTGATCATAGGTCGCGGGCTGTAGATATTCAATAGGAAGGATCGCGGGAGTCGACAGAACAGTACGGATTAAGATACGGGTTTTATAGACTTGCCTAAGGGGAGAGTCGGTTAAGACAATAATGGAATGGGCCTGAAAGTATGGGCATAACCTCCAAGCCGAGCAACAAGACAGAGTGCCAACTTCTCCAGGGTCAGGTACCTTATATCAGTAGGTACAATAACTTTGCTCACATTGTACACAAGGTACTATTTGCCCCCCACCTCCCTGATTAGCGCGGAGTTGACAGCTGAGGCCGAGGCTGCGAGATACAAGAACAAGGACTCACTTTATTTAGGCTTGGACAGTAGGGGCGGTGAGCCCAAATATTACTTCAACTGCAGGAAGGCTTGCTCACATTCTGACATCCACTCGGCCTTCTTATGACCCTTCAGTTGTTGAAAGAAGGGGAGACATTTGTCAATGGCTCTGGATATGAACCGTCCAAGTGTTGTTACTCACCCGATGAGACATTATATCTCCTTTATCGTCTAAGGTGAGCTCATTTTAAGGAGTACCTTGATCTTGTCGGGGTTTGCCTCAATACCCCACTGACTGACCTGGAACCTAAGGAATTTACCGGAGCTGACTCCGAAGGCATACTTTACGGAGTTCATCTTCATACGGTATTCTTGGAGGATGGAGAAGGTCTCTCCGAGATCTGTTAGGTGATAGGATGCCTTGATGCTCTTGACGAGCATATCATCGATATAAACCTCCATGGTGCGTCTGATATACTTGGCGAACATCTGATTCACCAATCTCTGATATGTGGCCCTAGCATTTTTCAAGCTGAACAACATGAGCTAGTAATCGTAGAGTCCCTTGTATGTGATGAAGGTAGTCTTGCCTGTCTAGGAAGTGCATCACAATCTGGTTATACCCAGAATAGGAGTCAAGGAAGAAGAGCAGTTCATGCCCAGCTGCACTGTCTACCAGCTGGTCGATCCGAGGCAAGGAGAAACTATCCTTGGGACAGGCCTTATTCAGGTTCGAGTAGTCCACACAGACTCGCCACTTCTCGTTCACTTTCTTGATGAGGACTACATTTGTAATCCAATTGGATAATGTACCTCCTCAATGAAGGCGACGCTGAGGAGTATGAAGACCTTATCGGTTATGGCTGCGTGTCGCTCGGCGTCAAACGCTCTCCTTTTCTGTTTCACTGGCCTGTGATCGGGGTCCACATTTAGCTTGTGGACCATGACATCAAGAGAGATTCCTGACATATCCTCATGTGACCATACGAAAATGCCTCTGTGCTGCCGTAGGAAGGCCAACATCTGGGACCGTTGCTCGGAATTCAATGACATGCTGAACTAAACATTTTTGGTTGGATCTATTTTGTTGAACGACACATCCTCCAAGTCCTCTATAGATGAATCTTCTGTGAGGGCTCTGGGAAGGACATTAATGGTGAGGGCCTGCTTCATTGATCCTTTCTTCACTGTTATAGTATAACATTTTCGAGCCTCACACTAATCGCCTTGGAGATAGCTTATTTCACTCTCGACAGAAAACTTCATCATTAAATGGTATGTGGACATGACCGCCCTCATTGCATTGAGGGAAGGTTTGCCTAGGATAACGTTGTGCACTGATGGCATATTAACGACAAGGAAGTCCACCAGGAGGGTGACTTGATGCCATCCTTCTCCCGCGGTTATGGGGAGGGAGATGGCTCCTTCAGAGATCACCCTTTCTTTGGTAAAGCCATGCAGAAGTGTCTTTACAGGTCTGAGGCGTGACCTTAGAATCCCCATTCTTTCGAAGGTCTCCGAGTAGATGACATCAGCCAAGCTCCCAGTGTTGACCAGGATGCGGTACACTCTGTGGTTAGTTATGGTCATAGTCACTATTAATGCATCGTCATGCAGATGATGAATTCTGCGTGCATCGCCTTCCGTGAAGGTTAGGCTGCAAGGGCTGACTCGAAGTTCTTTCCTTGGCCTCTTAGTCATGTGGACGTATTGCTCCGGGTCAGATTTTCGAGAGTGGGGTTTATGGGCCCTGTTTGAGTCTCCTGCATTGGACAAACCACTAAAGATGGTATGGATCTCGACTGGTTCTTCTACAGCTTTGCTCAACTGCTCATCTCTCTAAACTATTCTCCTCCTTGGTGTATCGACGTAGATGACCCTTGCGGATAAGAGCCTCAATCTCACCCTTGAGATCTACGCAGTCACTTGTGTTGTGACCGTGGTCCCGATGGAACTGGTAATATTTGTGCTTGTCTCAGCGTTCCGTGTCAGCTTTCATGCAAACGGGCGAATTCAATAGCCTTTGACACCTGATGTCTAGCAGTATCTGTTCTGTAGACGTGTTGCGGGGAGTGTAGGAACAGAATTTGCCCTCAGGCTTCCTGCTCGGCTGACAGTCACGAGGAGCATAATCATTCGACTTCTTGCTGGACGACTAGGGTTCTTCGTTCCTCAACCTCTTCCCTTTGGTTGGTGACTCTGATACTTGAAAATTTTTGCGGGAGTTGGAAAACACCTCGGCATTAGTGTATTTTTGAGCTCTGGTGACGAGCTTGGCCAACGTCTTCGATGAGTTTTTCCCAATGGAGAAGGTAAACTTCCCTTCTTTCATACAGCTAAACATGCCAGGGAGCGCCATTTTATCATCATAGTCCTCCACTTACAGTGCCTCCTCATTGAAGCGGGCGATGAAGTCTCTTAATGACTCCTTAGGCCCTTGCTTGATGGTGAATAGATGAGTAGTCGGCTTCCGACTCTTCTTACCACTTATGAATTGGGTAAGGAACAACCTGCTGAGTTCTGCGAAGGAATCGACCGAGTTAGGTTTGAGTTGTCTGTACCAACTTCGAGTGGATCCAGTAAGGGTGATCAAAAATTCCCTACACATCATCGCGTTTGTGGCTATCTGGATTTGCATCCATGAGTGGTACGCCTCCACGTGCTCGGACGGATTCCCAGACCCGGAGTATTGGATGATGGGAGGTATCTGGAACCTCTGCGGCATCACCTCGCTCATGATTGCAGAGGTGAAGGGGGGTTCGGTCTCTTCCATCATCGCCTGAACAGCGGTAGGAACGGACAAGGGCTGTTGATTCTGTTGTAGCATTAGAACCTGATTGTTGAGTTCCGCGAACCTTGCTTCCCACGGATCTTTGTTCTCCGCTACCATCTCCCACAGAGCATCTGCCTTAAGGGTCCTTCCCCCCTTCTTCTCTCCAGCTCATGATGGAGATCTGTCGGTGTCAAAGCCGAGGTGACTGAGGCGTTCGTCGAAACTCGAGCAGTTGTGTTCCAAGCCGGAACTTGGTTCTGGGTCGGAGGGGGGTTCTGGATTGAAACTGGAACTCGAGCGGATTGATGTTGTGACCCCTCGGGTCTCAAACTCCACGGCACGAACTCGACTTCAACCACCGGTCCGACTGTTTCCTAGACAAGATGTGATTCCTGCTCCTATCATTGCTTCACGTGATTGATTTCATGTAAGGCCTGGATTTCACTCTGCATGACTCGGTATTTACTCTCACGATTACGAGAATGCTGGGATGGTCCTGGAGCCGACTCGACGTGAATTAACGAGGAAGACTGAGTCTAATCATTCGGCTTTGGTTCCACAACTATGGATTTCTTCTTTCCTCTTGTCATTGCGTTGGAGAATAAGAAACTGATTTTCGTATCAAATTCCTACAAACGGCGCCAAAAAATGTTGAGGTCAAAATCTGGACTTCCCTCCACTCGAATATCCGAACTCCAAGCTGCCTCAAGGTTCTGTACCTGCACAATAAGGGTGAGCAAAGGAGATCCTAGCTTAAACATGGGACCCTCCAATGCCTAAGCCAGGCAAGAGAATCTGGGTCTAAGTGGTATTGTAGAGGGAGAGTGCGAGATATTGCGTACCTGCTCCCTCCTTGCAAGATGCTATTTATACCCCCTCACCTGATATGGATATGTCCGCATAACCCACTTGGGGCATTTGCCACATCCTGTAAGAGATTCAGCTTCCCAGTCGTTGTGTGGTCATGCGGACGTGGGTAGTTGAGTAACCGTTGCCAATCGTGCAGAAATGGGATATCTCATGGTCCCCCTCATAAGTGGATTCCGATCCGAGTCCAAACTGATCACCTCAGTTAGTGCCAGATTGTTCTGAGCTAACAGCTTCGGCCTCACTCAGGCGGATAAGGCCACACCCCCTTCCAACCGACCACGACACAGTGGGAGATGCGGCCTACTGGTATTCGGCACTCGAGCGCTCGTGTATCCACTCGGTCTAAACGTTGGAGCATCTCCTGGTACCAAAAAGGTTCTGGGAATTTCACCCAAGGACATCCTAAGTGTCCACAGTGCTAGAATCAAGTATTTTCGGTATCTAATACGGTCATCCACGATGTACTTGTGGAGCCACGGCCCTGATGTCGCTATGGCGTGCAATGATCAAGTCACACGTATGCGAGATGCATGAATCACGCCATCAAATCATGCAGAAATCCAGCGCGTACTGCGCGATCATGTGGGGCACTCCGTCTCATAACGGGTCCCATAAGTGGTCTGCCCAATGACATATGCTATGATCAGTCACTACTCAAATCAAGCATACATATGATGCGTATGGGCATGAGTCATGAGATTATACTAAGCATGTTATAAGGCGATGGATAGCAACGAGTATGGGCCTATTAATGGGCCCTAAGGAAAGTTACAATGCGGACATTTAACCAGCATTGTACTTACAATGTAGACATCAAACCATCATTGTTCCTTAGGCACGATCTGCCATAAATATCATTACATGAGCCATGGGAAGTCACACATTGCAATAGACCCTAAGGTCATCCCGTTGGGCCTCGACCCATGGCCTTAGATGCATTAAATGGGCCGTATCACATGGGCCTTACATTTATCAAATGGGCTACATTAATGGGCCTCACCAATAAGCCTTATGTACATTGCAATGGTCCATGACCCATAGGCCTTGAAATACATCAAAGTGGGCCTCACAACCTGGGCCTTATATGTATCAAATGGGCTTAATCTATGGCCTTATCAAATGGGCCTAAACCCATAGGCCTTGTATATATATCAAATGGGCCTGATCCCATGGGCCTTATATGTGTTAAATGGGTTTAACCCCATGGGCCTTAGATGTGCACCAAGGTGGGCCTTAATGAATGGCCACAATTAAATTAATATGGGCCCTATACACATACCAAGGTGGGCCCACTTGAACCATAGATCTAACTCATTTTTTTACTCAAACCATAAAAATGATTTTTACAAAGTAAATGGACGGTTTGGATGCAACACATGCACCATGGTGGGGTCCACATAAAGGTTGGATGATGCACATAGAACACAAATCTCGGTGGGCTCCACCATCCACTGGATGGTGTGGCTAGAACTCATACATCACAGTGGGATTCCACCGTCCAGGCGGACGGTGTGAATAAAACAAATACATCATTGGTGGGTCCCACCCACGTCAGCACACACTCCATGTTATCCGCCCCCCCAGGGATCGATGCAAGACCTCAAGTGTTGGAACGAGGTATCTCCAGTCAGTCCGCCAGTGGGACTGGCGTGGACGGTGGGTCCCACGTGGGGCTCACTATAATGTTTATTTGTTTCATCCAACCCGTTGGTAAAGGTCACAGAGACCTGGGTGCAGAGAAAACACAATTTTCAGCTTGATTAAAAACTTCTGTGGACCCCAAAAGGGTTTCAATGGTAGAATTCAATTCACACTGTTCCTTATGGTGTGGGCCACCTGAGCTTTGGATGGGCCTCATTTTTGGGGAGGGCCCACCTCAGAAAGTGGGCCACCTAGTGGTCAGGTCAGATGGCAAGTAAACATCAAGGTGGGGCCCACACTGTCAACCGTGGGACCCCCTTGTCCGCTTGCCTGCGCCTCTGCAGCAGCAGCGTCTGCTGCCTCTTTGTTTATTTTTTTTTTTTTTTGAAAACTGAAATTTCTGCGGTTTTTCAGGTGTGGGGCCCGCGTGTGATGGATCCACTCCAACCATTGGATTGCATGGCTCAACACAAACCAAACGAGTCTAATATACGGTATTTTTTTGACTCAAGGTGAGCCCTAGCCAACTTTTAACGGTAAAGAAGATGTTTGTTATGCTATAGCCCGCCTGAATATCGGATCGACACCATTTTTCGGATCAACGCCTAAAATGAGTCGGGAAAGAGGATGGATGGCATGGATTAGAAACATACATCAAGGCGGGGCCTATGCAAGCGATTCACCCCAGTGGCTTGTAAAAGTCAAGCTAATATTTGTGGTTTCCTTCTACGTCCAGCGTCCATGGTTTCCTTCTACGTCCAGCGTACAGACGCTGGACGTTTTCCCCCTTCTTTTTTTTTGTATGTTTAGGTGGGCCACCACAGGATGGATGGTGTAAGTACAATACATCTAAGATGGGCCCCACTCATGGAGGGCTTGGATAAAATACATATTTCATGTGGAGTTCATTCAAGTGGGTCACATGGCCTCATCAACATTCAAGAAAAATAAATAAAAATGAGAGGGAGAGAGAGAGAGAAAGAAAAGTGAGACACACGTGTGATGGAGGGATCCCGATACTATGGGCCCTCCGTTTCAACCATTCAATCATACATCAATGGGTCCCATTACATATGGGCCATACAAACAAAAGATCAATGGTGGAGATCCCGCTCCACTAAAAATGGACAGTCTAGATGACCTCTTTAATACAAGGAAAGTAAACATCATGATGGGGTCCATGGAGAATGGCCCCATCATGGAATGATTTTGATGATCAAGATAGGTCATTGGCCACATCTTAGGGTCCCAAGTGAGATCCACATCATTGATTGGTGGGCCTCACTTAGCCCATCGTAAAAATAAGTAAACTACCCTATAGAAGCACCCACCTTATGATATACTCGGTCTGTTTGAACGCCTATCTTCTAGAGCTTCACTTTGATGGTGGAGATGGGAGTGGATGGCTAGGATAGAGGTTTTGGGATGGAAAGTGGGCCTCACACTTTCATTTTCTCTCCATGGGAAGGCTTGGACGTCGGAGCCTCTTTCTCTAGCATGGAGTTGTGTTGGGAAATGAGGGAGAGAGGTGTGATGTAAGGAGAGATATGAGTGATGGATGTGAGTGATGTGGTACTTGACAAGTATAGGTGGTGTAAGAGAGAGGGTGAGAAAGAGTTGACTTTAGGGGTTGCTTGGGAATGGGGTGAAAGGTGATGTGTACTTGACATAAAGTGATTGATGGGTGATTGATTGATGGGATTGATTTGACACCTTATACAGATTCTCTTGGGAATAAATGCGCGGCATTTTCTCGAAATAAACGCTGGCTCACATCTCTTAGTCAGGGTATCGGATCGGTGCATGAGTCGCGGCGTTGGAACCGCGGCGATGGTGCGGTCGCAATGATACAAGCCTCGGATTAAGCTGGCTCAAATGTGTAGGATACGACTTACGGTCGTGTGCAACGTCGACTACAGGTCACTGATTGTCGGAATTTGACGAGAATGATCGCGGGAAGCAACGGAACAGTACGGATTAGGATACGGGTCTTACACTGCACCTTTAAATCAGACATGTCAGGTGAGGGGAGTGGCTCTTTATGACCGACCACTTCGTGTATGTCTTGATCATTGACCTGAACCAAACTTGAGATTTATTTTACAGGAATTTGGGTTACACATTCATGATCATCATCCCAATACACATCATTGTCTAATTTTTTGTAGTGCATAATTCGAATGGGGTCGCTTTCCTCATATTCTATTCCCAGATTAAGTTGAGGTTCACATAAACTAACATCTTCCTCATTACTGAACTCAAGTGTGTCATGTGAGTGGAGTGTGTCATCATCATTATATTTGAAAGACACCCACATCTCTTGACCATTCCTTTGGACCATCATCGAGATTAACTCTTCGGGAAATTGAACCACATGCTTGTTAACATAATTCAACTCTTTATTCCAAATTTCAGAGTTTTTCAAAAGCGAGTGAAAATCACTTTCCTCACATTGTATTTCTAGATTGGGCTGTGGCTGAGATGAATTAGCCTCCATTATCTCATCATAAGTAGGGAATCTAGAGGAATAATCAATAGGATCAACGGGTTGCGGTTGGGATGAATTAGTCTCTGTTAGTCTATCAAGGCGTGATTCAAGTGCTTCTAATAATTTTCTCATGCCAGTAACATAGTCTGTGTAACTTAGAGATAACTCTTCTTGGATCGTTTCTAATGGATATTTAAAAGTGGCTGATCCACGAGGGTTCTTACCATGATGTTTTACAGACTCAACTTCGAAATATTTCTATTTCTACTTATCATAATCATATGGGTCATATGTCAGGAGTTGATACGCGTCATCATTCCAATAATCACGTATATCTCATCATTCCAATAATCTGGTCCAATTTCGTGAAATTCTACAAGGCCTAGCCAATAACGAAAATCTAAGTTAATTAACTGCAAGTCAAGTATCTAATACCTGAGTCACAACAATCACACATCCATGAAGCCTAAGAGAGTTCCCATGAGCCTAATCCCACGATTTTAGCGTTCATAGGGTGAAGCTCCTTATACCCTTAAAGAACTATAAGTTACAATGCTCTAGTTGCATTGCGACACTTACTCAATCTTATTAATTGATCCAGGCCGTTCGCTAGATCCAACCCAAATTTATGGGCTACCATGCAAGCTTCGTACAATTTGACTAAATCTAACCGTTCAATCAATGTTCTTCAATATCGACAATCAAGATAATTTACACAAAGATAGGCCCAATCAACAGTTGAATTCATCTATTTGTTAGGGACCACCATTGGTTTCCTATGATTCTATGGAATCACTTTTGTTAGGCAATCATAAAGATCCCAACCGTACATTATAAAAAAAAAAAAAAAAGGATGTTTACAGAAAACAAGGCCAAATCAAGGAAGGTGGATCATCTGGTCAATGTGATTTTAGCTTGCGTGAAAAAGGACCTAAAAGACCCATGTTTTGGTAATCCAGGCTATTGGTTTAGTGAGTGTGGCCGTAGACGGAGAATGATCCGAAAATCCTGACCTTAGGACCAATTGTTAAATCTTAGCGATCAATATCGTGACCTTTCTTTTCTTATTTGTATGTGGGCCTTTGATTTGTTTCTCCTCCTGACCATCTATCTGTGGGCCAGAAATTGGAAGGCTGTAATTTTCCTATCAAGGATACTCTTGCGGGGTAGCCCATCCACAGGTGTGATACAAAGTCCACTACCGAAACATTGGTCTAACTGGCGATGCGACATTCACGATTGTGGACGGCCACGATGGTTTCTTTTCACCGTCCGAATTTCACGAAATTGGACCAGATTCATCTAAAACACCCAAGATCCGTGGGGTCCACCGATTGCATATGTGGACTCGGTTTGGCTAGTGACGCTGCCACTAGCCAGGTGGCTAGTGGTCCGTGCTATGTGGGCCCCACCATGATCTATGTCTTTTATCCGCACCGTCTATCCATTTTTAAACATCATTTTAAGAGTATATCTCAAAAATGGGAATCTCAGGTGGACCACACCATAGGCAGACAGTAGTGATTGAATGTCTACCATTAAAAGCCTCCCAGGGTCCACTGCAATGTTTATTTGACATCCAACCGTTAGATTAGGTCATACAGACCTGGATGAAGGCAAAAAACAAATATCAGCTTGATCCAAAACTTTTGTAGCCTTGAAATTTTTAATGGTGAGAGTTCAATTATCACTGTGTGGCCCACTTGAAATTTTTATCTACCTCATTTTTCGTTACATACCATAAAATTATTTGGAAAAATGGATGGACGGAATGGATGAGACACATACATCATGTTGGGGTCCACATAACACCGACCACTAGCCATTGGCTACTGGCAGGGTAATAGCCAATCCGTTTCCATGTTAAGGCCCTATAGCTGGTTTTTTACTCACAGGATTCCAGTCCAACAAAATTCGTCCGTTGACTTGACTTGTCCTTTCTTTGGGAGCGGATTGGGTGCGGCCCTTGTCATGGGCCTACCTTGATGTATGTATTTCATATCAACGTCGTCCATCCATTTTTAACATTCCACCATTAAAAACTTCTTAGGGCTAATCATAATATTTTCTTATGTTTTATTCCATCCAACCTATTAATAAAATCACATAAACCTAGATTAAGAAAAAAAAAAACAGATATCATCTTCATCAAAAACTTCTGTGGCTCATTAATGGACAATCACCACTGTTTCCCATGTTACGGTACATATAAGAATGGATCTACTTTTTTTTTTTTTTTTGGCTTAGGTCATATGTAGAAAACGGATGGACGGCGTGGATATAGAATATATGAATCAAGGTGAGTTGGGCGAAACGGTCTTGGACTTGAACTCGGTAGTGATCACTCCAGCACCAAGATCGTACTGGTCGGTAATGTGGGCCCACCATATTTTATGTATTTCATGGTGTACCACACACCACCAACCTACTAGTGTATTGCGGTAACTAAATTTTGTGGGTCTCATCATGAGGCATGAGTTATATCCAAACCGTGTGGTTGGTGAGCTCCACGTAAGGCTTGAGCCTAATACTAAGATAGATTCAAAAATTAAGTGGACCACAGTATAAAAAGCAGTGGGGGATTGATCACCTGCCATTGAAATCCTTCCAAAGTCATGGAAATTTTAGATCAATATAATATTTACTTTTTCTCTTCGTTTATGTTTGTGTGACCTTAGGAACAGATTAGATAGAAAGTAAACGGTACAATAGGCCTTCCCAATGTTATAGCATGAGAATCATTGTAGCACTGCTATTTGTGGTGTGGTCTTAAGCTTTGGAAATTACTCATTTTTGGGATAAATATTTAAAATGATCTTTACAAATAGATGAATCGGTGTAGATATGATAAATACATCACTTTGTGGCCATGTAACTTTGATCTCCTTTGAACCATTGGTACAACTAGGAGGGCGAGGAGCATCAGCAGCTCAGCACTTGCCTTTGCACGACACGTACCCACATCTAGAGCTGGGTAAAAAAGGTCCGATTTGGTGGATCCGACCCGATCAGACCCGATCCTACCTGATTCTAACCGAACCGATGGTCTACATTGGTGCAGATTGATTTAAATAGTTCAGATTTGAATGGTTTTCGGATAAAGATTGAGTCTTCGTCAATCCGGACAGATCTGGTCTGAAACCCGATCCGAAAGGATCGATCAGATTCGACTCAATCCGGAGCCTTAGGGGGGATTTAATGGAGGATATCCAATCATTATTGTTTTCCTATGGTGTGGTCCACCCAAGACTTTTATACCTCTAATATTTTGTATCAAGCTTTTAAATAATCTGTAAAAATAGATGAACGACATCAATGAAATACATATATCATGGTGGGGCCCACAGATCACTGACACCACTACTGTTTTCCATCAAAGGCCTCATACCACACCATTCAGCTGTTGTCATAGCCTAGGCTAGATGGAGCTAGCTAGGTACGTGGTGTGCAACGACGGGATGCGGATTGCGTACTACCCCGGCCCATCCAACGGGCAATTCTGTGGGTGGGCCCATCGTGATGTATTTGTAAATCCAAACCGTCTATCCCTTTTCTCGGATTATTTTAAAGCATCATAACAAAAATGAGGTAGATCCAAAGATCAAATGGGGCACACCACCGATGAATCTTGCATTTAATGAAACTGACATTTAATCCTTTGTGCATTTTAATGCAACCAAGCTTATCATTTGGTGTGGTCCACTTAAACGTTGGATATCCGCATTTTTGCGTTCATGCGTTAAAATAATATGAGAAAAGAGATTGACGGTTGAAATGTACAGATACATCACTGTGGGCCCTCTCACAGACCTCCATGTTCGAAGCCAGAGACGGGCAGGGGTAGTATGCAATCCGCGTCCACGAAGACGAGTCTGACACTCCTCGAGCTTTGAGTTGTACGAATGGTTCAAAGGAGATCAAAGTTATATGGGCCCCACAGTGATGTATTTATTATATCTACATTGTTCATATATTTTTATAGATCATTATAGAGCATTATTTAAAAAATGAATAATATCCAAAGGTCATCTGGACCACACCATAAATAGCAGCAAAGAATGATTTTCACTGTTAAACCAATTGTGTAGTCCACTTGATAGTTATATCTGTCTTATTTTTCGTCTCTAGCCTTAAGACAAGCTTGCCAACTGGATGAACGGTTTGGATATAACACCTACCCCATGATCAGACTCGCTAACATGGATACACAATTCGAATTCACCCATGCTTGCGTGAAAAGCAAGTAAACGGTTTCGTGAGGAGCAAGAAACTTTAAAAGTTAAATAAAAATGTATACACAGAAATTGAATGTTCTTTCAAAGCCATGTGGGACCCACCTTGATGTATATATTTCATCTAAGCCATCTATCCATTTTGAAATAATATTTTAGTCATTGAGCACAAAAAGGAGATATATTAAAGGTTAACTTAGACGACACCATATGAGACAATTTGATTTAATTCATACTATTTGAATAGTACCTAATCCGATCCGGCTTGGTTTTCCTGATCGAGGCGGACTCGATTTGGATAATGTCAACCAGGCATCAGGTCTGTTCGAATCAGGTGACCCGGATCCGGTCTTAAATCGGATCGGGTTCGGGTCTAACCATTAGAAATTCGGATAGGATCGAGTTATACCTAATTCGATCCGATCATGACCGATGCCCAGCTCTACCCACATCAGTTAGGTTGGTGGTGTGTGGTACACCAGCCAATCGGATTCCATTTTATTCACTCTGTACCTCCATTTCACCGCATTAGGCCAAAAATAAATTAGGTCTAAATTTCAAGTGGACCACCACAAGAAACAGTGGTGATTGAATGCGATCATTAAAAACTTTCCAGGTCTAATTGTAATGTTCTTTTGTCATTAAATTCATTGGTTAGATCACATGGATTCGGATGAAGGGAAAACACAAATAACACTTTTATCCAAAACTTAAAACCTTTATGGCCTTAAGTAATTTTTAAGGGTGGCCGTTTGATCATCACAGTTTCTAATAGTGTGGTCTACCTGAGATTTAGATCCACCTTATTTTTAGGGTCATGGTTTAAACTGAACAGAGAAAATACATGGTCAATATAGATAAAATATATACATCATGGTGGGGACTGCTTATCAAAGGGGTTAATACAGCAAAATAGGCAAAAAGAGTCAATGGGGTCATTGAAATTAAAGGTCTGCTTGATTTTCCAAGCATTTGGTACATACACTTAAAGCGAGCAATAATTGCTTCGCTGCATAACCACATCCTTGTTATTAATGCTTGATTTGACACTTACTTTTTTGAGATCTAAATATGAAGAGATCATCAAATATATGTGGGGCCTACCTTGATGCCGGTGTCTTATCTACATTGTCCATCTGTTATACCAATTGAATTTAGGTCTTAATAAAAAAATGAGGTTGATATAAAGTTCAAGTAGGCCACGCCACAAGATTAAAGGAATTGAATATCTATCGTTAAAAATGTATCAGTGCTATTGTTTCCTTTAGTGTGGGTAACCCACGTGTCCGATCAAGCTCTCTTTTTTTGCTAATGCCTTAAAATGTTACGCTATAACTAAAGGACGACTCAAATATATATAGGGAAAAGGTACTATATGCTTGACCTCACGACAAGGTCCCGTGAGGTTGAGCTGTGTGGGCCCCACGGTGATGTGTGTCAACCATCAACACCATGCATTTGATGGGTCCCCTTTAAATTATGGGATATCTCAAAAATCAGCTGTATACGGAACTTAGGTGGGTCATATCATCTAAAATCATGTGAAGACACCCTTAAAACATATAAAAGCACTTGGTGGAGCTCACCTAAGTTTCGAATGCTGCTGAAACTTGGTCTGAACCCTCATCCAAGTGGGACACACATAATGGATGGGCTGAATTTGCAAACCACATCTCGATGGGCCCAAAAAATAATTATGAATGTTTTAATGGTGCACGGCCCCTCTCCACTTCTATATGTGGTGTGGCCCAACAAGTCACGGATTTACTTGATTTTTGAGACGTAGGCTCATAATGAAATGGTGCATGTGACTGATGGGATAGATGTTCGAAACGCATCACGGTAGGGCCTACACAGTCCGTTTCGTGAGGTTGAGCGCATAGTACCCTCTCTCTCTCTCTCTCTCTCTCTCTCTCTCTCTCTCTCTCTCTCTCTCTCTCTCTCTCTCTCTCTCTCTATATATATATATATATATATATATATATATATATATATATATATATATATATATGCCATGGTGGGTCCAGACATTTAAACCAGTCTTTTTAACTCGATTTCCAAGACAGAAATGCAAGTCCATCTTCAAACAGGTGAAGTAGTAATAATTACTATTTCCCACTGCACTTACTTACCATACGGAAAATCAAACGGACCCAAAGAAGGGAAGAGGAAAGAGCCAACGATATCATTGAAATTAAAGAAGGGACGCAGATTGCGGGTGCAGACGGGAAGCGTGTTGCGTGTTGCATCCGCTATGGGATTGTCTCTATCTAGCTGTAGCTGTACAACAGTTGAACCGAGTTATGCTTGTCATAGTTGGCTTGGCTAACAAGATGTACCAGCTTAAACCCAACTTAGTCCTCAAGCCTGACTGGGCAGCTCAAGTTTGCCTTGACCAGGCCAGCTGGAGCCGAGCTTAAATTCATCTTTCAAGTTGTGTTTGAGTTTAGATTATATATATATATATATATATATATATATATATATATATATGTGGAAATGGTACTATAAGGTCCAGTGCATGAACCATAACATACGGTCGAGTCGTGTCTTAGTGTTAGCTGTTAGATGATAAATTTTCAAAATATACAGTGGATATGCCGTCCTGGAAATAAAAGGGTAAAACCGGATAAATCGAAGTTATACATTCTTAGAATGCGTTGCTGTCACCAATTGTGTGGGGTCCTCTATGATATATGTGTCATATTCATACCGTCTATCCATTTTCAGATATCATTTTAAGGCTTTACCGTAAAACTCAGGCAGATCCAAACCTGAAGTGGACCACGACAAATAAAGTGGGACTATGATGCACACTATTAAAACCTTTCTACGGCCGATCATAATGTTTATTTTACATCTAACCTATCCATAACGTCATACAGAACCGGATGAAGGGACCAAACAAATATCATCTTGATATAAAACTTCTATGGACCCAAGAAGTTTTTAATGGTAGGCATTCAATCCCTACTACTTTCTATGTTATGGTTCACTTGAGCTTTGGATCTGCTTAATTTTTGTGCTAATGTCCGAAAATGATTTTTCCAAATGGATGGACAGTGTAGATATAATACTTATATCATGGTGGGGCAACGCAACTTAGTGACGGCAACACGGTTGGTGGCGTGTGGCACACTAGCCTTTCTGCTTCCTACGCGGAAGGGAACGCATATTAGATACTGATAGGTCGAGTAACGAGTCGACCACTGAAGTGACGTCATCAAGTTAGGTGGGTTCCACTATGATGTATGTGTTATATCCATACTGCCCATCCATTTTGAGATATCAGTTTAGGACATGGACCAAAGAATGAGGCAATTAAAAAGTTGTAGTGGACCCCACCACATAAAACAGTGGGAAGAGTGATTTCTACTGTTGAAACTATCCTAAGGCCCACTATAATTTTTATTTGAAATCCAATCTGTTCAAAAGTTAAAAAAAGACATGAAATAAGAGAAAACACAAATATCCGCTTGATCTAAAACTTTTGTGGCCTTTATAAGTTTTTAATGGTAGGTGTCACTGTTCCACTGTTTTCTGTGTTGGGATCCACTGGAGCTTTGGATTTAACTCGTTATTTGGATATTGCCCTAAAATGATCTCTCCGGATGGATGGAAGGTGTGGATACAAAACATACATCATGGTGGGGCCCACGGAGCTTGGTGACGTCAATTTGGTAGCTAGTCTTGCTACTCAACCTGTCAGTAGCTAATCCGCGCCCCGCGGAAGGGAGTAGATTAGGTGCGGCCTCCGCCTAACCTAGGACAGTGCGTCCCTCATCGTGGGCCCAACTTGATTTACCTACTGTGTACCCACATGGCCCATCGGTTTTGGGAGACAATTTTAGGTCCTAATTTCAAAAATAAAGAAGATCCAATTCTAAGGTCAGCCATACTATCGAAAACAGTGGTGATTGAATAATCACCTTGCAAACAGCTTATCCTCTGGATTGTGTGGGAATGAATTTTTATCTACATAAATCGGTGGGCCCATTATAATGTTTATGAGAAATCCATCACGTTCATTCATTGTTTTTAAGCCATGTTAGGACGTTGTTAAAATAATGAGGTATATCTATAATTCAACTGGGCCATACAACAAGAAAATGTGAAAAGTTAAATGCCTATTGTTGAAACCTTCCTAAGTCTACCATTATTCTTATATGCCATCTATACTGAAAATACAAAACTATTAGCTCAGTCCAAAACTTCTGTAACTCACTAATGCTCACCAGCAGACATCCATTCTTCACTAATTCCTGTCGTGAAGCTTACGTGATTTTCGGATCTGCCCCACTTTTTGTCTCATGCCCTAATGTGAAGCCTACGTGAAGCCTACGAGAAATCCACACCGTCCAGCTACACTGAAAATACAAAACTATTAGCTCAGTCCAAAACTTCTGTAACCAACCAATGTTCACCAGCGGACATCCATTCTTCACTAATTCCTGTCGTGAAGCCTACGTGATTTTCGGAACTGCCCCACTTTTTGTCTCATGCCCTAACATGAAATAAAAAAAAATTAGATGGACGGTGTGGATTTCTCACAACATGATGGTGGCCCCTAACTAACTTTCTATCACATTAAGCTTCCTTGAGAAATTGTCGCATCTTCCCATGCATTTTGAATGTTTATCATCCAACGGCTCACACTAAGACACGACTTGACCGTATGTTATGGTTCTATGCGCTCAACCTTATAGTACCATTTCCCATATATATATGGAAATGGTTCTATGCGGTCAAGCTCATGGGAACTTCCAGCAAGGTCAAGCTGTGTGGGACCCACCATGATGCGTATCAAACATCAACACTGTGCATTTGATGGGTCGCCTTTAAATTATGGGATATGCCAAAAATCAGCAATAACTCTGGTGGTCTATACCATCTAAAATAATGTGAAGATATGCCTAAAACATAAAAAGCACTTGGTGGGGCCCACTTAAATTTTGGATGTATCTGAAACTTGGTCTGACCCCTCATATGAGTAATATACATAATGGACGGGCTAGATTTGTGAACCACACCTTACTAGTCCCAACAAATAATTATGAATATTTTAATGGGAGGATAATCCCTTTCAACTTTTGTACGTGGTGTGGCCCCACAAGTCATGGATTGACTTGATTTTTAAGCACGAGGTCCACCATAGAATGTTGAATCTGACTGATGGGGTAAATGTTTAGCATGCATCACGATGGGGCCCACACGGCTTGACCTCATGGGAAGTTTTCTTGAGCTCGACCCTATGGAACCATAATATAAATAATATATAATATATTTAAATATATATAAAATATTTATACTAAATGAATCCCATCTATGTCGAATTGTTTTGAGCCAAGTCAAGTTTGAGTCAAGTTTAAGTCGAGCCGAGTCAAGCTAGGATATCTTAGACTGTAAAAAAATTGAACTCAAAAAATCAACTCGACCTGTCTCAAACTTAGTTTCAAGCCGGGGCCGAATTGAATCGAGTCAAGCCAGTTTACCGAGCTAACTACGTTCGTGTACATCTCCATCTCTGAGGCATGACATGGCCCAAGCTCTATAGGGCCCACAGTGATGTATCTATTTTATCCATACCATTTATCGGTTTGGCCAGCTTATTTTAAGGGCTTGAGCCCAAATAATGCAGGTCCAAATCTAAGCAAATCATACCACAGGAGAATGTGGGGATTGAACGGCCACGGTTGAAAACTTTTCTGGAGCACCATGATTTTTTATTTTCCACTCAACTTGGTCATAAGGTCACATAGGCTTCGATGAAGGGAAGAAGCAAGGGAAGAAGTAAATGGAAGATTGATCTAAAACTTCCGTGGCCCCAAGAAGTTTTCAGTGGTGGGTATTCAATCCCCACTGTTCTTTATGGTGTGGTCCACTTATTATTTGTATTTTATATTATTTTTTGCCTCATGCCCTAAAATGAGCTGACAAAACGGATGGATGGCATGGATAAATTACATACATCACGATGGCTCCCACAGAGCTTGAGCCACTTCGTGCCACAGATATCCGGGTGGCGGTTGCAACAGGCCACCGCTTCCCTGAAAACAGTTTCATATATATGAACTCTCTCTACTGTGAAAATAGTTTCATGTGAAATATCTCTCTCTCTCTCTCTCTCTCTCTCAGGACTGCATTTGGTTTAAGAGGGATTCCCTATTCACGCAATCTCTGTAAGTGAAATAGATTAAGGACTCGTTTGGCAGCAGTGAATCAGATGGATTTGTTTTTTTTTTTTCGTCGTTTGGTAGTAAGGATTGGAGGGATTTGAATTTGAAAGGAACCCAAATCCTCCAAGAAAAAAGAAAAAGAAAAAGAAAAAAAAAAACCACCTCAAAGCTATAAATACACTCAATTTCATATATACAAAAATCCACCTGATTCTGCTGGATATCAAATATATGTTGCCAAATGGGCTTTTATGTTTTTCTTGGTTTTTACATTGTCTAATTTCCCAATTTGAGAACGTTTGGATGATGCACTATCAAATTGAATTGTATTTGCCAGTCTGATAGTAGTCTTCGTTTGGTTGCACAAAATATCATATAATTAGACTAATTAATCATGAAAATTTCATGATATATAGTGCAATCAAACGCAATCGTTTAGTCCAGAGGAAAATTTTTGAGATATTTTATGGCAAAATTCCGTTGAAATTAGGAATTTACGAAATGATACTTCCATGAACTGAAATTACCGGGCAAGGTCTTTTGAGGAGTAAAATTAACTAAATACCTTGTTTTGGTTTTTTCTTCATAATGTGATGCATCAATAGTTGTGAGGTCGATAAGGTATATGTCTGACATCCAACCCATCCAATAAATGCACGCATATTGATTACAATACGGAAGATATGCCTGACCATAAAAACTAATGGACACCGCTCAAAAACATTCAAATTCATCTGTAGCCCATCTTGTGATTTAATTGGCCAGATTTTTTGTTGGTCCAAATACCTTGTTTGGGGTACATATATTAGACAATTTGGATGTTATGCACATACCATGTGGGCCCCATAATTATCAAGTTCACTACCTTTAAAGTAATAAAAAAAACTGAGTGAGGGCATTTTCATACTTTCTCTCCTCGTGAAAAGCATCTCCCTGAAATTTCCTTTAGTCAAGATTTTTGTCATAACAATCCAAAAATTTTGTAATTTCCTTAGCATTTATATTAAGGAAGCTAGATTCAAATTCCACTCAGAATGAATTCAAATTTTGGAGGCTACTTTCTCTCTATAAATGTTCCCTTTTCAATTCACTTGTGCATCCAAACTACAGTTAGCAAAACTGCATACAAAAAATAAAAATAGTATGGAAATGTTCGTGTTTAATTCAGTTTTAATCATAAAAGAAGAATATGGTAAAAAAGAAAAAAAAAAAAAAAAAAAAAACATAAGCTACAAAAATTAGAGAATGAAAAGTTCGGGTTGAATACAAATTGGATTAAAAAATGCCATAAAAATACGGCTATACATGTGCATAGATGTGTGTATATATTATATATATGAATAATAATGTACATAGATAATCAAATTGTGCTCTTTGCTTCTCTCAAATCCTTCATTTTTCAAGTAATCCTATAAATCAATCCCCCTATTAAAAAATTTCACATTCTATTCAATTTTGTGAATAGGTGATGACTACCAATCTCTATATTTTAACTCCGTTGAAAGTTCTTTTTTTTTTTTTTAATGAAACATGTTTTATTGAAAAGAAAGTGCATTTGGTCTGCCTAAAAAACAAAAGTTTTACTTATTGAAGTAATAAAGTCCCTTAATATTCATTGATACACCACACTCTGATAGCTTGAGCTTTTAGAGTAAATGGTTGTTTGACATGATATTAGAACGGAAGGTCGTATGTTCGAATCTCGAGAGCAGCAAATATGCCTCGTTAATATATTATATATTCTCCCACGAGGGGTTAGGAATATCAGGTCCGGCCCAGGGACCGGGAAATCAAGCTTGGCCTATTTATGGTGTGAGTGTCCCTCAACCCTTGTCAGTATGTTTCCGTGCGGAGTTCCCACCCCACACGTGCAGGGGGTATTGAAGCAATAAAGTCCCTTGATATACATTGATACCCCACACTCTGAGTAATAAGGTACCTTGATATACATTGATACAATGAATTTTAAAATGTTTGATCAAGTGTTCTTGTATTTTTCCAAAATAATGAGTTTAAAAGGGAGTTTTGCTATCCATGATCCAAACACAACTCTGTTTGTTTTCCTAAAAATGCAATCCAAGGCACCATCTGAGATCATATAACAACCTTTGAATCTCTTTTCCTTTGTTAAAGTTGTTTCAACTCATTTTCATTTTGGTGATCTTTGGAGATAGTTTTTGAAGAAAAAGGGAAGAGCAACTGGTGCACACTTCGAAAGTCACTGAAGTAGCATGCCACTTAGATGTAAGTTATCTCAACTAACATTTGATCTCTATTTTGTTTTTTTGTGATTTCTCCTTTTAAGTTTTATTAGTGTTAGAGTATAGATACAAATAGTGATAGATGCCTTGGAGGTGGAAGGAATGGGAGATCGATGGTCAGTATTAGGGTCAAATCATAGCTCCAATACTATGTTAAATTTTAGAGGACTACATTTTGAAGAACTGTTGTGTCATTATTCCATTAAAAATGAAGAGAATATATAGAAGATGTGGGACATCTCTAGAGGATCTTAACAGATATACATGTATCCATTCATATACTTATCTATACTATGTAACTGTACATAGATTATCCTATATTCTAACGCTTGAAAAAATTTTAATTTTTGAAAAGCTAATTTTGTGTTCGTTCTTATAGGCTACAACGGTTGTTTTGGATTTGGCTTAGGACCAAGGAGGCTCGATGAGTTCTTCCTAAGCAATGGAGCTGAGCTACCAGAAGAGCTAATTTCTTCTTCTGAAGGTAAAAGTAAACCGATCCGCATTTTTTCCTCGCAGGAGCTAGAAAAGGCAGCTAACAATTATGCAAAGGACTTATTTTTGTATGAAGATTCATATTACATAATTTACAAGGGAAACATCGATGGCCGAGCTATTTACATTTCTAAGCGTACGCAGTTTGAATTATTTCACCCCAAGAGGGCCTATGAGGTTGCAATTCTATCCCAAATTAACCATGTGAATGTGGTGAAGATACTCGGATGTTGCCTCGACACCAAAATTCCAATACTGGTTTGTGAATTCTTCTCCCGGGTTAGTCTTTATCAACGTCTCCACAAAGCTAGAACTTCAGGCTATATTTCATGGGAAAATTGCTTAAAGATTGCAACAGGAGTGGCGTATGGACTTACCTATTTGCACATAGGCACGGCCACACCCATCATTCATAGGGATATAAAATCCAGGAAAATTTTGTTGGACGGACATTGTAATGTCAAAATCGTTGGCTTTGATCTATCAATGTCAATGCCCAAAGGTGAATCGGAGATAAAGTGCAATGTTGCTGGGACTGACGGGTATCTTGATCCGGAGTACGCTTTGAAGGGGCAACCATCAGAAAAGAGTGATGTTTACAGCTACGGGGTAGTTGTGTTTGAGATTTTAACTGGAAAGACTGCTAGAGAGTTGCATTATTCCAACTCAGTTTTTCAGTTTGTTGAATGCACAGAAGAGAAGCTTCTTGGCATTGTCGAGGCAAGCATTCTTGAAGAAGCGAAGAGAGATCAACTGATGGGATTTGTACGGCTTGTTGGGAGATGCCTTGCACGAAGCTGGGAGGAGAGGCCTACAATGAAGGAAGTTGTTCAAGAGCTCCGGCGAATTAAAGGGTTGTGAAAGTTGTCAAGAACAAGTTGCGCTCTTTGATCACCACATGCCCCCTAGGATGTAGTAAAAGACATTTTATCCAATTTCATGTTATCAACATCGGCATTGTCATAGCTTTAGCTTAGCTATTTGAAATCATTGTAAAGGAGAATCCAATCAAATTGAAAGGTGTCCAATGATATGGGGTCTACCGTAATTGATGCAGAGCGGGTCATGGACAGCTTCATGGCTAAGATGGATTAGAAAAGGCCCGGTCGATGACAGAAGTGATTTGAACCGTCAGACCTTAAATCAGGCGTATCTCACAACCTGGAATAAGTTATCGGGCGTAAAATATATGATTTCAGGATAGAACGAGCTACTTTAGCCACCAAACCCACTATGTCAGGTTGCGCAAGCCGGATTTGTGAAATACCACTAGATCAATAGTCATTTCCCTACTTAAATTCCGTTTTTTACTATAAATTGTAAGTTGTAGTTTGATTATAAGTTTATAACTCTTCATCCATTAGGCTTTAGGAGTTGCGCCCAACGCGAACCGTGCTCAGAATAATTAGGAGAGCAGCTTGGTGAAGCCTAATAGGACACTTACTATTTTTGGCTGAAAACCTTGTGCACTAGTAGACATCACGACTGTCTATAAATAGTAAGTTTACTATTTATAGTAAGTAATGGAGTTTTAGTTATAGTTTGCTTCTGATTTCTCTCCGATGTATTCCTATTTAAAGGGTCGTAAACTCGTTTATTTCATTCATCAATCAATTAGGAATTTTATAGTATTTATTTTCTATTTTCTTGTTCTTTTCCTCGAAGCTCCATGGATTCGGAATAGTTATCTTCTTGAGGAAGACTGTGCTCGACCTCACATTCTCCCTTGCGTTAATAATGGACACAAAACGGCGACCCAAGCCATTAAGGTGAAGGATCCGAAGAAAAATAACAAAATTTTGAAGACCTTGTATTTCTCTATACTAATGGGGTCTGAATTATTGTGACGGAAACCCAACATGACTTTTGACAGGACCCACATTGTTTGGTGCAGACATGGACCACACGATTAGTGAGGCCCATAAATGGCATTACTCAATTGCCTGGTTCTAATCATCAGAATGGTGTTGCATTTTAATCATTTTAATTAAATTTTTTCCACTTTAATCTTAAATATAATACACACACATACATCCATATATAGCCCCCCCTTTTTTTTCTTTATATTTTATTGAATTGGAATCGTATTAAACCCAAACTTTTCATTCTCCATATTTTTCCCATTCCCCTTCTTTTACCAAACTTTTTACTGTCTTTTGGACAACTGAGACCAAGTTAAAACCCAAACACTTCTTGCACCATTTTTTTTTTCTCCATACGGCATTTTGCTAACTATACATGCATATGTGTGAGATCATTGGAGCCACTCGTCAAGTGGGCTCCTCCTTGTTAACAGCAATAACGTCATCGTCTGTGCATATTATATATTTAAAATGTAGTCTATATATTTGAAAAAATGTGGCAAAGGCTTGAACTTGGTTTGAACCGACCAAGCTTTAACCAAATCAAGCTGAGCTGACCAATCAGGCTGGAGGATCCTCGGGTAGAGCCGAGTTTGAGCTGAAGTTAGCTAGTAGCCGAGGCTATGCCAAACTCGAGTTGGTTTGCCAAACTCTCTATCACTGCGAGAGTGCTCTAGCTGCTTTGCGACACTTATACAATCTTATTTATTGATCCAGACCGTTCATTAGGTCCAATGCACGTTTATGGGTTACCATGCAAACTTCACGCTATTTGACTAATATTAACTATTTGATCAATGGCCTTTAATGTGGATGGTCAAGATAATTTACACAAAAATAAGCCCAATCAACGATTCGATCCATCTATTTGTTAGGACCATCTTGGGCTGCTTATGATTCTATGGAATCACTTTTGTTGGCTAATCATAAACACCCCATCCATTGGCTTGGGATAAGGATGTCTACAGAAAACAAGCCCAAATCAACGACAGTGGATCATCTGATCATTGTGATTTTTGCTTGGTAACTCAGGAATTTCATTCGATGGTTGAGATCTATCGATTGGACTATCCAAATTAACCAATGCAACTAGGAGCACCACAACTTACAGTACTCTGCAAGCACGAGAGCATTTTTTTCTTTTATGATAAGTTTGCCTGAATATTTGCACAGTAATGTATGTGTACACTCAGTTCTGAAAAATAGGACCCATGTTTTGGTAATCCAGACCGTTGGTTCAGTGAGACGGAGAATGACTCAAAAATCCTGACCTTAGCGACCAATTCTTAGATTTCGCTTACCAAGCAAAGATAGATCAGAATCATCTAAAACACATGTACAACACCCAATGCCCGTGGGGTCCACTTGTTGTATATGGGGAATCCACTCCGTTCATCAGGTTCTATGGTCGTATCTAGGCCCTGGGACCAAAAATCAGTGAGATCCACAACTCAGGTGGGGATGTCACTGGGAAACAATGGAGATGGGATGCCAACCATAGATTTGTAGAGGGTCACTATGGTGTGTATCTTTCGTCATGCTTGGTAATTAGGTGGGATGAATGAAGATAAGAAAATCAAGGGGAGAGGATTAGGTGAGACCCAGATTCACCCAAGACGGTTTAACTCTTACCGTGGGGCCCACCTAGATGCATGTCCGTTTTTTTAGATCATTTTAGGTCATTACACAATAAATGAAGCAGAACCAACTATCAGGTGTACCATACCATTGGAAAAAGTAGTGATTGATAGCCCTATCATTAAAACTTTTAAGGGTGTACCTTAATATTTATGTAGTGTTTATTTTCCATCCAATCCGTAGGTAAGGTCACATAAACCTGGATGAAGGGAAAAAAAAACAAACATCAGCTTGATCCAAAACTTTTGTGGACCATTAATGGTCAATCACCACTATTTCCTATGTTATGGTCCACCTAATAATTGGATCTACTTCATTTTTGGGGTAATTCCCTAAAATGATCTATAAAAATGGATGGACGGTGTGGATACAGAATACATATATCAAGGTGGCCCCACGGTAAGGGCCACGCTACCTTGGGTGAGCCTGAAGTCAAGAGGTTTAAAAAAAATTTTGCATTTTCCTGTTGGCGTGGCCCATCAAAGTTTGATTGGGGAGATATCTTTTTAATGTATAGTTCTAATAATGGTTCTCACCAGATGGATGGAGATGAATTAAAAAGTATAATATGGTATTCTACACACATAGAGGGCAATCGATTGAAAGGGTACACACTGGTTAATATACAATCACATTTTCACTATACAAATTATTAAATACGACACGCGTTTGATAATATGCAACTTAAGGGTAATGGTCCATACTTAAAAGTGGTTTGTCGAATTTTTAGCGCTGCTCCTAGGATTTGGGCCGTAAATTGACGTATCGGTGCCTTGCACCAATGAGATTAGTTTGTAAGGCACATGTAAACAACCTCTAAGGCCCAAATCACGAGATGAATTCGGTAGTTACCTTTCTCTTATTATCGGGTTATTTCCTATAGCTCAGCACGGTCGTGAGGTATGTTTTGGCCTATGGTGGCAGGAAAAATCCCTCAATTCAGCTCCCCCACATGCCCCTTTCCTCATTCTCTCCTAAGTCCCTCTCCCTACTGCAATAAAATTTGTATGAGAGTGAGAGAGTGAAAATTTGGGCTATTTATAGCCCCGGACAAGTGTGAAAATGGCCTTTGGGCCTTTCCTATTAAACTTGTCCTTTGGGGGGCTGTCTTCGGCCTACAAGGCCCGTTCGAGGGCTCGTTGGCTTATTTTTACCAAGGGGTAAGTGCCCTACCATGGGATCTATGGTTGGTCACAGTTAGTACGGATAGGCCAGCGAGCCCCCCAATTTGTATAAGCTAGTCACTTTAGCACATACTTGATGTATTTTCATTGGTGACTAGCTACTTGCATGTGGGTTCCACCCCACTTGTAGATTTTTCCCAAAAGCTAGTCAGATGAGCTTCTCCAAGCCAATGTATATTCATGCATTCATGCATTTAAATAAGATTGCATTGTGGATTGTTTTGTATATTTTCTTATTTAAATTATACTTGATTAATATGATGGTGTGTAATCTTAAGAAAAATTCTTACTGAGTTGGTCATTCATGCTTTGAATATACAACCATACAAATGGTACAAGTGACTTGAAAGGTGCAAGTGATTCGAAAGATACTTATGTTCAGAATGATGAGGAGCATGATATAGATATCATGGATGTATAGCCATATCTGTTCCAAGAGAATCTGTCCGATCTTGCAGCTCAAGTCTAACTATATTTTATTCTATTTCATATATTAAATTGTTTCCTTCACGTATTTGTTAACATTGAGACATTGGTTTATGTAAGTCTTATGGAGAACCACTTGTATATCTTGAATGCATATTCAAAATTTTCTTTCTGCTTGATTTGTTTATCTTCTGCTGCAGTGTCTACTCTTAAAAAAATATGTGTATGAAATAGGAACTATCTTTAAAGGTTAATACTCAAGTTTTCAAAAAACAAGTAATAAACTCAGATGTTATGAAAACCGAGATGTTACATAAGTCCCCGAGAGAAGCACCCGTGGAAACTACGAGTTGATTCTATTTTGAATCCAACATCCACAAAGTGACAATTTTAGTGGGACCTTCTAGTTGCACTAGTTACGACCTGACCCAAAAAGTAGAATTCTACTAGTCCTTTGGATTACCAGCACTATGCACTTGCATTTAGCATATAACATTCATCCCATCTTAAAACTTAAAAAATCATATAATAAAAGAGAGAGAGAGAGAGAAAAAAAAAAAAAAAAGGAAAGAGAAATCATTGCGCCATTGCGAGCCAAACATCCCTGAAAGAATCTCTCCTACCACAACATCATCTATACCGGGTCACGGGCAACCATGACCAATTATCAGGAATATGTTCAACCCTTTCATGCTCTCAACCTTACAAAAACTCAACCAACATAGTCACAATAGATGAAAGTCGCACTAGATGATTGCATCCAAAAATTGGCACAGGGTGTGAAGGCAATACAGGAAATATTCCTCCAATTTATAGGCCAAAAATTGAAAGGTTGTGATTTTCCTATCAAGAATACTTTTGTGGGTAACATTCACAGGCGTGACACAAGGTCCACTAATATTAAACACCAAAGCATTGGTCTCACAAGCTCTGCAACATCTACTAATGTGGACGACCATGGTAGACCTTCCAGAAATTCTCATTGCCACAGGGCTGAACCCATGGCAATAAGGGGGTTTGGAAATAGTTTTCAACCAGCAATTGACGTCACTCGATTATGGCCTAACTAGCTGCGTCATTGAACAGAATCATCTAAAACACATGTACAACGCCCAATGCCTGTGGGGTCCACTAGTTGTATATGTGAAATCCACACCGCTCATCAGGTTCAATGGTCGTATCTAGGCCCTAGGACCAAAAATCAGCGAGATCTACAACTCAAGTGGGGATGGGACGCCAACCATCCATTTGTGTGGGGTCAGTCTGGTGTGTATCTTTCGTCATGCGTTAACTAGGTGGGATGAATGAAGATGGGAAAATCAGCCTGATTTAAAACTCAGGCGGCCCACGCCCATGAACTCAAGGGGAGAGGATTAGGTGAGACCCAGACTCACCCAAGATCGTCCGTCCCTTACCATGGGGCCCACCTAAATCTATGTATTCTATATCCAAGCCGTCCACCCGTTTTACAAGATTATTTTATCTCATTACACGAAAAATGAAGCAGATCCAATTATCAGCTGGACCATACCATAGGAAAAAGTGGCGATTGAATGCCCTATCATTAAAACTTCTTAGGGTGAATTTTAATTTTTCTGTAGTGTTTATTTTCATCCAATCTGTTGGTAAGGTCACATAAGCCTGGATGAAAGAAAAAAACAAATATCAGCTTGATCCAAAACTTGTGTGGCTTATTAATGGTCAATCACCACTGTTTCCTATATTATGGTCCTCCTGATAATTGGATCTGCTTCATTTGTGTAAAATTATCCTAAAATGATCTATAAAAACTGATGGACGGTGTGGATACAGAATAAATACATCAAGGTGGCCCCACGGTGAGGGCCACACCATCTTGGGTGAGCTTGGGGTCTCACCTAATCAGCTCCCGAAGTCGAGATTTCAGAAGAAATTTTACATTGTCCAGTTGGCGCGGCCCATCAGAGTTTGGTCAGGCTCATATTTTTTAATGTAAGGTTCTAATAAAGGTTCTCACCTGATGGATGGAGATGAATTTAAAAGTACAATATGGTGGGCCCACAGAGCTGAGTGTTCTACGCACATGCTCCGGCGAAATTGACGAAATAGAGTTAATTTGAATCCTACGGGGTTAATTCAAATTAAGAACCGGAAGTGGATTGGCTGTTGCGCCCATCACAGGGACATCTTTTGTAACTATGTGGCCCTGCTTTGTGGCCCACCATAATGTATGTGTTCTATCGACGCCATCTATTCATTTTGCCAGCTCAAATGTAAGCTTGAGGTCTGATGAAGGAAAAAAACAAATATAAGCTTGATCCAAAACTTGTGTGGCCTTCAAGAAGTTTTCATTTCAACGGTTGGTGTTCAATTACTGCTGTTTTATGTAGGGCTGTCCACTTGAGCTTTGGATGTACATCAATTTCTGGGCTCGTGCCCTAAAATGAGATGGAAAGATGGATGGAGGCATGGATAAAACACATACATAACATACGTCACAATGGATCCCACATAGCTTGAGCCACGTCCAAGGATTTCTTGTGCAGTAAACGTAGCTGGGGCCCACGTAATGTTTGTGAGAAATCTACCCTGTTCATCCATTCTGTGACCTTATTTTAGAACTTGAGACCAAGAGTGAGCAGGATCCAGGACTCAAGTGGGCGGAAGTAAAGGAAAAGCTGCTAGGGAAATTCTTACAGTTGAAACCTCCCTAAGGTCAACAATGATGTTTTTATGCCATCTATACCGTTCATAAGGTCATTCCTACTGGGATGAACTGAAAACATGGATATTATTCGGATTCAAAACTTCTCCGGCCCCATGAATGTTTTAACTGTGGACGTTCAATTCTCACATTTTAGGCCCACTTAAATATCAGATATGACTTATTTTTGGCCTCATGTCCTAAAATGAGCTCATAAAACGGATGTACGGGGTGGATTTCTCATAAACATCATGGTGGCCCCAACTAGGTTCCCAGCACATGAAAATCATACGTAGGGTTGTACATAAACCGAGCTATCCCGATTAGCTCAACTCGGCCCGAAAAAGCTCGACTTGGCCTGACCCAGAATTGAGTTCGGGTTGGAACGGGCCATTTTCTTCGGCTTGAAATTGAGTTCGAGCCGAGTTCGGATAGGTTCCAGTTCGGCCCGAAACCTAACTCGGACCAACTCGGCCGATATATATATATATATATATATATATATATATATATATATATAGAGAGAGAGAGAGAGAGAGAGAGAGAGAGAGAGAGAGAGAGAGAGAGAGAGAGAGAGAGAGAGAGAGAGAGAGAGAGAGAGAGAGAGAGAGAGAGGCATGCTCTCCTACGCACCTACGCACGTGCGTACCTTTCCACACGTGTCATGGGAGTCGAATTTGAATGGTCCATAAGATGCGGAATCCCATTAAACCTTAGGGGGTGAATTTTCACCTTGATCTAAGATTCTAGTAGGCCATAGTAAAGAGAAATTCAAATAAAGGGAAGAAACTGTTTTTATTTTTATGGCCCACCAAAGTTTTGGTTCAAAGTAAAAATTGGTATCGGGGGTTTCATGAGGTTCTGCTTCATGTGGACCATTCAAATTTTCAAGAATCATCAGATATGATGATTTCTCAAAAAAGTTCTTAGGTAGTCTATGCGAATTGGTTCATAGGTATGCGTTCCGCTATATATATATATATATATATATATATATATATATATATATATATATATATATATATATTCTTACCCAATTACCCTACTCATTTATAGCAATATATGCCATCCAAATCGTGTGTTCCTTTGTAGATGGAGTAGAGTCTAAAAAATCTATGACAGAAGCTCTTCCCAAAAATCAAGGTCGTTCAAGTTACCTGCCAAAGCTCTTCCCATGGATTAGATGGAGTAGAGTCAAAAGGTCAAGGCCGTCCAAATCGTGTGTCTGAAACTGGCCCGAAGTTGGCCTGAACTTGCCCGATCGCTGACCGAGCTAGGTTCGGGCTAGACATGTTGGCCCGGCTATTCGAGCTGGTTTGGATGGTGACCAGGCCAGGTCGAGCTGAGCCCAATTCAACTCGGTTCGACTCGATGTACACCCCTAATCATATGGAAGGCTTTTGTAGGAAATCCGCATCCTTGGACGCGGATTGTGTCCTACTCTTGCCCGAATGGTAATTCGTCCGGGTAGGGCTCTGTGGGGCCCACCGTGATGTGAGTGTGTTTTATCCACGCTGTTCAATAATTTTTTTAGATAATTTTAACTTGTAAACCAAAAAAAGAGGCAAGTCCAAGGCTTAAGTGGACCACACCAAAGGAACTTGCACGGATAATGACACCCACTGTTGAAACCTTTCTAAGGGCAAACGTGATGTTTTTTATACCAAACAACCTATCCATAAGGTCATGTAGACGTGGATGAAGTGAAAACACAAATATCAGCTTGATTCGAAACTTATCCAGCTCCAAAGAAGTTTTTAATGGTGGACATTATGTCCCCAATTTATGGTCCACTTAAGCCCTGTACCTTGGTCAATGTTTGGTTAATGCCTTAAAATGATCTGAGAAAAGTGATTAACGGCTTCGATAAAATACTTACATCATGGTGGGCCCCACAGAGCCGTGCCCGGACGGATTACCGTCCTGGCGGGTAGGACGCAATCCGCTAACCGTGTGGGGGCCACCTTGATATATTTTTTGTATATCAATGCTGTCCATCACTTTTAACATCTCATTTTTTAATGCGGTATCAAACCTTAATAAGATCCAAATCTCATGTGGACCACACCACTAGAAACAGTGATGAATGGCAAATAAAAGTTTTTTTAATGGGCCACAAAAGTTTTGGATCAACATGATATTTTTATTTTACCTTCATCCAGGTCTTCCTTACATTATAAACAGATTGGATGGAAAATAAATATTACGAAAACCTTATGATAGGCTCTTTGGAATATTTAATGGTGAGGTACTCAGTCACCACTGTTTTCTGTGATGTGGTCCACCTGATATTTGGATCTACTTAATTTTTGAGACCAACTTCTAAAATGGGTTGTAGAAACGGATGGACGATGTTGATATACAATACATCATCAATGTGGACCCCACAGTAAGGGTAAAGTTGTTACCCGGGTAAGTCCTCATCAACTCCCCTGTGGCGGGTGCAACAGTCAATTTCATATGATAATAAAAAATTGTTATTGAATCCTCTCTTACTCTGTCTCCCTCGTCTCAGGCACCAACACTTCTCTGTCTCTAAAGACTGCATTTCATTTTAGGGGAGTTCTCTGATCCTGCAATTTCTGTAAGTGAAATAAATTAAGAGCTCGTTTGACAGCATTGAATCAAATGGATTTGAGGGAATCTGTTATTTTTTGGTTATTTGGTAGTAAAGAATTGGAGGGATTTGAATTTGAGGGGACTTTCAAATTAGATAAAAAAAAATCCCATCTCAAGGTTATAATTTCAAATCCACTCAATTTCATACAAACCAAAACCCACTTGATTATAAAAGATTTCAAATCTATGTTGCCCAATGGGCCCTTATGTTCTTATTTTTTTAGATTGTCTAATTTCTCATTTCAAATGCGTTTGGATGATACACTATCAAATTGAATTGTAGTTGCTAGTCTAGTAATAGTCTGCGTTTGGTTGCACAAAATATCATGAAGTTTTATGATATTTAGTACAAGCAAATACAAGCAGTTAGTCGAAGGGACAAAAATTTGGGGATTTTTATGGAAAATTTCCTTAGAAATTCGGATTTTACTAAATGAAGCATCCATCAACTGTAATTACCGAACAGTGCCTTTAGGAGTAAAATTACCTAAATATCCTCCTTTTGTTCTTTTATTTTAAAAAGTGATCCATTGAGAATTGTGGGGCCCACGGATATATGTTTGACATCCAACCCATCCAAATAAATGCACCACACATTGATTTCGTACAGATAATTTTATTTTATTTTATTTTTTTTGAATCCAATGATAAGATGGGCCAAACTATAAAAACTAATGTACACCACTTAAAACCATCCAAATTCATCTGTAGCCCATCTGGTGATTAAATTGGCCAGATTTTTTGTTGGTCTAAACACCATGTTGGGATTCATATGTTAGATGAATTGGATGTTATTCACATACTATGTGGGGCCTACAACTCTCAATTCCATTTCTTTTTAAAGTAAAAAAGCAAAAAACAAAAAAAAACAAAATGAGGGCATTTTCATACTTTCTCCTGATGAAAAGCATCACCCTGAAATTTCCTTTGTTGCAGGCATTCATTGGTTAAATGGCAAATTTCTCAAGAATTGTTAAAAATCCCAAAATTTTGAATGAAAAGTTTGGGTCGAATACAATCTGGATTAAAAATGGAGAAAAAAAAAAAACAACTATACATATGTGTTTGTATATTAATTATAAATAAATTTAAAATAAAAACTTTAATTAAAATATCTAGAATTTCTCTGTGTATGAACAGTAAGGTACATGGATAGTCAAACTGTGCTCTTAATTTGTCGCCTCTCTGAAATCCTTCAATTTTCAAGTAATCCTATAAATCAATCTATCTCTATTATAAAATTTCACAAGATGGCTACCAATCTCTATATTTTGACTCTTCCCAAAGATTTTTTTTTTTTTTTGGTGTGTGTAATAAAACATGTTTTATTGAAAAGAAATTGTTGGTTTGCCCGAAAAACAATTTTTTTTTTTTATCTTCTAAAATATAGGAACTTTTAAACATTTGGTCAAGCTTACGTGTATTTTTCCAAAATATTCAGTTTAAAATGGAGTTTTGCTAACTACGATCCAAACACAACCCTATTTGTTTTCCTAAAAATGCAATGCAAGACACCATTAGATATCATATAAGCCTTTGAATCTCCTGTCCTTTGTTACACTGCTTCATCTCATTCTCATTCTTGTGATCTTTGGAGACAGTTTTTGAAGAAGAAAGGAAGAACTGGCGTACACTTCCAAAGTCACTTAAGTAGCATGCCACTAAGATGTAAGTTCTCTCAACTAACATTTGATCTTTATATTTATTTATTTTTTACTTTCCCCTTTTAAGTTTTATTAGTGTGTACACTTCCAAAGTTACTGTGGCAGCATGACACTTAGATGTCAGTTCTCTCAACTAACATTTGATCCCCCCCACCCCTTTTTTTTTGTGTGTATGTGTGTATTTTCTCTTTTTAAGTTTTATTAGTGTTGTAGGTGGAAGGAATTAATGAGAGATGGACAGTTAAGATGAAGGCCAAATCATAGCTTTGATACCATGTTAGATTTTAGGGACTACATTTTAAAGAACCATTGTGTCATCATTTTATTAAAAATGAAGAATATGTATATAAAAGAGGTGGAAGATCTTAACAGAAATACACTTATCTATTTATATACTTATTTATAGTATGTACAATTGTATATAGATATTCTATACTCTAACAATTAAAAAGATGTAATTTTTTAAAAAGCAAATTTTGTGGTTGCTCTTGTAGGCTACGCCAGTTGTTTTCAATTCGGCTTGAGATCAAAGAGGCATGATGAGTTCTTGCTTAGCAATGGAGCTGAGCTATTAGAAGAGCTAATTACTTATGCAGAAGGTAAAAGTAAACCAATCCGCATTTTTTCCACACAAGAGCTTGAAAAGGCAACTAACAATTATGCAAAGGACTTATTTATGTATCAAGATTCATATTACAAAATTTACAAGGGAACCATCGATGGCCGAGCTATTATCATTTCTAAGCGTAAGCGGCTTGAATTATTTCACTCCAAGAGAACCTATGAAGTTGCAATTCTATCCCAAATTAACCACGCCAATGTGATGAAGCTACTCGGCTGTTGCCTCGAGACTAGAATTCCATTACTGGTTTTTGAATTCTTCCCCCACAAAAGGCTTTATCAACGAATCCACGAAGTCGGAACTTTTCATGATATTTCATGGGAAAATTGCTTAAAGATTGCCACAGGAATGGCGTATGGTATTACCTATTTGCACATAGGCACACCCACGCCCATCATTCATAGGGATATAAGATCCAGGAAAATTTTGTTGGATGAAGATTGTAATGTCAAAATTGTTGGTTTTGATCTATCGGTATCAATGCCCAAAGGTGAATCGAAGATAAAATGCAATGTAGCAGGGACTGACGGGTATCTTGATCCAGAGTACGCTTTGAAAGGGGAATTATCAGAAAAGAGCGATGTTTACAGTTATGGGGTAGTTGTGTTTGAGATTTTAACAGGAAAGACTGCTAAAGAATTGCATTATTACGATTCAATTTTTCTGTTTGTTGAATGCATGGAAGAGAAGCGTCTTGGATTTGTCAAGGCAAATTTTCTTAAAGAGGCGAAGAGAGATCAACTGATGGCATTTGTACAGCTTGTTGGGAGATGCCTTGCACGAAGCTGGGAGAAGAGGCCTACAATGAAGGAAGTTGTTCAAGAACTCAGACGAATTAAAGGGTTATGAAAGTTGTCAAGAGCAAGCCCTGCTCTTTGATCACCACATGCCCCTTAGGATGTGATAAGAAACATTTTCTTCAATATCATGTAATCGACATTGGCATTGTCATAGCTTCAACCCAGCTGTTTGTAGTCATTGTAAAGGAGAATTCAATCAAATTGAAAGGAGTTCAATCATGTAGGGTCTACTAGAATGGGCCCAAAACAGCAATCCAAGCCAGTACGGTGTAGGATCTTATGAAAAATGACAAAAAAATTGAGAATCTTGTATTTCTCTGATGAATGGACCCACCCCATTTCGGGTCCAGACCATCTACATGGAGGGACCCCACCAAATTAACTGCTTGGATCTATGCATGTGGTAGGACATGGAAGGGTTGTGTACTTAGCAACCTCTCTTTTACAAGTCAAAGCCGAATCAAACTACACTTCTAATTTCATGATTTGTGCATGCAAACACACCACAATGTGAACAAAGTTCTTTAACAGTAAGAAAAGAAAAAGAAAAAAAAAACATATGAGTCAGCCAAATGAGGCTGCCCCTTTGGCTTATGGCCTTCTGTAGGAGTAGAGAAAAATAATTTGCAATTTTGGAATTTTTATTGGAATTTCTACTCTTAGTCCTAATTAGAATTTCCAAAATTCATGAAATGGAACTCTTTTGTATTGCATTGGAAAGAAAGAGCTCTTTTATATCCTCACAAGAATTGTTTTGTGATTTTTTATGAATTCCATTAACAGTTGAAATCCTAAAAATTGTGACCTATTTTATTCAGTCTTGGCCAAACACACCTTTAAGTACTTTAAAAATCGCAAATGGCATAGGCTTGCATGGAAGCTCTTTGGAATTTTAGCGTATCTTGCAAAATCATTGATCTTTCAACGGTCATAATCTCCGCCCTAGAACTCAAGCATTGGCGACGCATTTTGGATTTTTCACCAATGACTACGATCATCTTCGCAGTTCCCCCAAAGGCCACAATTGGTCACAGTTCTTCTTCCCAAGTATCAAGCTGCAGAAGTCCAAGAAATCAACCTTTATAGACGTGTTTGGATGCACTATCAAATTGAAATGCAATCATTACTCCAATGAAGCAGGTATAACTAAATTGTAGTTTCTTTAGCATTCATATCTACAATTCAGGTTCCAAATTGCAATTACATTCATTTAACTAATGAATATTGACGCAGGGAAGAACATGAGGTCGAGCATTGTCTTCCTCAGTGGGGTAACTGTTCCGGATCTCCTCAGGGGGGTAACTGTTCCGGATCCATGGAACTTCTCTAGACTCCTCACAGAGATTTCTTGAATCTGCGAGAAAAGAAACAAGAAAATAGAAATAAATTCTAGAAAATTCGTAATAATTTGATTGATGATGTAAAACGAGATTACACCCCTTTAAATAGGGATACTAAGCCATGAAAGAAGTTTCAGAATCAAACTACAACTAAAACTCGTATAATTCGCAACTTACTATAAATAGTAAACTTACTATTTATAGATGATCGTGATGTATATAGTGTGCAAGGTTTTTGGTGAAAAATAGTGTCCTATTTGGCTTTACACTGTTCTCTTAATTATTCTAAGCACTTTTCATGTTTGGCACAACTCCTAGAGCCCAACAGACAAAGAGTTATACTCAAACTAAAACTTATTATAAATAGTAAAAACGAAATAAAAACATGAATTTGACCAATGATCTAATGGTATTTCGTAAATTGGCATGGCTGACTAAAGTAGCTCGTCCTATCCCAAAATCATACATGATACGTCGGATGGCTTATTCTAGTTTGCGAGATATGTCCGTTTTAAGTTCTGACGGTCCGGAACACTTTTGTCATTGACTAGGCCTTTTCTAATCCATCTTGGCCATGAAACTGTCCGTGACCCACTCTACATCAAATATCGACAAGGTGCATTTTTATCATGTACATGAAAGACAATCACATGCATGCATAGAAACACATACATAAAAAAAAAAATCTCAACAATTCAATAAACATATATATAGATAGTGTGTGTGTGTGAATGTCAGTCTGATGGGCGGCAGTCCAACATTGACCAGCTTCTAGTCCTAAGTTTTTTAGCGTCAACTAATGAGTGGCCTAACTTGGACGTTGGATGCAGTCAGCACAAACCACATTCTTTCATTGTTAGTCCCTTAGTATTCTCATTTCACATCTGATTATACGTCTAGATTCAAAGGAGGATTTTTTAAAATTATTATTATTAGAAAAAAAAAATAACTCTCACGGACGGTCCTCTCAGGGGTTCTGTGGGGCCCACCATGTATATGTTTTATACACGCCGTTCATTTATTTTGACATGAGCCCAAAACAAGGAGGCAGATTGAAGTCTTACGTGGACTACACCACTGAAAGCGACGGTGATTGAAAGTTTCGGGTTGAAAACTTCATCTTAGGGTACAGAAGTTTTGCACCAAGATGATATTTATGTTTTGACCTAATGATCAAGGAAATAGTATTGCGTACCGAGTTACTCAAGTAGGCTTTTATAGTACCGAGTAAACTCAGTTGGGCCTATTATGAATGCATGTGTGTAATCCATACCGTTCATCCGTTTTCCCAGATCATTTTAGTGGTTGAGTCCAAAATATAACTATTCCCAAAGCTCAACTGGACCACACCAAAGGAAGCAGTGGGAATAATGACTTCCACCGTTGAAACCTTGCTAGGGCCAAAGTGATGTTTATTTGTCATCCAACCTGTTCATAAGATCACATAGAATGGATGATGGGAAAACACAAATATCAGCTTGATCCAAAAATTCTGTGGGCCCCAAGAAATTTTCAATGGTAGAATTTCAATTCACACTGTTTCCGTGGTGAGGTCCACTTGAGATTTGTATATATTTCATTTTTGGGCTTAAGCCATAAAATTATATTTTAAAATGGATGGATAGAGTAAATTAAATATTTAAATCACGGTGAACCCCACAGAGTTTACACGCAATCCGCTTCCATTATCAAGTTGATATTTATGTTTTCTCATCTTACAGGTCTATGTGTGACCTTATGAATAAGTTAGTTTACACGCAATCCGCTTCCATTATCAAGTTGATATTTATGTTTTCTCATCTTACAGGTCTATGTGACCTTATGAATAAGTTGGATGGCAAATAAACGTCAGGTGGGCCTAGGAAGTTTTTAACAGTAGGAATTCAATCCCTACTACTTCCTCTGGTGTGGTGCACTTGATACTTCAATCTGTCTCCTCTTTGGACTCATGCCCTAAAATAATCTATCAAAATGAATGAACGATATGGATAAAACATATACATTAAGGCGGGCTCCACAGATCCTCTACCTAAGTCCTGGTGGGGTAGTAACCAATCCACCCCCAGTAGAAGCTTCTTAATACTTCTATCTTTCTTCTTTTGGTAGAAATGATATAATCAGCAGCCTGCTCTCTAATCTATCAATCTATACTGTTCATTAGGTTTAATGCACATTTCATAGGCCACCATGAACACATCACAATAATGTAACAAATATTAAACATTTGATCAATCTCCATAAATATGGACGGTCAAGATTATTTAAAAAAATTAGTCTAAGCAAGAATTTGATTCATTTATTTGTTAGGGACCATCATCACTTGGCTATGATTCTAAAGAATCACCTTTGTTTGAACATTGTAACCATCCCATCCATTGCTTTATTGAAAGGATGGCTATAGAAAATAAGGCCAAATCAAAGATGTGTTGGATCATCCGATCAGTGTTATTTTTATGTGGTAGTTCATGAAATGTGTTCTAAACTAAATGGACGGTTCAGATCGATCAATTGGACCGTCCAAATGAACCGATGCAATAAGGAGCACTATAACTTATAGTGCTCCAAGGGCAACTAAGCATTTTTTCTATTCAAATAATCGACCCAGGGACTTGGATGGAGATCCGGTGAATTGGGTCAGATGGTTCTGATATCTGTGGATTTAGGTACCCGATTACAGCTCTAGATTCATGACTGCAGTGGCATGAGGCTCATTTTGTGAATCCACACTGTTTGGTGTGAGGACCAGAACATCAAACGGTTACAAATGGTTTGGATAAGTTAGCAATGACTCAAGAACTTTGTTCTCTGATCTAAACAGTTGATATCATGGGCCCCATTGTATGGCCCATGCATAGAAAATATCCCAATGAAAGGACAAATATTCTACGGTTTGGATCTGTTGGGGTGGTGTATATTTTGTGGTAGTTTCTCAGAGTACTGTACTGTTCTACTTTTATGAGAAAATTATCACTGTAGACCCCACCTTTTATCCAGCGTCTTTTACAGAGGATACAAACCTTAACTTCCCTGCATTGACTTTGCATGTAAGGCCAGAGCATTTGAGGATGAAAATACCCCCGTTCTTCGCTTCCGTTGCTTTCACTCTCATTAATGTTAAACACACACACGCATATTCAAAACATATGCGTATCTCACCTCATTTCAATGAAAAACACTCATAACTACGTTTTTCTTCCCATTTTCCTTATTAAAATCTCCGTTTATCATCTACATATTATCATTTTACATTTGCCATTTTTCATCTTGGTTAGAGTTACGTGAAATCCTCCAAACTGGTTGCAGCTGCAATCATTGAAAAGGTTCAAAATATTCTCTCACCCCAAAGCACCCTTCCTCAACTTGCATTTGACCGTATTATTCTACATTTGCCATTTTTCATCTTGGTTAGGGTTACGTGAAATCCTCTAAACTGGTTGCAGTTGCAATTGTTGAAAAGGTTCAAAATATTCCCTCACCCCAAAGCACCCTTCCTCAACTTGCATTTGACCGGTATTACAGTTGTTGAAGATATAGATCTTTAAAAAAGAAGACTAGTGAGGTTTAAAGTTACTTCCATTTGTAGTATTGAACGACAATGCAATCACAATTCACTCACAACCTATGGAAATTCAGCTAGAAAGGATCGGTGAATTTCATGTCAGGCTCGCACAATTTCATTTATTAGGCTTAGTCAATTTTATGCGTTGATCATTCAAATTCATGTGAAACTTGCTCAATTCCATTTGAAGCTCACTCAATTTCATGTTAGGGCTCACTCAATTTCATGCTAGGATGAAATTATTTAATGTTTGCCTAACTCAATTTCATGCTAAAATCACTAAATTTTATGTTTGCCCAGCTAAATTTCATGATAGGATCCCTCTATTTAATGTTTGCCCAGCTGAATTTCTCGCTAGGCTCGCTCTATTTAATATTTTCCCAACTCAATTTCATGATAGGCTCGCTCTATTTTCAGTTTGCCCCGCTTTGCCCTGCTCAATTTTCAGTTTGCCTCGCTCAATTTCATGTTTGCCCTGCTCAATTTCATGTTTGCCTCGCTCAATTTCATGTTTATCCCACTTAATTTCATGTTTGCCCCGCTCAATTTCTAGTTTGCCCTGCTCAATTTTATGTTTGACCTGCTCAATTTTATATTTTCCCTGCTTAATTTCTAGGTTACCTCGCTCGTTTTTCCAGTTTGCCCCGCTCAATATTATGATAGATAGCCTCGCTTAATTTAATAAAATACCACATGAAATCATTTGTACCTTTGAAGGCTTAATCCATAAAAGCTTTGGTTGTTTGCTTGAAATGTTAACGCATTGCTTATTCTTTATTTCCTTATTGCTTATTCTTTATTTCCTTAACCTTTGCATCATTCTCATATATAAGGGAAAACAAATTCTTGGTCTTATATTATTTAATTAAGTTTTATCTTATGGTAAGCTTTCGTTGTTTAATGATTCATTGATAATTTGTTATTATATTGGTTTTCAGATAATGACTACGAGAATTATTTGTTGTTATGGCGGGGAATTAGAATGTGAAAATAAGCGATGGACGTACACGAGTGGAACTATGAAAACTATTACACTACGTGTTGATACTACGTACGAGGAGCTTCTATTCAGAATGTATAGGATTATCAAGAGTAGACCAATAAATTGTGATATTAGGATGAAACTATTATATCCTTACTGTTGAGGGTCAAATATTGTATATTAAACCCCAGTTATTACATGGATTTAAGACCATGAAAATGTTTAAAGGCCTGTTTAAATCGTGTTTGTATTGCAGGGCGAATTTACGAGCATGTGACTGAAAAGGATACTAAGAGTGTTGATTTAATGCTCTGATGTCACCAAGGTTAGATACAGACTCCAAGGGACCAAGATCGACGGATTTACACGCCAGGGAAAATTGAGAAACTGAAGCTTAAGTGGCCCAAATTGGTCCGAAATGCAAGATCACTGGGATCCCATCATCCGTTCGGCTCGAAACTTCATATATGGTATGAGGGACATAAATTAACCATACACGTCGAATTTCAGCCATTGGATCCCAGTAGAAGTGGCTCAATGGACAGATCAGCCTATAAACTGGCAATTTTGGGCCCACGTGACATCTGGATATGCCTAAATTTTGGACTCAACGCCTTAATTGATATGGAAGAATGGATGGACGGAACGGATTTTGTAAATACATCATGATGGACCCCACATATGCACTACATATGCACTGTGTGAACATACACCAGCCATGCACCCATTCACTCCAGAGGACGGCCACGCCCCTTGCCAAGCTTTTCTTTAGGCCCCATGCATGCAATCAGGAAATCTCTACCGTAAATCGCAGGATGAACGACAGTGAGCAAAGTTCTGTGGACCATGTTGAATTCACTCCAAAAATATCCATTCCTGACTGGTTTTTCACCAGAAATTCAATGAACAGGGTGAATTTTATCAAAATAATCACTGTGAGGTCCACCGACCATCATAGCGTATGGCGGCGCATGCTCTGTTTCGCAAACAGAGTTGCGGTCGATCCAGGTGGGCCACCACCGTTGATCGGACCAAAGATCCGAACCGTCCATAATGTAGGGCGCTCAAAAACATCCCAAGGGACGTTCTCCTTTTCAACAAAAAGTGAGGAAAGACGGGAATATTGGTGTTCACTCCCCAAGTGTAGGGTTATGATGTAGTAATAACTCGGTAAGACCGAGGTCGAATCCCAAGGGACTGAAACTTGTACGTTATCTAAAATTATCTAGAACTAGAACTAGACTAAGATGAATTCTAAATCAATTAGCAATGGTGGAATATTTGTAGAATAATTAATCTAAAACTTAGGAAACAAATCAGAGATAGGAAACTAGGGATTCAGAGGATCCACTTGTAGAGATCAGGGAGATGATCTTACGCCTGTTTCAAAAATCATGAAATTAACTGGACTGCTGTTGATCTAGTTTTCAAAGAGATAAAAGGAAGATGAATTAGAATGGATTCTATCACCAAACCATGCCCCGAAAGACTATGGCAAACAACAGAATTAAACTAATTACCACCCAATCACATGTATGAAAGTTAGGAATGGTACCGTCATCCAACCATGCCCAGGAGACTATGGTGAACAACAGGACGTCCTGACGTCATAAACATGAAAAGGAAATTGAAATATTCAAAGCATCGCCGACCCATTGTAATTTCAGTCACAACAGACCATTAAGAACTAAAAATATTCCCATAATAATCAACTAAAATCAACGTCAATTCATGCATTAAAATTTAAATAAAATCAAATCTCCCATCTCACTACAAGCTTCACCTCTTAGCCCTAGCTAGGAGGATTTAGCCTGCCATGGATGGACTCAATCCAAATAAATAAAGAGAAAAAGAAAAGGAAAAGAAAAGGGAAAGAAAAAACCAAGCTCCTCTCTCTCTCCTCTGCCCACGTTGAAACCCAAGCTCGAGCCCTCTATTCTTCCTCCCAAGACCTTGAATGAATGCTCCCCACGTCCAAAAACCTCCTTTTATAGCTGCTGGAAGGCTGGAGTCAGTGACAGAGTTGTAGCAGGACACAGAGTGCAATTTTCGCAGCCAAGTTCGGTACCATGAAACACGCCACTTTCCTCGCTCAAATTCTAAAGAAACACCGTCCCTTAGTACTTTCTTGGGTCCTCTACATGATAGACGGTTCAGATCTGCCATATGATCAAAGATGGTGGGCCAAAACTGTCCGAAAAAGTCAGTTTTCGCGGATGTGCGAAACCTTTCGCACCATTTCACTGTTGTGGTCGGTGGGCCCCACAGAAGCATTTTCAGAAAAATTCACCCCGTCCATTGGATTCAGAATGAAATTTCAGTCAAGAATGAGTGGTTTTAAACGTCCATTGACGTGGCCCAGAGAAGAAATCACAAAAAGATCAGATTTGAATGCTACCGGGCAGCCCTTTTGTGGCCTTTGTATCTCACACGTGTGCACGCATGGGTGAAAAGTGACAACATGGTTTTATAGCTCTCGAAGCCCTCTACAAGATGGACGGCTTGGATCAGACGTATAGAGCTTGTGTGGGGCCCAATAATGTCCATGAAAACGGCCAGCGGCCGTGCATCCGCTGCCAACGTAAACTTTTTTTTTTTTTTCTTTCTTTCGGTCAGAGACGGTCAAGCCGTCTCTGACACTTGCCATGCACGGCGAGTGCACATGTGCACTATACACACTCATCTCATATGGGGTCCATTGCACTGTTTTGGAGAAATCTGCACCGTCCATCTGTTTTGACTCCTCATTTAAGGCGTCAATAATAATTTTGAGACAGTTCCAGATATCAGGTGGGCCCAGAATCAACGGTTTATGGGCTGATCTGTCAGTTGGGGCACTTCCCGATATCTTCAATGGCTGAAATTTTATATGTACGGTTAATTTATGGTCCTCAGGCGACGTATGAAGTTTCGAGCCGAATGGATGGTGGGAACCTCGTGATCTTGCATTCTGGACGTCCTTCAGGCCACTTGAGCTTCAATTTTTAACTTTTCTCGAATTTCTAACCGTGTATATTTGTCAATCTTGGTCCCCTGGAGTGTGTCCCTTGACTTTGGCGTCATCAGATCGTTAAATCTCAACTTTTAACGTCCTTTTTCCATCCATGCTCATAAAATCACCTTGCAACACAAGAATGAGAAAACAAGCCATTAGATAGCATTATATTCGTAAATCCAGATAATATCTGGGGTCTAATATGCAATATTTGACCCTCAACACAACCCCCAACCAGCATTTTGCTAGTCCCGAGCAAAGTATGCGAAAAATAAGTTGAGAATTATAGGAGAACTTTTTATGAAATCGAGTGAGATTTTGAACAAAATACGAGAAATTTAATATTCATGAATGTTAGAAATTGTATTCTCCTGAGCTCAAGCGCACCGTAGACTTCATAATCAAGTGTAAAGCATTAATCCATCAATTAGAAAAATTTTAAACATTGAGATCCATGGATGTATAGTGTAATCTCAGCTAATCACATTAAGATTGAATTTGTTATTTCAGGATCTCATTGGTAACCAGCAAGAGAATTCATGATAACCAAACTTAATCCAAAACTTGTCTCATAGATTAGCCTATTAACTTGTGATTTTTCTATTCAAAGTAATGCCAAGGAAGGGGAATCAAATCCTCACCTATAGGGAGCAAACCTATGGTGAAGATCGTACACCTGACTCTTTTTAGATATCATTCATGGGGAATTAACTCCACACCTATAGGGAGCAAACCTATGGTGAAGATTAATTATCCACCTTTCCACTTTTTATACCATGATGGCAAGATATTTCAGGCTGGTTCCTTTCGTACTTAGTGATTACCAAATTAACCCTTCAATATCAGACTGAAGTCTTAACGTGAAAGCGAGATGTGACATATGAAATCCTGATGCGATTAATGTTTAAAACTTCTAATCATGGCTTAGCAACTTGATCGTAACTGCAGAATGCCACCGATACGGAATCCAAGAGTCATAAATTATCAACATCATATATCTCACAATTCTAAATCAAGGATATTCGTCAAAATCACTTCAAATTCATAAAAATTTTCAGAAAAATTTAAAATTTTTTCACAATTGTTGCTCAAGACCAAGAAAATACTGATTAGGTTACCTAATCCCCCACCCCCAACCTAAAATCTACATTGTCCTCAATGTAAAAGATATAAACATGCAGTGCACATGGGACAACGAAAGTAAATGAGAAGTGATGGGAAGATAGTACCTGAATAACGAATCAAGAGAGTTTCCAATAGATCACAGCATGAAAGCTTGTCAGCATGAGAGAGAAAGCAGAACAAAAATAATGAAAATAAAATCCTACCTATACCACTTTCGCAGGTGCTCTCGATTGCATTTAGTGTATGCAACAAGCCTTTAAACTCCTAGGTTACCCCTAGTGGACGAGTTGTAGTCTCGTGAGGGTTTGCAGTAATGTTACCTATAAACATTGAACTAACTAACCTATGAAAGCGATAAACCTACCTATACCTCCATCAGACTAGGAGATCAGTCCTGGTAAACAGGAGCAATCAGAGGCATGGACATGTCCTCTGAATCAAATGCCTCGACAAATGGCTTTAATCGATGTCCATTAACTTTAAACTCCTTGCCATTGTCGGGATCTCTTATCTCGACGGCCCCATGAGGATAAGCAGTAACAACAATGTAAGGGCCGGTCCAACGAGATCGAAGCTTACCCGGAAAGAGATGTAGTCGAGAGTCATACAAGAGGACTTTCTGACCTGGCGTGAATGATTTCCGTACAATATGTTGATCATGAAACGCCTTCATCCTGTCCTTGTAAATTCTCGAGTTTTCGTACGCATCGTTCCGGATTTCTTCAAGTTCATTTAACTGAAGTTTGCGTAGCGAGCCAGCGTTGTCCAGATTGAAATTCAGATTTTTGATCGCCCAGTATGCTTTATGTTCCAATTCCATAGGCAAGTGACAGACTTTCCCATAGACAAGTCTAAAGGGAGATGTTCCAATAGGAGTTTTGAAAGCAGTACGGTACGCCCATAAGGCATCGGTCAATCGGATTGACCAGTCCTTACGATCAGGGTTAACTGTTTTCTCTAGGATATGTTTGATCTCCCTATTGAAAATCTCAGCTTGTCCACTTATCTGTGGATGGTATGGGGTGCTCACCTTATGAGAGATACCGTATTTCTTCATTAAGCTCTCAAATGGTCTATTGCAGAAGTGTGAGCCCCCGTCACTAATGATGGCTCGAGGTGTTCCGAACCGCGACAGGATATTTTCTTTCAAAAATTTAATGACCGTGCGATGGTCATTTTTGTGGCACGGAATTGCTTCGACCCATTTAGTGACATAGTCTACGGCGAGCAAAATATACAGATTTCCAAATGATTGGGGGAATGGTCCCATGAAATCAATGCCCCAACAATCAAATGCTTTTATAATAAGGATGGGATTCAAGGGCATCATATTTCGACGGGACAATGCTCCCAATTTCTGACAACGCTCATAAGCCCTGCAAAACTCATGAGTGTCCCTGAACATAGTGGGCCAGTAGAAGCCACACTGTAAAATCTTGGCCGTGGTCTTTTTAGCAGAAAAGTGACCACCACAGGCCTGTGAGTGACAGAAGGAGATGACACTCTGATGCTCATCGTCTGGTACACATCTCCTTAAGATTTGGTCTGGACAATATTTAAACAAATATGGATCATCCCAGAAAAAGTTACGCACCTTGGTAAAGAATTTCTTCTTATCTTGTGACGTCCAGTGTGTCGGTATGGCACCTGTAGCAAGATAATTAGCAATATCAGCGAACCAAGGTGAATGGGAGACTCTAAACAGTTGTTCATCAGGAAACATGTCATTGATATGGGTTGCCTCAAGGGAATCAGAGGTATTAAGGCGAGAAAAATGATCGGCCACTACGTTCTCTACTCCCTTTTTATCTTTAATTTTCAAATCAAATTCTTGGAGTAGAAGGATCCATCGTATCAGGCGGGGCTTAGAATCATTCTTAGAAAGAAGATACTTAAGTGCCGCGTGATCTGTGTAGATGATGATCTTGGATCCGATCAGGTAGGACCTCAATTTGTCCAAAGCGAACACTACGGCTAAGAGTTCCTTTTCCGTAGTCGAGTAGTTCACTTGGGCAGGATTTAGAGTCCTACTTGCGTAGTGAATAACGTAAGGCTGCTTATCTTTTCTCTGGCCTAGAACCGCTCCAAGAGCATAATCAGAGGCGTCGCACATAAGTTCAAAAGGAAGACTCCAGTCGGGTGGCTGCATGATAGGTGCAGTGGTTAACATGCCCTTAAGCTTAGTGAAAGCTTCTTGGCACTGCTCAGTCCACTCTTATGGTGTATCCTTTTGAAGAAGATTACATAAAGGACGAGAGAGGAGACTAAAGTCCTTTATAAATCGTCTGTAAAAGCCTGCGTGTCCTAAGAAGGATCGCACATCTCTGATATTCTTGGGTGGAGGTAGGTTAGAGATAAGATCGATTTTTGCCTTATCTACCTCGATTCCTTTGGACGAGATGATATGCCCAAGGACAATTCCCTTTTGAACCATAAAATGACACTTCTCCCAGTTAAGTACCAAATTCTTTTCTTCACATCTTTTCAGCACACATTTAAGACTTGCTAAGCATTCGCTAAAAGATGAACCAAAAACAGAGAAATCGTCCATGAAGACCTCTAGATATTTCCCCACCATGTCAGAAAAGATACTCGTCATGCATCGCTGAAAGGTGGCAGGGGCATTACATAGCCCGAATGGCATCCTTCTGTAAGCAAAGGTGCCATAGGGACATGTAAATGTGGTCTTTTCCTGATCCTCAGGGGTGATTTCAATCTGATTATAACCTGAATACCCGTCAAGAAAACAATAATAGGAATGACCAGCTAGCTTTTCCAGGATTTGATCAATGAAGGGCAAAGGAAAGTGGTCTTTCCTTGTGACGGTATTCAGCTTTCTGTAGTCAATGCACATTCTCCAACCAGTAGTAACTCTGGTCGGCACGAGTTCATTATTGGCATTGGCTACGATGGTGATCCCGGACTTCTTAGGAACTACCTGAGTTGGACTCACCCATTGACTATCGGATATGGGGTAAATGATCCCCACTTCCAATAGTTTGAGAACCTCGGCCTTAACCACTTCCTTCATGTTTGGATTTAGTCTACGTTGTGATTGCCGAACAGCCTTTGCATTGTCCTCAAGATATATACGGTGAGTACAAATCGATGGGTTAATTCCCTTGAGGTCCGCTATCGTCCATCTAAGAGCTCCCTTATGCTCAATGAGAGTAGATATCAGCATACTCTCCTGTTCTTTCTCCAGGTGAGCAGAAATCACCACCGGATATGTCTCATCTTGACCTAAATAGACATATTTTAAATCAGAGGGTAAAGGTTTTAGGTCAAGCTTCGGTGGCTTGAGGTTAGACGGTAGAGGCACTACATAAGTTTGGGGCAATTCTTCAATGTGTGCCTCCACCGGTTAACTTCAAGTACCGGTGCAGTATCAAGCATGGCACACGTCTCCCTAATTATATCATCATCAAGATCATGGGAGTGGGCCAGGCACGTCTCTAGAAGATCAGAGGATAAGGCGAGAGGCGTTCTATCTTCCACAAAAGAATCAATCATATTAACATCGTGGAAATCGTCATCATCCTCTGAGTTGCTGCCGTTATTGAAAAAGATATTCGATTCCAATGTCAAATTTCCAAAGGATATAGTTATGACACCATTCCTGCAATTGATAATTGTATTTGAAGTGGACAGGAATGGGCGACCAAGAATGACGGGAATCTGAGTGCTCGTGTCATTGATGGGTTCGGTGTCCAAGATGATAAAATCAACAGGGTAGTAGAATCTATCCACCTGGACTAACACATCCTCGATGATCCCTCTTGGTATACGAACAGAACGATCAGCAAGTTGTAGTGTGGTTCGAGTGGGTTTTAATTCATCCAAACCTAACTGTTGGTATACCGAATAGGGAATCAGATTGACGCTCGCTCCTAAGTCAAGAAGTGCGTGATCAATTCGATAGTTCCCGATTACACATGTTATGGTTGGGCAACCGGGATCTTTGAATTTTTGCGGCACATCTTGTTTCAGGATGGCACTCACTTTCTCAGTCAAGGAGATCTTCTTTTGAACATTTTTTCATCGTTTGGTAGTGCATAAATCCTTTAGAAATTTAGCATATGAAGGAATCTGTTTTACAACATCAAGCAGAGGAATGTTGACTTTCACTCGTTTCAACACCTCTAGGATATCCTGAGAGTTAGATAGACGTTTTGGTTCAACCAACCGTTGGGGAAACGGAGCAACTGGCTTTTCTAGAGGTTCCGGTTCAAATTTTTGTGGGGCGCCACTAGATCCATCATTGTTGTCCTCTTCTGGTTCTTGAGGCTTTTCAGGTCTAACCGGAAGGGTTTTATCAATAACCTTCCCACTCCTAAGAGTGGTGATGGATTTAACGTGCCCCATTTGATTTGAAGAGCTGGGATCACCTGTCTCGTATTGCGGTTTCGGATTAGGGAGTGATTGTGCAGGGAGCATCCCTTTTTCCATAGCCGTCATATGTGAATATATTTTTTGCATAAAATCTGAAATTCCTTGCATTGTCCGCGCCAGCTCTTGTATGGAAATTTGAACCGATTCTTCTTGAGGTTTCCCCTGATTTGGATTTTGATCGAAGAAACCTTGAGGGGTAGCAGTTTGTCCGTTCCTCCAACTAAAATTTGGGTGATTTTTTCAGCCAGGATTGTAAGTATTAGAGGGTGGTCTATTGAAAGGTCTTTGATAGTTATTTACGGCATTAGATTGTTCATTCAATACATCTCGAAAGGCAGGTATTGAAGGACAATTTTCAGTAGTATGAATGTTGCAATCACAGATGCCGCAAACACTTTCATTAACCTTTTCCTTCCTTCCTTCCATGGCCTCAAATTTTCTGGTGAGATTGGTCACCTTAGCGTTAAGATCATTATCCTCTTTCAGGAGATATATTCCTCCTTTTTTCCTTGAACGAGTCAGCCTAGACGTGGTGTTCGTTCTTGGGTAATAGTCCCATGATTGTGTTTTTTCCACGAGACTATCGAGGTAATCCCATACCTCGTCGACATTTTTATTAATAAAATCTCCGTTACACATTGTCTCGACCATTTGGCGCATGGAAGATGTTAGCCCATCATAGAAAAAATTTGTAATGCGCTATATTTCAAAGCCATGTTGTGGGCATGCATTAACCAGATCCTTAAACCTTTCCCAACATTGGAAGAATGTTTCATCTTCATTTTGAGCAAAGTTCATGATTGCTCTCCTGAGGGTAATTGTCTTATGATGTGGAAAAAATTTCTTTATAAATTCTCTCTGCATATCATTCCATGTGCCAATGGATCTAGGACGCAGTGAATGTAACCACGTCTTAGCTTTTTCTTTCAAGGAAAATGGAAAGAGTTTCAGCCTAATTGTATCCTCAGATACATTAGGAAAGTATAAGGTGCCTATGATTTCATCGAACTCTTTCAGATGCAAGTATGGTTCTTCAGACTCAAGCCCATGGAACTTAGGAAGGAGTTGGATAACCCCTAGCTTGATGTCCATATGTCCTGTATTCTTAGAAAAAATCATGCAAGAGGGCGTACTTACCCCCGCCGGTTGTAAATAATCTCGTAAAGTACGAGGCGGGGGTGCCTGATGCACCTCATTCTCATCATGTACTTCCTCAACCCTTGGTTGGGGTAGTGCTTGAGGTTGATTTTCAGCCATAACGTCTTCTAACTCAGGAGAATTCAAGTGGTGTCTAGTCCTGCGATGGACAGTCAACCCCTCAACTAATCCTCCTTCAGTCACGAGACGTCGAGTGTTGTCGCGTGCCCAATGGGGCATAAAACACACTTAGCCCTCAAATTCTAACTTAAACCTAAAAAAGAAAATAAAAATCTAGAAAAAGGGAGGGTTGGAAAGAAGTTACCAAATCGGAGTTCCTAAGTTAAAAAACCTGCAAAACAAACCAAAATAAGTTAGTTTTTAAGAGTAGAAAGTCCTAATTAAAAATAAACTAATTTCTAGGGAAAAGAAGAAATTCCAAAGAAAGAAGAATTAGAAAGAGCTTATTAAATTAGAAGCTTCCTACAAAACAGAAAAATTGAGTTAGTTCTAAAAATCAGATAGAAGGAAGAATAGAAAGTTTCTAAAGTTATGAAAATTTTCTAATAAGGAAAATAACTAAGATTCTAAACCTAGAATTAAAAATTTCTAAAAAGAAAATCTAATCCTAAAACTAATTAATTTCAGAAAAACGTAGCCGACAGTCCCCGGCAACGGCGCCAAAAACTTGTTCACTCCCCAAGTGCAGGGTTGTGATGTAGTAATAACTCGGTAAGACCGAGGTCGAATCCCAAGGGACTGAAACTTGTACGTTATCTAAAATTATCTAGAACTAGAACGAGGCTAAGATGAATTCTAAATCAATTAGCAATGGTGGAATATTTGTAGAATAATTAATCTAAAACTTAGGAAACAAATCAGAGATAGGAAACTAGGGATTCAGAGGATCCACTTGTAGAGATCAGGGAGATCTTACGCCTGTTTCAAAAATCATGAAATTAACTGGACTGCCGTTGATCTAGTTTTCAAAGAGATGAAAGGAAGATGAATTAGAATGGATTCCATCACCAAACCATGCCCCGAAAGACTATGGCAAACAACAGAATTAAACTAATTACCACCCAATCACATGTATGAAAGTTAGGAATGGTACCGTCATCCAACCATGCCCAGGAGACTATGGTGAACAACAGGACGTCCTGACGTCATAAACATGAAAAGGAAATTGAAATATTCAAAGCATCGCCGACCCATTGTAATTTCAGTCACAACAGACCATTAAGAACTAAAAATATTCCCATAATAATCAACTAAAATCAACGACAATTCATGCATTAAAATTTAAATAAAATCAAATCTCCCATCTCACTACAAGCTTCACCTCTTAGCCCTAGCTAGGAGGATTTAGCCTGCCATGGATGGACTCAATCCAAATAAATAAAGAGAAAAAGAAAAGGGAAAGAAAAAACTAAGCTCCTCTCTCTCTCCTCTGCCCACGTTGAAACCCAAGCTCGAGCCCTCTATTCTTCCTCCCAAGACCTTGAATGAATGCTCCCCACGTCCAAAAACCTCCTTTTATAGCTGCTGGAAGGCTGGAGTCAGTGACAGAGTTGTAGTAGGACACGGAGTGTAATTTTCGCAGCCAAGTTCGGTACTATGAAACACGCCACTTTTCTCGCTCAAATTCTAAAGAAACACCGTCCCTTAGTACTTTCTTGGGTCCTCTACATGATAGACGGTTCAGATCTGCCATATGATCAAAGATGGTGGGTCAAAACTGTCCGAAAAAGTTAGTTTTCGAGGATGTGCGAAACCTTTCGCACCATTTCGCTGTTGTAGTCGGTGGGCCCCACAGAAGCATTTTCTGGAAAATTCAACCCGTCCATTGGATTCAGAACGAAATTTCAGTCAAGAATGAGTGGTTTTAAACGTCCATTGACGTGGCCCAGAGAAGAAATCACAAAAAGATCAGATTTGAACGCTACCGGGCAGCCCTTTTGTGGCCTTTGTATCTCACACGTGTGCACGCATGGGTGAAAAGTGACAACATGGTTTTATAGCTCTCGAAGCCCTCTACAAGATGGATGGCTTGGATCAGATGTACAGAGCTTGTGTGGGGCCCAATAATGTCTATGAAAACGGCCAGCGGCCGTGCGTCCGCTGCCAACGTAAACTTTTTTTTTTTTTTTCTTTCTTTCGGTCAGAGACGGTCAAGCCGTCTCTGACACTTGCCATGCACGGCGAGTGCACATGTGCACTGTACACACTCATCTCATATGGGGTCCATTGCACTGTTTTGGAGAAATCTGCACCGTCCATCTATTTTGACTCCTCATTTAAGGCGTCAATAATAATTTTGAGACAGTTCCAGATATCAGGTGGGCCCAGAATCAATGGTTTATGGGCTGATCTGTCAGTTGGGGCACTTCCCGAGATCTTCAATGGCTGAAATTTTATATGTACGGTTAATTTATGGTCCTCAGGCGACGTATGAAGTTTCGAGCCGAATGGATGGTGGGAACCTCGTGATCTTGCATTTTGGACGTCCTTCAGGCCACTTGAGCTTCAATTTCTAACTTTTCTTGAATTTCTGACCGTGTATATTTGTCAATCTTGGTCCCCTGGAGTGTGTCCCTTGACTTTGGCGTCATCAGATCGTTAAATCTCAACTTTTAACGTCCTTTTTCCATCCATGCTCATAAAATCACCTTGCAACACAAGAATGAGAAAACAAGCCATTAGATAGCATTATATTCGTAAATCCAGATAATATCTGGGGTCTAATATGTAATATTTGACCCTCAACAATTGGCCTGTGGTTTTGGTGCGAAACTTGTATGCACGTCTGGCTGAGGAATTCTCCACCGCCTGTTGCTGCGTAAGGAAAGCTTCTGCATGAAGTTCCTCCACTCTAGCCGACCTTCACAGCCTATAAGAAGGAGAGAGGAAGAAGAGAAAGGGGGAGATCAGATCGGAGTTTGACAGTTAGGCTTTGGACGTCCATGTGAGGGAGGCAGGGAAAGTACTTGAGGAGGTTTTTTTATTTGCTCTTTTTCTTTTTCTTTTTCTTTTTAATTTTATGAGATTTAGGCCCATCATGTTGGGCTAAGCCTCGTAGCTAGGGCTAATAGGTGAAGCTTGTAGCGTGATGGGACACCTGTAGCTTTTGCCTTTTGTTTAAGACTGAACTGATGTTGATTATGGTTTATTTAATGGAATGTTTTTAGTTTTTAATGGTCTGTTGTGACTAAAATTACAATGGGTTTGCGATGGATTTCAACATCTCCTGGGCATGGTCGGATGACAGTACCCTTCCTAACCTTCATACATGTGATTGGTTGGTAATTAGTTTAATTATGTTGTTTGCTTTGTCTCATGAGCATGGTTTGGTGATGGAATCCACGCTAATTCATATACCTTTCATCTCTTGAAAACTATATCAACAGCAGTTCAGTTAAATTTCATGATTCTTGAAGCTGGCATAAGATCTCCCTGATCTCAACAAGTGGATCCTCTGAATCCCTAGTTTCCCTCTTTTGAATTTCTTAAGTTTTAGATTAATATTTTACAATTATTCCTTAAATTTCATTCGATTTAGTTTACATCTTAGTCTAGTTCTAGTTCTACTTAGTTTTAGATGACATACAAGTTTCAGTCCCTTGGGATTCGACCTCGGTCTTACCGAGTTTTATTACTACATCACAAACCTGCACTTGGGGTGTGAACAAGTTTTTGGCTTGTTCACTCCCCAAGTGCAGGGTTGTGATGTAGTAATAAACTCGGTAAGACCGAGGTCAAATCCTAAGGGACTAATACCTGTACGTTATCTGAAACCAACTAGAACTAGAACTAGAATGAGATGAAATCTAAATTAAATAGTTTTTAAGGAATAATTGTAAAATTATTATCTAAAACTTAGGAGAAATCAGATATAAGAAACTAGGGATTCAGAGGATCCACTTTTAGAGATCCCTGCTTCAAGAATCATGGAAATTAAACTGAACTTACTTGATATAGTTTAAAGAGATGAAAGGTATATGAATTATAATGGATTCCATCACCAAACCATGCCCAGGAGACAAAGCAAACAATAAAATTAAACTAATTACTAACCAATCAACATGCTATGAAGGTTAAGAAGGGTACTGTCATCCGACCATGCCCAGGAGACTATGGTGAACAACAGGGCTTCCTGACGTCATAAACATAAAAAGGAGAAAGAAATACTCAAAGTCATCGCAGATTTATTGTAATTTCAGTCACGACAAACCATTAAAAACTGAAAGTATTCCCTTAATAATCAAACTAAAATCAACTTCAATTCAAAAATTAAAATTAAATTAAAAGCATAAAATAGAATCTCCCATCCCACTACAAGCTTTACCTCTTAGCCCTAGCTAAGAGGTTTAGCCCATAAACATGATTAGGCCAATCTCTTAAACAAAATAGAATAAACAAAAGAAAAAGTAAAAGAGAATAACTCTACTCTCTCTCTCTCTCCCTCTCTCTCTCTCCTCTGTGCTCCACGTCCAAGCTCCAAGCTCCGATGATCTCTCTCTCATGTCCACAACCTCCTTTTATAGCTGCTGGAGGCAGTGGAGGGTTGTCACAACAACCGCAAAAGCTTTTTTACAACCAAGTTCGGAGCTTCAAAACTCACCACTTTCCTTGCTCAATTTTCAAAGAAACACTGTCCCTTAGGACGTTTTTGAGTCCTCTACATGATGAACGGTTCAGATCTGCCATATGATGAAAGATGGTGGGCCACAACCGCTTGGAAATTCAGATTTTTGCTGCTGTACGAAAGCTTTCACACCTCTTCGCCGCGTAGCTCGGTGGGCCCCATAGAAGTGTTTTCGAAGAAATCCACCCCGTCCATTGGATTTAGGATAAAATTTAGTTAAGAATGGGTGGTTTTGAACGTCCATTGACATGGCCTAGAGAAGAAATCATGTTAAAATCAATTTTGAACGTTGCCAGGCAGTCCACTTGGGGCCTCTGTACCGCACACATGTGCACGCATGGTTGTAAAATAACAACATGGCTTTATAGTATTTGAGGCTGTTTACAAGATGAACGGGTTGCAAAATAACAACATGGCTTTATAGTATTTGAGGCTGTTTACAACATGACATATGGGGCCCACAGAGGTCCGTAAAAACAGACAGCATCCATGACATGTTGCTGAAACGGAAATAACGAATGCTATTTTGGGAAGGTGCGGAAGCTTTCGCATAGCCGCAAAAATCTAGATTTTCAGGCGGTTGTGGCCCACCATCTTTCATCATATGGCAAATTTAAACCGTTCATTATGTAGAGGACTCAAAAATGTCCTAAGGGACAGTGGTTCTTTGAAAATTAAGCGAGGAAAGTGGCGAGTTTTGAAGCTCTGAACTTGGCTGCGAAAAAGCTTCCGTGGTTGCTGCGACAGCCTTCCACTGCCTCCAGCAGTTATAAAAGGAGGTTGTGAACGTGAGAGAGAGCTCATCAAAGCATGGAGCTTAGACGTGGAGCAGAGAGGAGAGAGAGAGTAGAGTTGTTCTCTTTTACTTTTTCTGTTGTTTATTCTATTTTGTTTAAGAGATTGGCCTAATCATGTTTATGGGCTAAACCTCTTAGCTAGGGCTAAGAGGTGAAGCTTGTAGTGAGATGGGAGATTCTATTTTATGCTTTTAATTTAATTTTAATTTTTGAATTGAAGTTAATTTTAGTTTGATTATTAAGGGAATACTGTAAGACCCGTATCTTAATCCGTACCGTTCCATAGACTTCCGCGGTCTTACCGGTCGAATTCCGGCAACTTTCGACCCTAAATCGATATTTACGTGCAACCCTGATTCGTATGCCGTCAACCCGTATCGACTCAACCCAAGACCATTACCATAGCGACTGCGCCATCGCTGTGGTTCCGATGCCGCGACTTGTGCGCCGAGGCGATACCCTGGTCAAGAGATGTGGGCCAACGTTCGGTGCGAGGAAAATGCCGCGCGTTGCAAAACCCAAGGAAATCTCTACGAGATGTCACATCAATCCATCAATCCATCAATCAATCAACATGTCAAGTACATGTCAAGCACACATCACCTTTCACCCATTCCCAAACAACCATAAAAGTCAAGAATCTCTTATAAGCCCATACCTTTCTTACACCAAAAACCCTCAAACTCAAAAAGTTCTTACACCACCCATGCTTTTCTTACACAAATGGCCACAAAAGTTAAGATTTTCTTATACACCCATCACTCACCACATCCATCACACATCTATCTCTCTCTCCCTTTTACAACTCTCTCTCTCATTTTCAAACTTAAAAAAAAATTCCAAGCAAGACTCCATACGTATGAGCTCTCCAAGCATTCCCAAGCAACAAAGGTGACCCACTTTCCTGCCCCATCATCTCCCATCCTAGCCATCCATTCCTCATCTCACCCATTGAAATCAAAGCTAAGGTGCTAAGGAACCCATAGGAGCAAGAAGATCGAACGGTGAGGTGCCTCTATAGGGTAGTTTTCTTATTTTTATGATGGGCCAAGTGAGGCCCACTGATCAATGGTGTAGATCTCACTTTGGACCCTAAGATGTGGCCAATGGCTCACTTTGATCATCATGATCATCCATGGTGGGGCCATGCTCCATGGACCCCATCATGATGTTTATTTTATTGCATTAGAAAGGTCATCTAGACCGTCCATATTGGTGGGGAAAGGATCCCCACTGTTGATTTTCGATTTAGGTGGTCCCATGTGTAAAGGGACCCATTTGATTATATGATTTCTTCAAGGGAGGGCTCATAGTGGTGGAGCCCTCCATCATGCGTGTCCCATTCTATCTTTCTCTCTCTCCCTCCCTCTCATTTTTATGTATTTCCCTTTGTATGATTTATGTGGCCGTGTGGCCCACTTGAACGGACCCCACCATGAGGCTTGTATCCTACCCAAGCCACTTATAAGTGGGGGCCACCATAGATTCGTTCATCCATCAGTGGTGGCCCACCTCAATAAGGTCCACCTCAATGTATGTATTATGTCTAGGGACGTTGGACGTTCCCTGGACGTTGAATGGAAAACACAAATATAGCTTGGTTCAAGCCTTGGGAGTGGACCGTTTGTGTAGGGCCCACCTTGATGTATGGGTACAATCCAAGCCGTCCATCCTCTTTCACACATCATTTTAGGTGTTGAGCCAAGGAATGAAGTTAATCCGTTCATTGGGCGGGCCATACCTCTCAAAACAATGACTCTTACCATTTAAATTAATTTTAATTTTTCTACAGGCTTAAATATGCTCAATAGCAGACTCATTGGGCTTGTCTTGAGCCAGGGAAGCTAGTGCACGGGGTGGATTTTCTTGTTGCGGGCCCTAGATGCCAAAAACTCCGAAAAAATAAGTTTTTCAAGTTTTTTTTTTTAAAAACATATATTAGAGGCCCTGCCTCTCTGACACGCTGCAGCAGCAGCACGCTGTTGCGTGTAGTAGGCGGGCGGGCGGGCGTCCCAGCAGGGAACCCATGGCTCCAGCTGTGGGCCCCACCATGATGTTTATTTGTCATCCAACCGGTTCACGAGGTGGGCCACCCCCAGTAGTGGGCCCCCTCCAAATTTCAGCCCCATCCATGGCTTGGGTGGCCCACACTACAGGAAATAGTGGGATTAAACCTCTACCATTGGAACCCCTCTCATGGGCCACAGAAGTTTCAGATCAAGATGAAATTTTTTCTCCCCTTTCATCCAGGGTTGTGTGACCTTATCAACGGGTTGGATTTCAAATAAACATTGAGGTGGGCCCCACGTGGAGCCCACAGTGATGTATATGTTTGCTTCCATCGTCCGCTGGACGGTGGAGCCCACCTAATGCATGTGTTATATTCACGCCACCCCCCCTGGCTGAATGACAAATAAATATTACAGTGGCCCCCCCTGGCCCACACGCTGGATGAATGATAAATAAATATTACAGTGGGCCCCCCGGCCCACACGCTGGATGGATGACAAATAAATATTACAGTGGGCCTTCCCCTGGCCCACCGCTGAATGACAAATAAATATTGCAGTGAGCCTAGGCCCATGTGACCACATGAACAGTTTGGATGGAAAATAAACATTATGTTAGGCCCATGGGATTGGACCCATTTAATGTAATTTAAAGCCCATGGGATTAGGCCCATTTAATGTAATTTAAGGCCCATGGGAGTGGAACCATTTGATGTATTCTAAGGTCCATGGGATTGGACCCATTTGATGTATTTTAAAGCCCATGAGATTAGGCCCATTTGATGCAATCTAAGGCCCATGGGTTATGACCCATTGCAATGCACATAAGGCCCATTGGTGTGGTCCATTTATGTGGCCCATTTGATGAATAAAAGGCCCATATGACATGTCCCATTTGATGTATTTAAGGCCCAATGAGATGTACCTAAGGTCCATTGTAATGTGTGATCCCAACACAGAGTATGTAACGATGTTTACGACGATCGTGCCTTGGGAGCAATGTTGGTTTGACATCCACATCGCAAGTGTAATGCTGGTTGGATGTATACATTACGACTCTCTTTAGGGCCCATAATTAGGCTCGTACTTATTGTGTATAGGCCGTCCGGGCCCATCTGCATTGTAAGGATAGTTCATTTCATTATAACATGTTTAGTATAGTTCCATGACTCATGATCATACGCATCATATGTATGCTTGATATGAGAAGTGACTGATCATAGCATATGCCTTCGGACAGATTGTTTATGGGACCCCGATTAGGCGGTGTTGCCTTACATGAGCGCACGATACGCGCAGGATTTGCTGCATGATTGGATAGTGTGATTCATGCATTTCATATTATGTAACCTAATTATTGTATGCCCTAACGATATTGGGGTCGTAGCCTCCACAGGTGTATCGTGGTTGGCAGGATTGGATACCGAAAATCTTATTCTACATGAGGTGCTATAGATATCCCTGGGTGAAAGTCCCTAAACCCTTATGGTACCAAGAGGTTGCTCCAACGTCTAGACCGAGTGGGTAGATGAGCGTCGAGTGCCGATTACCAGATGACTGCGCTCTCCACTGTGTCGTGGTCGGTTGGAAGGGGGTGCAGCCTTACCCGCCCGAGAGTAGGGAGAAAACCTAGGCTGAGTTTGACCAGCTCGAGGAATGGGTCTGCTATCGACAAGTCGAGCCTGATATTGGCAGACAGATAGTGAGGTCTCTTTCACTTACCTTATTGCGCGTGATGAGGCGACGATCTGGTTTAGAGTGTACTAGACCTGGGAGATATCTCAGATTTGAGCTGTATTGATGTGTGGATATAGATGAGGATTTGTATGCTTGAGTTACATTTTACATCGCATAGCCTTGGGATGACCGATATTATTCATGTTTGGCATTGCATAGCCTTGGTACGGCTCATGATATTTATGGATCCATCTGCACATTTCGCATTACTTTGACATTACATGATCACATTACTACCTTGCGCACACACTCTCACCACCCTCTAAGCTTTCTATAAGCTTATGCACGACTGTTGCGTGCAGGTGACGTTGGCTCGCAGCAGCGTTGAGGCAGGGGCTCTTAGCAGATCGTTTTGGATTTTTTGTTCATCATCATTATATTTTTCCTTTATTCTCATTGTACTTGTAAAGTTTTTAATCATAGTGAAAATGTAATAGAGTTTTTGGTTGTTGTTTATGGGTTATGCCTTTGGTTATGCTTATTACGAATCAAACTGACGTTGAAAATCCTCCTCGTAGCATCCTCGGATCGGAACCTGGCGAATGGGCGTTAGGAGCCAGGTTCTACGGAGGCTGTCGGCGCCGGATTCGGCGATCAAAAATTTTATGAGCCCAGTTTTTGAGTTTGGGGCGTGACAAATACTTTCAGTTTTTAATGGTTTGTTGTGACTGAAATTACAATAGATCTACGTTGACTTTGAGTATTTCTTTCTCCTTTTTATGTTTATGACGTCAGGAAGCCCTGTTGTTCACCATAGTCTCCTGGGCATGGTCGGATGACAGTACTTTTTCTAACCTTCATAGCATGTTAATTGGTTGGTAATTAGTTTAATTCTATTGTTTGCTTTGTCTCCTGGGCATGGTTCGGTGATGAAATTTATCTAATTCATACTCCGAGGGCTTTGGATTCAACCAGATAGTGACTCCGGTGATGGGAAGACCTTCCATCACCCATCCCCACTCTTCCCCCGTGCACTAGGAAGCACAAAGATGAGGAGTGAGTTGCTCCTCTTCTTCCTTTACCGACCACCTCCGTGGCAGGTGTGCGACAAATCTTCATCCAGTCATTGCTAAGTCCTATGGGGGCTTAGGAGGAGCATCATGGAGTTCAAGTCCCTCAACCTAGCCATCCTGCTATTCGATATTCTATGCGCTACAATCTAGCCTTCATGAATGCTTCTACTGATAACCTTCAACATCAGCTTGGAGCCATGAGCATAGATTCTCCCTCTTACAGTACCTGTACGATACGAGGCCAACAATCATATGACAGGCAGCTTCTTTTTTTCTGTATAAGAGTTAAAATAGAATAACCTGGTTGTAGCGTAATGATCACACGTCTGTAATGCATTGTATGTCCCATAATAGGTTACCTTTCATCTCTTTAAACTATATCAAGTAGGTTCAGTTTAACTTTCATGATTCTTGAAGCAGGCATAAGATCTCTCTGATCTCTACAAGTGGATCCTCTGAATCCCTAGTTTCTTATCTCTGATTTCTCCTAAGTTTTAGATAATAATTTTACAATTATTCTTTAAAATCTATTTGATTTAGATTTCATCTCATTCTAGTTCCAGTTCTAGTTAGTTTCAGATAATGTATAGGTATTAGTCCCTTGGGATTCGACCTCAATCTTACCGATTTTATTACTACATCACAACCCTGCACTTGGGGAGTGAACAAGTTTTTGGGGCCGTTGCCGGGGACTGATGGTTGCGTTTATGAAATTAACTAGTTTTAGAATTAGTTTAAAATTAGGATTTTTTCTAACTATAGGTTTAGGTTTTTCTGATTTATAGAACTTAACCTGTTTTCTTGTTTTGTAGGCTTCTGAGATAGTTTCTAAATTGGTAACTTCTTTCTTAACTTCTTCCTTTCTATTTCTAGATTAGGTTTGTTTCCTTTTTAGCAAGTTCTAATTCTAATTTTTTTTAAGAATCCTAACTTTGTTTCATATTCTGTTGTTAGAATTTTTCTATAGACTTTTTGTTTAGGAACTAACCTATTTGTTTTGTAGGTTTTTAAGATATAAACTTCTAATTTAGTAAGCTTTTTCTAATTTCTACTTTCTATTTTTCATATCCCTTCTATTAACTTACTTTTTAGTTTAAGACTTTCCTAATTTGTTTCCTTCTTTCTTTTTTAGGAATTTTTTCTTTTTATTTAGAAATTAGTTTACTTCTAATTAGGAATTTTCTAATCTTAGACTTTCTATTTTTAGAAACTAACTTATTTTGTTTTGTTTTGTAGGTTGTTAACCTAGGACTTCAAAACTGGTAACTTCTTTCCATCATTTCCTTTTATTTTCTAGATTTCTACTTCTTTCTTTCTCTTAGGTCTAGGTTTAGAATTTAAATCAAGGGCTGCGAGTGTTTTATACCCAAGTGGGCCCGTGACAACACGAATTTTCTAATCTTAGACTTTCTATTTTTAGAAACTAACTTATTTTGTTTTGTTTTGTAGGTTGTTAACCTAGGACTTCAAAACTGGTAACTTCTTTCCATCATTCCCTTTTATTTTCTAGATTTCTACTTCTTCCTTTCTCTTAGGTCTAGGTTTAGAATTTAAATCAAGGACTGCAAGTGTTTTATACCCAAGTGGGCCCATGACAACACTCGACGTCTCTTAACCGAAGAAGGATTAGTTGAGGGGTTAACTGTCCATCGCAGGATTAGACACCGCTTGAATTTCCCTGAGTTAATTGAGGTTATGGCTGTGAATCAACCTCAAGCACTACCCCAACCTAGGGTTGAGGAAGTATAAGCTGAGAATAAGGTGCATCAAGTACCCCCGCCTCGTACTTTACGAGATTATTTACAACCGGCGGGGGTGAGTACGCCTTCATGCATGATTTTTCCTAAAAATACAGGACAAATGGACATTAAGTCAGGGGTTATCTAACTACTTCTTAAGTTCCATGGGCTTGAGTCTAAAGAACCGTATCTACATCTGAAAGAGTTCGACGAGATTATAACCTTATACTTTCCTAATGTATCTGATGATACAATTAGGCTAAAACTCTTTCCATTTTCCTTGAAAGAAAAGGCCAAGAAGTGGTTACATTCACTGCGTCCTAGATCCATTGGCATATGGAATGACATGCAGAGGGAATTTCATAAAGAAAATTTTTCCACATTATAAAACGATTACCCTCAGAAAAGCAATCATGAACTTTGCCCAAAAGAAAGATGAAACATTCTTCCAATGTTGGAAAAGATTCAAGGATTTGGTCAGTTCATACCCACAATACGGCTTTGAAATGTGGCGCATTACAAATTTTTTCTATGATGGACTGACGTCTTTCATGCGCTAAATGGTCGAGACAATGTGTAATGGAGAATTCATTAATAAAAATATTGACGAGGTGTGGGATTACCTCGATAGTCTTGCTGAAAAAATTCAATCATGGGACTATTACCCAAGTTCGAACACCACGTCTAGGCCGACTCAATTTAAGGAGAAAGGTGGATTGTATCTCTTAAAAGAAGATGATGATTGATGTTTTAATTTAAACCAATTTGATTTAAATGATTTTTAAACTCGCAAGTATATGAATAAGATACAGATATGGTACATATTACGAGATCGTTCCCACGAGGATTGGTTGTCACAATTCAAAATTTAAGACTCTTCTTAACTAATCCAACAAATAGTTTAGCGAACTATTAAGCAAACTAGCACAAATCTATGGAGAATAACCAGGAGCGATAAGGAAAATTCAATTAAGAAGAATACTAGAACTTTCGAATCCACCCCTAATTATGTTAACCCTTGTTTTACCTGTTGATTCACCCTAATTCAGATTGATATAAATTTAATAAACAAAGTACACCCTATGTCCTTAGTCGGGCACACGGAATGTATAATCCTTTAAAGCATATGGATCACATCTTTCCATCCATGGTCAGGCATGGAGAGATGTAGATTCCTGTTTCTTCCTCTATAGAAAACCTGTCCATAGTCAGACACAAGCACTTAGTTAAGATTCCAAACAACATCCATATCTAGACTTTGGTTGAGCTCATAGAATGGAGAAGCATGAAATTACAATTAAGCACACTAGAGAAAGAAACAAATCAATCAGATTAACATAAATTCAACATAGACAGGAGTTATTCAAATTAGGGGCTTCATCTCAGCCCTAGCTACAAGATTAACAATCCATAAAATCAATTAAAAAGAAGAAAAATAAATATGAATAAAAGAATAAAAACATCTCCCTTCTTCCTCTCTCTCTCTCTCTCTCTCTCTCTCTCTCTCTCTCTCTCTTCTTTTTCTCCTCTCCTTGGCTCTCCCCAGGCTCTAGCTCCCCACTTTCTCACACAGATTGAATCAGATCTGGATCTGGTTTCCTCCCTTCTGTGCTTCACATCCCCTACCAGAACTTGGATGATCCGACTCCCAGATATTCCCCATGACTGCCCTCCTTCCAAACTCCCCTTCTCTCTCTCTCTCTCTCTCTCTCTCTCTCTCTCTCTCTCTCTCTCTCTCTCTCTCTCTTTCTATCTTTCTTTTATAAGCAGAGAAGACGGTGCATAGGGCGGTGGAAGGCTCGGCATCGGTGCGTGCAGTCGGTGCATGCAAAACGCGCAACAGGGCCTCCACACCTAGAAAACGGATGCTGCCTCCCTTCTCTACGCTTGCGTATTTCTAAGAGAACAACGTCCCCTAGGACATTTTGATATGGTCTACCTGCTGGACGGTCCAGATCAGTCGTCTGATAATCACCGTGACCACACCACAGCCCGCAAAAGTCAGGCTGCATCCGAATGCGAAATAGGGACGCACGCTGTTTACGCTGTGGTGATGGTGGGTCCCACTTAGATGTTGTTTTCATCAATCTAAGCCGTACATTGTATTCCTCTCAAAAAATCGTTCGGGAAGGGATATTTTTGGTTATCCATGGATGCAGTCCACAGAGGTTTCTGCTCTACTGTCCAACCTGTGTTTGAACGGTTAAAAACTAATCTTCGCTGTCTTCTGTAAATTTCGTCACCTAGGCGTGTATTATGGATGCCAAAAGGAGCGAATGGACGGTGTGGATTACCCTTTTGGACAATGGGTGGGGCCCACAACAGCAACCAACGCTCGGACAGCATTAACACTGTAACGGCAGTTGCCGTTTTTGAGGTTTGAAGAGGTGAGTTGGTCAGCACACGTTGACCGACTTTGGTTGTTTTGGTGCACGATGAGTGTACGTGTGTTGTGCACACGCACTCACTTAAGGTGGGTCCCTCCTTGATGCTAATGATAAATCCACACCGTTCATTTGGTTTCCCATCTAATTTAAGGGGTTGAAACCAAAATTGAAGCATATTCAGATTGTAGGTGGGCCTAGAATCAACGGTTTATGGTTTGATCTGTCATTTGGGGTACTTTCATAGTGATCCGAGGGCTGAAATTTGATATATACGGTTAATTTATGGCCCTCAGCAAATGTATAAAGTTTCGAGCCAATCGGATGACAGGAACCTTGTGATCTTACATTTTGGATCAATTTCGAGCCTTTTTAACGTGAACGGCTTGATTTTCTCGGATCCCTAGTGTATAAATCTGTCGATCTTGGTTCTCTGGAGTCTGTCCCTTGCTCTGGTGACTTCAGAGCATCAAATCCCTACTTTTAATATCATTTTTCAATCCATGCTCTTAATTTCATCCTATAATAAAAACACAATTAAAATATAGCATTAAGCATTATCATATACGTAAAATCTGACAATAATCGAGGTCTAATATGCAATATTTGACCCTCATCAATGATCTTAAGTATAAAGTGTCTACGCTCATAAGAAAATTTGAGGCCATGAAAGGAAAGAAGGATAAGGTTAATGAAAGTGTTTGTGGCATCTGTAATTGCAACATTCATATAACAGAAAATTGTCCTACAATACCTACCTTTCGAAAAGTGTTGAATGAACAATCCAATGCCGTAAATAACTATCAAAGACTTTTCAATGGACCGACCTCTAACATGTATAATCCTGGTTGGAAAAATCATCCCAATTTTAGTTGGAGGAATGGACAAACTGCTACACCTCAAGGTTTCCTAAATCAAGTTCCAACTCAAGAGAAACCTCAAGAGGATTTGGTTCTAAAACACTTTCAAAAGAAAGAGCTTTTCAATCAAGGTATGCTACAAGCCTTTCAAGACCTTACAAAAGTGATACGAGGACTTAAGGTTGAAAATATGATTGGGAGCAAGGGAGGCTTTCCAGCTCAACCTCTTCCCAATCATAAATCGCAATATGAAGTTAGTGACCCAAGCTCTGCAAATCAAATAGAGTAAGCTAAATCCATCACCACTCTTAAGAGTAAGAAGGTTATTGATAAAACTCTTCCGGTTAGGCCCAGAAAGCCTCAAGAATCAGAAGAGGACAACGATGATGGATCTAGTGATGCCTCACAAAAATAAGAACCGAAACTTCTAGAGCAGTCAGCTGCTCTGTTCCCCCAACGATTGGTTGCACCAAAACGTCTCTCTAACTCTCAAGATATTCTAGAGGTATTGAAACAAGTAAAAGTCAACATTCCTCTACTTGATGTCGTAAAATAGATACCTTCATATGCCAAATTTCTAAAAGACCTATGCACAACCAAAAGACGACAGAGTATTCAAAAGAAAATCTTATTGACTGAGAAAGTGAGTACCGTCCTGAAGCAAGACATGCCGTAGAAATTTAAAGATTCCTGTAGCCCAACTATATCATGTGTAATTGGAAACTATCGAATTGATCACGGACTTCTTGACTTAGGAGAAAGCGTTAATTTGATTCCTTACTCGGTATACAAACAGTTAGGATTGGGTGAATTAAAACCCACTCTAACCACACTATAACTTTCTGATCGCATTGTTCGTATACCAAGAGGGATAATCAAGGATGTGTTGGTCTAGGTCGATAGATTTTACTATCTTGTAGATTTTATCATCCTGGATACCGAACCCATCAATAACATGAGCACTCAGATTCCCGTCATTCTTGGTCACCCATTCTTGGCCACTTCAAATGCGATTATCAATTGCAGGAATGGTGTCATGATTATGTCTTTCAGAAATTTGACATTAGAGTCAAACATCATTTTCAATAACACCAATAATTCAGAGGGTGATGACGATTTCCACGACATTAACATGATTGATTCTTTCGTGGAAGATAGAATGCCTCTTGCCTTATCCTCTGATCCTCTAGAGACGTGCCTGACCCACTCTCATGATTTTGATGATGACATGATTAGGGAGACGTGTGCCATGCTTGATACTGCACCGGTACTTGAAGTTAACTGGTGGAGGCCACAATTTGAAGAGTTGCCCCAAACCAATGTAGTGCCTCTACTGTCTAACATCAAGCCACTGAAGCTTGACCTAAAACCCTTGCCCTCTGATTTGAAATATGTCTATTTAGGTCAAGATGCAACATACTCGGTGGTGATCTCTGTCCACCTGGAGAAAGAGCAGGAGTGTATGCTCATAGGTACTCTCCTTGAGCATAAGGGAGCCCTGAGATGGACGATAGCAGACCTCAAAGGAATTGACCTCTTGATTTGTACTCACCACATATATCTTGAGAATAATGCGAAGACCGCTCGGCAATCACAACGTAGACTAAATCCAAATATGAAGGAAGTGGTTAAAGTCGAGGTTCTCAAAATATTAGATGTGGTTATCATATACCCTATATCCTATAGTCAATGGGTGAGTCCAACTCAGGTGGTTCCTAAGATGTCCGGGATCACCATCGTAGCCAATACTAATAATGAACTCGTGCTGACCAGAGTTACTACTGGTTCGAGAATGTGCATTGATTACAGGAAGCTGAATACTGTCACAAGGAAGGACCACTTTCCTTTGCCCTTCATCGATCAAATCTTAGAAAGGCTAGCTAGTCATTCCTATTATTGTTTCCTTGACGAGTATTCGGAAAATAATCAGATTAAAATTGCCCTTGAGGACCAGGAAAAGACCACATTTATATGCCCCTACGACACCTTTGCTTACAGAAGGATGTCATTCAGGTTATGTAATGCCCCTGCCACCTTTCAGCGATGTATGATGAGTATCTTTTCTGACATGGTGGGGAAATATCTAGAGGTCTTCATGGACGATTTCTCTATTTTTGGTTCATCTTTCAGCGAGTGCTTAAAAAGTCTTAAATGTGTGCTGAAAAGATGTAAAGAAAAGAATCTGGTACTTAATTGAGAGAAGTGTCATTTCATGGTTCAGAAGGAAATTGTCCTTGGGCATATCGTCTCGTCCAAGGGAATCGAGGTAGATAAGGCAAAAATTGATTTTATCTTTAACCTACCTCTACTTAAGAATATCAGAGACGTGCGATCCCTCTTAGGAATGCAGGATTTTACAGGCGATTCATAAAGGACTTTAGTCTCCTCTCTCATCCTTTATATAATCTTCTGCAAAAGGATGCATCATATGATTGGACTGAGCAATGTCAGGAAGCTTTCACCAAGCTTAAGGGCATGTTGACCACTGCACCTATCATGCAGCCACCCGATTGAAGCCTACCTTTTGAGCTTATGTGTGACACTTCTGATTATGCTCTTGGAGCGGTTCTAGGTCAGAGAAAAGATAAGTAGCCTTACGTCATTCATTACGCAAGTAGGACTCTAAACCTGCCCAAGTGAACTACTCGATTATGGAAAAAGAACTCTTAGCCGTAGTGTTTGCCTTGGACAAATTTAGGTCCTACTTGATCAGATCCAAGATCATTATCTATATAGATCATGTGGCACTTAAGTATCTTCTTTTTAAGAATGATTCTAAGCCCCGCCTGATACAATGGATCCTTCTACTCCAAGAATTTGATTTGAAAATTAAAGATAAAAAGGGAGTAGAGAATGTAGTGACCGATCACCTTTCTCACCTAAATACCTTTGATTTCCTTGAGGTGACCCGTATCAATGACATTTCCCTGACGAATAATTGTTCAGAGTCTCCCATTCACCTTAGTTCGCTGATATTGATAATTATCTTGCTCCAGGTTCCATACCGACACACTGGATGGCACAAGATAAGAAGAAATTCTTTAACAAGGTGCGCAACTTTTTCTGGGACGATCCATATTTATTTGAATATTGCCTAGACCAAATCCTAAGGAGATGTGTGTCAAACGATGAGCATCAGAGTTTCATCTCCTTCTGTCACTCACAGGCCTGTGATGGTCACTTTTCTGCTAAAAAGATCACGACCAAGATTCTACAGTGTGGCTTTTATTGGCCCACCATGTTTAGGGACACTCATGAGTTTTGCAAGGCTTGTGAGCGTTGTAAAAAATTAGGAGCATTGTCTCGTTGAAATATGATGCCCTTGAATCCCATCCTTATCATAGAAGCATTTAATTGCGGGGGCATTGATTTTATAGGACCTTTCCCCTAATCCTTTGAAAATTTGTATATTTTGCTCGCCATAGATTATGTTACTAAATGGGTCGAAGCAATTCCGTGCTGCAACAATGACCATCGCATGGCCATTAAATTTTTAAAGAAAACATCCTTTCAGGGTTCGGAATACCTCGAGCCATCATTAGTGACGGGGGCTCACACTTTTCTAATAGACCATTCGAGAGCTTAATGAAGAAATACAGTATCTCTTATAAGGTGAGCACTCCATACCATCCACAGACAAGTGAACAAGCTGAGATTTTCAATAGAGAGATCAAACATATCCTGGAGAAAACGGCTAACCCTGATCGTAAGGATTGGTCAACCTAATTGACCGATGCCTTATGAGCATACCGTACTGCTTTTAAAACCCCTATTGGAACATCTCCTTTTAAATTTGTCTATGGAAAAGCATGTCACTTACTTGTGGAGTTGGAACATAAAGTGTACTGGGCGATCAAAAATCTGAATTTCAATCTGGACAATGCTGGCTCGCTACGTAAACTTTAATTAAATGAACTTGAAGAAATCCGGAATGATGCGTACGAGAACTCGAGAATTTACAAGGACAGGATGAAGGCGTTTCATGATCAACATATTCTCCAAAAATCATTCACGTCGGGTCAGAAAGTCCTTTTGTATGACTCTTGACTACATCTCTTTCCGGGTAAGCTTCAATCTCGTTGGACCGGTCCTTACATTGTTGTTACTACCTATCCTCATGGGGCCGTCGAGATAGGAGATCTCGACAATGACAAGGAGTTTAAAGTAAATGGACATCGATTAAAACCATTTGTCAAGAAATTTGATTCGGAGGACATGTCCATGCCTCTGACTGCTCCTGTTTATCAGGATTGATCTCCTAGTCTGATGGAGGTATAGGTAAGTTTATCGCTTTCATAGGATTAGGGCAGTTTGCTTCATTTATATGGCTGAAGATGGTAAACTTAGCGCTCCTGGGAGGTAACCTAGCTTTTCATTCCATTTCATTTTCCTAGTTAGTTAATTCAATGTTTGTGGGTAACATTGCTGCAAACCCTCATGAGACTACAACTCGTCCACTATAGGCAACCTAGGGGTTTAAAGGCTTGTTGCATACGCTAAATACAATCGAGAGCACCTGCGAAAGTGGTATAGGTAGAATTTTATTTTTGTTATTTTTGTTTTGCTTTCTCTCTTGTTCTGACCTGCTCTTACGTAGATATCTTTAAAAAATCTCTCTCGATTCGTTATTAAGGTACTATCTTCCCATCACTTCTCATTTACTTTTGCTGTCCCATGTGTATTGCATGCTTATATATCTTTTACTTGAGGACAATGTAGATTCTGGGTTGGGGGTGGGAGATTAGGCCTCCTAATCGGTGTTTTCTTTGTTTTGAGCAAAAATTGTGAAAGTTTTTAAATTTTTTCTGGAAATTCTTGTGAATTCAAAGTGATTCTAATGGATATTCTTGACTTAGAATTTCAAGATACATGATGTTGGTAATTTATGACTCTTAGATTCCATTATCTATTGATTTCACAGTCAAGTTTGAATTGTTAATCCATGATTAGAAGTTTTAAACATTGATTGAGTCATGATTTCACATGTCACATCTCGCTTTCACGTTAAGGTCTCAGTTTGATATTGAAGGGTTAACTTGGTAATCACTAAGCATGAAAGGAACCAGCCTAGAAAAGTTGTCAATCATGATCAATAGAAAAAGAAAACATGATCAATAGAAAAAGAAAAAGAAGAATTGAAGTAAAAGAAAATACCTAGGGTTGGGCGAATAATCTTCACCATAGGTTTGCTCCCTATAGGTGAGGATTTAATTCCCCATGGATAATATGAGAAAAAGGTTGGGGGTACAGTCTTCACCATAGGTTTGCTCCATGTAGGTGAGGATTTGATTCCCCTTCTTGGCATTACTTTTACTGGAAAAATTAAAGGCTGAAAAGAAGAAGAAGACGAATGATCTATGAGGCACGTTTTAGTTTATGTTTTGGGTGTCTTTAATGCTCTGTTGGTTACCAATGATATCATGGAATAATGAATTGAATCTTAATGTTGATAAGCCGAGATTACACTATACACCCATGGAACTCAATGTTTAGAATTTTTTTAATTAATAGATTAATACCTTGAACTTGATTATGAAGTCTACCGTGCACTTGAGTCTAGGAGAAATTCATGTCCAACATTCATGAATCTTATAATTCTCGTATCTAGATTGTTTTTCAAAAAAAAAAAAAATCACTTGAGTTCATAGAAATTGTCTTGTAATTCTCAACTTATTTTTCTCATACTTTGCTCGGGACTAGCAAAATGCTGGTTGGGGGTTGTGTTGAGGGTCAAATATTGCATATTAGACCCCAGTTATTACATAGATTTATGACCATGAAAATGTTTAAAGGCCTGTTTAAATCGTGTTTGTGTTGCAGGGTGAATTTATGAGCATGTGACTGAAAAGGATGCTAAGAGCGTGGATTCAACGCTCTGATGTCACCAAGGTTAGGTACAGACTCTAAGGGACCAAGACTGACAGATTTACACGCCAAGGATCCATAAAAATTGAGAAAATGAAGCTTAAGTGGCCCAAATTTGGTCCGGAATGTAAGATCACGGGGATCCCATCATCCGTTCGGCTCGAAACTTCATACATAGTCTAAGGGACAAATTAACCGTACATGTCGAATTTCAGCCATTGGATCCTAGTAGAAATGACTCAATAGACAGATCAACCTATAAACAGATAATTTTGGGCCCATGTGACATCTGGATATGCTTAAATTTTGGACTCAATGCCTTAATTAATATGGAAGAATGGATGGACGGAATGGAATTTGTAAATACATCATGATGGACCCCACATATGCACTGCATATGCACAGTGTGAATGTGCACCAGCCGTGTACCCATTCATTCCAGAGGACGGCCATGCCCCTTGCCAAGCTTTTCTTTAGGCCCCATGCATGCAATCAGGAAATCTCCACCGTAAATCGTAGGATGGACAACAGCGAGAAAAGTTCAGTGGACCACATCGAATTCACTCCAAAAATATCTATTCCTGACTAGTTTTTCATCAGAAATTTAATGGATGGGGTAGATTTTATCAAAAAAATCACTGTGAGGTCCACCGACCATCACAACGTACGACGGCACATGCTCTGTTTCACAAACAGACTTGCGGTCGGTCCAGGTGGGCCACCACCATTGATCGGACCAAAGATCTGAACCGTCCATCATGTAGGGCACTCAAAAATGCCCCAGGGTATGTTCTCCTTTTCAACAAAAAGTGAGGAAAGATGAGAATATTGGCCTGTGGTTTTGGTGCGAAACTTGTATGCACGTCTGGCTGAGGAATTCTCCACCGCCTGTTGCTGCGTAAGGAAAGCTTCTGCATGAAGTTCCTCCACTCCAGCCGACCTTCACAGCCTATAAGAAGGAGAGAGGAAGAAGAGAAAGGGGGAGATCAGATCAGAGTTTAGCAGCTAGGCTTTGGACATCCGTGAGAGGGAGGCAGGGAAAGTACTTGAGGAGGTTTTTTTTATTTGCTGTTTTTCTTTTCTTTTTCTTTTTAATTTTATGAGATCTAGGCCCATCATGTTGGGCTAAGCCTCTTAGCTAGGACTAATAGGTGAAGCTTGTAGTGTGATGGGAGACCTGTAGCTTATGCCTTTTGTCTAAGACTGAACTGATGTTGATTATGGTTTATTTAATGAAATGTTTTTAGTTTTTAATGGTCTGTTGTGACTAAAATTACAATGGGTTTGCGATACCTTTGATCATCTTCTTTTCATTTATGTTTATGACGTTAGGAAGCCCTGTTGTTTACCATAGTCTCCTGGGCATGGTCGGATGACGGTACCCTTCCTAACCTTCATACATGTGATTGGTTGGTAATTAGTTTAATTCTGTTATTTTCTTTGTCTCCTAGGCATGATTTGGTGATGAAATTCACTCTAATTCATATACCTTTAATCTCTTGAAAACTATATCAACAGCAGTTCAGTTAAATTTCATGATTCTTGAAGCTGGCATAAGATCTTCTTGATCTCTACAAGTGGTTCCTCTGAATCCCTAGTTTCCCTCTTTTGAATTTTTAAAGTTTTAGATTAATATTTTATAATTATTCCCTAAATTTCATTCGATTTAGTTTTCATCTTAGTCTAGTTCTAGTTCTATTTAGTTTCAAATTATGTACAGGTATCAGTCCCTTGGGATTCGACCTCGGTCTTACTGAGTTTTATTACTACATCACAACCCTGCACTTGGGGTGTGAACGCTTGCTCTTATAAATCAATCCCTCCAACTGAAATCTATGATGATGATGACGTGAAAGAGTTCTTGGGAATACAGTTGGAGCATTCTGAAAAATTCATCCCTTTAGTCATCGAGACAATGCAGCACATTAATATGACAACACACATGGATAGTGTGGCTGAGGAGCATGGTGTGAAATTTAAATATAAGCCAAGTCCATTACAAGTGGGAGGAACAAATGATCAACTGCCTGACCCGCCCCAAATATCAAACTTTGTGAGTAGCCAAGTCAGCAGTGCATGTGACCTTGACCTCATTTATGATTACATGGCACCGCCTTTAGTAACAACATTAGATCTGCCGTCATCATCCACCACTCGAAGATACATCAAATGTGAAAATGACATTCCGCTTCTAGAACTTTTCAAAACATCAAACTTCATCACTCGTCAAGTTCCTGTGTCGTTCGATGATGTGACATTCACCAATGTAAAAATACTAGAATATACGAATTCGTTGGGTGAACAGGTAGAGATAGCCATAGCATAAATGTTTAAGGACAAAAGTCAGTGCCAGTATGTTTCGAGCCAATTTGCAATTCGCAATATATAACTTCCAGTATAGAGTATTGTACTCAAATCTACAAGATTCACCGCGGCGTGCTTCGAAGATACATGCGAATGGAGGGTTCATGCATCTCGGGTAAATGATGCTGGGATATTTAAGATATGGACTTATACGTCTAAAGACATGTGTCGCATGTCATGGATGAAGAGTGATCACCGGCAAGCAAGCAGTAAGTTAGCGTGTAATCTGGTTGTTAGCCGCATCGAGTAACGAGTAAAGTTGAGGCCACGTGATATTATCTTAGCTATGCAAGATAAATATAATATTCTTATCAGTTATAAGAAGGCATGAAAAGCTAAGGAGCTTGCAATAAATCGCGTGATGGGGTCTTATGAAGACTCCTACAGTCAACTCTCATTGTATTTGTATGAGTTGAGGTGGGCCAAGCCAGGGACGGTGACTGCATTGGAACTTAACAAAGAGACTAACAGGTTCAAGAGGTGTTTTGTAGCACTCAGACAATGTGTTCGAAATTTTCAAAATTCTATTTGGAGGGTATTGGCCATCGACGGGATACACCTAAAGGGAAAATATAAGGGTGTGTTATTCATTACCACGACTTTAGATGGGGATAATCATATTTTTCCAGTTGCGTTTGACATCGAAGAATTAGAGAATAGCAACAGTTAAAATTGGTTCCTTTTTTACCTCAACCATACGTTAGGGTCTCTTCCGGGTCTAGTGATTATATCCGACCGACATAAATGTTTAATGAAAGAGGTTTCCCAAGTCTTCCCACATGCAATCCATGGCTACTATGCGTATCATATATATAGAAACTTGGTGGACACTTTTGAAGACAAGTCATTGGAGATGTACTACTGGCAAGCTATGAAGACATGCAGGAGGGCTGAATTTGATAAGTTAATGCATAATATCGAAATGGCCAACCCCCTAGTTTATGTATGGCTGAGAGAAATCAGGTATAAGAGATGGGCATCTTCGCACTTTCTAAGAAAAATATTCAACTTGGTCACTATAAACATATCTGAGTGTGTTAATGCCCTCTTCAAAGAAGCACGCGAATACCCCGTTATTAAATTAATAGAGACGGTAAGATTTAAGATACAAGAATTGTTTTACAAGAGAAGAGAATCTACACCATCGTTTGTAGGTCCATTGATATAATGGGCAGAGGAACAGTTAAAGGATCTTGTGCAGAAGGCGCGAGATGTTCGCTGTATCGCAATTTCTCGAGATGAGTATTCTTTTGTGGGAGAGTATAATGATACAGTCAAGCTCAGTAAGTTTACGTGTACATGTCACGAGTTTGACGTGAAGGGGTACCCTTCTATGCATGTCCTGTTAGCATGTATACGTTATAATCTTCCTCATTACTCATACTGCTCCCCATTCTACATGGTGCAAAATTACCTAACCACGTATAGCGAATCGGTATACCCAGTATGTGACAAGAGCGAATGAAAAATTTCACCAGCCTTCAAGGAGTTTTGTGCGTAGATTAAACCCCCAGGGTAGAAGAGGTGTTGAAAAAGATGTCTTAAATCTGTATTTTCGTGCTGCTCGACTAGTCGAGCGAGCCGCTCTCTCGTTCAATGCCTGGAATCCCTACAAATTCAATGCCTTCTCTCTTGTTCTTTTCCTTCTTTTATAGCAGTAAAGGTCGGTGGATAGCAGGAGAGTTTTCGCAGCAACAGGTGCGTTTCTTTTATAGTAGTAAAGGTCGGTGGATAGCAGCTTTTCCTTAAACTAGAATTCCCCTCTCCTTTTCAACTCCTCACCCTCCTTCTCCTTCCTAAAATGTCTCCTCTATGCAAAACAATCTTCCTTCTCCTTATTGAACTCATCTCTCTCCTTCGCTAACTTTTCCTTATCCTTAAAAAATAAATCCTTCTCCCTCTTCAATTGTGCTCTGTGATTCAACTCCTCTCTCTTCATCTTCAATGCTTCTTTCTCTTTCAGCAACGTCTCCCTATCATTAAACCTCGCTTATTTCCTTCTCTTTCCTCAATTCTTCCCTCTCCTTCTTCAATTCCTCTCTCTCCTTCTCCAACTCTTCCCTCTCAACTCAGAATTCTTCCATAAAAATAACATTCTTCATAATACCCCCCCCCCCCCCCCCCCACACACACACACACACACCTTTCTCATCATTTTCATCTGCTTCATCAACCTCCTCATAATCATTCTCATTATCCTCCTCCGCATCTTCCTGGGTTGATATAACCTACAAAATGTATTAATGGATATGTAATAGTCAGGATACTTTTATAACTGTAGAAAAAATATAGTTCATTTTTCATAACATCTCACCTAGATATTGTCACGGATTAAGCAAATGACGTTTATTTCCCATTCTCGTAGGATCGGTTCTAATTTCATTACTACTAATGTCTGTAAAAGAACAAAGAGTAATGTTAAATAAAAAAGCGTATATGTCAAATTAAGAAAAATAAATGCCGGATAAATATATATACTTACAGCTTTACTCTCGAATATAGCATGTATTTTGTTGTACCTCCAACCTTTTCAGCCTTGAAATTGAATGAAGCATGGTATTTGACGGGGAACATACAAAACAACACACTTCATAAGGCTGGTAATCTCTCTACTGCCCATATCTGTTATAATGAAGTTATACCAAATAAAAAAATCCACAATTAACTATAATATACTGTAATCATGTAAAAAATAAGAAGTATTCTTACTTGTAGAGGAAGGACACAACCACATATAGTGTAGCGAGGGGCACTTGATGCGGCAACGCCAACTTCGATTCCTTGCAACATTATATAGTATCCCAAACTACCCCAAGGATTGCTATAGAAATCATCTAGTAAGATGACCAGGTGAATATAATCCATGTTGCACATGGTTTTCAGTTCAGTTCTCCTAAGAAAGTACTCCACAACCAGAACTAGAACAACCTTCACGACATCCTCGTGCTTATTAGTGTCAACTAATCTTTCAAACACATCCATTAAGTGCTTCTTTAATACTAGATATTCTTTGAAGTATTTATCTCTTAATGTACTCGTAGTGCGACGATTTTTCGGTACTGTAAGCTCTCCAGTTTTAAGGCTTGTAATAAAGGTGAAGTCCATCTCTGTGAGTTGCAATCATCTTCCCCTAATCTCAAATACTAGATCACCTTGATATCTTAGAAAAAGAATGTGAAATAGAACCCTTATAAATATAAAGGATGTAACATGCAATAAAAATGAAAATAGGAATTGGCTAAATAAATTTAGCCGACTATCATGTTTCTCCACTCCAACCTTTACCTCGTCAAACCACCATTTCAGTGTACACCTAGAGGTTGGGTTTGGGATTACAACAGAATATTCGTCACCTGCAAAGATAAATTGAAAAACATATCAAACATAAAATTCACAAGATATCATAGTGAACAAAATCAGACATAATTGAAAACAATGTAGCATTTCATGAATTTGAACAAGTTTCATATGAAATCAAGATAGAAATTGAGCAAGGAAATACCGAAAATTGAGCGAGACAAACTATCAAAATAAGCGAGGCAAACTATCAAATTCAATAAGGCAAACTAGAAAATGAGCGAGGTGACCTATAAATTGAGCGGGGCAACATAGAAATTAAGCGAGGCAACCTAAAAATTGAGTAGGGCAGACATGAAATTCAATGGGACAAACTAGAAATTGAGCGGGGCAAATATGAAATTGCGTGGGACAAACATGAAATTCAGTGGGACAAACATGAAATTTAGCGGGGCAAACTAGAATTTCAGCAAGGCAAACTGAAAATTGAGCGGGCAAACATGAAATTGAGTGAGGGAAACTAGAAATTTAGTGGGGCAAACATGAAATTTAGAAAGGCAAACTAGAAATTGAGCGGGGCAAACATGAAATTTAGAGGGGCAAACGGGGAATTGAGTAGAGTAAACTAGAAATTTAGCAAGGCAAGTATGAAATTCAGCGAGGCAAACATGAAATTGAGCGGGGCAAACTAGAAATTCAGTGGGAAAAACATGAAATTAAACGGGGCAAACTAAAAATTCAGAAGCGCAAACTGGAATTCAGTGAGGGTAACATGAATTTTAATGAACTTGAAATGAAATTGAACTAACCTAACACATAATTGAAATACAATTGATCTAACCTAACCTGAATTTCAATGAACTTGAAATGCAATTGAACTAGCCAAACATCAAATTCATGTATTATTTGAAAAATTCAACCAATCATGAACTGGGAATGTCGGCGACAACTCGAGCATATTGTCGAGAAGTAAGTCAAATAGACCAAAAACTCTTGAAATTTGAAATCATTTTGATCAGTATGCTTTTATCATGCTGAGTTAACTGATTTGGGCCCACCTTGAATGTATGTTGACTATCCACAACATTCATCCATTTTTCCATCTATATTAAGAGTTTGAGCCCATAATGATGTTTTATTTGTAATCTATCATGTTCATCGAATGATGTATACATAGATGAACGAAAAGCCCAGATGCAAGCTTCATCCAATAAGCAATACATTAAAATATACCTGTGGTGCGTGCTTTCTTCAGTGGACTGACCATTTTCAGAAAATGAGGAAATGCTAATGTATGGAAAGGATGCAATCCAATGGGAGAATGGAGCGATCCAATGGAAGGATTTTCGTGCTGGAGAAAGGGGTTTTTCGAAAGAAACAACAGTGAAGAGCAAGGGTATTTTCGTCCTCAAATGCGCTGGAAATACGTGCAAGGTCTAAATGGGGAAGTTAAAGTTTGTATCCTTCATAAAAGACACTAGGTAAAAGGTGGGGTCTACAGTGATAATTTTCTCTACATCTATAGACAGAGAAGGGAGTGCTGAACGGAATCCTATCCACTCTTCTCTATTCTCAGTTTATGGAAGTATAAACAAATACCATCTTTTATTCTCTCTCACTCAAGTTTGTATTTCATTTAAGAGGGATTCCCTGATTTGGAATTTCTGTAAGTGAAATAAATTTACGTTCTTCTTGTTTTTTAGATTCTACAATTTCCTATTTTTGAGCAAATTTTTTAATTGAATTTTTATTTATTCATTTATTTGTTTTATGATGATGGCACCAACTCTTCGAATCCTTGACTTTGGAGATTAAGAAACCATTACTTTCAACGCGTTTGGATGTACCATAGTCAAATTAAATTATAGTTACCAGTCTAATAATAGCCGATATTTGGTTGTGGAAAATATTATGGAATTAGATTGATTAATCATGAAATTTAATGCAACCAAACACACCCATTTAATCAAACGAAAAAAGTTTGTACTTTCCTTAGAATTGGTACTGAGGAAGTCGACTTCAAATTCTAATCACAATAAGTTCAAATTCTTTAGGTTACTTCCTCATTAAAAAGTTGGTTTTCCACTTCATTTGCGCACTCAAACCATAGATAGCAAAATGGCATTTGGACATTTGGAAAAAAAATTGTTCATGTTTAATTCGTCCTCGATCATTAAAAAATGTGGTAAAAAAAAAAAAGGAAAAGAAAATGCTAAAACTTTGGTAAATGAGAAGTTCGCGTTAAATATATTGGGAACTCAACAAGCCCTAACACGACTTATCCGGTGTGGAAGCAACCATATACCGAATCACACAATGCAATAAAAAAAAATAAAAATTCAAACAATCACAGAGAACAAATGAATTTTATGTAGAAAAATCACTGTAATAAAAAACCACAACACCAAGCAACAAACAATCTACTATGAACATAAAATTACAAGAGATAAAACAACTTACAGATGTCAAAACTCTAGCTTTCTCCCTCTTAAAACTCTTGGCTCTTATGCTCTCTCAATCTCATCCACCCTAATCATGTATTAACTTGGTTTATATAACTCATGTATAAAATTAGAAATAAAAAAGCGTACTTTCGCGTTCTGCTTAGTCACACCTTTGGTCGACTGAGACATTAACAGTCTCTCAGTCAACCCAAGAAAATCTTGGTCAATTGGGAATATCACAACGTGCTTCGGTCGACACAAGAATTCCTCAGTCGACCGAACAACACTGCAATAGATTAAAGACACTCTAACAACAATCTCCACCATGACTTTAATCCTAAAGCTCCATTGCTCTAAGTTACTATTATCATCTCTACTTATCTTCATAGTAGCATTATCATTGTCGCTTCTTATGCACACTTCGTTTTCATTCCTTTTCTAAGCCCAGAGAAGTCAAGCAAAACCTAAACTTCTCTACAGAAACCACCTTCGTAAGCATGTCTATCGGATTCTCACTAGGTAAATCTTCTCAATAGTAACATCGCCTTCCTCTAACATCTGTCAGACAAAATTATGACAAGCATCAATGTGTTTAGTCTGAGAATGGTATACCAAGTTCTTTGCCGAATTGATCATGCTTTCACGATCACAATGCGCAGGCACAACTTCATGCCCCCAACAGCTTCTTTAAATACTTTCATCACTGTCATATATTCTGCTTTGTTTGTGGAATACTACCAAAAAACATGACAACGCCGATAGCTAAAAACTGTCAACGTAATCCTTGCCCGAAATTAAAAGCCATCTGAAGGGCTGTCGGGAAAAGGGGTGTCAGCGTTGCTCGCCGATGGCCATAACCGTCGGAATTGCCAATGGCTTTAAACCATCAACTTTATGTCAACCTGTCACGCCTCAAACTCGGAAACCGAGCTCAAAAAATTTTCAATCGCCGAATCTGGCGTCGACAGCCTCCTTAGAACCCCATTTTCGGCTCCCAGCTCCCATTCACTAGGTTCTGATCCTAAGATGCTACGAGGAGGATTTTTAATATCAGTTTGATTCATAATGAGCATAACCAAAGGCATAACCCACAAACAACAACCAAAAACTCCATTACATTTCTACTATGATCAAAAACTTTATAAGTAGAATGAGCATAAAGGGAAATACAATGATGATGAACAAAAACTCCAAGATGATCTGCAAAGCGCTCCTGCCTCAGCTCTGCTACACCCCGACGTCACCTGCACACAACAGTCAAGCATAAGCTTATAGAAAGCTTAGAGGGTGGTGAAAGTGTGTGCGCAATGTAATAATATGATCATGCAATATCAGAGTAATGGAGAAAATACTGATGGATCCATGAATACTATTGGTCGTACCAAGGCCATGCAGTGTAAAGCATGAATGATATCGGCCATACCAAGGCCATGTGATGCGCAATGCAACTCAAGCATACAATCCTCATCTAAGTCCACATATCAATATAGTTCAAATCTGGGATATCACCGAGGTCTAGTACACTCTAAATCAGATCGCCGCCCCATCACGCGCAATAAGGTAAGTGGAAGAGACCTCACTATCCGCCTGCCAATATTGGGCTCGGCTCGTCGATAGGGACCCATTCCTTAAGCTAGTCAAACTCAGCCTAGCTTTGTCCCCTACTCTCAGGCAGTAAGGCCGCACCCCCTTCCAACCGACCACGACATAATGAAAAGCGCGACCGTCTGGTAATCGGCACTCGACGCTCCCGTAATCACTCGGTCTAGACGTTGGAGCAATCTCTTGGTACTATAAGGGTTTATGGACTTTCGCTCAGGGATATCTATAGCACTCCATGTAGAATAAAATTTTCGGTATCTAATCCTGCCAACCACGATACATCTGTGGAGGCTACGGCCCCGATGTCGTTAGGGCGTACAGTAACCATATCACACAATGCGAAATGCATGAATCACACTATCCAATCATGAAGTAATTCTGCGTGTATCGTGTGCTCATGTAGGGCAACACCGCCCAATCGAGTCCCATAAATAATCTGCCCGAAGGCATATGCTATGATCAATCACTTCTCATATCAAGCATACATATGATGCGTATGATCGTGAGTCATAGAACTATACTAAACATGTAATAAAGTAACGAATTATCCTTACAACGCAGATGGGCCTAGACAGCCTATACACAATAAGTATGGGCCTAACAATGGGCCCTAGGGAGAATCGTAAATGTGGACATCCAACCAACATTATACTCGCAATGTGGACGCCAAACCAACATTGCTCCCAAGGCACAATCGTTGTAAACATCATTACATAATCCATGTTGGATCACACATTGCAATGGACATTAGGTACATCCCATTGGGCCTTAAATACATCAAATGGGCCTAATCATATGGGCCTTATTTTCATCAAGTGGGCCACATCAATGGGCCGCACTAATGGGCCTTATGTGCATTGTAATGGGTCATAACCTGTGGATCTTAGATTGCATCAAATGGGCCTAATCTCATGGGTCTTATGTGTAACAAATGGGCTACTCCAGTTGGGCCCCATATGTACATCAAATGGGCCTCAACCCATAGGCCCTAGTACATCTCAATGGGCCTTAACCCATGGGCCCCTAAAACATCAAATGGGCCTAATCCCATGGGCCTAGAATACATCAAATGGGCCTCGACCCATGGGCCTTGTATATATATCAAAGTGGGTCTCAACCATAGGCCGTAAATATATCGAATGGCCACATGACATGGGCCTTACATCCACCTCAAAGTGGGCCCCCAATGAACTACCACAATTATATTAAGATAGGCCTCAAAACATGTCAAGGTGGGGTCCACTTAGACAATGGATCTGGCTCATTCTATGGCTCATGCCAAGAAATGAGTTTTTTAAAAATGGATAGACAGTTTGGATTCAACACACGTATCACATTGGGGGTTCCACATGAGCTAAGGATCTAACTTGTTCTTTAGCTCATGTAATGAGTTTCAAAATGGGTGGACAGACTGGATGCAACACATGCATCATGGTGGGCCCCACTGTCATTTGACAGTATGAATAAAACACATGCATCAGTGGTCCACCGTCCAGGCGGATGGCGTGAATAAAACCCATATATTGTGGTGCGTTCCACCATCCACAGTCGTGGACGGCTGGATAAAATATATGCATCATCGTGGGTCCCACGTATGTGGCCCACCATAGTGTTTATTTTCCATCCAGGCTGATAATAAGGTCGCACGGTCCTAGAAGAAGAGAAAAAACAAATTTCACCTTAATCCAAAACTTCTGTGGCCCATAAAAGGTTTCAATGGTAGAGTTCAATCACCACTGTTTCTTGTGGTGTGGGCCACCTAAGATCTGGATCAACCTAATTTTTGGAGGGGACCCACCTCAGGGGGTGGTCCACCTCATGGGCATCCCCCCACTCAAACACGCTGCAACGTGTTGCTGTAGTTGTCTGCTACCCCCTTAGCATGTATTTTTAATTTTTTTTGAAAAAAATGCAATTCCTGTGGTTTTTCACAGGTGGGGCCCATATTTAGAAAATCCATCTCAGCCATGGGATTCTATGGCTTATAACAAACTAAATGAGTCCAAAGTTTAAGATTTTTGGGTGTATGGGAACTTCAGGCGATGTTTCAACAGTAACCATCGTAGTTTTCTATGTTATGGCCCACCAAATGCTCAAAACATCCTCATTCTTCTGCTCAACGCCTAAAATAATTCAAGGAATGAGATGAACGATGTGGATTGAATACATACAACAAGGTGGGGCCTATGTGAGTGGACCACCCTAAAAGCTTGAAAAACAAGCTAATATTTGTGTTTTTCCCAGTTGACGTCCAGCATCCCAGACGCTGGACGGTTGGGCAATATGTATTGAGGTGGGCCCGGCTCAGGTGGGCCCCCAAATGATGGATGGCATGGTACAACACATTTAAAGTGGGCCCCACTTATAGATGGTTCGGATAGAATACATGCCTCATGATGGGGTCCATTCAAGTGGGCCACACAACCATATTATGATCTCAAAAAGGAAAATGAAATAAAGAGGGAGAGAGGGAGGTAGAGAGTGGGACACGCTTGTGATGGAGGGCTCTGCCACTATAAGCCCTCCCTTGTAAAAATCATACATCAAATGAATCCCTTTACACATGGGACTACCAAAATCGAAATCAACGGTGGAGATCCTTTCCTCACGAATATGAACGGTCTAGATGACCTTTTTAATGTAAGGAAATAAACATCATGATGGGGTCCATGGAGAATAGCCCCATCATGGAATGATCATGATGATCCTAGTGGGCCATCGGCCACATCTTTGGGTCGCAAGTGAGATCCAAACCATTGATCGGTTGGCCTCACTTGGCCCATCTTAAAAACATGAAAAACTACTCTTATCAAGCACCCACCTTAGATCTTAGATTTCTTCTTCCACCAATGTGATCTAGAGCTCCAAGAGAACAAGATTCAATAGATGAGATGGATTTTGGAGGGTTGGATTTGGGGGTGGAGAGTTTGCAAAGGGTTGGAAATGGAGAGCTCTCATGGACATTGGAAGCTCTTTCTTGCTAGGAAAATAAGAAAGAAAGAGGGAGGGAGAGAGATAAGAGAGAGAGAAGGTAATTAATTCATGTAAGGCCATAAATGCTATGGTTGACTCATGGGGAAAATAAATGCCATAATTGCTTATAAGCATTTATTACTTGGCATGGGGTGATGACATCACCACATGATAACCTAGGAAATAGTGCCATTGTGACACGTGGGTCCCGAAAATGTGCGGTCCACAGCTATTATAGTGCGTGAGATATATCTCATGATCTAAGCGTTGCACTGACGCACGAGACGCGGCATTGGAACCGCGGCGATGACGAGGTCGCAATGACATAAGTCTCGACTTGAGTCGGCTCGGGTTTATAGGGTGTTATTCAAAAGCGCGCGCAAATGCTATCTACGCGTCGTGGGTCGCCAGAATTTGACCAGAAGGACCGTGGGATCCTATGGAACAGTACAGGCTAGGATACGGGTCTTACACAACCCCCCCTTTCCCAATGGCCTAAAAGCTGTCGGCATTTCTCATTAAATAAATAAGAAAACTTATAAATTATTGGAAGCAAATTACCCGTCTCTAACTTTGAACGAGCAGATCTTTGTGGGGGTAAATAAATTCCAAATATATTGAATTGGATCAACATTGAATTGAATTCAGCAAATTGGAACAGTGGTTCTAAAAAATTTCTAAGTATAAACACTTCAACCAGTCTCTCTATCCTTACACGAAGAAACTTTTAAGTGCCCATAATTAGTAAAAAATGGTGTATTTTTATTCAATGCCTTTGATAAGTAAAGAAGAACATGATACAAAACATAGATTCATGAATGAAAATAAATTAAAGAGGATTCTAAGAGGAGCTATTTTTAAATTTTGTTAGGATACATTCCAATGCATCCCCAATACTTCAATAGTTTGTCGATTGGATAAGAGTCTTTTTAGTTCAGGAATGAGAATCTAAAAGGAGCTATGTTATAATACATCCCACAACAAGATACCTATGCAACTTTGGTTACTGCATAGGGTCTCTTCATTGATTCAAACTGTTTATATAGTCGTCTCAGATGCATAATACTAGAAAAAAAAATCAAATTGAAATGTCTCAACCCTTTTAACTATTCAAAAGTTGACAAGACTATCCATGTTCAAAATGAAAAGAGCCAGATGCTGTAAGAATCAGTAATAGAAAATGATGTGATATAAAAATCTAAAGAAAAAAGAATTATAGAAGAAAGACAAAGGCAAACCAACAAAGCTTTTAGGAATAGTGTAAAGGTTAAAGATGAAATACAAAAATATTATATCCAATGTAACAAGGACAATTTCTTTTTCAAGGGAATTCCATGTCTAAACAAAAACATGAATAACATTGCCCATGATTCAAATTCTCAAAAAAAGAAGCAAAAAAACATTTCCCATGATTCTTTCCATCATTTACATCCCATTCATTAACTTTTTTCAAGAGATTTGAACTAACCCGAGTTTTCACATCCCATGTTTGTCTAAGACTATTTTTAACATCTTCAGTCTTACATGCGTAACTTGTGAGTTATGCTAGAAGCTACTATTTTCATCTATAAACATATAAAATAATCTACAACGGATGCCACTAAGATTGCCATTAGAAAAGAAAAATATGCCCATGAAGCATACGAAAGAAGGGCCTAGCTCATCAAATTCACCCATATGTGCACCATTCCACTGTATATTTTTATACTCAAGATTGCCGTCCTCCTCATTACCAATCGGAGCCACGTAACCAGACAAACTCACTACACGCAGCGAACATCGTCGAATACTCGGCTTCCGTGCTCGATTTGGAAATAGTGGCCTGCTTCTTACACTTCCAAGAGATGAGAGAAATGCCGAGAAAAACATAATAGCCAGTGGTAGATTTTCATGTTAAAGCACAACTGACCCAATCAGTATCTAAATAAGCATGAAGGTCCAGAGTAGCTATGAAGGAGAAGAACAATGATCGATCTAGAGTTCTATATAGGTACCGTAGGATGCGTAACACTGCAGTCATATGAAGAGTCCGAGGAGTAGAAACAAACTGACTGCCGACTTGGACAGCATAGGCAATATTAGGGCTAGTCATAGTTAAGTAAACCAGACTCCCAACCAAACAACAATATAAGTCGGGTTGTGCAAGGAGATCACCATCGTCACGGCCATAATGAACATTAAGTTGTAAGGTAGTCTGAACTGTCTTCTTATCCATCAATGATGTCAAGGCGAGAAGATCCTTGATATATTTACGCTGGCTGACCAGGATCCCACGTTTAAAACATGAAATTTTAAGCCCAAGAAAGTATGTTAGATGGCCGAGTTCTTTCATCTTAAAGGATGATTGAAGAACATTATTTAAAGCCAAGATGCTAGTAGTATCGCTACTAGTCAAAAGTAGGTCATCAACATAGATGAGAACAATGACAATTCTGCGAGCAGTGGTACATAAAAATAAGGATGGGTCATGACTACTTTGAGTAAAGCTAACACCTGTAACAACATCATGAAAGCGTTGAAACCATGCTTGAGTTGCTTGTTTGAGACCATACAAGGTTTTCTTTAGGCGACATACCTTATTGTCAGAGATTAAAAAGCCAGGAGGAGGTTTCAAATATTCTGTTTCTTAGAGGTCTACATGAAGAAAAGTATTTTTCACATCCATCTGAGCAAGTGGCCAAGAGCGAACGGAAGATATGGCTAGAAGAGTATGAACAGTTTTCATCTTCGCCACGGGAGCGAATGTCTCATCATAATCAATTCTATATTCCTGTTTGTATCCCTGAGCAACAAGTCAAGCCTTGTATCGATCTAATGATCTATCAGACTTGAGCTTAACAGAATAAATCCATTTGCTACTAATTAGTTGTTGGTCAGCGGGTTAAGTGACAATGTCCCACGTATGATTATCATCCAATGCCGCAAGTTCTTCTGCCATAACTTTCTTCCAACAATCATGAGTGGCTGCTTGAGTGTGGGAAGTAGGAATAGGAAAAATATCTAAAGTAGCATTCATGGCAGATATAGAGCGTATCAAGCGATCAGGCACTTGATGGACACGAGCAGAACGACGTATAGAGGTAGGTTCAGGATCTGCAACAGGTACAGTAGATTCGGATTGAGTAATAGGTGGTGGAGCTGTACATGGTTGACGTGAGTAAACCTGCAACGGATGAGGGAGAGTACTCGAAGTAAAAGGAATATTAAGAAAGGTGGTTAGACTAGGAGATTTTGGGGCGTGCGGAGGAGGAAGAGATGAATGAAAGATAATATGTTCAAGAAAAAGAACATGTTGTGAAACCCAAACACGACGAGAAACTGGATCATAACATCGAAAACCCTTCTGAGTTTCTCCAAATCCCAAGTACATATATTTGATTGATTTTGGAGATAATTTGTTACGCTCACGTGAAGCTAGGTGAACAAAATAGTTACAACCAAAAACATGAAATGTGGAATATGCAGGAGGTAAGCCTTTGAGAACAAAGTATGGAGATTTACTGTTCAAAACATTGGTTGACATCCGGTTAATCAAGTAGACTGAATAGAACACTGCTTCCGCCTAGAAAGAACGAGGGATACTCATAGCTGTCATTAGGGTGTTGATAGTTTCAATAATATGACGATTTTTTCGTTCAGCCAGCCTGTTCTATTATAGAGTATTAGAACAGGTGGTCTGATGAATAATCCCATGACCCTGAAGAAATGTACAAAAATCTGTAGAGAGATACACCCCCTGAGTCAAAGCGGAGAGTTTAAATTGGAACCTGAAATTAAGTCTCCACTATAGAGTGAAATATCTTGAATTTTTCAAAAATCTGTGACTTCGAGTGCAGAAAGTAAATCCAGGTGTGACATGTGAAATCATCAATGTATATAACATAGTATCGTAACCCGAAGAGAGACATAATTGGTGAAGGACCCCAGACATCTGTATGCACTAGCTCAAACATAGAAGATGATTTTATATTACTTAGAGGAAAATGAATACACTTACTTTTTGAAAGACAACAAGATGAAAAAGAATAATCTAAATCTTTTTTATTAAGAGAAATGTTCCCTAACATATTAGAAGAAAATAACTGAATTAACAGATCGGAATGTGGATGACACAGGCAAAAGTGTCACAGTTTCCACAATTTATTTGCCGAACAAATATCTAATGAAGAGGGAGAAAAGAAACAACAAGCTAGAGTGATAGATGGATCAAAGTCCAGCACATACAGATGACCATGTCACTTACTCATCCTAAGTACCTTCTCCGTTGCTAGATCCTGCACAAAACAACAGTTGATAAGAAATATAACTAAGTAGTGTTCACACTCCAAGTGCAGGGTTGTGATGTAGTAATAACTCGGTAAGACCGAGGTCGAATCCCAAGGGACTGAAACTTGTACGTTATCTAAAATTAACTAGAACTAGAATTAGATTAAGATGAATTCCAAATCAAGTAGAATTTAAGGAATAATGGTGGAATAATTATTCTAAAACTTAAGAAAATCAGAGGTGAGAAACTAGGAATTTAGAGGATCCACTTGTAGAGATCGGGGAGATCTTATGCCTGTTTCATGAATCATGAAAATTACTGAACTGCTGTTGATATAGTTTCAAAGAGATGAAAAGTATATGAATTAGAATGGATTCCATCACCAAACCATGCCCAGGAGACAAAGCAAACAATAACATTAATCTAATTTCCAACCAATCAATGCATGAAGGTTAGGAAGGGTACCGACATCCAACCATGTCCAGGAGACTATGGTGAACAACAGGGCTTCCTGACGTCATAAACATAAAGGAAGAAGGACATGATCAAAGCCATTGCAGATCCATTGTAATTTCAATCACAACAGACCATTAAAGACTAAAAACATTCCCATAATAATCAACTAAAATCAACGTCAATTCATGAATTAAAATTTAATTAAAAATATAAAATAAAATCTCTCATCTCACTACAAGCTTCACCTCTTAGCCCTAGCTAAGAGGTTTAGCCACACATGATTGGGCTAATCATCTCACAAAATTAAGAGAGAAGAAAAAAAATCTATAATTAAAATAAATCAAACTACTCCCTGCTTCTCTCTTTGCTGACGTCCCAAACCTCAGCCGTCCAAAGATCTGATTCCTTCTTCTGCTGCTCTCTCTCTTTCTTTATATAGGCAAGGAAGGTGAATGGAAGTTCGTGGCTGGAAGGGCGTAGGATGCTCTTACGCACTCCCTGTTTTGACAGGAACCGTTCAACTCATGCTAATGCTCTCTGAGGACCCCCTTCTTGAGTTCAAACTGGAGATCCACTCCATTCACCAGCTCCTCCTCGAAATTTCAGTGGAAACAGTCGATTTTGGCTGTCTCTTGATGCAGCTCAGGGAGAAACTCATTCCGCCGTCCGTCCTTCTTTTGATCCCGATAAACACCTACTCGCGCGCATGGAAATAAAAGGAAACCTAGGCTTGGATGAGAGGGCCCATGGCCTCCTGCTGGACGGTCCGGATTGGACCATTAATGTACGGTAGTGGCCCACAAAGCTTCGTCCGACGCTCTGTTGCGAACAGAGTTTTCGCTCTGCGTAACAGAGCTTCCGCTGTGACTTGGAGGGGCCCACTTCTTTTGGCGTCTGCGAAATCCATACCGTCCATTGTAATCATGACAAAAATCCTTCCGGGAAAGGGTATATTTGGAGTAAAATCAGTGTGGCCTACGAGCTGATTTAATCCACCGTCCATTTTACATTTAACAGTCAGGATCTTGCATTAGATTTCATGGTGTGAAAAGGACATCTAGGCAAGGTTAATACCCTCCTCCAGAGACAATTGAACGGTTCAGATCACTCAATGGAGTAGTGAGCCGACCCCACAACACAAAAACTCCCAACGCAATGAAGACGCTGTAGGAGTTTTTGAATTGGAGAAGGAGAAGTCGGTCAGCGGCACTGACCGACTTTGAGAAATCCCGTGCACGGCTCGTGCACCTGTAGTCTATGTACATGCGACACATATGCAGGCTCTATCATGATGCTCATGAGAAATCTACTCCGTTCATCCGCATTGTCAGCTCATTTAATACGTTGGGACCAAATTTGAAGCATATCCAAATGATAGACGGGGCCCAAATCATGATTTCAGGGGCTGATTCATCCATTGGGCCACTTCTACAGCGATCCAATGGCTAATTTTTGACATGTACGGTTGATTTTTGATCTTCAGGCCATGTATAAAGTTTCGAGTTGATCAGATGGTGGGAACCCTGTGATCTTGCATCCTGGACCAATTTCGGGCCTTTTGAACTTCGGTTTCTCGATTTCCTCGGGTCTCTGACCTGTAAATCTGTCGATCTTGGTCCCCTTGGGTCCGTTCCTTGCCTTGGTGATCATCAGAGCGTTAAATCCAAGCTTTTAGCATCTAATTTCAGTCCAAGCTTGTAATTACACCTTGCATCACAAACACGATTAAAACGGGCTATTAAACAATATCTTGTTCGTAAATCTAGGCAATAAATGGGGTCTGATATGCAATATTTGACCCTCAACACAACCCCCAACCAGCATTTTGCTAGTCCTGAGCAAAATATGCGAAAAATAAGTTGAGAATTATATGATAATGTTTATGAAATCGAGTGATTTTTTTTTTTTTTTTGAAAATTAAACCAGATGCTAGAATTTTAAGATTCATGAATGCTGGCTATTACTCTCTCCTGGACTCAAGCGCTCGGTAAGCTTCATAATCAAGTTCATGGTATTAATCCAACAATCAGAAAAATTCTAAACATTGAGTTTCATGGGTATATAGTGTAATCTTGGTTTATCAACATTAAAATTCACTTCTCTGTTTCAAGGTATCATTGATAACCAATAGGAGGATTCATGACAATAAAAACCTGAACCAAAACGTGCCTCATAGATCAACCTACCAACTTTTGATTTTTTCATTAATAGTAATGCCAATGAAATGAATCAAATCCTTACCTATAGGGAGCAAACCTATGGGTGAAGACTAGTCATTCAATATTTTTCGCATGTCATTCTTGGGGAATCAACCTTCACCTGTAGGGAGCAAACCTATGGTGAAGGCCATTCACCCAACCTTTTCAATTCATCTTTATAATCATGATGGTAAAATTTCTCAGGCTGGTCCCTTTCATGCTTAGTGATTACTAAGTTAATCCTTCCATATTGAACTGAAACTTTAATGTGAAAGCGAGATGTGACATGTGAACTCATGACTCAATCAATGTTTACAACTTCTAATCATGGATTAATAACTTGATCTTAACTGCGAAATTTAACAGATATTGAATCCCAGAGTCCTAAATTATCAACATCACTTATCTTGAACTTCTAAATCCAGGATATCCATCAAAATCACTTCGAATTCACAGGAATTTTAGAAAAAATTTTAAAATTTGCATAATTTTTACTCAAGATCAAGAAAATACTGATTGGGTTACCTAGTCTCCCACCCCCAACCTAAAATCTACATTGTCTTCAATGAAAAAGATATAAACATGCAATGCACATTAGACAACGAAAGTAAATGAGAAGTGATGGGAGGATAGTACCTGGATAACGAATCGAGAGAGATTTTTCAAGAAATTGTTGGGAGAGAGCAGGTTAGTACGAGAGAGAAAGTAAAACAAAAATAACAAAAATAAAATCCTACCTATACCACTTTTGCAGGTGCTCTCGATTGCATTTAGCGTATGCAACAAGCCTTTAAACCCCTAGGTTACCCCTAGTGGACGAGTTGTAGTCTCGTGAGGGTTTACAGTAATGTTACCCACAAACATTGAACTAGAAAAATGAAAGGGAATGAAAAGTTGGGTTACCTCCCAGGAGCGCTAAATTTATCGTCTTCAGCCAGACAAATAAAACAACTATCCTAGTCCTATGAAAGCGATAAACCTACCTATACCTCCATCAGACTAGGAGATCAGTCCTAGTAAACAGGAGCAATCAGAGGCATGGACATGTCCTCTGAATCAAGTGTTTCGACAAATGGCTTTAATCGATGTCCATTTACTTTAAACTCCTTACCATTGTCGGGATCTCTTATCTCGACGGCCCCATGAGGATAAGCAGTGACCACAATGTAAAGGCCGGTCCAATGAGATCGAAGCTTATCCGGAAAGAGATGTAGTCGAGAGTCATACAAAAGGACTTTCTGACCCGGCGTGAATGATTTTCGTAGAATATGTTGATCATGAAATGCCTTCATCCTGTCCTTCTAAATTCTTAAGTTCTCATACGCATCGTTCCGGATTTCTTCAAGTTCATTCAACTGAAGTTTGCGTAGCGAGCCAGCGTTGTCCAAATTGAAATTCAGATTTTTAATTGCCCAGTATGCTTTATGTTCCAATTCCACAGGCAAGTGACATGCCTTCCATAGACAAGTCTAAAGGGAGATGTTCCAATAGGGGTAACGGTACACCCATAAGGCATCGGTCAATCGGATTGACCAATCCTTATGATCAGGGTTAACCATTTTCTCTAGGATATGTTTGATCTCTCTATTGGAAATCTCGGCTTGTCCACTTGTCTGTGGATGGTAAGGGGTCCTCACCTTATGAGAGATACCGTATTTCTTCATTAAGCTTTCAAATGGTCTATTGCAAAAGTGTGAGCCTCCGTCACTAATGATGGCTCGAGGCGTTCCGAACCGCGACAGGATGTTTTCTTTTAAGAATTTAATGACCGTGCGATGGTCATTGTTGCGGCACGGAATCGTTTCGACCCATTTAGTGACATAATTTACGGCGAGCAAAATATATAAATTTTTAAATGATTGGGGGAATGGTCCCATGAAATCAATGCCCCAACAATCAAATGCTTCTATGATAAGGATGAGATTCAAGGGCATCATATTTCGACGGGACAATGCTCCTAATTTTTGACAACGCTCATAAGCCTTGCAAAACTCATGAGTGTCCCTGAACATGGTGGGCCAATAAAAGTCACACTGTAGAATCTTGGCCATGGTCTTTTTAGCAGAAAAGTGACCACAACAGGCCTGTGAGTGACAAAAGGAGATGACAGTCTAATGCTTATCATCTGACACACATCTCCTTAAGATTTGGTCTGGACAATATTTAAACAAATATGGATTGTCCCGAAAAAAGTTACGCACCTTGGTAAAGAATTTCTTCTTATCTTGTGACGTCCAATGTGTCGGTATGGAACCTGTAGCAAGATAATTAGCAATATCAGCGAACCAAGGTGAATGAGAGACTCTGAACAGTTGTTCATTAGGGAACATGTCATTGATATGGGTCGCCTCAAGGGAATCAGAAGTATTAAGGCGAGAAAGATGATCGGCCACTACGTTCTCTACTCCCTTTTTATCTTTAATTTCTAAATCGAATTCTTGGAGTAGAAGGATCCATCGTATCAGGCAGAGCTTAGAATCATTCTTAGAAAGAAGATACTTAAGTGCCACATGATCTGTGTAAATGATGATCTTGGATCCGATCAGGTAGGATATAAATTTGTCCAAAGCGAACACTACGGCTAAGAGTTCCTTTTCCGTAGTTGAGTAGTTCACTTAGGCAGGATTTAGACTCCTACTTGCGTAATGAATGATGTAAGGCCGCTTATCTTTTCTCTAGCCTAGAACTGCTCCAAGAGCATAATCAGAGACGTCGCACATAAGTTCAAAAGGAAGACTCCAGTCGGGTGGCTGCATGATCGGTGCAGTGGTTAACATGCCCTTAAGCGTAGTGAAAGCTTCTTGGCATTGCTCAGTCCACTCGTACGGTGTGTCCTTTTGAAGAAGATTATATAAAGGATGAGAGAGGAGACTAAAGTCCTTTTATGAATCGTCTGTAAAATCCTGCATGTCCTAAAAAGGATCGCACGTCTCTAATGTTCTTGGGTGGAGGTAGGTTAGAGATAAGATCGATTTTTACCTTATTTACCTCGATTCCTTTGGACGAGATGATATGCCCAAGGACAATTCCCTTCTGAACCATAAAATGATACTTCTCCCAATTAAGTACCAAATTTTTTTCTTCACATCTTTTCAGCACACATTTAAGACTCTCTAAGCACTCGTTGAAAAATGAACCGAAAGCAAAGAAATCGTCCATGAAGACCTCTAAATATTTTCCCACCATGTCCGAAAAGATACTCATCATGCATCGCTGAAAGGTGGCAGGGGCATTACATAACCCAAATGGCATCCTTCTGTAAGCAAAGGTGCCGTAGGGACATATAAATGTGGTCTTTTCCTGGTCCTCAGGGGTGATTTCAATCTGATTATAACCCGAATACTCGTCAAGGAAACAATAATAGGAATGACCAGCTAGCCTTTCCAAGATTTGATCAATGAAGGGCAAAGGAAAGTGGTCTTTCCTTGTGACGGTATTCAGCTTTCTGTAATCAATACACATTCTCCAACCAGTAGTAACTCTAGTTGGCATGAGTTCATTATTGGCATTGGCTATGATGGTGATCCCGGACTTCTTAAAAATCACCTGAGTTGGACTCACCCATTGACTATCGGATATGGGTTATATGATGCCCACATACAATAGTTTGAGAACCTCGGCCTTAACCACTTCCTTCATATTTGAATTTAGTCTACGTTGTGATTGCCGAACAACCTTTGCATTATCCTCAAGATATATGCGGTGAGTACAAATCGATGGGTTAATTCCTTTGAGGTCCGCTATCGTCCATCCAAAAGCTCCCTTATGCTCAATGAGAGTAGATATGAGTATACTCTCATGTTCTGTCTCCAAGTGGGCAGAAATCACCACCGGGTATGTCTCATCTTGACCTAAATAGACATATTTCAAATCGGAGGGCAAAGGTTTTAGGTCAAGCTTCGGTGGCTTGAGGTTAGACGGTAGAGGCACTACATCAGTTTGGGGCAACTCTTCAATTTGTGGCCTCCACCGGTTAACTTCAAGTACCGGTGTAGTATCCAGAATGGCACACGTCTCCCTAATTATATCATCATCAAGATCATGGGAGTGGGCCAGGCACGTCTCTAGAGGATCAGAAGATAAGGTGAGAGGCTTTCTATCTTCCACAAAAGAATCAATCATGTTAATATCGTGGAAATCGTCATCATCCTCTGAGTTGCTGCCGTTATTGAAAAAGATATTCGATTCTAATGTCAAATTTCTAAAAGATATAGTCATAACACCATTCCTGCAATTGATAATTGCATTTGAAGTGGACAGGAATGGGCGACCAAGAATGACGGGAATCTGAGTGCTCGTGTCATTGATGGGTTCGGTGTCCAAGATGATAAAATCAATAAGGTAGTAAAATCTATCAACCTGGACCAACACATCCTCAATTATCTCCCTTGGTACACGAATAGAGCGATTAGCTAGTTGTAGTATGGTTCGGGTGGGTTTTAATTCACCCAAACCTAATTGTTGGTATACCGAGTAGGGAATTAGATTGACGCTTGCTCCTAAGTCAAGAAGTGCGTGATCCATTCGATAGTTTCCGAATACACATGATATGGTTGGGCAACCGGGGTCTTTGAATTTTTGTGGCACATCTTGTTTTAGGATGGCACTCACCTTCTCAGTCAAGGAAATCTTCTTTTGAACACTTTTTTGTCATTTGGTTGTGCATAAGTCCTTTAGGAATTTGGCATATGAAGGTATCTATTTTACGACATCAAGTAGAGGAATGTTGACTTTCACTTGTTTCAACACCTCTAGGATATCCTGAGAGTGAGAGAGACATTTTGGTTCAACCAACCGTTGGGAAAACGGAGCAACTGGCTTTTCTAGAGGTTCCGGTTCAATTTTTTGTGGGGCATCACTAGATCCATCGTTGTTGTCCTCTTTTGGTTCTTAAGGCTTTTCGGGCCTAACCGGAAGGGTTTTATCAATAACCTTCCCACTCCTAAGAGTGGTGATGGATTTAGCGTGCCCCATTTGATTTGAAGAGCTTGGGTCACTAACTTCATATTGCGGTTTAGGATTGGAAAGAGGTTGAGCTGGGAAGCTCCCCTTGTTTCCAATCGTATTTTCAGCCTTAAGTTCGTGTATTACTTTTGTAAGGTCTTAAAAGGCTTGTATCATACCCTGATTGAAAAGCTCTTGCTTTTGAAAATATTTTAGAACCAAATCCTCTTGAGGTTTCTCCTGAGTTGGATTTTGGTTTAAGAAACCTTGAGGTGTAGCCATTGGTCCATTTCTCCAACTAAAATTTAGATGATTTTTCCAACCAGGATTGTACGTATTAGAGGGTGGTCCATTGAAAGGTCTTTGATAATTATTTACGGCATTAGATTGTTCATTCAATACTTCTCGAAAGGCAGGTATTGTAGGACAATTTTTAGTTGTATGAATATTGCAATCACAGATGCCACAAACACTTTTATTAACCTTATCCTTCTTTCCTTCCATGGCCTCAAACTTTCTTATAAGCGTAGACACTTTATACTTAAGATCATCCTCTTCTTTCAAGAGATATACTCCACCTTTCTCCTTAGATTGAGTCGGCCTAGACGTGGTGTTTGAACTTGGGTAATAATCCCATGATTGAGTCTTTTCAGCAAGACTATCGAGGTAATCCCATACCTCGTTAACATTTTTATTAATGAACTCTCCATTACACATTGTTTCGACCATTTGGCGCATGGAAGATGTCAGTCCATCGTAGAAAAAATTTGTAATGCGCCACATTTCAAAGCCATGTTGTGGGCATGAACTGACCAAATCCTTGAACCTTTCCCAACACTGGAAGAATGTTTCGTCTTCCTTTTGGGCAAAGTTCATGATTGCTCTCCTGAGGGTGTCTTATGATGTGGGAAAAATTTCTTTATAAATTCCCTCTGCATGTCATCCCATGTGCCAATGGATCTAGGACGTAGTAAATGTAACTACGTCTTGGCCTTCTCTTTTAAGGAAAATGGAAAGAGTTTTAACCTAATTGTATCCTCAGATACATTAGGGAAGTATAAAGTGGCTATGATTTCGTCGAACTCTTTCAGATGCAAGTATGGTTCTTCAGACTCAAGCCCATGAAACTTAGGAAGGAGTTGGATAACCCCTGGCTTGATGTCTATATGTCCTGTATTCGTAGGAAAAATCATGTATGAGGGCGTACTCACCTCCGCCGGTTGTAAATAATCTCATAAAGTACGAGGCGGGGGTTCCTGATGCACCTCATTCTCATCATGTACTTTCTCAACCCTAGGTTGGGGTAGTGCTTGAGGTTGATTTTCAGCCATAACCTCCACTAACTCAGGAGAATTCAAGTGGTGTCTAGTCCTGCGATGGACAGTCAACCCCTCAACTAATCCTCCTTCGGTCACGAGGCGTCGAGTATTGTCGCGTGCTCACTGGGGCATAAAACACACTCAGCCCTCAAATTAAATTCTAAACCTAGACCTAAGAAGGGAAAATAGAAAGCTAGAAAATAAAAAGGGAAAGATGGAAAGAAGTTACCGGTTTCGAAGTCCTAGGTTAAGAACCTGCAGAATAAACAAAACAAGTTAGTTTCTAAACAAAAAGTCTATAAATAGAAAAATTCTAAAAATATAATAAGAACCAAAGTTAGGATTTCTAAAAAGAATTAGAATTATCAACTTACTAAGAAGAAATAAATCTTAATCTAGAATAGAGAGGAAAAATTTAAGAAAGAATTTACCAATTTAGAAACTATCTTAGAAGCCTACAAAACAAGAAAGACAAGTTAGCTTCTAAAAATCAAGAAAATCTAAACTTAATCTTAAACTAATCCTAAAACTAATTAATTTCAGAAACTCAACCGTCAGTCCCCCGCAACGGCGCCAAAAACTTGTTCACACCCCAAGTACAGGGTTGTGATGTAGTAATAACTCGGTAAGACCGAGGTCGAATCCCAAGGGACTGAAACTTGTACGTTATCTAAAATTAACTAGAACTAGAACTAGATTAAGATGAATTCTAAATCAAGTAGAATTTAAGGAATAATGGTAGAATAATTATTCTAAAACTTAAGAAAATCAGAGGTGAGAAACTAGGGATTCAGAGGATCCACTTGTAGAGATAAGGGAGATCTTATGCCTGTTTCATGAATCATGAAAATTACTGAACTTCCGTTGATATAGTTTCAAAGAGATGAAAAGTATATGAATTAGAATGGATTCCATCACCAAATCATGCCCAAGAGACAAAGCAAATAATAGAATTAATCTAATTTCCAACCAATCAATGCATGAAGGTTAGGAAGGGTACCGACATCCAACCATGCCCAGGAGACTATGGTGAATAACAGGGCTTCCTGACGTCATAAACATAAAGGAAGAAGGACATGATCAAAGCCATTGCAGACCCATTGTAATTTCAGTCACAACAGACCATTAAAGACTAAAAACATTCCCATAATAATCAACTAAAATCAACGTCAATTCATGAATTAAAATTTAATTAAAAACATAAAATAAAATCTCCCATCTCACTATAAGCTTCACCTCTTAGCCCTAGCTAAGAGGTTTAGCCACACATGATTGGGCTAATCATCTTACAAAATTAAGAGAGAAGAAAAAAAAATCTATAATTGAAATAAATCAAACTACTCCCTGCTTCTCTCTTTGCTGACGTCCCAAACCTCAGCCGTCCAAAGATCTGATTCCTTCTTCTGCCGCTCTCTCTCTTTCTTTATATAGGCAAGGAAGGTGAATGGAAGTCCGTGGCTGGAAGGGCGTAGGATGCTCTTACGAACTCCCTGTTTTGACAGGAACCGTTCAACTCACGCTAATGCTCTCTGAGGACCCCCTTCTTGAGTTCAAACTGGAGATCCACTCCATTCACCAGCTCCTCCTTGAAATTTCAGTGGAAACAGCCGATTTTGGCTGTCTCTTGATGCAGCTCAGGGAGAAACTCATTCCGCCGTCCGTCCTTCTTTTGATCCTGATAAACACCTACTCGCGCGCATGGAAATAAAAGGAAACCTAGGCTTGGATGAGATGGCCCATGGCCTCCTGCTGGACGGTCCGGATTGGACTGTTGATGTACGGTAGTGGCCCACAGAGCTTCGTCCGACGCTCTGTTGCGAACAGAGTTTTCGCTCTGCGTAACAGAGCTTCCGCTGTGACTTGGAGGGGCCCACTTCTTTTGGCGTCTGCGAAATCCATACCGTCCATTGTAATCACGACGAAAATCCTTCTGGGAAAGGGTATATTTGGAGTAAAATCAGTGTGGCCTACGAGCTGATTTACTCCACCGTCCATTTTACATTTAACGGTCAGGATCTTGCATTAGATTTCATGGTGTCAAAAGGACATCTAGGCAAGGTTTATACCCTCCTCCAGAGACAATTAAACGGTTCAGATCACTCAATGGAGTAATGAGCGGACCCCACAATACAAAAACTCCCAACGCAATGAAGACGCTGTTGGAGTTTTTGAATTGGAGAAGGAGACGTCGGTCAGCGGCGCTGACCGACTTTGAGAAATCCCGTGCACGGCTCGTGCACCTGTACTCTATGTACATGCGACACACATGCAGGCTCTATCATGATGCTCATGAGAAATCTACTCCGTTCATCCGCATTGTCAGCTCATTTAATACGTTGGGACCAAATTTGAAGCATATCCAAATGATAGACGGGCCCCAAATCATAATTTCAGGGGCTGATTCATCCATTGGGCCACTTCTACAGCGATCCAATGGCTGATTTTTGACATGTACGGTTGATTTTTAATCTTCAGGCCATGTATAAAGTTTCGAGTTGATCAGATGGTGGGAACCCTGTGATCTTGCATCCTGGACCAATTTCGGACCTTTTGAACTTCAGTTTCTCGATTTCCTCGCGTCTCTGACCTGTAAATCTGTTGATTTTGGTCCCCTTAGGTTCGTCCCTTGCCTTGGTGATCATCAGAGCGTTAAATCTAAGCTTTTAGCATCTAATTTCAGTCCAAGCTTGTAATTACACCTTGCATCACAAACACGATTAAAACGGGCCATTAAACAATATCTTGTTCGTAAATCTAGGCAATAAATGGAGTCTGATATGCAATATTTGACCCTCAACAAGTAGCTATTGGATGTGAGTTGACCAACAGAAATTAAATTGGAGGAGAGGTTAGGGTGAGGGACATGAAACATATCACAAGGGTGAATTGGCGATGGGCAGAAAGAGAGAAAGTTAATAATCCAATAGAATGAATGGGTAGTCTAGTGTCATCCGTAGTAGAAATAACCTGATTTTCGGTGTAGGGACGAATGTCACAAAGATGGGATACACCACCAGTCATATGATTGGAAGCACCTGAATCAAAGAACCATGTAGAAGATGGGGATATACCTGACATACCAGCCGCAGAAAGGGCCTGAACGATTTGCTGGATCATCGCAGGAGTCAAAGGTGATGAAAGACCTTCAACAGAAACAGTAGAGACAGTATTACTAACAGAAAACTCGGAAGAAATAGTGGCAGCAATAGTTGAAAGAGCACGACCACGGCCATGACCATGACCACCATGTCTACGGCCAAAAAAAATGCATAGGTACATGTATAGCAGTCCGGAATACCATGACCAGTTCATCAACAATAAGCGCACCATTCTTTGCATTGAGTGATGACATAACCCACCTTGTTGCAGCCGCGACAAGTCAAATGAGTGGAACCACGTGTTGGTGTAGTGGTGGACACAACAAACACTATATCAGATGATCCCGGAGTTGAGGAAGGAAGAGAGAGAACTTTCAGTTGTTGTTCCTTAGCTAATAAAATATTAATAACCAAATTTAATGAAGGAGTAGGTCTACGGTTTAAGAACGTAGCTCGACAATGCTCAAATTTTGAACACTGCTTCATAAGAAATTATCGAACTTGCGCACTCTCACGCATAGTTTAGAATATCTTAAAGTCATGAGGAAATGTTGGATCCATCATAGCCATCTCTATCCATATTATGATAATTTTGAAGTAAAATGATTGAATACTATCGTCACCCCGAGTAAGGTTAATGAGATCCTGTTCCGAGCGGTATAACCGGGTCGCATTACTTTGTTGATAAATTGTCTAAAGATGCTCCCACATTGCCTTAGTAGTGTGATGAGGTGTGAGGCCAATAACAATGGACCGATCGACCGAATCAAGAATCCAAGTGATAATCCATCCATTGTTCATTTCCCAATTAGTTAATTTGTCGGCATCTGTGGAAGTGGGGATAGTAACAGATCTATCAATTAGTCCCCACAAACAACGACCCTTGAGGAAGTTCTGAAAATTGATGGCCCATAGAGAATAGTTGGTACCATTAAAACTACAATGTGGGGCCTCTGTATGTGATAAGTCTTTGTCCATTGATCTGAAGTAATGTAAAGCACGCAAAGAGTTGTAGTAGTAGAAGGTTTTAGATGTATCGTACAACAGGAGATACCCAAGGGATTGTAGTTTCTAAATCTAGTGGAATAGCAACAGCAACAGGGGCTCTAGATTTGGAAAATGTAGATCTGGAGCAACAACAACAGGGGCAACAGGGGCACTGGATCTGGAAAATCTAGATCTGAAACAACAACAGGGGTTGTTGGATTTAAAACGAAGTTCGACAACAACAACAAATCGGAGAGTAGAGGGGCGTGCAATAGGGGTAGTCGAACGAGCAGGGGCGGTGCTGTAGGGGTGGTCAGACGACGCAATGATGGTCAGATGACACAGTAGGGGTGGCCGGACGACACAGGGGCAGTCAGACGAGCAAGGATAGTGGCTGAACGCAGAAGGGATGGGGGCCGGACGCAACAGAGATGATGATCAGACGCAGGAATAGTCGAATCTGATACGTGGTGTCGGTTTTAGATCAGTGAAGCTCTAATACCATAAAAACAGAGAGAAGTTGAAAGATTTTCTGTATTAGAGACAACCCAAAGGGGTTGAATATATAAAGATTACAATCATCTATATAAGAAAATTAATAAACTCAGAATCCTTTATATAAGGTATACTAGCTATACAAGGTATATAAGATATACAAGGCATGTGAGCCTATCTAACAAATCACACTAATGACGTTTCTTTGTAGCTTAACTTTTATGCCAGTTTTTAGAACCTGCACTGAAGTGGAATACATTCAGAAAGTGCACTTGTTACCCAAAATTACAAGAGGAAAACAGCAAGGGATGTCTACAAATGATGGGATTATGCAATACTTACAATCTACAACCTAGCATATCAAGACAAAAGCAAACGGGAAATGGAAATGCAATCAATCAACCTTTACAAAACAACAAAATATCATTAAAATCTAAGGAGAAAAAACACCGGACAAATTTGATTTCATAGTTACGAAGAAATAAGATAATATAGGTCTATCTTCTAAATATCAAAACAGACAACCCAGTACCTCTTGAATTGCAGCCAAAGCTTATAAGCCCAACACCTCCTCTCATTAGGCCTTCCCCAGCTCAACCCATTTACATAGTCAACATAGGAAGAAACACGCGACCAATCATAACCAAAAAGAGAAAAAAAGAACATTTCCAATCAAAATCATTAGTCAGTCCAAAAAACCTCAAAATTGATAGAAAACTGTCATGATTTTTCCATTCAAAGAAAATTAAAAATAAAACCAGCCCATCAACCAACATTGAGGGCACATTCAGTTGCTCCGAAATTTCATGAAATTTCATGAATAAACACTCTAATTTGGTGTAAAATTTCATGGTATTCTTTGCAACCAAACACACTAACAACAAAAAAAGGTTTAAAACAAAAAAAAAAGAAAAATCAAACAACCACGAAATCGAACTGAAATTATAAATTATTTTTATTGATTAACATTTGAGTACGGGGCCAAGGCACGCCCAACCTAACATCCAACTGGAAGCCTAACCATTCTAAGCCTACAAAAAGTAGAGTTTGTGCGATTTTTGGGCATGTTCCCAAATCCTGACTGAATTTTTCTATTATGGTATCAATCGGGTCTGAAATCGTGTGACAACTATTAATGAAGCCTAAGAACGGTACAGATCAAGATCACGTTGATTGGGTCAAATACTTCAGATATAGCCTCACTCAATTCGAGATAGTCAGAATCATCTGCACAATGCAGAACAGGGATTATGTCAAACATAGAAAGCAAAAATTCTTTGAAAATAACGAAATAAATAAAAATCAAAAGAGGTACAAATGGATAAATATAAAAGGAGTCAGGATCCTCTGTTATCCCGTCAACTGGAAATTCCTGTTACCCCAGTGGTTTGGCATCAAAAGCTTTTTTTATTTTATTTTTTAAATGAGTGGTGACATGGACCAATGAGGATTACGGTAAGAGGGATCCTCCGTTGACCAGATAACAGAGGATCCGGACTCAAATAAAAGACCAAAAAACAAACATGCCGTCATTTTCGTTATTTTACGTAATATTTCCAATAAAAAAAATTACTTTAAAAATATCATGGAATGAGGCTCTAGATTCATGACTGCAGTAGCATGAGGCTCATCTTGTGCATCCACATTGTTTGGTTTTAGGCCCAGAACAGAATTTTATTCTCTGATCTAAACAATTGATATCATGGGCCCCATTGTATGTCCCAAGCACCGAAAATCTCCCAATGAAAGGATAAATATTCTAGCCTGGATCTGTTGGTGTGGTGTATATTTTGTGATTGTGAGGCCCAGAACATCAAACGGTTCCAAATGGTTTGGATAAGTTAGCGATGACTCAGAGAATTTTGCTCTTTGATCTAAACAATTGACATCATGGACCCCGGCCCATGCACCAAAAATCTCCCAACGAAAGGATAAATATCCTAAAGCCTGGATCTGCTGGTATGGTGTATATTTTGTGGTTGTCTCTCAGACTACTGTACTGTTCTACTTTCATAAACAGAGAACTTTTCTCTGCAGTCTCTGTTTGTAAAAAGTAGAAACAAATACCACTCTCGCCCTCTCTCTCTCTCTCTCTCTCTTTGAAGTCTTAGTTCATTTAACAGGGATTCCCTGATCTGCAATTTCTGTAAGTGAAATAAATTTATGTTCTTCTTGGCTTTTGAGATTCTACAATTTCCCATTTTGAGCACCTTTTTTTTTTCTTTTTCTTTTTTAATTTTTATTTATGATGGCACCAATTCCTCAAACCCTTGACTTGGAGATCAAGAAACCATTACTTTGAACGCTTTTGGATGTAGCACTGTCAAACTAAATTGCAGTTACCAGTCTAATAATAGTCTGTGTTAGGTTGCACAAGATATCATGGAATTAGACTGATTAATCATGAAATTTCATGATATTTAATGCAACCAAACACAACCATTTAATCAAAGGGAAAAAGTTAGTATTTTCCTTAGAATTGGTACTGAGGAAGTCAGCTTCAAATTCCAATCACAATAAGTTTAAATTCTCGAGGCTACTTCCTCATTACAAAGTGTTGGTTTTTTAATTCATTTGTGCACCCAAACCATAGATGGCAAAATGGCATTTGGCCAAAAAAATAAAAAATAAAAATTGTTCGTGTTTAATTCAATCTCGATCATTAAAAAATGTGGTTTAAAAAAATAAAAATGCCAAAAATTCGGTAAATGAAAAGTTCAGGTTGAATATAATTTAGATTAAAAATGAAATGAAAAAAATGGCTATATACATGCATATATGTGTGTAGATAGCATAGATGAATAACATTAAAATAAAAAAAATTTAATTTTTTTTTAAAAAACTTTAATTAAAATATTTAAATTGCCTCAAAAGGTTTTTTTAATAAAAGTTTTTTATTGAAAAGAAACATGTTTAATTCAGTCTGCCCACAAAATAAAATTTTCCAATCTTAAGATCTACGGAGTTTTGAACATTTTATCAATTACATGTGTATTTTTAAAAAATATGGAGTTTAAAATGGAGTTTTACTAACCATGATCCAAACACAACCCTATTTGTTTCTTTAAAAATTCAGTCCAGGGCACCACAAGTCATATAACAACAACCTTTGAATCTCTTTCCCATTGTATGCTGCTTCAACTCATTCTCATTTTTTATTTTTTATTTTTTTTAATATTTAAATTTTGGAGATTTTTAGAAGAAAAAAGGAAGGGCAATTTGTGTACACTTCGAATTCACGGAAGTAACATGGCACTCAGATGTAAGTTCTCCCAGCTAATAGTTGATCTTCTTTTTGTACCTTTTCTCTCTTTAAATTTTATTAATGTTAGAGTATAGATACAAATAATGATGAATGTTCTGGAGGTGGGAAGGGAAGGGAGATGGATGACTAGGATTAGGGCTAAATCATAGCTCTGATACCATGTTAAATTTTAGGAACTACGTTTTATAGAACTGTTGTGTCATTATTCCACTTAAAATAAATAGAATGTATAAAAGAGATGGGAGATCTGTAAAAAATCTTAATAGATATACATGTATCCATCCACATACGTATCTATAGTATATAGAGTTGTACATAGATATACTATACTCTAACAATTAAGAAGGATAGGATTTAATCTTTGAAAAGTGAATTTTGTGGTCATTCTCACAGGCTACAACAGTTGGTTTGGTTCTTGCTTGAAACCAAAATGGGACGATGAGGTCTTCTTAAATAACGGAGCTGAGTTATTAGAAGAGTTAATTACTTCTTCTGAAGGTAAAAGTAACCCAATCCGCATCTTTTCTGCGCAAGAGCTTGAGAAGGCAACTAAGAATTATGCAGATGACCTATTTTTTCATGAAGATTCAGAGTACAAAATGTATAAGGGAACCATCGATGGTCGAACTATTATTGTTTCTAAGTCAAAACAGTCCGATTTAATTACCTCCTCCAGAGCCTATGAAGTTGCAGTGCTATCCCGAATCAACCATGTGAACATATTGAAGATACTCGGATGTTGCCTCGAGATCAAAATTCCAACACTAGTGTATGAATTCTTCTCCCATGAGACTCTTTATGACCGTATCCACAAATCTGGAACTTCAGGCTATATTTCATGGGAAAATTGCTTAAAGATTGCGACAGGAGTGGCTTATGGACTTTCCTATTTGCACATAGACATGGCTACACCAATCATTCATAGGAATATAAAATCCAGTAAAATTTTGTTGGACGAACATTGTAATGTCAAAATCATTGGTTTTGATATATCACTGCCTATGCCCTTGGGTGAAACAGAGATACAATGCATTGTTTTGGGGACCTTTGGGTATTCGGATCCATGTTATATTGAGACGGGGCTATTATCAGAAAAAAGCGATGTTTATGGCTACGGGGCAGTTGTGTTTGAGATTTTAACAGGAAAGAAGAATGGAGAGGTTAGGAAGTCGGGTTCTGAGTTTGCTGAACACACAGAAGAGAAGCTTGTTGGCTTTGCTGAGGCAAGTCTTCTTAAAGAAGCGAAGAAAGATCAACTAATGGCATTTGCACAGCTTGTTAGGAGATGCCTTTCGAGAAGCTGGGAGGAGAGGCCTACAATGAAGGAAGTTGTTCAAGAACTCCGACGAATTAAAGGGTTATAAAAGTTTCAAGAAAGCCTTGCTCTTTGATCACCATGTCCACTTTAGGATGTACTAAGATGCATTTTCTCCAGAGTCATAGCTATGGCTCAGATGTTTCAACTGAATATCCAGTCCAACTTTGTGGGGCAAAACTACTATCCAAGACGTTAAAGTGAAACTTCTTATGAAAAATAACCAGACACAAAATGCTTTTTTTTTTTTTTTTTTGCCATTTTTCATAAGATCCTTCACGTTAACTGCCTACCTTTGATTATTATTATTATTATTAGTTTTTTTTTAGGCCCACCTTGATGTGTATGTATAATCCACTCCAACCATCAGTTGTATTGGCCCAAAAATCAGGATGATCCGTTATTCAGGTGGGCCTCACTAAAGGAAACAATTGGGAGAGAGATGCCCACCCTTTTTTTTTTACTGGGTCCACCGTAATGATTATGTGAAATCAACTCCAACCATTGGCTGCCTTGTGGAATGTTATGCCAGTGGTCACCATGTTTAGGTCTATCCTTGATTAGTGTGGGCCACACCAAGGGAAATAATTTGTAGGTTTGGCATCTCTGCGTACTGTTTCCACTAGTGTGGTCCACTTGAACAGTGGATGTGGCTGAATTTTGGGCCTTGGGCATGATGTGTGCTGATGCATATGATGGTCAGAGTGGATTTCATGTACACATTACGGTGGGGCCCAGTCGCATCATATACATTTGAAAATACAAATCAAAATTTTAAACTCGCCACTAGTGAAAATGAAATGAAAATCGGCATCTGTGTCCCATATAAGTTACGGCTGTGATCTAAACACGTCATCGAAGGTGTTTTAGTCCAAAAAAAAAAAATTTGCTTAGGCCACAAGTAAAATTCGTAAACTTGCCACCAAAACACCCTTTTCACGTTATAATGATCCGAACCATTCATTCTATAGGTCACACAATTCTCACTAAACACACTTTCAGATGATCTTTGGATTCTTCGTGTTAATGCGCCCATTTAATATAAGTGGGGCCCATGGTTCATTGAACCAGACCACTGATCTTATGCGTCCAACCACAGAGGAAGATCCAATCTGCTAAATGTTTGACCATTGATTTGTTGATTTTCCAGAGCTTTGTAGTAGTAAAATAATGTGTTTCAAAGTGCCAACCAAACACTATAATTACGAGATGTTAAGGCTATTGGCAACGAAGGATTGAAGGTCAGATCATGACACGTGTGTTAATGTAACACCCCCGTGTGAGATGCGAGCCATTCCTTAAAAAGACCTAGTGACTTGGATCGACTCGTCTGATCCCAAGGCCACTCAGGAACTCACCTGAGCCGGGGTGGAATGACCAGCCTAACTACATGGTTCCAATTCAACTGCACAGAAAATAAATAAATCAATAAAAATTCTATTCAACCAAAGAAAAGCCAAATATTCTTGAGCTCCGTTCTTCCCATATGTGTGGTTTTTTAGCTCATGGGTCAGTCATCCATTGCAAGTAGGGGTGTACACGAACCAAGCTAGCTCGGTTAGCTCCCTCGACTCGACTCGAAAAAGTTCGGTTCAACTGCGTTCGAAGCTAAGTTCGAGCCAAGTCGAGCCGATTTTTTTAGCTAGAAAATGAGTTCAAGCAGACCCCAGCTCGGCTCTACTCGACTTGGATCGAATCCAACTCGAATTGAACCAGTTTGGTGACTCTGTTACTTTGCCATTGATGTCACTCACCAAGTGTTTGATAAAATGACTCAACGAAGTGTGGCTGCTGGCAAGGAAGGTATGTACATGAAAGAAATACCCTGTTTTTTCTTGGTTTTTATGTTACTTAGGTGTTTGATAAAATACCTGTAAAACCATTGCTTCTATTTCACATTCAGATGGATTTTGAAGGTGCAGTCTAAGCGTTTGTGGAAATGCCTCAATGGCAAACTCAGGTCGATGTTGGTTGGGACTTGGCCTGAGCTGCTGACCAAACCGAGCCGAGCTGGCCTGTCATGCTCGAGGACTGAGCCGACCCGAGTTTGAGCTGAGGTCAGCCTTTGAATCCCTTTCCCATTGTATGCTACATCAACTCATTCTCACTTTTTATAAATTTTGGAGATTTTTAGAAGAAAAAAGGAAGGGCAATTGGTGTACTCTTTGAAGTCACGGAAGTAACATGGCACTTAGCTGTGAGTTCTCCCAACTAATAGTTGATCTTCTTTGTGTACTTTTTCTCTTTTTAAGTTTTATTAATGTTAGAGTATAGATACAAATAGTGATGAATGTGCTGGAGGTTGGAAGGGATTTGGATGACTAGGATTAGGGCCAAATCATAGCTCTGATATCATGTTAAATTTTAAGAACTCCGTTTTGCAGAACTGTTGTGTCATTATTCCACTCAAAATGAATATAGAATATATAGAAATTATTCCACTTAGAATAAATAGAATATATAGAAGAGGTGGCTGATCTGTACGAAATCTTAATAAATATACATGTATCCATCCACATACTTATCTATATTATATACAGTTGTACATAGATATACTATACTCTTAACAATGAAAAAAGATTTCATCTTTGAAAAGTGAATTTTGTGGTCATTCTCACAGGCTACAACAGTTGGTTTGGTTTTGGCTTGAGACCAAAAAGGAGCGATGAGTTCTTCTTAAATAATGGAGCTGAGTTATTAGAAGAGTTAATTACTTCTTCCGAAGGTAAAAGTAGCCCAATCCGCATCTTTTCCGCGCAAGAGCTTGAGAAGGCAACTAACAATTATGCAGACAACCTATTAATTCGTGATGGTATTTATTGCAAAACGTACAAGGGAACCATTGATGATCGAGCTATTATTCTTTCTAAGGTGACACAATCCGATATGAAAGGCCCCTCCAGAGCCTTTGAAGTTGCAGTGCTATCCCGAATCAACCATGTGAACATAATAAAGATACTCGGATGTTGCCTCGAGATCAAAATTCCAATACTAGTGTATGAATTCTTCTCCCACGAGACTCTTTATGACCGTATCTCCAAAGCTGCAGGAACTTCAGGCCATCTTTCATGGGAAAATTGCTTAAAGATTGCGACAGGAGTGGCGTATGGACTTACCTATTTGCACATAGAAATGGCGACGCCCATCATTCATAGGGATATAAAATCAAGTAAAATTTTGTTGGACGAATGTTGTAATGTCAAAATCATTGGTTTTGAACGATCAATGTCTATGCCTTTGGGTGAAACAGAGACAGAATGCGATATTGAGGGGACATTTGGGTATGCTGATCCATGTTATATTGCGACGGGGCTAGTATCGGAAAAAAGCGATGTTTACAGCTACGGGGCAGTTGTGTTTGACATTTTAACCGGAAAGAAGAATAGAGAGGTTAGGGAGTCGGGTTCTGAGTTTGCTGAATACACAGAAGAGAAGGTTGTTGGCTTTGCTGAGGCAAGTCTTCTTAAAGAAGCGAAGAAAGATCAACTAATGGCATTTGCACAGCTTGTTAGGAGATGCCTTTCGAGAAACTGGGAGGAGAGGCCTACAATGAAGGAAGTTGTTCAAGAACTCCGACGAATTAAAGGGTTATGAAAGTTTCAAGAAAGACCTGCTCTTTGATCACCATATCCACTTTAGGATGTACTAAGATACATTTTCTCCAGAATCATAGCTATGGCTCAGATGTTTCAACTGAATATCCAGTCCAACTTTGTGGGGCCTACCAGAATGGGCCCAAAACGGCTATCCAAGCCGTTAAAGTGAAAGTTCTTATGAAAATTAACCAAAAACAAAAAGTTTTTTTTTTTAATTTTAGGCCCACCTTGATTTGTATGTACAGTCCACTCCAACCATCAGTTGTGTCGGCCCAAAAATCAGGATGATCCGTTATTCAGGTGGGCCTCACTAAAAGGAAACAATGGGGAGAGAGATGCCCACCCTTTATTTTTTTTTACAGGGCCCACCGTAATGATTATGTGAAAACAACTCCAACCATTGGCTGCATTGTGGAATGTTATGCCAGGGGCCACCATGTGTAGGTATATCGTTGATTAGTGTGGGCCACACCAAGGGAAATAGTTTGTATCTTTGGCATCTCTGTTTACTGTTTCCACTCGTGTGGTCCACTTGAGCAATGGATGTGGCTGAATTTTGGGCCTTGGGCGTAATGTGTGCTGATGCATATGATGGTCAGAGTGGATTCCAAGTACACGTTACGGTGGGGCCCACTCGCATCATATATATATTTGAACATACAAATCAAAATTTTAATCTCCACTAGTGAAAAAGAAATGAAAATCGGCATCGGTGTCCCATATCAGTTACGGCTGTGATCTAAACACGTCGTTGAAGGTGTTTTAGTTCAACAAAATAATTGATTAGACCACAAGTAAAATTCTGAGTAAACGTGCCACTGAAACATCCTTTTTCACGTTCTAATGATCCGAACCATTCATTCTACAGGCCACACAATTCTCACTAAATACACTTTCAGAGGATCTTTGGATTCTTCTTGGTAATGCGCCCATTTAATATAAGTGGGGCCCATGGTTCATTGAACTAGACCATTGATCTTGTGCGTCCAACCACAGAGGAAGATCCAATCTGCTAAATGTTTGACTTTTTTTTTTTTATCCTCAACCATTGATTTGTTGATTTTCCCAAGCGTTTGTAGTAGTAAAAAAAATGTGGTTCATAGTGCCAACCAAACCCTATAATTATGAGATGTTAATGCTATTGGCAACGAAGGATTGAGGTGTAGATCGTGACACGTGTGTCAAGGTAACACTCCTGTGTGAAATGTGGGCCATTCGTTGAAAAGACTCAGCGACTAGGATTGACTCGTCCGGTCCCAAGTCCACTCAGGATCTCACCTTAGCCGGGGTGGAATGACCGGCCTAACTACATGGTTCCAATTCAAAAAAAAAAAAAAAAAAGAAAAAAAGAAAAGCCAAATATTCTTGAGCTCCGATCTTCCCATATGTGTGGTTTTTAATTAGCTCGGTTCCAATTCAAATAATAATAATAATAATAATAATAAAATAAAAATAAAAATAAAAATGAAAAGCCAAATATTCTTGAGCTTCGTTCTTGTTAAGAATATGGAGCCACATCTAAGCCGCCTTCGACCGGTCATAGGACATGCTCGACCGGTCGTGGACCGTCGACTCAAAGTCCAGGGAGACCTATTTTTTCATGTTTTGGGTCTTTCAACCAGTCGTAGCTCTCCTTCGACCGGTCGTAGCTCTCCTTCGACCAGTCGTAGCTCTCCTTCGACTAGTCGAAGGTTACGCAGATTCGTTTCCGAATCTGATGCGAATTGCGGATTTTGGTGTTGCCTTTCGCAAGGGTGCGGAAGGGAAGTTACCTAAACTATAAATAGGGGTTCCTAGGGCTTTCCTAAAAGGAATTGGAATATTGGGAAATATTTCTAGGGTGTGGGCTAAGGGTTTTCTCTGTGCTTCCAATGGAGAGGTTAGTATTTTGCCTTGTAATCTTTATTTTTTCTTCATAGTGGAAGTTTGCATCTATGGTTTTTTACCCTAATTTGAAATTTTTCCACGTATATCTTGTCTTGTAGTTTGTTTGGATTGTTTTGATCTGTTTCTAGTTTATATTTCTTCCTGTTCATCGTTTGTGGGTGAGGCTTGAGATTGGATCTCGGCTCACTGCGTTGTTGGCGTGCTGCGCAACAACTGATATCGGAGCTATTGGTTTAGTTCTATTGGAAGCGATGGCGAAAGATGGAAAAATTAAAATTGAGAAGTTTAATGGTTCAAACTTTGCCTTCTGGAAGATGAAGATGGATGATTATCTGTATCAGAAAGACCTCTATATTCCTCTAAAAGGAAAAGAGAAGAAACCAGAAAAGATGACAGATGATGAATGGTTTTTACTGGATAGGAAGGCTTTAGGAACGATTCGACTCTCTTTGCCTAAGAGCGTCGCCTTCAACATATCGAAGATAAAAACTACAAAAGAATTAATGGAAGCCCTAGCCACCATGTATGAAAAACTCTTTGCATCGAACAAGGTTCATCTCATGAAACAGTTATTTAACATGAAGATGTCAGATGGTGGGAGCATGGCTGAACATCTAAATAAGTTCAATACAATCACGAGCCAGTTGGAATCCGTTGGCATCGTTTTTGAGGATGAGGTCAGGGCGCTATTGATCTTATCCAGTCTGCCAGACAGTTGGGATGGTTTGGTGATTGCTGTGAGCAATTCTCAGGATTGACAAAGCTGAAATTTGATGATGTGGTCGGTCTAATTCTCAGCGAAGAATCTAGAAGGAAGGCATCAGGAGTTTCAAGGGATTCAGGGAATGCTCTAAACGTTGAAAAAAGAGGAAGATCGCTGAACAAAGGAGGCAATAAACACGGGCATTCTAAGTCAAAGAAGAAGTCCAAGGGATTGAAAGACAAAGACAGGTGTTGGCATTGCGGCAAGAAGGGGCACATGAAACGTGATTGTAGGGCGCTCAAGAAACAAGATGAAAGCTCTTAAGGCAAGAAGGATTCAGTGAATCTATCTGAGGAGAGCAACACAGAGGCTTTGATCTTGTCTCTTGATGCGATGAATGAGTCTTGGGTTATAAACTTAGGTGCTTCGTTTCATGCCACTTCATGTAAGAAAATTTTACGTGATTATGTGTCAGGTGACTTTGGGAGAGTTTACCTGGGTGATGATGAGTTGTGCCGTATAGTTGGAAAGGGGGACGTTCAGGTCAATCAGAAAGACGGAACGGTTTTGAAATTGAAGGATGTCAGACATGTACCGAGTTTGAGAAGAAATCTGACCTCAGTGGGGCAGTTAGCCAACGCCGGTTATGTGACGACATTCACCAGTGATTTCTGAACGATCACAAAAGGTGCCTTGGTGATATCTCGAGGCAAAAAGGAAGGTACTTTATACGTGACTTCAGGATCGTATAGTTCACTCGCAGTCGCATCAACTGGAGTGAATGGACAGTTATGGCATCAGAGGTTGGGACATATGAGTCAGAAATGGATGAAAGTGCTATTGTCAAAGAGGAAGTTACCAGGACTGAAGTCTATTGACTTGGAATTCTGCGATGACTGCGTGTATGGAAAGCAGAAGAGGGTAAGCTTCAAGAAGACAGGACGCGCTCCAAAGACACATCTGTTGGAGCTTGTACATACTGATGTGTGGGGACCGGCACAGGTATCATCTCTTGGTGGTTCACGTTATTTTGTTTCCTTTATTGATGATGCTAGTAGAAAACTGTGGGTTTACTTCTTAAAACATAAATCTGATGTATTTGAAGTGTTTAAGAAGTAAAAAGTTATGATAGAAAACGAGACAGGTAAAACAGTAAAGTGTCTCAGATCTGATAATGGGGGAGAGTATTGTGATAAGAGGTTTGAGGAGTATTGTGCAACAAGTGGAATCAAACATCAGAATACAATTCCAGGGACACCGCAGTAGAATGGTGTGACTGAGCGCATTAACAGGACCATCCTTGAGCGCGCCAGGAGCATGAAGTTATATACAGGGTTGCCCAAGACCTTTTGGGCAGATGCTGTGAATACTACCGTATATCTTATCAATAGAAGTCCCTCAGCACCATTGGATGGTGGGCTACCAGAGGAAACATGGACTGGGAAAGAAGTGAACCTTACACATCTAAGAGTGTTCGGTTGCATTTCATATGTTCATAATGATGCAGAGCACAGAAACAAGCTGGATGCGAAGTTCAGGAGGTGCACGTTTATAGGCTACGGGCAGGATGATTTTGGCTACAGGTTTTGGAATGCAGAAAACAGAAAAATCATCAGAAGCAAGGACGTAGTCTTCAATGAAAAAGTGATGTATAAGGACAATGTGAAGGAAAATAAGGCCGAAAAAAAGGAATTCGTAGAGTTGGAAGAGTTACCAGACATGGGTGTTACAGCGCCACAGGATGATCATGCACAGGAGCATTATGAGGTAGAGCCACAGACACCGGTTGTGAGGAGATCTACTCGGGAGAGGAGACCCACGGTCTGATACTCACCTTTTTTACATTATCTACTGCTGACAGATAATGGTGAGGCAGAGTGTTTTGAAGAGATGGACTCTCTTGAGGAGATGGGTTAAGTGGGAGCGGGCCATGGATGAGGAGATGGACTCTCTTGAGTCTAATCGTACATGGGAGCTAGTCACTCTACCCAAGGGTAAGAAAGCTCTTCATAACAAGTGGGTTTACAAACTGAAGGAAGAGCACGATGGTTCGAAACGGTACAAGACCATATTGGTTATGAAAGGATTTCAACAAAAGGTAGGTATCGATTTCACTGAAATATTTTCACCGATAGTGAAAATGTCTATGATTCGCATGGTCTTGAGTATAGTGGCTACAGAGAACTTACATATATAGCAGTTAGATGTTAAGATAGCCTTTCTTCATGGGGACCTTGAAGAAGAAATATATATGCAGGTAATGAGAACAAGGTGTGCAGACTGAAGAAGAGTCTATATGGCCTGAAGCAGGCCCTGAGGCAGTGGTACAAGAAGTTCCATAGTTTCATGCCGGGAAACAGTTTCAGGAGATGTCATGCAGACCACTGTAGTTACTTGAAGAAGTTTGATACGTCGTGTATCATCCTTCTGTTGTATGTTGATGATATGCTTGTGTCCGGTTCAAGCATGAAGGGCATCTCAAATCTCAAAAGACAATTGTCTAGAGAATTTATCATGAAGGATTTAAGAGCTAAAAAACAAATCCTAAGCATGAGATAAAGCGTGACAGGGAAAACAAGAAACTGATTTTGTCACAGGTAGAGTACATAGCCAAGGTACTTGATCGATTTAATATGGGAGGTGTTAAGCCGATTAGCACTCCATTAGCCAATCACTTCAAGCTATTTGAGTAAGGGACAAAGACGCAGGAGGAATGGGACTACATAGCCAAAGTCTCATACGCGTCTGCGATTGGGAGTCTCATGTATGCTATGGTAAGCACGAGGCCAAACATTGCTCAAGCAGTGGGAGTTATTAGCAGGTTCATGAACAACCCTGGAAAGGAATATTGGGAAGTTGTGAAGTGGATCCTCAGATACCTAGTGGGTACTAAGGATGTAAGGCTGTGCTATGGTAGATCGGAAATCAAGCTACAAGGCTACGTGGATTCAGATTTGGCAGGAGATATCGACAGCAGAAGAAGCACTACAGGTTATGTGTTTACTCTGGGTAGTGCTGCAGTCAGTTGGGTCTTTCAGTTACAAAAGATAGTATCTATCAGTACGACAGAAGCAGAATATGTTGCGGCTGCAGAAGCATGCAAAAAGATGGTGTGGATGCAAGGTTTTATGGAAGAGTTGGGTAAGAAGCAAGTAGATTGCAGGCTGTACAGTGACAATCAGAGTGCAATACACTTGGCTAAGAATTCAACATTTCATTCAAGGACCAAGCATATTGTCATCAGATATCACTTCATACGTTCGTTACTGAAAGATGGATCGATTGATTTGGAGAAAATTCATACAAGTGAGAATCCTGCGGATATGCTGACCAAGGTGGTCACAAGGGAGAAGTTGAATATCTGTTCAGTTTTGATTGGTCTTCAGGCTTGAAGATGGGGAGGTGGTGCACTTCGAATGAAGAAGACGAAGGTTTTTTAGCTATATGTCTCCAAGTGGGAGATTGTTAAGAATGTGGAGCCACATCTAGGCCGCCTTCGACCAGTCGTAGGACATGCTCGACCGGTCGTAGGGGCCTGTTCGACCAGTCGTGGACCGTGGACTCAAAGTTCAGCGAGTCCTATTTTTTCATGTTTTGGGTCCTTCGACCAGTCGAAGGAATTGTTTGACCGGTCGTAGCTCTCCTTCGACCAGTCGTAGCTCTCCTTCGACTAGTCGAAGGTTACGCAGATTCGTTTCCGAATCTGATGCGAACTGCGGATTTTGGTGTCGCCTTTCGCAAGGGTACGGAAGGAAAGTTACCTAAACTATAAATAGGGGTTCCTAGGGCTTTCATAGGAAGAATTGGAATATTAGAAAATATTTCTAAGGTGTGGACTGAGGGTTTTTTCTGTGCTTCCAAGGGAGAGGTTAGTATTTTGCCTTATAATCTTTGTTTTTTCTTCATAGTGGAAGTTTGCATCCGTGATTTTTTACCCTAGTTTGAGATTTTTCCACGTATATCTTGTCTTGTGGTTTGTTTGGATTGTTTTGATCTGTTTCTACTTTATATTTCTTCTTGTTCATCGTTTGTGGGTGAGGCTTGAGATTGGATTCGGCTCACTGCGTTGTTGGCATGCTGCGCAACAGTTCTTCCCATATGTGTGGTTTTTTAGCTCATGGGTCAGTCATTTATCGCAAGTCAACCTCGGCCCAATCGCATCTAAGCCACAACTCGACCACACCCTGAAATCCTCTATACTCAACCTAACCTGACCTATCTGACCCAGACCCAGGACCAAGCATATGTGATTTTTTCCAACCATAGCTTAACCTGGCCTATAGAAAAATTATAAACAAACTAAGAATGGGACATGCAATTGTTAATGTTTGATCTGAACTTATCAAATCTTATTACATTGATGATGCCACGTGACAACGATACCTTGTTGAGAGACAAACGGAAGATATTTTTATTGTTCTAACCTTCTTCTTTTTTTCCCACTTGTGATTATTGGAGTTGTTCATCAGATGAGCTCCTCTTTGTTAACAACAATAACATCATCGTTTGACCCTTATCCTAACTAATTGCGATCACTACACGAATCTTGTTCATACTTAAGGTTCATGAGAAAAAAGATATGGCCAAAATTTACACACCAGCTGCCAACTTGATGTAAGGCTATATAGTACATGAAACAATTGATAGCTGAAAAAACTAAGAAAATTTTTGCAAGTTGTTCATTTGTTTTAAACATTGAGCCCAGTCTGATGAATGGACTAACCACATTTCAGGTCTAGACCATCTACATGGAGAGACCCACTAAATTAATTGCTTGGATCTATGCATGTGGTAGCACATGGAAGGGTCATGTGTAATTAGCAGCCTCTCTTTTATAAGTTGAAGCCAAGTCCAACCAATCTTCTAATTTCAGATTTTGGAATTACATACCGTATGATGAGTTCTCAAAAAAGTTCACATGAGCATTTTGGCTATATGTGTATGTGTGTTATGCAAGGATGAATTGACATTTGCACCAGCTAATGAACAGCCTAACATCAAGGTTGGATGCAAACAACACAAACAAGACATTATTTTCTAGGGGTTGACCTGTACATGAGTCTATTTGAGTCAAACTCGGCACAGCTCAAGCTGAGTTCGAGCATGTGTGATATTTTCTCAAATGCTTTGAATGCATCTTCAATTTTTCATAGAATGCAAAACATTAACAACTCTTTATAGGTATTTCATCAAACACTTGGTGAGCAAAGTTAAAATCAAGATATGGGAGCAATTTTATGCTGTAAAGTTTTTTTTTTCAATGGTTTGTTTTATATTCACTCCTTTTCCATAGACTGATCCCGCAGAGAATGTACACACCCTGAAACAATAGTTCGTTGAGTTATTTCATCAAACACCTAACGAGCAGCATCAATATATATATATATATATATATATATATATATATATATATATATATATATATATATATATATATATATATATATATATTATAATTGAGTCATCAAGCCGATTTGAGTTGAAGTTTGATATGAGTCGATTCAAACTCGGCTTGAAATTTTCTCGAGCTCTAAAAATCAGATCGACTTAGTCTGAATCCAATTTCCCAGGCGAGTCGAGCTTTTTCAAGTCGAGTCGAGTGAGCTGACCGAGCTAACTCAACTCATGTATGGCTCTACCTAGGGGTGTCATTGGGCTGGGCTGGCCCGTTGGGCTTTCAGGCCTAGCCTACCCTAGGTCTGACTTTGGACAGGACCATAAGGCCCAAGGGCTGGGCCAGGCTCGAGCTTAATCTTTTGAGCGGTTCTAAATCAGGCAATGTTACTTCACAGTGCAAGAGGAGTTGCCAGCTTGGGTGGGCCCACCATGGTATTTTCATGAAATCCACCCCTACCGCTAGGTGTGTCACACCACGTAAGGCCTAAGGCCCAAAAACCTGCCCCATCTGTATTTCATGTGCTCCTCACAATTAAAAATAATGTATAGGGCAACGTTCATGCTCCAAACTAGTTCCGATGTGTGGCCCACCTAAATAATGGATGAACCTAATTTTTAAGCCATGACCTATGTCTCGGTGTGATATTTAATGGTCGGAGTTTATATCTGCTCATCACGTGGTGGGTTAGCTACCATGAGCCCCACCTTGATGTATATGTTTTATATCCACGCTGTCTATCCATTTTGCCATATCATTTGAGGGTATGAACCAAAAAATGAAGCAAATCCAATTCTCAGGTAGATGATACAATAGGAAACCGTGGTGATTGACTGTTAATAGGTTACAAAAGTTTTGGATGAAGCGATTGTCCAAAGTGGCCAACAATAGAAATGGGTCATGCTAGGGAAGTGCCCATATGATCATCTATAGTGTCAATGTATGAAACTAGGACGAGCTTGATGTGGACCTACGTTCAGCGAACACAAAGACCCCAAGGGAAGTGCGAAGTATGCCACAACGCCTCTACAGCCACATTACCTCACATGCCCATGCCCTCACACCATACCCATGACAGAACCCTAGCACAAGTGTTACACAAAAGCCTAAGGCCCTGTTTGGGCAAACGTATTAACTGGTATTAAAGGGTATTAGGTGGGATAGGATTAAAAAATCCCACCGACCCTACCCCCCTCGTGTTTGGCGCGCATCGACTGCAGGGATTCAGCAAGATATGGAGGGATTGCCAAATCCCTCCTTGGAATCGATGCCGGCTCTCTCAAATCCTTCCCATCCACAGCGAAGGACGGTGAATCGTACGGAGACCGATGGGATTTCTTAATCCCTAGAGATGGCGGGAGATAGGGTATGGCGGGAGAGAGGGTATGGTAGAAGGGTTTGGCGCGAGATCGCTCCTATATAGATCGATGCATGTTTGCCATCCATTCTTGCTTGGTAGAGAGGTATTGCAGTCACGCACTGCCATGGGCGTTCTGTGAGGTAGGTGTTCCCAAACTATCCTTTTTCGTAAATATCCATGCTTCAGAGGCTTTGGGTTCCACATGGGTTTTCTTATTTTCGTGTTGAATTTGCTTCTGGTAGGTTGTTTTGTTCTTCTCTCTTTGGTGTAGATAGATGTTGCAGTGGATCTGAGATTTTTGAACTCTATTTTGTATTGGAACAATGGAAAGTTGTAAATGGGTTTGACATTTTTCATATGGGTTTCGTTGTTTACAAAATGATTTTTGTTCTGTTTTGAAATTTCTGTTGTTCTATAGATGTATACTGCAAATAAGATTCGAACTCCAGAATGTCAACGGTGGAAGGAAGTAATTTGATGTGTTTTTCTCTTAATATGGTGAATGTGCTTGTTGTTGGAGATTTTTGGGCTTCTTATGCATGGAAATAGGCGATCTCCAATCCTCAGATGGGATTTTTAGTTGTAAATTTTTTCCAATTTTGGAAAAATCTGATATGCTTGTTGTTTGTTATCCAATCTCCTGGTTTCAGACACCTGTGGATTTATTTTTGGTTGGAGTTCTTTGTGCTTCATATGGGCTTCTTAAATGTTCTTCTATTTGTTTTCCTATCTCCTGGTTTGAAACTTTTGGATTGAGGAGCAGAATATTTTGCAGAGAGGACCCAAAAGGGGTCTTTCATATGTTCTTTTATCTTGAATTCCTGGTATTTTTCATACGGCTTTTGTTGTTTATTTTGTTACATTTTCTTCTAGTTGGTCATCTCTGGGTTTCATAGACATGAGTATTGTTAGTATTGGGTGGAGGTATCTGACATGCAAATTGTATGTTAAAACATTGAAAATTTTCATAAGATTACTATTATTTTTTTGAAGAATTTATTTTTGGTGTCGGATGTTATTGCATTTTTTCTGGACATGGGTATCTCTGATGATGACAAGTAAAGTTTCCGTATCCTTTGCAAGCCTTGTGTATGATTATCCATAAGTAATGGATGCTTCTTGGTTTGAATTTCGTCCAGTATTTACTAATCATTTGTGCATTGGGTGGAATGTGCTGGGGCATTTGAGGCTTCTGGTGTTATTTGAAGGATAGTATTTTTCATGAGTATAACTGTGTTATTGCCTCTGCCTCTTCATGTTATCCTTACTGACTGAGGTGATTGTGACGGGGAAGTGGTGGTAGCAGTAGTAGTTGTAATCTTGGTTTTATTCTTCATATTATATATAATAATTAAGTTGTAGTTTTGGATGGTGTTGCACCACTTGCTGTTTAAATTTTAGTAGACAATAGATAACTTATGTTCGAAATATTTGATATGACATGTATAACTGCATCTATTATATAATCTTTAATCCTTTCTTTTATCCATATCTCCCTTAACCTCCATTACTATGAGGTTCCTTACAAATGAAGTCCAGCCTCTTGCTCCCAGTTGAACCAAGAGATAGGTATGACTATTTGAAACTTGGATTGGATTCCTGTATCATTTCTTAGGAAACGTGTTTTCTGTGTGTAGGCAACAAATGTGTATTTGGAGGCTAATGACCACATCTGTTCTGAGACAGGTGAATTTAACAGTGAGGAGTAATACCCTTTGCATATAGGTAATCGTCTCTTTGTGTGTAGTGATAATGTGCTTACATCAGTCGGATATGAACAGGTAAATCTCAGCATTTTGGTAGTTGAGGGAGAAAGGAGATTTGACAAGGATTAAGGTGTTCTCTTCCTTGCATTATCAATACGAACAGGTACTGAGTCTGCACATTGGCATCATGATTTTTTGTTTAGTACCTATTTATATTATATTCATTTTCGTATTAAACTCTTTACAGGTTCACCCTTAGGTTGGCCCGTTCTTCATTATCCATGCCTACAATATGCAATGGTTTAGACGACAATCCTGTTGCCACTGAGAGTGCCCCTCGTTACCATGATGCTGTTGGTGAACTTGTTGTTGTTTTGGTGTTGAGGAGTGGGTCTCTTTTGCAATGGCAAGTTATTTCAAGTTGAATTAGAATTGATTAAGCATCTGTGCCCTGACCAGTGGTTCTGAGTCTCTCATACACGCACGTTCTCCCTCAATTAGACCAAAGCTGACAGTGATGAAGCCCTCTTATTTTTTTCTTCTTTTTTTTTTATTTTTGTTTTTTTTTGTGGTGGAGTTTACACACACACACACACACATTCTCATGTTCTTGATCAAATTTGATAGTGACTGGCTGGATTTTTTTTTTAATTACAGTTTATTTGACACCTTTTTTACTGAATTTTTCTATGCTGTTACAAATTTTCTGCTAAAAGTAGATTTGGATAATCCAGGATGTTGTCATTGTATGCAATGTATACAATTGATTAGATAACAAAAGTAAAAGTTGCGGTGAATCTGCAACCCTTTTTAAAGGAGATGGTCAATGGTACAAAATAATTCAAGCATTGGATGGCTATCATTGTTTGATCTGTTACATTTTTGAGTAATGCTCCAACGTGGACAATTGAACAGTCTGTATGTAAGGATTTCATTGTTTGATCTGTTACATTTTTGAGTAATGCTCCAACGTGGACAATTGAACAGTCGGTAGGTAAGGATGTGCATGGGCCACCGAAAGCATGGCCCGTGATATCTGTTCTTTTCGCACTGTTGACGTCTGTCAGTTTTTGTACAATAGTAGAACCTGAAGAAGCTTGTACAGGCTCACCAAACATCCATCCAGTGGTTATGACAAGTAGTGGAAGCAATTCCCCACTTATCCAAACAACATTAGGTGGTGGGATGGTTGCAATACACGTCCGTAACTGGTCATGAAATTGGTGATTACACCCAAACTATCGACAATCCACTGACAGCATTAAATGCGTAATATCAGCCAATTCCTTACACCTCAATACACCTCAAAACATTTACCCAAACAGGGCCTAATATGTCTCATACTAGGTGGGTAAGCATAACAATACTTAACCATTCTCATATATACCAAAGAATTTTCTTATCTTTTTTCAATGTTGGGCTATTCCCAAAACACTTGAAAATAAGTTTTTTAGCAAACCTTTATATATATATATATATATATATATATATATATATATATATATATATATATATATATATATATATAAACAATATTTGGTAATATTTTGTAATAGTCAAGCCATTTTGTAATGATGTATATGTTTTTTTCCGAGCCGTTTATTGTTTCCATTTAATTTTAGGTCATGATCTAAAAAATAGGCAGATTTAAAGCTCACGAGTGGACCATATCACAAGAAACACTGAGATTGAATGCTTACCATTGAAAACTTCCTAGGCTACAAAAGTTTTCGATCAAGTTGATACATGTATTTCCCTTCATCAGGTCTGTGCGACCTTATACGCAGGTTAGTTTTGACTAATAAATATCACTGTAGGCCATGAGAAGGTTTAAATGGTGGACATCATTCTCTCTTCTGTTTCCTGTGTTGTGGTCCACTCGAGCTTTGGATCTGCTTCATTTTTGGGCTCATGCAGTGAAATTAGATGGAAAAAAGGATGGACAGCGTGGATGAAACACATGGATCATGGTGGGGCCGCAGAGCTTCGACAACAGCTAGCTGGGTGGAGTTGGGGTTACCAGCCAAACCGCGTCCCCGCATTTCATATCTTGTAGATTCCCTGGGAGAAATGACGATTTTACCCTTCTCACTGTGGGCCCCACAATTAGTGTTCGTGAGATGCATTTTCATCTGGTCATGTCAACCGTTACAAGGGATCCGGAGAATTCGGCGTCTAGCCGAATCGCCTGTAGATGATACAGTCATGTAGCGGCCGATACGTGACGGTTTCTTGGTTACAGCTTAAAAGGGCTTGCTTTGAGCTGTCACGCGCCTACGACTTTTGCTAAAAGCTTTTCTATTAGATAGCGACCTTCGTCTGATCGTTTTTATTTTTTATTTTTAAAAGGAGTGCTGATTCATCACCGCGTAAATAGTGTCCTAGCGTGCCCATTTAAGATCTAAACCGTTAATTTGGTGCATCCAGATACAGATTGAAATATCCAGGCGATACAATCTTTGTCCTTTTCTCTCAGCCAGTGATGTATGGATTTTCTTGACCATCTATACTTTATGTCATTCTAGTAAGGGAGATCATTTTGGGCCCTCCATCTACACTACAAACATAAGACCAACGATCTGGATGGTCCAACCATGGCCCCCATTGGTATATAAATAATAATTCATTAGGATACTAGTATGTGACATTGCATCAAGACCGTACAATTCCTCAAACCAAAATCATCCCATAAAGCTAGGGAATTTTGTCTACCACTCTCCTTTTCTTTTCTCCATTACTGGATGCTCTTGATGTGAAATAAAAAAGAATATAAAGTGAGGAGTGAGAGAATTTCCAAAATACAAAAATATTGATAGGCTTGGGAGCACGAAGATCCATAGGCATGCACTTGTTAAAACGTTCCAAATAGTGGGACTGGATCTTCCTAATTGTCTGATTAGTAACCATCACATCAATGGTTAAAAATGAAAACAGTCAATAGTGCAAATTCAACAAATAAATTCAATTAGTCACAGACAAAATCATCCAATTGATCTTATTTGTCACTGGTGGGGCACATGTGTGCCGCGCATGTACAGTGGTTGTATGCATGTTCATGGATTTCCGTACTCTCTCAGAGCATCCAATTACAACTATTTATGCATAACAGCTCCATGGTCAAAAAACGAGGCTTCTCCTTTTTCCCACCTCCAACCATTTTACTTTTACCCCCACGTCCACTTCACATGGGCTATATTGCTTGAGCAATATAGTGGTGGGTCCCATCTATTCTTATGCCAGAAATTGAATGGTTAAGATTGTTTCATCAAGGAGATGTTTGTGCCTGATTTGTACAATGGTCAGAAGAAGACCAACGGTAGGGATTACCAAATCATGGAGCCTACTTGTTAGAATTGATAACTAGTGCATACCGTACCAAGATGTGGGCCATGTATCATATAATTTCTCATAGTGCATTTTAGCATCTGATGTACCGTTGCTTTCGTAATAACTAGAGGGAGCTTATCTACATGCCACAGATGTGCCAGCATGGCATATAGGTGCGAGATCCAATCCATCCATCAGTTTGTTCCGAACATTTACATGTTTTCCTATGAATAAATCTGGTCCACTCGATACGTATGTCCCAATATGGAAAGGTTCTTCAGAACCGTAGATTTGATTTGCCATCAGTGGTCCACTGGAGATTGCAGCAACCTGATTCTTGGGCTAGAGCATCAACACGGTGGGGACGATCTGATGGATGGATTGGATTTAGAACATATCTTTCCATGAAGGCACGTGTGGCGTGTGCGTGAGCTTTACTGCACACGCGAGTGGGGCCCAACAAAGCTCTAAAACAGAAAAGTTGGATTCGAGTATGAGCTGAGCTATCTTGTGCGCAAAGTGCGCACCTAGAGAAGGTGCGCACCTATCCCCCACCATCCATAATGCTGGGCGGGAATCCCATCACGTATTCCAGAGTGGGCATTTCGAATTTCGCATTTCTGAAACGCTTGCTGGATTCCCGCTAGCCGTTTTGAGTGATGGGAGATAAGTGGACACGAGTATCTCAGTGCTGTTTTTGGCCTATGGCCAATCCAGTAAGCCATAAGCAATTAATCGAGGTGGCCCACCGTTTGATCAGTGCTGTTTTGGACCTGTGCTCAATCTGAGAAGTGGTCCATCGTTTGGACGGTCTGGAAAGACATGTCACAAATCGAATCAATTTGATGAAATATGAAACAATTCTGCCAAACAAGTAATGAGATGTTCATTACATTTCTAAAATTAGAATCAAAATAGAAACATTTCAAAACAAATCTATTTATTCTTATGATCCCATCCTTAGTTTCAAATGTAGACGAGGTGGGCCACAATGTTTAGATCTTCTAACTTAAAATTCACATTGATGAATAGAAAAACACAAATATGGTCCACTTGATGAGTGAATGTGGTTGACTTTTACATCAGGTCATACTCATAGTAGGCCAACCTATTAGACGGATTGGATGTTGCACGTACAAGACGGATGGGAAGTTATCATCTGGGTGGACCATTCTTTATGATCCACCAGTTGAAATTAGGACCGCTTTTAAATATGTTATAAATGGGTAGGGGCTTTGAGTGGCAACCATGATGTATGGGTTTTATTCACATCATCTATATATATATATATATTTTATTGATAAAAATTGAGGCGGATCAAATGCTCAAGTAAACCACACCACACAAAGCGGTGTTTATAATGATTTTCACCGTTAAAACTTTTGTAGAGGCCACCATGATGTTTATTTTCCATCCAACCTGTTTATAAAGTTACATAGACCTAAATGAAGAGAAATTACAAATATCAGCTCCATCCAAAACTTCTGTGGCCCCCAAGAAGTTTTCAACGGTGAGAGTTTAATCCCCATTGTGTAGTCCACTTGAGCCTTATATCTGTTTCATTTTTGGTCTTCTACTCTAAAATGATACTAAAAAATGAATGGACGGTGTGGATAAGAACCATACATCACAGTGGCCACTCAAAGGGTAGGACGCAATCCGTGTCCGTTATAAACATTATTAAATATTGAGTTGAGTCGGGTCGGGTCTCCATGTCAACCCGACCCGGCTGAACACCGAGTACAGTTGAGTTTTCGCATTTTCAAACCACCGTTCAGATATACGTGATGAACTGTCTTTTTAGAGGCTGGATCCAATACAAACGTTTCTATGTTAAGTTATAAATTTATTTATTGTGCCCAGTGGTGTTTCAATAAAATCCAATCCGTCCATCACATGTGCCCCATCCTATTCTCCTTGAAACCCAAAACTCAGAAGCTTCTAAAATCAGGTGGGCCACAGCACATGATTTTAGTGTTTTTACACATGATTTTTCAATGACGTAACATAGCTTTGGAATGACCTTAATTTCTAGGTACGCATTCATCCTTCTCAGATGTGCCTTTTGAATGGATTAGATGGAACATAAAAAACAAAGTGGGCCCCACAAACAATCTGGAATATTTTTAACGGTGCACATCCTCATCCAAACTGTTCCCTGAAGTGTGGCCCATATAATTTTTGGATCAGTACAATTTTTTACTTAAATGTATAAAAATATGGGACACAAATGATGGACGGATTGGATATATTTAAAAACTTCATTCTGGGCCCCACATATCAAGTTGTACCTTAAGCTTAATGTAGTAAGTGTTTTGTATTGGATCCGGCCTCTTCTTCTTTCATGATTCCTTGCTTTGAAAGAAAGCTATCTTTCTTCCATTCACTACTAACAGAGTCCTGAAAAGAGGAGATTGAAAAAAAATCAATGGCATCCAAACAGACTCTCAGAGATCTCCATTGGGCATTGCAAGCATTGCAGTCAGAAAACACAAACCTCCACAGCATTTCCTTCCACCATTTCCAGCCCACCTCAAGCTGCTTTCAAGAAACAGAGAATTCCCTACACATAAACATCTCTACAGACACAACTAGCCTTTCATGCTTCTCTCCACTCCTGACAGCACTCTCATCATCACAAAAAACCCACAAATCTCTCAAAATTCTAGAGTTCCATCGGGTCGAATGGGACCCGCCGCAGCTGCGAAGCCTCTGCGCTGCACTGAGCAACAACCCCAACATCAAGCAAGTCATGTTTCAGAGGAATGTTTTTGGAGTGGACGGCCTATCGGAGCTATCAGAGATGTTGAAGAGAAATGCAGGCCTGAAGGAAGTCATTTTCTCCGAATCGCGAATTGGGTCTGTCGGGGCTGGGCTACTTGCGTCAGCATTGAAGAGAAATGAGAGCTTGGAGGAGCTGCAGATATGGGACGATGCGATCGGTTCAAGAGGCGCTGAGGAGCTGTCGAAGATGATAGAAGTGAATTCAACACTGAGGCTGTTGATAATCCTTGATTCACATACAATCACGGCTACACCGCTGATCTCGGCCGTCCTGGCGAGAAACCGAGCCATGGAAGTCCATGTCTGGAGTGGAGAGAACAGGGACAAGAGCTCCAAGGTGGTCGAATTCGCACCCGAGAAGAACGCTTTGAGAATTTACAGGCTCGATACGTCGGGCTCGCAGAGAGTTGCCTGTGCACTGGGATGGAATTCGACAGTGAGGGCACTCGACATGAGCGGGGTCCGCCTTAAATCGACATGGGCCAAGGATTTCAGAACAGTTTTAGAACAGAACGGAAACCTCAAACACGTTAAATTGTCGAAAACATGCCTGAAAGATAAGGGAGTTGTCTATGTCGCAGCGGGACTCTTCAAGAACCGAGGCCTAGAAAGCTTACAGCTCGATGGGAACTGGTTCGGCGGAGTAGGAATCGAGCATCTATTGTGCCCACTGAGCCGGTTTTCACAGCTACAAAACCAAGCAAACTCGACACTGAAATCAGTGACATTTGGAGGGGGGAAGACAAAGATTGGTAGAGATGGAATTATGGCGATTTTGCAGATGTTGGGGACTAATCAGAGCTTACTCCATTTGGGTATTTACGATGACGAGAGCTTGAGATCCGACGACTTCATCAGGATTTTCAAGAGCTTGGAGAGGAATGCTACTCTGAGATACTTGTCTTTGAAGGGCTGTAAGGGAGTGCAAGGCGAGTTGCTGTTGCAAACGATAATGGATACATTGCAGGTGAATCCGTGGATTGAGGGCATTGATCTGAGCAGAACGCCATTGCAGAATGCTGGGAAGACAGACAGCATATATCAGAAGCTAGGACAGAACGGGAAGATGGAAATGGAGATGGATTTGCTTGAGGACATGCCACAAACAGTGCCAAAGAGTTGCCGGGTTTTCGTCTGTGGGCAGGAATTTGCAGGTAAGATTACAGATTTCTCGTCAAGCGGGATCATAGTCCTAGAACTCAGAAACTCGACTTGAAACTCTGCAAATCTACTCAGTTCAGCGAGATTATGAGCTCAGTCACTAGGAAAATTACTCATCTCGAATTGACAGATGTTACCTAAGGAAGTTAAGCCTCTTTTATCATTTCATAATGTGGGATGATAACGGCGAGTGAGACCATACTTCTAAAACTACGTAATTCGAATCAAAACTAGGCTGAATCAACTCAATTCGACAAGATTATGAGCTTAATCACTAGGAAAATTATTCATCAGTGGATTCTGTCTCGAATAGACTAATCTACCCGAGGAAACTAAGTATTTTTTATTGGTTCCAATCAGGCATAGTTCTAAAACTCAGTGAATTGACTCAAACTCGGCCGATTCAACTCGCCTCAGCAAGATTTCGAAGCAATTCACTGGTAAACTCACTACTGAGCTCAACTCAGCATCAACCCGACAAGACTTGTTACGTCAACCTGCTGACTCAGGCAACCCAATGCAAATCGCGGCAACTCAAGCTGAGTGAATTGCAAATGATTAGTTCAAAGTAAAAAACTGGATGGGCAGATGCGAACCCACGGCGGTGACCTTGAACCGACAGCACAAACATAATCCTCTTGCTTTATCTATTTTATTATATCTAATTTATTTACTGCATTTGATTATGCCCTCCTTTCATTTAATTCATTAGATATCAAGTCGAGTCAATGAAGACTGGATTTGATCATTGAGTCGACTCGATCCAACTAGGCATTTAACTGAGTTTTTGAACAATGCAATAGGGTTAACACCCCAACTTCCAGAAAGCTTACCTTAAAGTTCTTGGTTTTTTTCACCCCCTATTAATGGATTCATGTAGATAATACCTGCTCCATAAGATCTACTTAATTGCACTACTGAATTCAATTTTAGGGTTTTAATCATGTTTCAGAAACCCAAAAACTCGACTCGAAAATCGATCAGGTCAAGTTAACCCAGATTCTTGCTGAAAATTCAACTTCAGCTGAAAGTAAAAGCATGATAATTAACAATATTTTAAAACATACAAAATGTACTACATTTTGGGTGCATTTGGTTGCAAAAATATCACGATATGTCATGATTAATCAGTCAAATTTGGTGCCAGTTATCATGAAATGTCATGCAATTTGGTGCAACCAAACGCATCCTGTTTTTTCTTTTCTTTTCATTTTTTTTCCTTTTTTCATGAAATCTGAAATCTTAATACAAAACCTATTTTTTAAAAATGGCCTAGATTCGACTGGGTTGGCTCAACAACTCTGGACAAAAAGCCAACTTGAATTGAAACTAAAAACACAATAATTAACCATCATTTTAAAACATAAAGAACATATTACATTTTGGGTCTGTTTGGTTGGAGAAAATATCATGATTTTTCATAATTAACCAATCGAATTTGGTGCACAACATCATGAAATTTTATGTCATTTAGTGCAACCAATCACGTCCTCTTTTTCTCTTATATGAAATCTTCATAAAAATCAAGATTTAAAATAAAATAATTAAAATTAAAAATTAAAAAAATTAAAAAAAAAAAAAAAAACTCACCAAGCTTTGAATAGGTTGAGTTTCCATCCACCCGACTAGAGTCAAAAACTCAATGAAAATGAGTTATTGATTGTCAAGTCGACTCAACTCAATGACTTTTTAAAACCTATGGTTTTAATTGTATTGGCAGATTAATTAGTAGGTGCCTAATTCATAGTTTTACTAAGATTGAATATTCTGAGTTAATTTAAAATTAAGAGTCCTTAATGAGATTGGTCTAGCATTTCTCACTGCATCATGATCTGATTATGGTTTCCTTGGGGCTGTATGTTTGCAGGTAAAACCACAATCTGCAATTCCATATCACAAAACTTCTCATCTTTCAAGCTTCCCTACATGGATCAGATCAGAACACTGGTAAACCCAGTTGAGCAAGCTGTGAGAACAGAAGGAATCAAGATAAATACCCTCCACGACGACGACACAAAGATTTCAATCTGGGATCTTGCAGGCCAGCACGAGTTCTACGCCTTCCACGACCTGATGTTTCCAGGACATGGGAGCCCTTCATTCTTCTTGATCATCTCCAGTTTGTTCAGGAAACCAGACAACCGAGAACAGAAAAGCCCATCGGAAATCGAAGAAGACCTCGTGTACTGGCTCAGGTTCATAGTCTCGAATTCAAGAAAAGCACAAACACAATCACAAGCCATGCTACCGAATGTTACAGTAGTTCTCACCCACTTCGACAAAATCAGTCAATCATCAGAGAACTTGCAGCTGACAGTTAGTTTGATCCAACGCCTGAGAGAGAGATTTGATGGGTTTGTAGAATTCTATCCGACCGTCTTCACGGTCGATGCAAGATCATCCGGGTCAGTGAGCAAACTCACTCATCACGTCCGAAAGACCAGCAAAACAATCCTTCAAAGGGTCCCGCGAGTCTATGAGATCTGCAATGATCTGATACGAATCCTATCAGACTGGCGATCGGAGAACCATAACAAGCCTGCTTTGAAATGGAGGGAGTTTTGTGAATTGTGCCAGGTGAAAGTACCAGCATTGAGGATTCGATCAAGGCACAATGATATGGATAAGGTGGCGATGAGGCGGCGGGCTGTGGCGAATTCCTTACATCACACAGGTGAGGTGATTTTCTTCGAAGAGCTCGGGTTCCTGATATTGGATTGTGAGTGGTTCTGTGGAGAAGTGCTTGGCAGGCTGACAAAATTAGAAGTTAGGAAGCAGAGTTCGGCAGAGAAAAATGGATTTTTGAGTCGGAAAGAGCTGGAGAAGATTCTTAGAGGTAGCCTACAGAGTCGGGTCCCAGGAATAGGCTCGAAGGTGTTTGAAAATCTGGAGGCTGGTGATCTTGTTAGGATGATGCTGAAGCTAGAGCTGTGTTATGAACAAGACCCAGGTAACCCGGATTCTCTGCTTTTGATCCCAGCTATCCTTGAAGAAGGCAGGGGAAGATCGCAGAGATGGCAATTGAGCGCACCCTACTGTGTTTATGCTGGTCGGCATCTCGAATGTGATGATTCAAGCCACATGTTTCTCACGCCAGGATTCTTTCCAAGGTTGCAGGTACTAAAACATTCATGTTCTACCATTACCAGTAGCTTTTCCAATCCAAACTCTCTCTTGAGCATTTGGGCTATGTTTGGATATTCAATTGAGTTGAATTGCAATAATTCAATTCAATAAAGGGGCCATGATCAAAGTGGGGCTAGCCCCCAACTACGCAATTCACAGAATTAAGATTCATTTCAGTCATTTCCTCTCTAATGAATTGCAATTCAGTTCAATTAAGCATCCAAACGCCTCCTTAGACACAAAATGAGTTTGAATCACAGAGGGATGGAAAATGCATGCAGCTGAGTGTTATTATAAATGTTTGAGAAAGAGGAAAAAAAAAATGCATTTTACATGAATTGATCACTTTAAAAAATGCGGTGGGTCATACCTAGGAAGGAGGGGTGAGCATAGTCAATCATCATTTCACAAAAACCAACATGTGTGGTTCATCTCAGCCCTCGTCGTGGTTAGTTTTTAGCACAGACCAAGAACTGAAGAACTTGGATGAAGGCATATATTTCAAATTGTAAGGACAGAAACCGCCCTGAATATATGAAACAAGGACAGCACTGGACACACATCTCCGACACCATTTGACATGGCTCATTGCACAACGCACATTTTTAGGTTTATTACCTGCACATAAAAGCATTTGATATTTAGGCTTACTAATGCTATTAATATTGTTTGAATTATCTCTGATAATCCAATATTATCATTGTCTCCAGCTTGGCGATACCGATAACACCGGTAGTAATACCGATAACACTGGTAGTATTAGAAATTCTAGGCATCAATAATATATCGTTAAGTATCTCCAACATATCGATTTCGCCAATATTTTAAATTATTTAAATTCTAGGTGTCTGATGTAGAGCAGGTTACAGACACTTTCAAGCCCAAGATGGGCCAGAGAAGGCCCAATAGGAGGCGGAAGTGATCAGGACCGTCATGACCAAAAAATAGTCATATCTCGCAAACCGGAATGAGTTTTTCAACGTACCATATGTGATTTTGAGGTAGGAGAAGCTACTTTAGCCAACCAACCCAACTATGCCTGGTTGCCCACTCTGGATTTGGAAGATTCCATCACATCCATGGTTGAAAGTCCATTTTATTTCCGGTTTTACTATAGATAGTAAGTTTTAATTTGATCATAACTTTTGATCTTTTGAGCTTTAGGAGTCGTGCCGAGCATGAAAAGGGCTTAGAAAAATTAGGAGAAAAATGTGGATATGCCAAATTGGAAACTTACTGTTTTTGGCCAGAAACCATGAAGTCTAGTAGGAATCATGACCATCTATAAATAGTAGGTTTATTATTATAGTAAGTCACTTTTTTAGAGAGTTTGAGTCCGAAACTTCGTCCTAGGTTTGAGATCACTATTTAAAGGATTGTACTTTCATGTTTTTTTTTTATCATCAATCAATTTATTTTGAATTATTAGAAATAATTTCTATTTTCTTCCCTCATGGATTCGAGGAATCGCTGTGAGGAGTCCAGAGAAACTCTGTGGTTTCAGAGTAGTTATCCTTGAGGAAGACTGTGATCGACCTCATTACATCTTTCCCTGCGTCAGTGTCGCTTATATTGTCAATGTATCAATATCATCAATATTTTTGACTACGTAAATTCTAGGTGACGCTTGCATCACAAGTGTATTGGCAATATTTCAATAATATCGCCAACGTAGAGATACAACATAAAGTTTATTTATCAAAAAAATCTATTCCATTTTTTATGAGCACATTGGTGTATACAGTTTTCAATTTGTCGTTGATAATATTGATAATATCTCAATATTATTGTTATCACAACATACGCAATATCAAGACCACAATCTTTCATTTCCTTTCCAATTGTTGATAATTTTTTAACAAAATATCACGAGTTGTCAATATTTTGCAATATCAGTGGATGTTTGGATAGAAGGTTGAATGGATGATTGGATAGTTAGACTGTTTCTTACAACAACACATGCTTCTAAGCTCCCTTAAATGGAAACTTAATGTGTATAGATTCTTTTTGCAAACTATTTATCCTAACGATGTAAATATGTTTATTTTAGCATCTCTCGAATTTTCACTGAAAATTCTACCATTTTACCCATGTTCTCCCACATTTTCAATTATCAGCGATATTATTGGTGATATCGATATTGTTTCTGTATCTTCGGCCAGTGAAACTTGTAGTGATACCGATACTTTGAACACCGGCTATTATTTATTTTTTATGGATGATTTTCTACAAATAATTACAATATAATTTTTTAAGGGCAAATAATTACAATATATTATTGAATTATAAAATATTTATCCATTTGTATGAAAGTCCCCCGATGGAAATTTTGTGCTCTCATTACCAATCCTAGGCCTGGATAGAGGGTTGCATCAAATTGGCGAGCAATGTCATGTAAAACTTTTATTAGGTGGGCTTACATGATCAATGGCTCAGATTGATCAAACCTGTTGATGTTGGATTATTTGGACTGGGCATATTCATGGACCATAGTAGTTGTGTTTGGTTCAAGCAAGGGGTGGTGCACTTGGACAATGCTACATATAGATAGCATTTCAAAGAAACATTGACTCTTACAATGTGCAGACTAATAGTTGTGATGAGTTGAACTAGCCTGAGCGTAATTCATTTTTGTTTATAATGATTTTTTTTATGTTTATGTTATGTGTGGTGTGTTTATTGATTCAATTTGTGATTTAAATTAGTGATTCCATGTTTATCACATGATTATACAGCCTGTGAAAAAGCAACCAGTTTTGGGCCATTCTTAATTGTTTTCTTTACGATCTTGTGTCTAATGATTGATCTCATCTTACCTTTGAATTAGACTACACAGATTTACTGAGATCTTGATGCTCTATGTAGACCTGGTGGATGCATCCAAGCCACTGAAATTAGATCATGAACACCATTTAGAAATCACATATACATATGGGTTTCTTTAAAAAGCTTGTGGAGAGTCGAGAATTGTGGATAGTTTAAATCATCTGGAAGGTGGCTCATGGCCTCATCATCGCCCCCACCCAAGTCCATCCATGTGGACGTAAGAGGGGGAGGGAAGGCATGCGCAAGCTCTCTCTCTCTCTCTCTCTCTCTCTCTCTCTCTCTCTCTCTCTCTCTCTCTCTCTCTCTCTCTCTCTCTCTCTCTCTCTCTCTCTCTCCATTCCACACTCCCTATCTTCTCATTAGTCGAAAATTCTAATTTGGAATCTCCCAAAATCTCTATGATTCTAAATAATACAAAATTAGGATTTTGGGGAGATCCCAAAATCTTTAAAAAAAAATCCTTGATTAATGGTCCATATGTCTTTCACAATCCACAATTTTGTCATATTGCAGATGTATGATGTGTTTTTTATTCAAATTTGTCCATCGTTTCATGGATCGGACCATATGACCACTTGGGGATGTGGGGCCCACCCTTGGATAGGATTGAACCCCACAACCACTGCATTGCTGGATCAGCATGTGGGCCCAAAATTCATACATGTGTTGGCCCTCATGTAGTCTTAATGACATCAGCAAATTGTAGCCCACTAGGTCCTTTTTCGCTCCCCTATGGGAGATCTAATTCATTAGTTTTGTTCTCCTTGTCCAGATCTTTGAAACAAGCAGTCACCTCAATTAGAGTTTGGAACACAGAGTTATTAGATGAACTATATTGGTCATAAAATAAGTGGGCTATATCTCCTGATCCACTGGTTAGGATGAGATGAAGATTAGTTTAAGTAATGTTTTCAATACGCTTTTTCAAGATGGTCCGATTGGATTGGATAAATCTTGTCTAGATTTGGCTGGATTGATTGTGGTTGTTTATGGAATATTTTGGACATATCCAATTCATTTCATATCAGATTGGACTTAAATTCGCTTCTTAGCTCGATTGGCACGTTTTGGAAATGTTCATCAACTTAAATTGATCGAAGTATAGGCCAATCAGGGAGATTTGATCAAAACAGTCCGTGAAACAAAGATGGTAATTTTGGAGATGCACACAACACACTAGGATTTTTAGTTTAGAGTACAAGTGGGCTCATATGAAAACAAATGGTTGGTTCAATTAAAAAAATACGACAACCATAAATATTTCACATTCTTACATCAAGTCTCGATTAGGCTCAAGTTCGGGCCTTTACCCATGCTTCCCGGGCTGATACTAACCATTGGTAAAAGGAAATATCCAACAATTATCATACTTCTTTAGGATGATTTGGACAGGGCGGGACCATGGAGTAATCCTTGAGTCTAAGATTCATAGGTTGAAACTGGTTGTGCTAGTCACCAAAGTGGCTTAGTCAATGAAAATCTTTTATTATAAACTTGTAAATGTGGAATTCGATAATTCTCCATACAAATTGAGGATTGCATTAGATTGCATTTGTGTTCATAGTAAACGATGATTGAAACAGAGAAAGATCATTGTTTGGCGTGATATAAGAGGTGTGGAGTGATTGGCGCTTGTAATATAAGTTTAAGAGATCCATCTTAGATAAAGGTGTTAGTTGTTTTAAATTTATGTAATCAGCATTGATAAATTTCATGTTCAATGAAATCACTTGTGTATCATGATTTCACCCAAAAGATGAGTCACAATGAAACGTCAAACTCTTGCTAGAATTGATGAAGAATGCCCATCATCATTTTGAACAATTTGATTTAAATGCCCCAATCAATTAAATAAAAGTGCAATGCGTAATTTTTCCTTTAGTTTATGTCGATGTATTATGTAGATGGACATATTTATTAATTTGTGTGCCCTCCAAAAAGCGTAATTTAGTTTCTTATTTAGACATATATGGTTGTGTTTAAATTTGAAATGGAGAGCTTAGTATTTATTATTATTTGAATGTTATTGGCATTAACACTTTAGTTAATAACATTTACTAATTGAACTTGAATGCCTAACACATTTACAACGTTAGTTCTTTAAATGGAAAAGGGAGTCACGCTAAGAGAAGCTTATGCACGCGCGCAACAGCTTTTCAGTCATTGCTTGCTGGCTTCAAGGAAATTCCATCAAGTTATAGAATAAGCGATTGGTCACATCTCTGTGAGAGAATAAAAAGACTTATGTGAGAAGGAATTCTCCACTCTCTAGACTTTTAAGACTTTAAAGTATGCATTAACTGCATTAAGGGAAAGTAGAATGAAACTAGGAATATGGTTGCCGCTAGGAACGTAGGACTCTTAGTGGTAATACAGAAAAACATCCACAGATCGTTCCCTATTGCATTTTGGAACGTGCAAAAGTATTTTTTTCATCACATTATAGATGACTGCTCTTACTATGAGTACACGTACCTTATATATGATAAATTAATTATCTTACATGTATTTGAGTTCTATAGACCTATAGGATTATGGCATCAACACCCACTACAACATGCCTAAGGCACCAAAGCATAATGGTATAGCTGAAATGCACAATTGCACCCTATAAGGCATAGTGTGTAGCATAATTAATAATTTAACGATACTAGAACTTGTGGGTGACGCGATAAACAAAAAAATAGTAATATATATCCTTAAGTGAGTCCCAGGCAAGGTTGTATCGAAAACCACGTTTGAATTGTAAATTGAAAGTAAGCCCATTTTGTGACAACTTCATGTATAGATTGTCTTATCAAAACCGAGCTTTTCGATACATAAGAAAAAAAACTTGACCCAAGACGGTTAATTGTTGGTAGAGGTGTACACGAGTCGAGCTTTGCCCAGCTCATGCTCGACTCGGACTGCTCGAGTCCTAGCTCGTGCTCGGCTCGGCTCGGCCTTTGAGCTCGAAACAACAGCTCATGCTCAGCTCGGCCGAGTTCGAGCTAAGTTCGAGCCGTGCGTCGGACTAACTGCAGTGGCATCCTTCTTCATTATGTGCAGGCGCAATCGATAGTGATAGGGTTGGACTCCGACAATGCCAGTGACTTCGTGGAATGGCGGACCGAGTGTGGAAGAATCAACAATAAGGGCAAAGATTGGGGGTTTTTGCAGTCCCGTTTCCATTTGTAGAGGGTTGAGGAATGACAGAGATGGGTTTCTACTGGCTTCGGAGATGGTGATGGATGTCGTGGCTAACTCCATGAAAACAAGCTTCACGTAATGAAGAGAGGGAGGAAGAGAGGGTTTGAAAAGAGGGTAGGGTTTTTTGAAAAGGGATCATGTGAGCGCCAGACGGAATGTATTTTGAAAAGGGGGTAAGTTTTTTTTTTTTGAAAGGTATATATACCCTGTATCGAGTGGAGCCGAGTCGAACCGAGTTGAGTTGAGTCCGAGCAGTATTCGAGTCGAGTCGGGTCGAGCTGGGGCAAGATCGAACTCAACTCGAGCTCCAAAAATCAGCTCGACTTGGTTCGAACTCAGCTTTGATCCAAGTCGAGTCGAGCATTTTCGAGTCGAGTCAAGCAAGCTACCAAGAATACTCTGCTCGTATACAGCTCTAATTGTTGGATACGTAGAGAAGTCAAAAGGTTTCAGGATCTATTCGTTCCAACTCCATTAGGATTATAGAAACTAGAAATGCAAAGTTCATTAAGGATACAAAAAATAATGAGAGAATTAACTCTGCCCAATAGATTGATACCATAAAGAATGAATTAAAATCCATAAAGGATAATAAAGTCTAAAATCTTATTTTATTGCTCAAAGGAATTAACTCAATTGGTTGCAAAGGGAGACTCTGAGTAATATCGAAAGATATAAAGCCAAATTGATTATTAAGAGTTTTAATCAATGCAAAGGCATTAACTTTACAAAGACTTTCTCTACAATATAAAGAAAAGTGTTGTGTTACTAATAACAAACAAAGGACTTTATACGTAGATACAGAAAATTCAAGGATTAATCGGATACTCGAACTCAATTTCTGCTAGAAATTTTTTTATTTAGGAGTTATAGAGACCAAAACCATTGAGAATGTTTGTGACAATTCAATTATAACTAACTTCTCCAATAACAAAGATTCACCCACGTCAAAGCACATTGACATAATGTAGCTTGTTTTGAAATGAGAGTATAAAATCATCAAGTGTATGTAGAACTTAATGGCCCAAAGTAGATGCTAATGGATTAATTCACCAAAGGCCTTACTATAACACTATGATGTATATACAAAAATTTAAATATCTCAGTATTTTGATGATTCTGTTAGATAGTTTATTTTTCTACTTCTCCTTCAGTGCGCACATTTTTTTAGTAAGAAAAATTTTGGATCTCATTGAGACATTGAGAACCTTAACATAAACAGCTAGTCTACTTGGAGATAGGCACATATAATTATATTATGCATACAATCTCCATACCACACTTTCATATGCTTGATCTATATCATTGTGATTACTAATATTCATGACTATGATTCATTTCATTTCGAAAATATTAAATGTTATAATGACTACCATAATCTAATATTAGTGAGATTAATGGATAAGATATGAGAAGTGTTACTCATATCATCCATTGGTAGTGATTTTAAAAATTATGTGGATACCCATTAGGAAGTTCTAAACTCATATGTTTTATAAAATATATTTCTTTTAAATGACATTAATCATTGTGGCCCAAGTGGGATAACATAAGACTTATATTAGATGAACCTATGTAATTAATGGCTCAGATTGATCAAACATATTTACTGTTAAATTATTTAAACTAAGCATACTGGTGAGCCCTATAGTAGTTGTGATCAGTTCAAATACGCAGGGGGTGATGTGCTTGGACTGTACAATATTTCAGATTAACATAGACTTTTAAAATGTAGAGACTTCTAAAGGAGAAGTTGTAATGGGTTAAACTACTTCATCTCTCGCTCTTATAAATAAAGTCTTAGTCTCGTCACCCACACATCTATAAAAAACCTCTTCTTTCATCTTAGTTTTCTATAAGGTGCAGAAGATCAAGTTCTATCATTGTCCATCGACATCAAACATTGCTTTCCATTCAGCTGTGATTTAAATTAAGTATGAAATATGAGATTATCACAATGGAGATCCTTGGCTCAATGTATTAAATTGGATTTTCGAAAAATCCATTTTATTCGGTTGTGTTTTGACCCAAAAAGCCAACATGTCAAACTTCAGCCATATCTTTTTCTCATTAACCTTAAAAATCTAACATTCCATTGATTTGACAATCTAATGTTTCATCCTTAAATCTTGAACAATATAGAGCTTAGACAATGATGATCAAAATTTGCCATCTTTGGACACCCAACACGTGTCCGGTTACATGTAGTCATGCATAGTTCCAAAACTCAGCAACTCGACTTGAAACTCAGCTGAGTCACTCAAGTCGATGAGATTTAGAGCTAAGTAGGGGGGGAACTTGATATTGGACCTAACTCGGTGACTCGACTTGAAACTGAGCCGAGTCACTGGACTCAGCAACTCAATGGCTCGTTCGAGACAACATAACTCATCATAACTCAAACCAAATCACTCAACTCCTGGGTGGAGATTTTATTAAAAACATAGGGAGTGGGATTAGAACCCCCAACCTCAAAACATTAACCAGTGAGGTATTTATCTAGTTGGCGATTTGAATTACATTCTATATTGCTTATATAAATTTAACTATTTTTAATCTCTCTTTCCTTTCCAAATATTTTCAATTTACAAATAATGAAATATCAAGTCGAGCTAGGTCGAGTCTTCGAGTCATTCCAACACAACCGAACATCGCGTCGAGTCGAGTTTTTGGGTTCTTGAACTATGATTAAATGACCTCAAAATCTCACTTGTTTCCCAACCCAGGTCCACCTCCACAACAAAATCATGGGATCAAACAACCAGCATGCTGCTACATACAGCCTAGAGAAATACCTGATATCCATAACCATCAACGGCATCTATGTCCGAGTTGAGCTCGGCGGGCAATTAGGCTACTACATCGATGTCCTCGCATGCTCTACCAAGAACATGACTGAAACTCTGAGACTCTTCCAGCAGCTCATAATCCCAACAATCCAGGGACTCTGCCATGGCGTTACCTTGACAGAGAGCGTCCTCAGGTCAGAATGCATAAGAAACCTGACCCCACCCAGATTTCGAAAGACCCAGTTTGTGTCACTGCAACAACTGAAACAGGCGCTACTCACGGTTCCGGCGGACAGCATGTATGACTATCAGCATACATGGAGTTCGGTATCGGATGGTAACAGGCCCATCTTACCATCTGGATTCGACTTTGCCCGAGACCTGCTTTCGGATGAGGACTTTCGGGAAGTACTACATCGACGGTACCATGACCTTTACCATCTGGCCGCCGAACTAGCTGTCCCGTTGGAGAACACCCATGACCCACCTGTTGAAGATGAGCCCGATAGCACAGTCGAACCATCAGTAGCCGGCATTGCCAAGGGTGTTGAAGCTGTTCTACAGAGGCTGAAGATCATACAACAGGAGATTAAGGACCTGAAGCAGGAGATCCAGGGGCTGAGATATTATGAACACAGGCTCCTGATCGAGCTTCACCGAAAGGTGAACTACATGATGAACTACAGTGTGCAGTTAGAAGAACGGAAAGTGCCAAACATGTTCTATTTCGTCCGGACGGAAAATTATTCAAGAAAGCTAGTGACAAACATAATCTCTGGCATGACGGCGCTCCGGCTACACATGTTGTGTGAATTCCGAAGAGAAATGCATGTAGTTGAAGATCAGATGGGTTGCGAAATGATGCAGGTTGACAACACAACTGTAAGGTGTTTAGTCCCATACATGAACAAGTTCATGAAACTGCTAACGTTTGCTCTGAAAATTGGAGCCCATTTCGTGGCAGGAATGGGAGAGATGATACCAGATTTGAGCAGGGAAGTAGCTCATCTCGTTGATTCGTCGGTTATGTATGGCGGGGCGGCAGCAATGGGAGCAGGGGCCTTAGGTGTGGCTGCGATGGGACAAATGGGGGGGAGCAGATACAGAGGCCAGAACAGGATGTTGGGTGGAGAGAGTTCAAGAAATGTTCAGCAGGATCTGAGAACGGCGCAGCAATGGCTCGTGGATTTCTTGAAGGACCGCAGGTGTTCGACAGGGAGAGAAATAGCAGAGAAGTTTGGGCTGTGGAGGGTGCGATACAGGGACGATGGTCAGATTGCATGGATCTGCCGGCGGCACAGAGAAATAAGAGCAAGTGAAATCATCGAAGTGCCCATTTGAAACCATGTCAGCACTAAGGAAGAATATGATCATCGCACCATCTCATCGGTACAAAGTAGCCTGTAATTGTAGAAACTACATAGATTGCGAAGTACTAGTGAAAGTAGTTTAAGTACTATGGCATTCTACCAAATCCAATACCACAGGGAAGAAGGATATCTCAAAAGGAGCGACTGCTCTACATATGCATTTGCCAATCTGTAAGTCAGCATGCATGAGCATATCAGAGTTTAAAAACCTGACTACTCGACTCCATATTCATCCATATCGGGTCAAATCGAAGACTTGACCCGACTCGACTCAATAGTGAATAAACATAAACTAAAACTCTTAAAATTAGTAAGGAATATTTAAAATAATTACATATGTTATAAGCTTTGCATTCTTCTCTGTTTCAAAAGAAATGCTTCAGATGGAAAATAGGTGTGTTTGGATAGGAGATGCTGCATATTGGGATTAATTATAATCTCGATTTTGGTGGGCCCCATGCCCTCCATGTAGCATTTTCTGCACTAAAGTGGCACTTTCCTCTGCATAAATGCAATTAGCAGAGTTTCAATTTTGTTTCTTTTTTCCTGAAATGGCAGTAATTGCACTTATACAAAGTAAAGCGCCACTTTAGGGCAGTGTATTTGACAAGAAAGGAGTGGGGCCTACAAAAATCATGATTAGGCTTAATCCTGATTTAGCAGGATTCCCTACCCAAACAGATCTGAAAAAGTTATATAGACTGGTTATAGATCCCATCTTATTATTAGGCCACTACATGTTGTCGAATCAAATAAAACACTGTGCCGGGTCGAACAATACATACCATATACCCATTCAATTTAGAGTAAGGATGATTAAGGAATGCCAAATCCATCTTAGGCATAGATTATCACAATGTCCCATTTTTGTCGTGGCCTCGTGGGCCCTTCTTTTTCATCACATAGATGTGGATTACCTCAATAAATAGCAATAGAGCTTTTCCAAACAATACGTTGCTTCTAAAATAGGAAGTGCTTAAAGTAAAATTCAGGAGAAAAGAACCAACAATATTTTAAAGACTTCGAGAAGTCATGTAGTATTACTGAATATTCACCCTGCACAGATCAGGCCCAGGTTCCTTCCTTTGTGTTTTTCTGGCTGCTGTTTTTTTTTTTACACACGCATTCACACCCCCACGCACTCACACCACAATGGGTACTCGAACCCATGACCTCATGTTGAAACTCACGGTTGTGTTGTTTTAATGAAATCTTCTGTTATTTGCTCAAAAACAAATCAGTCGCATGGCCGCTCCAACCCATTTTAGTGGAAGAACACACTATTTGTTTGCATCCATTAGTTCGCGAGGGATTTATTAGACCCCTCAACTTGCATCAACTTACTCCTAACCAGTGTAGTTTTTAGTCTCTGTTGCATATGACAAAACCATCTAAGTCTACTTTCCTCATAAGATCAGGGAAAGTAGAATGGTTTGATCAGTGGCTCTGTGCAATGGAGACCAAGAACTGCACCCATTAGGACTCTCTCTCTCTCTCTCTCTCTCTCTCTCCCTCGTGTTATAAAACTATATTCCATACCATGTACCAAAGTGACCCACAATCCAAATAACCTTCCATCAACCCGATAGACAGGCAGAATGCTAACAGATTCCTCACAATGAGAAACAGCATCAGGGTCTGTTCCAATAGGCCCGGAAAGAAAAACCAAATGGCAACTGAAGAAGGTCCTTACTCTTGCCCTGGTGGTAGACTCACAAGAGTTTCAACACCAGGTCAAGGGTTCAAGTACCCATAGGTGGTGAAATCCCACTACGGCATGAGTGTGTGTGTGGGTTTGTGTGTGTAAAAAATATTGGCAACTGGAGAAATTTACTCAGATTTTATCGAATTTAATCACTTTAACATCGTCATCAGCATCATCGTCATCATCATAGACCATCCCAGATATTTGGGGTTGGCTTTACAAATCCTGTTTCTACAATCACTAAGATTCAAAACAGGAATTCTCATGGTTGCTTGGCAACCAGTTGCCCACCAGACATCAACCCTCCATCTGGACTGGAAACCAGTTGGCACATTGCTCAGAGCATCTAAGAAGTTAGAATTTCCAACTTTGCAAATCAAGCATAGGTTGTCGATCCTAGTATGCATTCGTTCACTTAATGAAATGACTTCTTCTTTTTTTTTGAAAGGTAACACTACCAGGGATTGAACCCTGGATCACTCACACATGCTGCACTTAATGAAATGGCTTGTTTGTTCAAGCAATGACTAAAATGGAATTCCTGTCTGAAGGAAAGACTTGGGTTGGGCACTCATTGTCAAGGTCTGGAAACAAATCTACTTTCATTTTTCAAAGAATAACCAAATTACTCCCAGCTATGGAGAGATGAGCAAGAACTTCAGACATTTTGAAGATGCAGCAGAATGGAGATGTAGCATATGTAGTAGCTAGATCTTTAAGCTTTGCTTGCTCGTTGCCATGTTATCTTGCATTTCAAAATGAACGTGGGCTCCAGTCATCACCCATGCAATCGAATGAATCTAATTTGGAGACTGCAGAAGACGCTTCCTTGTGCAGGAGTTTGTTAGGAAGGTCTAGCTTCACGTCCTTCTCATACAAGAACCAAAAGTTCGAGAATTATGGGGAATGAAGTATACGCATGGCCATTCTCCCTTCACAAGGTAGGTCGGGAGGATGGATTACGATTTGGAATACCGATGTTGTTGATATGATTGCGGAATAAATGGGCAAATTCTCCATTTCAAACAAAAATCCATTTGAAGGACAGTGGATTTCAATGGTCCCTCTCTAATGTATATGGCCCACTGATCCTACCGAAAAGGAAGCATTTTGGGAAGAACCCAGTTCTATTCCCATCATGATGAAAGATAGATTGGAGAATATGGTGATTTCAACAATTTGATTCTCTTTCAAACGCCATTCTCATGGTGGGTGATGAAATTCTAGAAGGTCAAGAGGATATTGAATGGGAAATGAGTAGTGACTGACTTCTTTTGGTGTTCAAACTCAAAAGGAAAGGTTGATAAACCTCTTATGGATGACACCTATTTCAATCCTATCCCCACTTATACAGTATCATGGTTGGAAAGAGATTTTGAGGTGGAGGTGAAAGGGCTAGTCATGGAGATGAAAGGAGAAAAGGCACCACAATCCAATGGTTTTTCAATGGCATTCTATCAAGACTGCTAGGAGGTGAACCAAGGAGATCTCATGGAGGTACTTAAGGAGTTCCATGAGAGAGGCCATTTTCATGAAGGTGCAAATGCAATTTTTATTATGCATATTATCCCTATGCCCACTCAATCACAAGTCCAGTTTCATCAGGAAATGCCACCTTCCACAAGTTCAACTTACCTTAAATGCCCTATTGTTGCATCCAAACCACACCAAATCAATTTCAGTAAAAATGCCATCACGGGAATTGGCATTTCCGATGAGGAAGCAAGCATCCTTGCCAAACTCTAGGTTATAGAGCTTTCTCACTCCCTCAATCAGGGCAAATCTGAAATCCTTGGCCACTTGGGACCCTGCGATTGAACATTTTAAGAAGAAATTATCAGCATTGAAGCATTCATATATTCCTGTGGAGGAAGAATAATGCTCATCTACTTCATGTATTATTCATCATTGTTCAAACCCCCTCCAAAGTGGGAAGCAAACTTGAGAAAATCCAAAGAGACTTCCTGTGGAAAGGCGATGAGGAAAGCCACAAATACCATGCAGTTAATTGGGAGGAAGTCCAAAGGCAGAAAGAAGAAGGGGGCCTTGGCTTGGGTGGAATCAAGGAAAGGACTGGACTCTCCTTGGTAATGGTGGTGAAGATTCAGAAGTGCTAAAACGGCCTTTTGATGAAGAGTAATCGCATCAAAGTACGTGGTTGGCCTCCATTAACAGCTACAAGGGGGAATAAATCCTTTGCTTGGCAAGCAATAGCAATGTTTGACATCTTCAAGAGTAGACAAATCTTCAAAGGAGTTCAGTTCAAAGTGGGCCAAGGTGATAGTGTGGTTCTAGGAAGATCTATGGATGAAGAGAACTCTTTAGCTGTGATGTTTCCAAGGCCCCATTTCTTGCTACATGAAATATGCTTATAAAAGATGCTTATGAATTATGATCTTGTAGACAGTAAACTTGTCTGGAATCTCCAATTCCAATCAAAACTTTGGGATTTTGAAATTTCCATGGTTTTGGAATTATTGGATCTCCTTAATGGGGTAGCTTTACCTTTAAAGAAGACACTTGATGGTGGACCCCCTATCCTAAAGGTTGTTTTTTGTCCAAGAATTCTCTAAAGGCTGTGTCTAGCGGTATCTCCTAAGCCTCTTTAGGTGAAAGTCTGTGGCACATATGCTCTACCTCAAGTGGAGGCATTTTCTTAGGCACCTACAGACAACAAGATTCTCACAATTGACAATTTAAGAAAGAGAAAGTGCCCGCATCCAAATATGTACTTAATGTGCTTTAATGAGGAAGAATTGGTAGATTATCTCTTTCTTCATTGCTTTGTAGCCTCTATATGGTCCTCCTTTCACCTATTTGAAATCAATTGGATTCTTCGTGGCTCTATGTCAAATCTCATGACTGGTTGGAATCGTGGACCATCCAAATCTAGAAGAAAAAATTTATGGAGGATGTTCCAGCTAGCAATTATGTGGAGTATATGGAAAGAAAGAAATGGTAGGATATTTGAGTCTAAGCAATCACGTATCGGAAGTGATTGAAAACACAATAGGGTCATTGGTTAATCAGGACCATCTGTCCAAGAATTTTAAGGAGACTTCAAAATCCAACCTCCTTTGTAATTGGAGATTACTCATTGACAACTTTTGGAAGCCTACTCCAGCTAATGCCGATTGGAATGTCCCTCCTCCAGGAAAATGGAAGCTTAACAATGATGGTATTTCCAAAGGAAATCTGAGGGTGCCTGGGATGGGAGAGGTTTTGAAAGAGGAACATTGTATCATTGAACTTTCCTTATCCAGCCCAACCAACAACAGAAACTCAATAGGGCAGAATCATTGACCATCAAGACCGGGAACACAATTTTATTGATTGTATTGGTCGCTCAGGAGTTTTGGAGGGAAATTCTTCCAATACAATTGCTTGGCCATTCAGAAAATATGATCCTCCTTGGGAGTTAGCATTTTATGTCCAACTCCATTAGGCTTCAATCTTGTTTAATGGACATTTCTTTCATCCTTGCTCATAAGGAGGCCAGATGTATTATGGATTCTTCTAAGGATTAAGGAGCCCTTAGGCCCTCATTTGTATGGACCGCTCTTTTGCATTGCCTTAATGGAACTGTGTATTTTCTAGCCCTTTGGGTTAATAAAACTAGGGAGTATGGCACGTGCAACACATATGGAATGAGGGGATAGAGAGAAAATAGGGAGAGATTGGGATGGGAAAGAAAATAGGAGAAAGAAGTTGAGGGAAAGGTAGGGGCTATTCGGAAGTGTGTGCTGCACAAAGAGAACAATAGAAGGGAATGGTGGGTGACTCATCCGCATTGTTTCCCTTATTGTGGCCCACTTTAGTCCCTGATTCACCTTATTTTTGGGCTGACATCCTAACTTGAGTAAACATAACAAACGTAAAGAGTGAATGTCACGCTGTCATCAGAGTGGGCCCCACAAAGCCTTTGTCACGTGGTCTCCCTAATTAAATGTGCCGTGCTCATGCAAAATACACACACGGTGCAAGTTATGCACATTAAAAGAAGTGATAGAAGGCCGGTGCAATCTATGCCATTCGTTGTTCCATAAATCAAACGTCCCCTGCCAAGCAGCTAATTCTTTATGAAGTGTTTGCCCTCTTCTAACCAATGTTGCGAAGACCAATTGCAACGGCAAAAATGTCCAGAGCTATTGGCATCATAGATAGTAGAGGCTTTTGTTGCACATCAAAAAGAAAAGGGTAGTCTAATGAAAAAGGGTTGCTTTTCCATGCCGGTATCTTGGTGAATGATTATGCAATGAAAACCGACTTTGATACAGTAACCAGTTCAAATTCAAATGAACATAAAACTACCTAACAAAACTAACATCCACATAAATCAATAGTGAAAGGCAGAACAGAAGAAGCCATGGATTGAAAACAAAACATAGGATAAAAAAGATAAGATAATCGCATACATATCACAGTTCTGATAGCACAAAGCTTGTAACACGTACAAGTCGTGTTGCCTCTATCCTCTGAAGTTATTCAAGACACGAAACAAAACACTCTCTTACTATACTATCAGTGCTAACTCAAGAGTCACCTGTATATGTCCCTCCAAAATAGCCAAAAGAAGTTCAGAAGAAAGCTCTACTTCCATAAAACACTCTCGAGCCAGTGCCCTTCGCTGCCTGTAATTTCTGATCGGAACTCGACTTGCCATTCTCTGAATTGGCATTGCCGTTCTCAATGTCCATTGGAAGCTTCATTTTTGCCAATGATTCTGTAAATTGCTGCATGCTTTTCATGTACATATCAATAATCTCCTGCTGCACAACCGATTGCTCCGGCTCCACCTTCATATTGAGAACGGATTGGGCGAACGTGTTGTTTGGCGGCCCACTAGATGAATCAGCCTCCCCCTCTGCAACATCCGTGCTCTTTACCTCCTGAGGTGAAACATTGTCTTCATTCAGAGATTTAGAAGCTCCCAAAGGACCAGAGACCGATTGAGAAGTTGCAGGAATGGAAGCAGCCGGAGATCCATTTGTAGAAACACTGCTCGGAGGAGTATCACTTTTCAAAGCTTCAACGGAATCAAGACTACCTGTCGAGAAGCTTTCCACAGCATGGACTCCAATTTCCGAACTCAGCTGATTATCATTATCCGAAGTGGCTAAGCTCTCAGAGCCTTGGGAATCCAAATTGGCACACTGAATCTCAAAATACTCCGAGACCATGAGCTGATTCTCATTCACCATCTTCAAATCTGGGAACTCGATCTTAGTGTATTCACTTGGGAGTGAACTGTTCTCCACTTCGGAATCAAGTATGGTAGTGTCCTGGCCCACCGAAGACTTTGGTGCAGAAATAGCCAAGACATCTGGCGAAGACCCGTTATAGGAAAGGGACAACTGGACGAAACCCGCTGGGGAATGGAAAAGATCAGTCGAAGACAATGAGAATTCTTGCACCAATTTCCCGTTCCCGACAAGCACATCGGATAAAGGCACCAACGCAAACCCAAGCAACTGATCTTCAAGATAGTTTTTCACCCTACTCAGCATCCATACCTCACATTTGAGCGATGACTCAATCGTTCGGACATTGAGCCTAAGGTTCTCATTGAAGACGGGATTCTTCCCACCCCCATTGACGATTTGGGTTGAGACAGTGACTTCCGGATCACTTGTGAGGCAAAGCTTGGCATAAACATCTTGCTTATGATAAATGCAGATGTTGTGGATATCTCGAGCTTGATGTATGAAAATCTCGAGAATGCCGATGAAACCATCTGAATTTTCATCCACTGGTTCCTTCTGATGGACACGCATTCTGGAAGAGAAACTGTTAGAGAATTCTGACCTTGGCGTTTCTGATTCAGCAACAACAGATGAGTTTGTAAAGGACGGCGAGAATGAGCGGTGGGAATCCATTATCAGAACCAGAGGGAATCACCTGTTGATCAAATGAACAAGAGTTATGGAAAAACTAAAAAAGAAGGATGGAAATTGCAAACTGATTACTGAAAGCAAAACCCAAAAATGCACAAACTACACCCCATATGCTAAAGCTGAGGATAGACAGAGCCCTCAAACTACTAGAAGTTACACTGAGATTTTTACAGAATAGTCCTTGAAAACCATAATAAAGATACAAAATTCAGCTAATACTGCAACTGCAAATTGATTCTTCAGACCAAAAACTCAAATTTCAGAACCCAGACTTGGAAATAGAAAAGGATATTTTAAGACCTAAAAAGAGCGGAAATTTCAAATCCAAAACTCCCCCAACTTAGAATTACAGAGATTCTTCAAAACCCAAGAACTGAAAATTCAAAAATAAGTCTCCTGAATGAATGGTAAAACCCCAAATTCAAAAAATAGGACTGCTGACAGATTCGAAACACCCAAAAAGAAAAAGAAAACCAAAGATTAAAAGTACAAACCCCAAAACTCCATATACAAAAATAAGACCCTTGAAAGATTTTAAACCCAACCCCCCACCCCCCACCAAAAAAAAAAAAAAAAACAAAAACAAAACAAAACAAAACAGAATCTTAAAACCTAAAATCCAAAAGACTATCTAAAGAATCTTAAAACCCAACAAATAATAATAATAATAATAAATAAATAAAATTTTAAAAATCCCAAATCCCACAGCTAAACAGAAAACTAAAAACCAAAAGAAAAAGCTCAAAATCCAAAAAGAAGACTACTGAAAGATTTTGAAACCAGAAAAACGAAAAAAAAAAATAAGAAGAAGAAGAAATAAGACTACTGAAAGACTCTTAACCCCCCACAAGAGAAATGAGAAAAAAAAAACCTAAATCCTAAACCCAAAGTAAAAGTACAAACAGGTAACTAAAACCCACAAACCCAAAACTCAAAATCCAAACACAAGATTACTAAAAGATTCTTAAACCCCCAAGAAAAGAAAACAAATCCAAAGCAAAAAAAAAAAAACACAAAATTCAAACCACAAATCCTTGATTTTGAGATAGATTCTTGCGACCCAACAAACCTTACAAACTACAGATGGATTCACAACACCCAGATTCCAAAGCTCAAGACCCCAACAACAGTTACAGCAGCAAGCATCAACAGACACCAGATAAAGCTACAGACAAACAGACAGACACAGAGAGAGATAGAGAAAGAAAGAGAGAGAATCAATACCAGAATCCAAGGAGTAAAACAGGGACAGAATATCACAGTAACTTTGATTTTCTCACACAATTTTAAGCAATTTCTGTGGATTTTGAAAGGGTGCCCCATAGAGGACGAAAATTCAAGAAAGCTATAAAAGAGAAAAACTTTGATACTCTTGCAGACTGTGATGGATGATACACAGTCACTTCGAATTTCCATGTGTAAAACTCAATTAATCAAATTAAACCGTCCAAATTATGTATAATATCTTAGATGTAACATGAACACAAATCTACGAAAATTTTATTTATTTAACTATAAGATTAGTGGACATTTATTGGACGGTTCGAGATGCAAGATATGCCGTAGTCCTATCTACAAAAACAAGTTTCGACGAATCAGCGGCTAAGATAGTAGAACCAGTATGGTTTTTGGAGAGTAACTAGCGTAAGCTCGCTCCTCAATTGGCACGGTTTTAATTTTCTTAATACATGCCACGTATATCATTTTGAAGTGACTTGTATATCAAGGTCATACGCCGACCGAGTATGAAATAATTACACCAGTAGATAAAGCATTCAATAGGAAAAATACTTTGATGCCCAAGCAGAGCATGGAGTTTTATAGTCGTCCAGGCAGGTATGGAACACGGGTTTAAATAGAATGAAATGACTTTAGCGATGAAAGTAACATGAATTAACTACGAAAGCCTTCACATAAATCCCTATGCTCGGAAGTTGGGTGGCGCCTAACATTATGTTTTATAATAAATGTACCTGATCTATCCATTTTTCCAACTCATTTTAAAGAACGCAACAAGAAAGTAGATCTAAAACCTAAAAAGCCACATTGATTTATTTTTTTTGAATTAGCTTATTAGTACACACCTATGTTAGTACACACACTCCATGTTAGCCACCCCCCTAGGGATCGTTACCAAGACCTCAAGTGTTGAAATACGGTATATCCACTCAATCCACCGGTTGATCTATGATCTGGGTATTGAAAAAATAAAAAGTTTAAAAGGCCACATGAGAAGGGAAAGTGAAAAATTAAACATCCACTGTTGAAATCTTCCCGAAGTCTATCTTAATGTTTAAATGCCATCAAAAGATCATTCCCACATGCATGAATTTATTTAAAAAAATAAAAAAATAAAAAATTAGCTTAATATAATTTTTTAACTATCAAACAAATGTTTCCGTTATTCAATCATGCTGTTTCCACATGCATCTTAATATTTACATGCCATTGAAAAGATCATTCCCACATGTATGGATTTAATTATTTTTTAAAAAAAAAAAACTTAGCTTGATATAAATTTTTAACTATCAAACAAATGTTTCCATTATTCAATCCCTGCTATTTTTTCTCATGTGCCTATGTAAGGTTTAGTTCTAGTAAATTTTCATTTTTTTAAAAATAAGCTGGCAAAATAGAAAATAGATATACAAAATAGATATATAACAAACATTATACTGGACCCACCTAGCTTTAGATGAAATTTACACGGCATCAAATGCAATTCTTTACCACCTAATCCCATGTTCTAGCCTGCCCTCAATCTCACGTCCATTTCATCCCATCACAGACGGCCCACTCAGTGGATGACTTCCACCTTTCATGTGTGTGACATCCAATCTATCTAATAAGTTTTCTACATAATAGGTTATTTTCTATAAAAATCAGCCACACCTATTCATTAGGTGGACCATACTTGTATTTAATTTTTTATCAATAGATAGACATTTTCTATAGTGTGTGGCCTACTTGATGATTGGATAAGACTTATTCTTACACAATGAGATCCTTAACTTAGATAAAGCCATGAGAAGGGTGGGATGTCGCTATCAAGGAAGGGTTGGAAATTATTCGTAAGGTGGGCCATAAATAATGGGCCACCTTGGTTCCACTTGAGCCATTTCGATTTTCAACAAATTAATTCAAATTAAACCGTCCAATAGTATCTTCCACTTTAGATGAATTATTATGTAACTAATTAAATAATTGGCGGATTGTGACATATATACGAAATTTACAATTTTTCAAGTGCATGTGTACGAACCATCATCGTCAGTCAGAGTATCAAATAACTTCTGGTGTGGTTGGAAGGGAATTGTCACGAAGGAGGAGGATAAAAGTGGAAAAATGGAAGGAGTAATGCGAGTGCACTCTATAAGAATACTCGCCTCACTTGTAAAGACGCGGTACGTGTGTGTAATCTGTATCTGTTCATCATGATGACCCAAAGGTTTAGTTTTCATTGTCCAAAATCAGGTCCATTTGTTCACCCTACTGATAAAGCGTGTAAACGTGTGTAAATCAAATTCGAACCGTTGGTCAATTTCTAGGCCTTTATTTGATGATCTTATCCGTCCGATTTTTAAGAAATAATGATATTCATAAATTAGGGAATAGGTATTGTCTGATGAACGGGACGGATGTTACACGTGCACTCCTCATTTCACATATGAGGAGAGCGCACATAAAAAGTGCACTCTCAGCATTTAGCGAAAGGGATTACCAGAAAAGGAGGAAATATAAAATACACCGATCCGTCGCTTTGCACGATGTGCCGGAGCCTTCGAATTGATATGTGGGCCCCAGATCCGATAACCCATGCTAGTCTGTTGCATCTGATTTTATAGGATCATGTAAAAGAATATCATCGTGCTTTAAAATAGAAATGATGACGGTCAACATCCAAATTTAAAAAAACTCCAAATATTAACCAAAAGCATCTTTTTTTATTAGAAATTTTCGGTTTTCGGTCCATCAGTGATGAGAATCAGTAGATCAACGGTCTGGATTACGTAAAAGTGAGTCTCACTTGAATAAATTTGAAGGAATGTATACCATACGAAGCCTGAGGTTGATTATACTATAATTCTGGACGGGTATAAAGTCAACAGAATTTTGGTAGAAATTTAAGTTCTTATCCACATCTGTCGACAAACAGATGGTTTTATACAGTACGTCTGGACGTAAAGCAATAGGATTACGTCGGGACTGTAGCCGTTGGATCTTTGGTCATGGACGGTAATCCAAACTGTTGATCTCACGAAATACATAGCTGGTAGTTGGATGCCTAGAAAATATCAAGATTTTGACGGTCTAAACTTTTATGGATGGTTCAAAAAGTAACTATTGAGATAACGGTCCAGATTCAAAGGAAAAGAGTTAAATTATCAAGATTATTATGGACAGTAACCCCTTTGATAGTGAGGTACACCATATAACGGTTTGGATCATTCAAATATACGCAGATCCAATGGATATATTGCCGACGGTTCCTATAACTGTAAGTAGGGTAGTATTGTAGCAAAGCTCGACAAACCGCCCACCTACGGTCTGAAAATGCACTCGTACGATTATAATAATCAGGTATGCTAACCTACCAGCGTCCGGGGGCAGCTCATCTAGAACGTCTACACGTGTCGTAGGGTGGATATCTGTCCATCAATGAGGTGGGCCCCACGGTGTGGGTGCCCTGGAGCAAAGGGCAGGAAGCCGATTCAAACGGGCTTTTGAAGTTGTTGCGGTGGAAGCATTTACGGAACAAATTTGAAGTTTTGCAGTGAAATTATTTGTTGAGAAATTTACGACTGTACGACCCATTTGTAGCCCATTTACGAGACGAAGCCCACCTCATTTTACCTTGCAAGAATTAACCCAACTGTACGGACGCCTTCCCAAAGGTCGAAAACGCCCCTGCCTTTTCCTTCAAGCGGATCGGCCGGTTTTCGAAGACGAGCGCTGACGCTGTTCGAACTGCGAGTTATACGAACGGTTCAAAAGAGACTAACATTACATAAGTTGACAGTTATGTATTTATTATATTCATAATGTTTATTCATATTTTGAGATTATTTTTGAACATTATTATAAAAAAAAAAAAAAATTATATCGAAAGATCAACTGGATCACACTATAAAGAGCAGAAGGAAAATTGATTTTCACTATTAAAAATTTTGTAGGGTCGACCATAGCATTTATTTTCCATCCAATCTATTCATAAGGTCACAAAGACGTTGATGCAAAGTAAAAACAAATTTCATAATGATCGAAAACATCTGTGACCTCTAAAAGAGTTTTAACAGTAAACTTTCAAAGCAGAATGGTAATAGCATATGCTACGGTCAGATCTATAGCTACGGATTATAACTGTAGTCATAGACGGCATAATCTATAGCCATAGAAGAGTGTCCGGGGTAGGCCCACCAAACTAGCGGCTATTGAGGGTCAAATATTGCATATTAAACCCCATTTAATATCTGAATTTACGAACATAATGCTGTCTAATAACCTGTTTTTATCGTGTTTATGTTACAAGGTGATTTTAAGAGCATGGACTGAAAAGGATACTAAAAGTATAGATTTAATACTCAGGCATCACCAAGGCATTATACGAGACTTCATGAGAATAAGATCGAGGATTTACACGCCGGAGATCAGAGAAATTCCAGCCGTTCACCTTCAAATGGTCCGAAATTGGTGTAGAATGCAAGATCGTATAATTCTCGCCATCTGATTGACTCAAAACTCCATACATGGTCTTAAGACCATAAATTAACCGTACATGTTAAATTTCAGCCATTGAATCCCTCTGGAAGTGGCCCAATGGACAGATCAGCATATAAAACAGCGATGTGGGGCCCACATGATATCTAGATCTGCTTCACTTTTGGTCTCAACGTCTAAAATGATACTATAAAATGGAAGGACGGATTGGATTTCTCACGCACATCAATATGGGACCCACTTTGCATGAGTGGGCATGCACATAGATTGTGCATTCGAGGTGCACCGAGCCACTAAAAAGTATTCAGCTTGCATTGACCGTAACCTTCCTGGCCAGTTTCAAATTGGTTGCGAAACAACGAAACAGGGACTTGCGGCCTTTCATTGTGGGCCACCATTGTTGTTCAACAGTCCGATCCGGACCGTCCATTAGAATCCTACACACACACTCATTAAGACCTAAGTGAGAAATTTTCAAGAAGCAACTAAGATCAGGTTTCAGCTCTTCAAACGGAAGATGGACATTAGAAGCACAAGTTTCGTGGGCCACGTCGAATTCAAGCCAGAACACGTCATTTTCGATTGGTTTTTCGAGGGGAGTTCAATGAACGGTATGGATTTCTCGTTTGATGATGATCAGGGGCCCCACCAACACCTCAGCAGAAGAAGATCCGCGGCTCTATTTTTCCAGCCGGACGCTGCCCGGTTTTGCTGGCCATTACATGATCATGAAGGTGATCGGATCAATGATCTGAACCGTTTAAGTGGAGCCCAGGCCTGGCATGACCTCAACCATGAAGTCAGAATCAACAACTGTGTTGATCTCGCACCAAAAATTCACTCCAAACGCAGCTATGTCACAGGCTTTCGTGTGCAATCCGGTTTTGGCTGTGAAAAAAATATAATAATAACTTGCGTAAACTACAACCGACTCCAGCCATCCACCTTCTTCACTGCTTATAAGAGAGAGAGAACGTGAGAGGGGGGAGGGAATTTTTTCGAGGGATGGAATCTCGACTTGGGGTTAGACGTGAAGTCAGAGACAGGAGATAGGTTCCTTTAGAGTTGTTTTATTTTATTTTTATTCTTATGTGTTTTAGCCTAATCATGTTGGGTTAAACCTCTTAGCTAGGGCTAAGAGGTGAAGCTTGTAGCGTGATGGGAGATTTGTTGCTTGTGCAATTTATTTAAGACTAAATGATGTTGATTTTAGTTTAATTCTAAGAGAATGTTTTTAGTTTTTAATGGTCTGTTATGACTGAAATTATAATGGGTCTTCAATAGCTTTGGGTATGTTCCTTCTCTTTTACGTTTATGACGTCAGGAAGCCCTGTTGTTCACCATAGTCTCCTGGGCATAGTCGGATAACGGTACCCTTCCTAACCTTCATACACTGATTGATTGGTTGGTAATTAGTTTAATTTTATTGTTTACTTTGTCTCCTTAGCATGGTTTGGTCATGGAATCCATTCTAATTCATATACCTTTCATCTCTTTAAAACTATATCAAGTAAGTTCAGTTTAAATTTCATGATTCTTGAAGCAGGCATAAGATCTCTCTGATCTCTACAAATGGATCCTCTGAATCTCTAGTTTCCTATTTCTGAATTTTCTTAAGTTTTAGATTAATTATTCCACAATTGCTAAATGATTTAGAATTCATCTTAGTCTAGTTCTAGTTCTACTTAGTTTTAGATAACATACAAGTTTCAGTCCCTTGAGATTCGACCTCGATCTTACCGAGTTTATTACTACATCGCAACCATGCACTTGGGGAGTGAACAAGTTTTTGGCGTCGTTGCTGGAGACTGACGGTTATGCTTTTCTGAAATTAATTGGTTTTAGAATTCGATTAAGATTAGGGTCGTACTAACTTTACTTTTAGACTTTTCTTTTTATTTGATTTTCAGAACTAACTTTCCTGTTTTATAGGGTTGTTGGTAGACTTTTTAATTTGGTAATTTCTTCCTAGTTTTTCTGTTTTTCTAAATTTTCTAATTCTAAGATTCCTCTTATTTTTAGAATCTAATATACTTTCTGATTATATGTTCAGAACATTATTTTAGAAACTTTCTACTTTTAGAAACTAATATATTTTATTTTATTTTTCAGGTTTTAACTTAGGAATCTCTAATCGGGTAACTTCTTTCTAACTTCTCCTCCTCTTACTTTCCACATTCCTGTAGGATCTTTTCTTTTATTTTTCTTAGGATTAAATTTAGATTAAGGGGTTCATCATGTATATGCACGAGTGACAACGTCAGTATGCTGAGAAAAATAACCTATTTTTGGATGATGATAATATAAATCAACCTATGTCTCAAAACCTTTCTGAAACTATCATTGAGAACCGATCAAAATATAAAGATCCACTGGTTAATAAGTCCTTACGTGATTATATGTAGGAGAACAATTACACCCCATGAATTAATAAAAACAGTGCACAAGTGTTGTGATTATCATAACTATGGTTGTGAGAATTATTATCACCCATCCGATAAAAAGAAAACAATGTGTGATTGTATCATGAGTGATAATAAGTATTACCAACCAGCAGATTCTCCCACCTATAATTAGTATGACTATAACCAGTGAAAATATCAAAATTGGGAAAATGAACCAATAACATGTTATAATGATTATTCTCTTAGATCCCCTATCTTTGAGATTTAACCAGAAACGATCGAAGAGGATTCATATCAGCGTAGTATTTTTTCAGCTTGTCTTGAGGAAATGAGAAAAGTAATGGAAACAATGGAAACACTCAATTCGCACCTCGGAAGGATAGAGGAAGCTTGCTCATTACAACCACAACCCAATCCAGAAATACAATACGAGGAAAGTGATCCGCACTCACTTTTGAAGAAATCTGAAATTTCGAATGAGGAGTTGGATTCCATTAATAAGCATACGGTTCAATTTCTTGATGAGTCAATCTCGATGACTGTTCAAAAGAAAGATGAAGATACATGAGTGTTTTTTAAATACATTGATGATGACACACCTTCTTTACATGACACACAAGATTTCAATGATGAGGTAGAGGTTAGTTTATTCGAACCTCAACCGAATTTAGGAATAGAATATGAGGAAGGTGATCCCATCCTAAATGTGCATTGCACTGAACTAGAATATGATGAATGTTGGGACAGCGATCCTGAATGTGCAACCACAGTTCCCCTGGAATCCATCTGAAGCTTAGTCCAGGTCAACGATCAAGACATACACGAAATGGTCGGTCATAATGAGCCACTCCCCTCACTTGACATGTCTGATTTAAAGGTGGAGGATGAGCCCCTTACAACTGACTCTTCTAACTCTTGTGAGACATGTTTAGACCACTCCCCTGAATTGAATGATGATATGATTCGGAAGAAGGAGGAGTTGCCCGCTACGACTCTGGAATTTGAAACCGCTCAGTTGAGGCTACCATCTGAGCTGGAATCATTTGACAATTCAACGCCTCAATTGAGTAATTTCAATGAACATAGTGATCACATCAATGCTTTACTTATTGATCTTCAATCTGTCTATGCAAGACTGGAGCAAGAGAGCGTACCTCCATCCACTTTCAAGGACGATGGATTCTTTTAGCAGATCATCGCGAGATCTAATATGAAAAATAAGTCACACTCAGCTGAATTTCCCAACTCTTGCGATTTGTCACGCCCCAAACCCGAAAATCGAATTCACATGAATCCCGATTGCCGAATCCGGTGCCGACTGCCTTCGTAGTGCCCCATTCTCGGCTCCTGACAATCAAATGCCAGATTCTGATCCTGGGATCCTACAAGGAGGATTTTCAGAATGATTTTTTTTTTTTTTTTTGTAATGGAGCATAACCACAAGTATAACCAAGTCACAAAACAACATCACCACATATCCACTATATCAAAATCTTTTAAGTACAGTGCAGAAAAGGAAATACAAGATGATCAAAAGCTCCAAAATGGTCTGATACACACTCCTGCCTTAGCGCTGCTGCTGTCCAACACTACCTGCACACAACGGTCATGCATAAGCTTACAAAAGCTTAGAGGGTGGTGTAAGTGTATGCGTAAGGCAAATGCCAAGTGTACAGTATCAGAGTAGTGCGAAAGTATGCGGTAAGTCCATGAATACAATCAACCATACCAAGGCTATGTAATGCAAGGCATGATGCGAAATATGAATGCCATCGGCCATACCGATGCAATGCAAGGCCTACATAACTGAATGTCATATGCGAAATGTAATCCAAACAAGTTGGTACTCATCAAGTACATATATCAGTACAGTTCCTCTCTGGATATCACTGGGGTCTAATATACTTTGCATTGACTGCCACCTCCCTAACTGCACAGTCAAGCAAGTGGAATAGACGTTACTATCCGCCTGACCAGTAGTCTGCCAATACCTACCCGGCTCGTCGATAACGGATTCATTTGTGAGCTGGTCAAACTCAGCCTAGCTTATAGCCCCCTCACTTAGGCGGATAAGGCCATACCCCCTTCCAACCGACCACGATACAGTGGGAGACGCGGCCTACTGGTATTCGGCACTCGGGCGCTCGTGTATCCACTCGGTCTAGAAGTTGGAGCATCTCCTGGTACCAAAAAAGTTCTGTGACTTTCACCCAAGGACATCCTAAGTGCCCACAATGCTAGAATCAAGTATTTTAGGTATCCAATACGGTCATCCACGATGTACCTGTAGAGCCACGACCCTGATGTCGCTAGGGCGTGCAGTGATCAAGTCACACGCATGCGAGATGCATGAATCACGCCGTCAAATCATGCAGAAATCCAGCACGTATTGCGCGATCATGTGGGGCACTCCGTCTCATAACGAGTCCCATAAGTGGTCTGCCCAATGGCATATGCTATGATCAGTCACTACTCAAATGAAGCATACATATGATGCGTATGGGCATGAGTCATGGGCTTATACTAAGCATGTTATAAAGCGACGAATAGTAACGAGTATGTGCCTATCAATGGACCCTAAAGAGAGTTACAATGCGGACATTTAACCAATATTGCACATACAATGTGGACGTCAAACCAACATTGTTCCCTAGGCATGACCCCCCATAAATATCATTACATGAACTATGAGAAACGTACATTGCAATGGACCCTAAGGACATCCATTGGGTCTCGATCCATAGGCCATAGATACATCAAATGGGCTAAATTACATGAGCCTTACATTCATCAAACGGATGCATTAATGAGCCTTATGTACATTGCAATGGTCCATGACCCATGGGCCATGAAATACATCAAAGTGGGCCTACACACATGAGCTTTAAATATATCAAATGGGCCACTCCATTTGCGTCCCATGCACATCAAATGGGCTTGATCCCATGGGCTTTAATATGTATCAAATGGGCTTGAATCCCGTGGGCCTTATATAGAATAAGTGGGCCAGATCTCATGGGCATTGCATATGTCAAATGGGCCGAAACCAATGGGCATTACATATGCCAAATGGGCTTAATCCCATGGGCATTACATATGTTAAATGGGCTTAATCCCATAGCCTTAGATGTGCACCAAGGTGGGCCTAAATGAATGGCCATAAATGGATCAACAAGGGCCCTATATACATACCAAAGTGGGCCCATTTGAACCATAGATCTGCCTCATTTTTAGCTAAAGAAATGAGTTTTCAACATGGATAGATGGTGAGATGCAACACATGCATCATGGTGAGGGGTGGGTCCACATAGAGGCCCACCATCATACATATATATATATATATAATAAAATATATACAATATTATATATAATATATATATATATATATATATATATATATATACACACACACACATCATGTGGATAGAGTGGATAGAACCCATAAATCAAGGTGGGTCCCACTGTCCAAAATAGTGGACAACAGGGATAAACACATACATTATAGTGGGCCCACCGTCTGCTGGACGGTGGAGATACAACACATACATCAGCTGAACTCCACCGTCCTCCTGGACGGTGGAGGTACAACACATTCATCACTGTGGGCTCCCCACATGGGGCCCACCATAATGTTTATAATCCATCCAACCCATTGATAAGGTCACAGAGACCTGGGTGAGGATGAAAAAAAAATTTCAGCTTGATCCAAAATTTCTGTGGCCCCCAGAAAGGATTTCATTGGTAGGCGTTTAATCATACTGTTTTTAATGGTGTGAGCCACCAGAGGTCTGGATCATCCTGATTTTTGGAGGGGACCCACCTCAGAGGGTGGTCCACCTCATGGATGGCGTGGATACAAAATATACATCATGTGGGGCCCACGGCAGGGGCTGTGGGCTGCCTAGCGTCCGCCCGCCAGCAAGCTGCAGGCGCTGCCTGCTCCGTTGACAACAGCAGTAACAGCTGCTGTTGTTGTTTTATTTTTATTTTTTTTGAAAAAATTATTTTTCTAAGGTTTTTCCCATGTGGGGCCCACGTCTGAAGAATCCACTCCTGCCATTGGATTCCACAGCCCACAAAAAATCTAACGAGTCCAATATTGGGCCTCTTTCATCGTGTAAAAAGAAATCTGGAAAGATTTCAATGGTATTGATGTTATTTTTAACACCATGGCCCACTAGAAAGTTGGATCCGCTTCATATTTTGGCTCAACGCCTAAAATAATATGAAGAAAGGGATGGACAGCATGGATTGAATATATACATTAAGGTGGGCCCTAAACAAATAGCCCATCCCCTAGGCTTGAAATCAAGCCCCTAATTGTGTTTTCCTTCCAGCGACGTCCAGCGCTTGGACGTTTTTTTTTTTTTTTTTGGGGCTTTATCAAATACATTCAAGGTGGGCCCTGTTTAGGTGGGCCACCCCAATGGATGTACATTTAAGATGGGCCCTACTCATGGAGGGCTTGGATAAAATACATATTTCATGGTGGGGCTCATTCAAGTGGGCCACATGATCTCATCAACATACAAGAAAATGAATAAAAATGAGAGAGAGAGAGAGAGAGAGAGAGTAAAGGAGTGGGACACGCGTGATGGAGGGACCCCGACACTATGAGCCCTCCGTTTCAACCATCCAAACATACATCAATGGGTCTCATTGCATATGGGTCATTCAAACAAAAGATCAACAGTGGAGATCCCTCTCCATCCAAAATGAACGGTCTATATGACCTCTTATTGCAAGAAAAGTAAACATCATGATGGGGTCCATGGAGAATGGCCCCATCATGGAATGATTTGATGATCAAGATGGGTCATTGGCCACATCTTAAGGTCCCAAGTGAGATCCAAACCATTGATCGGTTGGCCTCACTTGGCCCTTTTAAAAACATAAAAATTAGACTATGGAGGCACCCACCACTTGATCTTCTTGGTCCGTCGGGATGCCGGTCTCCTACAGCTTCACTTTGATGGTGGAGATGGGAAATGGATGGCTAGGATGATGGGTTTTGGGATGGAAAAGTGGGCCACCAAAATCACTATTCTCTCTTAGAAATGCATGGACCTGTGGGCTTCTTGGTTGCATGACAAGTGAGATGAGAAATGAGAAAGGGAGAGAGAGTTTGTAAGAGAGATGTGAGGTGAGTGATGGAGTGATGTGAGTGGTACTTGACATGTAAGGTGGTGTAAGAGAGAGAGAGGGAGAGAGTTGACTTTAGGTAAGGGTGATGTAAGAGAGGTATGGTTGCTTGTACTTGACATAAAGTGATTGATGGGTGATTGATTGATGGGATTGATTGATGTGATTGATGGGACATGTTGTAGAGATTCTCTTGGGATTGCAAACGCGTGGCGTTTTCTCAAAATAAATGCTGGCTCACATCTCTTAGTCAGGGTATCGGATCAGTACATGAGTCGCGGCGTTAGAACCGCGGCGACGGTGCGGTCGCAATGATACAAGTCTCGGATTAAGCTGACTCAAATGTATAGGATACGACTTACGGTCGTGCGCAAGTCAACTACAGGTCGCGGATTACCGAAATTTGATGAGAAGGATCGCCGGAAGCAATGGAACAGTATGGATTAAGATACGGATCTTACAGGATTGCTTGGCCCATTTTGCAGTTTCAAATGATCCCTTATTAAAAGACAAAGTGGATGCCTTGCGAGACAACATCTCGGTAGTCATCACTGATCGAGAGAATCCTTATTCTGAAATCGTCTCTTTCCCTGATCCTAAACGTCTACCAGTAAAGGAAGAGGAGCTAAAAATTGAACCGAAGTTTAGAGTTTCGGAATGTGTTGAGATTACATCACTTCTTAGGAAGTTTTCTAAACTTTATTTATTTCTAGTCTCTGATTCACCATGCGATACTGACGTTGAAACTTCTTCTGTCATAGGTGAATCGTATATATTACGGATACCTCAAGCAATTCAATGGAAGATTTCTTATGAGATACATAAGTCTCTCTAAAAAGTCATGCTCAAGGGCGCCCAAGCCTATTGCAAAAAGGGCTTCTGGATGATTCTGTTGAGGAACTTACTGAGAAACTTATCAAGATATTGGTCGGAAGAGGAACCTTGCGGCATGATCGATTCAATGTTTGTGGGTAACATTGCTGCAAACCCTCACGAGACTACAACTCGTCCATTAGGGGTAACTTAGGGGTTTAAAGGCTTGTTGCATATGCTAAATGCAATCGAGAGTACCTACGAAAGTGGTATGGGTAGGATTTTATTTTTATTTTTTTTGGATTCTCTCTTGTGCTAACCCACTCTTACATAGATATCTTTGGAAAGTATCTCTCTCGATTCATTATCCAGGTACTATCTTTCCATCACTTTTCCTTTACTTTCGTTGTCTCATATGCATTGCATGTTTATATCTTTTACATTGAGGATAATGTAGATTTTAGGTTGGGGGTGGGAGATTAGGTAACCTAATCAGTCTTTTCTTAGCCTTGAGAAAAAATTGTGAAATTTTTTTTTTCTTGTGAATTCGAGGTGATTTTGACGGATATCTTTGATTTAGATTTTCAAGATACATGATGTTGGTCATATATGACTCTTCAATTCAGTTATCTAGTTGATTTCACAGCTAAGTTCGAACTATTAATCCATGATTAAAAGTTGTAAACATTGATTGAGTCATGATTTCACATGTCACATCTCACTTTCACATTAAGGTTTTAATTTGATATTGAAGGGTTAATTTGGTAATCACTAAGCATATAAGGAACCAGCATGAAAATTTGTCTGCCAGGATCGATATGAAAAAAATAAGGAAGGAAGAAGATATCTTTGGAAAGATTTGGGCAAATAATCTTCACCATAGGTTTGCTCCCTATAGGGGTAGATTTAATTCCCCATGGATGATATGAAAAAAAGGGTTGGGTGTACAGTCTTCACCATAGGTTTGCTCCCTATAGGTGAGGATTTGATTCCCCTTCTTGGCATTACTTTTACAGGAAAAATCAAAGGCTGAAAAAAAAAAAGAAAAGAAGAAGAAGAAGAATGATCTATGAGGCACGTTTTAGTTTAGGTTTCGGGTGTCCTGAATGCTCTGCTGGTTACCAATGATATCATGGAATAACGAATTGAATTTTAATGTTGATGAGCTCACTATACACCCATGGAACTCAATGTTTAGAATTATTCTAATTGATAAATTCATACTTTGAACTTGATTATGAGGTTTACTGTGTGCTTGAGTCCAGGAAAAAAATAATTCCCAACATTCATGAATCTTAGATTTCTCGTATCTGAATTGTTTTTCAAAATATCACTCGGTTTCATAGAAATTGCTCTGTAGTTCTCAACTTATTTTTCATATACTTTGCTCGAGACTAGCAAAATGCTAGTTGGGGGTTGTGTTGAGGGTCAAATATTGCATATTAAACCCCAGTTATTACCTGGATTTACGAACATAATGCTGTCTAACGACCTATTTTTATTGTGTTTATGTTGCAACGTGATTTTATGAGCATGGACTGAAAATGATATTAAAAGTACGGATTTAACACTTAGGCATCACCAAGGCATTGTACGAGACTCTATAAGACCAAGATCGAGGATTTACACGACGAAGTTCAGAGAAATTCCAACCGTTCACCTTCAAATGATCCGAAATTGGTGTAGAATGTAAGATCATATGATTCCCGCCATCTGATTGGCTCAAAACTTCATACATGGCCTTAGGACCATAAATTAACCGTACGTGTTAAACTTCAGCCATTGGATCCCTCTAGAAGTAGCTCAATGGACAGATCAGCCCATAAAACAGCGATGTGGGGTCCACCTGATATCTGGATCTGCTTTACTTTTGGTCTTAACATCTAAAATGATACTATAAAATGGATGGATGGATCGGATTTCTCACACACATCCATATGGGACCCACTTTGCATGAGTGGGCGTGCACATAGGTTGTGCATTCGAGGTGCATCGAGCCACTAAAAAGTATTCAGCTTGCATTGACTGCAAGCTTCTTGGCCATTTTCAAATTGGCTGCGAAACAACGGAACAGGGACTTGCGGCCTTTCATTGTGGGCAACCATCGTTGTTCAACGGTCCAATCCGGACCGTCCATTAGAATCCTACACGCCCACTCATTAAGACCTAGGTGAAAATTTTCCAAGAAGTAGCGAAGATCAGGTTTCAGCTCTTCAAACGGAATATGGACAGTAGAAGCACAAGTTCCATGGGTCACGTCGAATTCAAGCCAGGAAACGTCATTTTCGATTGGTTTTTCGAGGGGAGTTCAATGAATGGTATGGATTTCTCGTTCGATGATGATCAGGGGCCCCACTAACACCTCAGTGGAAGAAGATCCGCGGCTCTACTTTTCCCAGCCGAATGCTGCCCGATTTTGTTGGCCATTACATGATCATGAAGGTGATAGGATCAGTGATCTGAACCGTTTAAGTGGAGCCCAGGCCTGGCATGACCTCAACCATGAAGTCAGAATCAACAGATGTGTTGATCTCGCACCACAAATTCACTCCAAACGCAGCTATGTCACAAGCTTTCGTGTGCAATCCGGTTTTGGCTGTGAAAAAGAAAAACAACTTGTGTAAACTACAACCGACTCCAGCCATCCACCTCCTTCACTGCTTATAAGAGAGAGAGAAAGTGAGAGGGGGGAGGGAATTTTTTCGAGGGACGGAATCTTGACTTGGGGTTAGACGTGAAGTCAGAGACAGGAGATAGGTTCCTTTAGAGTTGTTTTATTTTGTTTTTATTCTTATGTGTTTTAGCCTAATCATGTCGGGCTAAACCTCTTACCTAGGGCTAAGAGGTGTAGCTTGTTGCTTGTGCAATTTGTTTAAGACTGAATGATGTTGATTTTAGTTTGATTCTAAGAGAATTTTTTTAGTTTTTAATGGTCTCTTGTGACTGAAATTACAATGGGTCTGCAATGGCTTTGAGCATGTTCCTTCTCTTTTATGTTTATGACGTCAGGAAGCCTTGTTGTTCACCATAGTCTCCTGGGCATGGTCGGATGACGGTACCCTTCCTAACCTTCCTACACTGATTGATTGGTTGGTAATTAGTTTAATTTTGTTGTTTACTTTGTCTCCTGGGCATGGTTTGGTCATGGAATCCATTCTAATTTATATACCTTTCATCTCTTGAAAACTATATCAAGTAAGTTCAGTTTAAATTTCATGATTCTTGAAGCAGGCATAAGATTTCTCTGATCTCTATAAGTGGATCCTCTGAATCCCTAGTTTTCTATCTTTGAAATTTCTTAAGTTTTAAATTAATTATTCCACAATTGCTAATTGATTTAGAATTCATCTTAGTCTAGTTCTAGTTCTACTTAGTTTTAGATAACGTACAAGTTTTAGTCTCTTGGGATTCGACCTCGGTCTTACCGAGTTTATTACCACATCACAACCCTGCACTTGGGGAGTAAATAGCGGCTCCCACGCCAGTTACTGACTTATCTGGGGGGGACATGCCGATCTGATGGCCCCTATGGCTACGGATTATAACCGTAGCCATAGACAGATTGCAGCAGCTACATTCTATGCATTTTTCTTTTTCTTTTTATTTTATTATTTTAATTTTTTTCACATGGAAGACTTTATTCAACCTACAATTTTCTCTAACACATATTTATATAAATATGTATATATAAGCATATAAAAAAATTTTCTCTCTTTTTTTCATTTCTTTCTTCATTCATCTAACAAGAATATCTTCGAAACCAAAATTAGTTACTTGATGTACCCTATATGATTTTGGGGTAGGAGAAGCTACTTTAGCCAACCAACCTGATTATTTTCCAAGATTCCATCAGGTCGATGGTCAAAAATCCATTTCAATCAGTTTGCAATCAATTTCATTCATTTCATTTACTTCGCGATCAATTCCGTGCATTTCACAGTAAATCCAGGCAATTTCCCTTCACTTCATGGCCAATTCAATGCATTTCACGGTCAATTCACTTCACTTCACGGTCATTTCCATGCATTTCACAGTCAATTCGCTTCACTTCACCATCATTTCCATGCATTTCACGGTCATTCTCGACGATTCTGTGTTGATTCACGGTCATTTTCATGCATTTCACGGTCAATTCCCTTCACTTCACAGTCATTTCCATGCATTCATGGTCAATTCGCTTCACTTCAAAGTCATTTTCGTGCATTTCACGATCATTCCCAGCGATTCCGTGTTGATTCACGATCATTTCCCTTCACTTCACGGTCATTTTCATGCATTTCACGGTCATTTCCCTTCACTTCACGGTCATTTCCACGCATTTCACGGTCAATTCACTTCACTTCACCATCATTTTCATGCATTTCACGGTAATTCCTGACAATTTTGTGTTGATTTACGGTCATTTTCATGCATTTCACGGTCATTTCCCTTCACTTCACGGTCATTTCCACACATTTCACGGTCAATTCGCTTCACTTCACCGTCATTTTCATGCATTTCACGGCCATTCCCGGTGATTCCGTGTTGATTCACGGTCATTTCCATGCATTTCACAGTCATTTCCCTTCACTTCACCGTCATTTCCACACATTTCACGGTCAAATCAATTCACTTCACCGTCATTTTCATGCATTTCACGGTCATTCCCGGCGATTCCGTGTTGATTCATGGTCATTTCCATGCATTTCACAGTCAATTCCCTTCACTTCACAGTCATTTCCACGCATTTCATGGTCAATTCGCTTCACTTCACCATCATTTTCATGCATTTCACGGTCATTCCCGGCGATTCCGTGTTGATTCACAATCATTTCCATGCATTTCACCGTCATTTCCGCATTTCACCATCAATTCGCTTCACTTCACTATCATTTTAATGCATTTCACGGTCATTCCCGGCGATTCCTTATTGATTCACGGTCATTTCCATGCATTTCATGGTCATTTCCCTTCACTTCACGGTCATTTTCATCCATTTCATGGTCATTCCCAGTGATTCCGTGTTGATTCACGGTCATTTCCTTGCATTTCACGGTCATTCCCGGCAATTCCGTGTTGATTCACGGTCATTTCGGTGTATTTCACAGTCATGCCCCTTCACTTCACAGTCATTTACGCACATTTCAAGGTCCAATCGCCTTACTTCACGGTCAGTTTCATGCATACTACGGTCATTCCCACCTATTTTGTGTTAATTCAAAGTCATTTCGGCACATTTCACAGTCATTTTTGTGCATTTCACAATCCATTCGACTCACTTCACGGTCATTTCCATGCATATCACAGTCTTTCCTACCTATTCCGTGTTGATTCACGGTCATTTCGGCGCATTTCACGGTCACGCCCCTTCACTTCACAGTCATTTCCACGCATTTCACGGTCCATTCGTCAAGATTCGCGCTCATTTCCATGCATATCACAGTCATTCCCATCGATTCTGTGTTGATTCATGGTCATTTCGACGCATTTCACGGTCATGTCCCTTCACTTCGCGGTATTTACGTGTATTTCAAGGTCCAATCGCCTCACTTCATGGTCAGTCCATGCATACCACGGTCATTCCCGGTGATTCCGTGTTGATTCACGGTCCTTTCGACACATTTCACAGTCATGCCTCTTTACTTCACGGTCATTTCCATGCATTTCACAGTCTAATCGCCTCACTTCATGGTCATTTTTGCATATTCCGTGGTTGTTGTATGATCTGAAGGAACAACAAGCATGGTTACAAATTGCCTCACTTCACCGTAATCGAAGATTCGATATATCGTAAACCATTCGATATATATGCACATACAAATCGAAGTTTAATCGATATATCGAATCTTTGATATATCGACGGAGTATTGATATTATCAAAAATTCGTTTCAGAAGAGTAGTGTGTCTCTAGATAATTGAGGAACATTTTCGATATATTGAAATTTAATCGATATATCGTCTCCTTCAATATATCGAAATGTTGTCGATATTATTGATAATTCCTTTTTAAAAAACATTTTGTCTCTGGACATTTTCTGACAATTTTTGATAAATCGAAATATAGTCGATATATCGACACATGACATCAATTTCAAGGCGATGTATCGTTCCGTTGTAACGATGACTTAGTTCGATAACATCGACTAGAGTTCGATGTTATCGACAATTTAAGCCCGATATAATCGATTAGAGTTTGATAACATCGAAGCATACTTTTATTTTTTCCTTACAAAAAATTTAGTGGATTCTGTTTTTATAATCGAGTGTCCTTCGATTTATCGAAACTATCTCGATATAATCAGAAAATTGTTTTAAAACATTATTTTGTCTCTGGACAATTTTGGACTAATTTCTATATATCGTATGACATTCGATATATCGAAATGCAGCAAATGTTGATATATCTTGTACTATTTGATATATCGAAGGGTAATTTTTACTCTTTTTTTTCTAAACTTTTTATTTTATTTTTCTTTTTTAGGTTAGCTTGTTACTACACACCCATGTTGGTACACACTCCATGTTATCCACCCCCACTACGGATCAATACGAAGACCTCAAATCGTGTAAATGAACATAAGTTCTTTAAAGACTTGTGGACCTTTTTCGATATATTTAATCCTACCTTGTCGCACTCTCTCGTCCATTAACATCTACTGCACCCCCATCTGTATGTAAACTGGGCTCCTTGTTAGGCAGATGGTGGCCCACCTCCTCCACCTGGAATCCTTCACCAAAACATGATGTCGACCATTTATCTTTGAATCGATAGAGTAACATACCCTCCAGTACATTACCATTTCCTTCTGTCCCTTCATGAAAATCAAGACTCTTGATTGGTGGAATAACATACCCTCTAAATCACTACTGTTTCCTCCCCTTTCATGCAAATAGAGATTCTCAGTTGGAAGATGGTGGCCCACCTCCTCCACTTCAGATCCTCCACCAAATGATATTGAAAAATGACGATCGATAAGTTCCATCGTGCTTTTAAGATATCGAACGGTCTCTGAATTAGGCAATTAACTATGAATTGAAGCAAATTGATCGTGAAATGCATGGAAATGACTGTGAAGTGAAGGGAATTGACCGTGAAATGCATGGAAATGACCGTGAATCAACATGGAATTGTTTGGAATGACCGTGAAGTGAAGATATTGGATCGCGAAATGCGCGGAAATGACTATGAAGTGAAGGGGCATGACCATGAAATGCGCTGAAATGACCGTGAATAAACACGAAATAGGCAAGAATGACCGTGATATGCGCTGAAATAACCATGAAGTGAGGAGATTATGCCTCAAAATGCGTGAAAATGACCATGAAGTGAAGGGGCATGACAGTGAAATGCACTAAAATGATTGTGAATCAACACGGAATAGGCAAGAATGACCGTGATATGCATGGAAATGACCGTGAAGTGAGGCAATTGGACCGTGAAATGTGCTGAAATGACTGTGAAGTAAAGGGGCATGACTGTGAAATGCGTCGAAATGACCGTGAATCAACACGGAATAGGCAGGAATGACCGTGGTATGCATGGAAATGACCGTGAAGTAAAGCGATTGGACTGCAAAATATGTGGAAATGACCGTGAAATGCGCCGAAATGACCGTGAATCAACACGGAATAGGCGGGAATGATCGTGATATGCATGGAAATGACCGTGAACTGAGGCAATTGGACCGTGAAATGCGCCAAAATGATCGTGAAGTGAAGGGGCATGACCGTGAAATGCGCCGAAATGATGTGAATCAACACGAAATAGGCGGTAATGACCGTCGTATGCATGGAGATGACCGTGAAGTGAATCGATTGGACCGCGAAATGCGCGGAAATGACCGTGAAGTGAAATGCATGGAAATGACTGTGACGTGAAGGGAATTGACCGTGAAATGCATGGAAATGACTCTGAATCAAAATGGAATAGCTGGGATTGATCGTGAAATGCATGGAATTGATCGCGAAGTAAATGAAATGAATGAAATTGACCAAGAACTGATTGAAATTGACCGCGAAGTGAATGAAATGGATTTTCGACCATAGATCTGATGGAATCTTGAAAAATAACTAGGTTGGCTTGCTAAAGTAGCTTCTCCTACCGCAAAATCATTTAGGGTACGTCAAGTAACTAATTTTGGTTTAGATGATATTCTTGTTAAATAAATAAAGAAATAAATGAAAAAAAGAGAGAAAAATTTTTTATATGCTTATATATACATATTTATATAAATATGTATTAGAGAAAATTGTAGGTAGAATAAAGTTCTCCATGTAAAAAAATAAAAAATAAAAAAGTTGTCATAAACTAGCACAGACTACAGTTATGGCTATGGTTATAACCCATAGCTATTAGTCACATCACCTTCGATACATATCGAATACTCTTCGATAAGTATCGAAAATTGCCGAATTTTTGAGGCAAACTTGCTAGACAGTTCTGGGATTTTTTTAATTAATCGAAAGACCTTTGATACATATTGAAAGACATATTGAAAGACCTTCGATACATATAAAAGGACATATCGAAATGGTAGGGGCTACGACTATGGCTACGATTATAATCCGTAGCTATAGAAAACATCGTAGCCATAAGTTCCTGGTCTATTTATTTTTTATTATTTTATTTTATTTTATTTTATTTTTGGCTGTTGTAATCCCCACAGCTTTTTGTGGGTCCTATTATGAGGTATGTGTTATATCCAAACTTCCCATCTATTTGGAGAACTCCTATTAAGGCTCGACATGAAAAATAAGACAGATCTAGCTATCAAGTAGACCACACTGTAAAAGGCTGTGGAGGATTAAACGTTTACCATTGAAACCCTTTTAGGGGTCATAAAAGTTTTAGATTATTATAAAATTTGTTTTTCCTCTTCATCCAGGTCTTTGTGACCTTATGAATAGATTGGATGGAAAATAAATGTTATGGTGGGCCCTATAAAATTTTTAACTGTGAAAATCAATTTTCCCGTTGCTCTTTGTGGTGTGGTCCAATTGATCTTTGGATATGATTTTTTTTTTTATATAATGCTCCCAAATGATCTCGAAATATGGATGAATGTTGTGGATATAATAAATACGTAACTGTGGGGCCCATGTAACGTTGATATCTTTTGAACCGTTCGTATAACTCGGAGTTTGAGGAGTGTTAGCGCTCGTCTTCGAGCACCACCGATCCGCTTGAAGGAAAAGCAGGGGCATTTTCGACCTTTGGCAAGCCATTCGTACATCTAGGGCTTATTTTTAAAAGGTAAAAAGAAGTGAACCCCCAACCAGCATTTTGCTAGTCCCGAGCAAAATATGCGAAAAATAAGTTGAGAATTATAGGAGAACTTTCTATGAAATCGAGTGAGGTTTTGAACAAAGTACGAGAAATTTAATATTCATGAATGTTAGAAATTGTTTTCTCCTGAGCTCAAGCGCACGGTAGACTTCATAATCAAGTATAAAGCATTAATCCATCAATTAGAAAAATTTTAAACATTGAGATCCATGGATGTATAGTCTAATCTCGGCTTATCATCATTAAGAGATCCAATCGTCAATTTCATGATATCATTGGTAACCAACAAGAAAATTTATGACAACCAAAACCTAATCCAAAACTTGCCTCATAGATTAACCTATTAACTTGTGATTTTTCTGTTCAAAGTAATGCCAAGGAAGGGGAATCAAATCCTCACCTATAGGGAGCAAACCAATGGTGAAGATCGTACACCTGACTCTTTTTAGATATCATTCATGGGGAATTAACTCCACACCTATAGGGAGCAAACCTATGGTGAAGATTAATTATCCAACCTTTCCAATTTTTATACCATGATGGCAAGATATTTCAGGCTGGTTCCTTTCGTGCTTAGTGATTACCAAGTTAATCCTTCGATATGGAACTAAAATCTTAATGTGTAAACAAGACGTGTCCTGAAATCATGATTCAATCAATGTTTACAACTTCTAATCATGGATTAATAATTCACTTAACTATGAAATCTAACAGATACGGAATCCAAGAGTCATAAATCCACCATTATGTACCTTGAAAATCTAAATTAGGGATATCTGTCAAAATCACTTCGAATTTGTAGAAATTTTCAGAAAATTTTTTTTAAAAAAAAATTTCACAATTTTTGCTCAAGACCAAGAAAATACTGATTAGGAAACCTAATCTCCCACCCCCAACCTAAAATCTACATTGTCCTCAATGTAAAAGATATGAGCATGCAATGCACATGGGACAACGAAAGTAAATGAGAAGTGATGGGAAGATAGTACCTGAATAACGAATCAAGAGAGTTTCCAATAGATCACGGCATGGAAGCTTGTCAGCATGAGAGAAAAAGCAAAACAAAAATAACAAAAATAAAATCCTACCTATACCACTTTCGCAGGTGCTCTCGATTGCATTTAGCGTATGCAACAAGCCTTTAAACCCCTAGGTTACCCCTAGAGGACGAGTTGTAGTCTCGTGAGGGTTTGCAGTAATGTTACCCACAAACATTGAACTAACTAACCTATGAAAGCGACTATCCTAAACCTATGAAAGCGATAAACCTACCTATACCTCCATCAGACTACGAGATCAGTCCTAGTAAACAGGAGTAATCAGAGGCATGGTCATGTCCTCTGAATCAAATGTCTCAACAAATGGCTTTAATCGATGTCCATTTACTTTAAACTCCTTGCCATTGTCGGGATCTCTTATCTCGACGGCCCCATGAGGATAAGCAGCGACAACAATGTAAGGGCCGGTCCAATGAGATCGAAGCTTACCCGGAAAGAGATGTAGTCGAGAGTCATACAAGAGGACTTTCTGACCATGCGTGAATGATTTTCGTAGAATATGTTGATCATGAAACGCCTTCATCCTGTCCTTGTAAATTCTCGAGTTCTCATATGCATCATTCCGAATTTCTTCAAGTTCATTCAACTGAAGTTTGCGTAGCGAGCCAGCGTTGTCCAGATTGAAATTCAGATTTTTGATCGCCCAGTATGCTTTATGTTCCAATTCCACAGGCAAGTGACAGGCTTTCCCATAGACAAGTCTAAAGGGAGATGTTCCAATAGGAGTTTTGAAAGCAGTACGGTATGCCCATAAGGCATCGGTCAATCGGATTGACCAGTCCTTACGATCAGGATTAACAGTTTTCTCTAGGATATGTTTGATCTCCCTATTGAAAATCTCAGCTTGTCCACTTGTCTGTGGATGGTATGGGGTGCTCACCTTATGAGAGATACCGTATTTCTTCATTAAGCTCTCAAATGGTCTATTGCAGAAGTGTGAGCCCCCGTCACTAATGATGGCTCGAGGCGTTCCGAACTGCGACAGGATATTTTCTTTTAAAAATTTAATGACCGTGCGATGGTCATTTTTACGGCACGGAATTGCTTCGACCCATTTAGTGACATAGTCTACGGTGAGCAAAATGTACAGATTTCTAAATGATTGGGGGAATGGTCCCATGAAATCGATGCCCCAACAATCAAATGCTTCTATAATAAGGATGGGATTCAAAGGCATCATATTTCGACGGGACAATGCTCCCAATTTTTGACAACGCTCACAAGCTTTGCAAAACTCATGAGTGTCCCTAAACATAGTGGGCCAGTAAAAGCCACATTGTAGAATCTTGACCGTGGTCTTTTTAGCAGAAAAGTGACCACCACAGGCCTGTGAGTGACAGAAGGAGATGACACTCTGATGCTCATCGTCTGGTACACATCTCCTTAAGATTTGGTCTGGGCAATATTTAAACAAATATGGATCATCCCAGAAAAATTTACGCACCTTGGTAAAGAATTTCTTCTTATCTTGTGACGTCCAGTGTGTCGGTATGGCACCTGTAGCAAGATAATTAACAATATCAGCGAACCAAGGTGAATGGGAATCTCTAAACAGTTGTTCATCAGAGAACATGTCATTGATATGGGTCGCCTCAAGGGAATCAGAGGTATTAAGGCGAGAAAGATGATCGGCCACTACATTCTCTACTCCCTTTTTATCTTTGATTTCCAAATCAAATTCTTGGAGTAGAAGGATCCATCGTATCAAGCGGGGCTTAGAATCATTCTTAGAAAGAAGATACTTAAGTGCCGCATGGTTTGTGTAAATGATGATCTTAGATCCGATCAGGTAAGATCTAAATTTGTCCAAAGCGAACACTATGGCTAAGAGTTCCTTTTCCGTAGTCGAGTAGTTCACTTGGGTAGGATTTAGAGTCCTACTTGCGTAGTGAATAACGTAAGGCCGCTTATCTTTTCTCTGGCCTAGAACCGCTCCAAGAGCATAATCAGAGGCGTCGCACATAAGCTCAAAAGGAAGACTCCAGTCGGGTGGCTTCATGATAGGTGCAGTGGTTAACATGCACTTAAGCTTAGTGAAAGCTTCTTGACACTGCTCAGTCCACTCGTATGGTGTGTCCTTTTGAAGAAGATTACATAAAGGACGAGAGAGGAGACTAAAGTCCTTTATGAATCGTCTGTAAAATCCTGCGTGTCCTAAGAAGGATCGCACGTCTCTGATATTCTTGGGTGGAGGTAGGTTAGAAATAAGATCAATTTTTGCCTTATCTACCTCGATTCCTTTGGACGAGATGATATGCCCAAGGACAATTTCCTTTTGAACCATAAAATGGCACTTCTCCCAGTTAAGTCCAAATTTTTTTCTTCACATCTTTTCAGCACACATTTAAGACTTGCTAAGCATTCGCTGAAAGATGAACCAAAAATAGAGAAATCGTCCATGAAGACCTCTAGATATTTCCCCACCATGTCAGAAAAGATACTCGTCATGCATCGCTGAAAGGTGGCGGGGGCATTACATAACCCGAATGGCATCCTTCTGTAAGCAAAGGTGCCATAGGGACATATAAATGTGGTCTTTTCCTAATCCTCAGGGGCGATTTCAATCTGATTATAACCTGAATACCCGTCAAGGAAACAATAATAGGAATGACCAGCTAGCCTTTCCAGGATTTGATCAATGAAGGGCAAAGAAAAGTGGTCTTTCCTTGTGACGGTATTCAGCTTTCTGTAGTCAATGCACATTCTCCAACCAGTAGTAACTCTGGTCGGCACGAGTTCATTATTGGCATTGGCTATGATGGTGATCCCGGACTTCTTAGGAACTACCTGAGTTGGACTCACCCATTGACTATTGGATATGGGGTATATGATCCCCACATCCAATAATTTGAGAACCTCGACCTTAACCACTTCCTTCATATTTGGATTTAATCTACGTTATGATTGCTGAACAGCCTTTGCATTGTCCTCAAGATATATACGGTGAGTACAAATCGATGGGTTAATTCCCTTGAGGTCCGCTATCGTCCATCCAAGAGCTCCCTTATGCTCAATGAGAGTAGATATCAGCATACTCTCTTGTTCTTTCTCCAGGTGGGCAGAGATCACCACCGGGTATGTCTCATCTTGACCTAAATAGACATATTTTAAATCAGAAGGCAAAGGTTTTAGGTCAAGCTTCGGTTTCTTGAGGTTAGACGGTAGAGGCACTACATAAGTTTGGGGCAATTCTTCAATTTGTGGCCTCCACCGGTTAACTTCAAGTACCGGTGCAGTATCAAGCATGGCACACGTCTCCCTAATTATATCATCATCAAGATCATGGGAGTGGGCCAGGCACGTCTCTTGAGGATCAGAGGATAAGATGAGAGGTGTTCTATCTTCCACAAAAGAATCAATCATGTTAACATCGTAGAAATCGTCATCATCCTCTGAGTTGCTGCCGTTGTTGAAAAAGATATTTGATTCTAATGTCAAATTTTCAAAGGACATAGTCATGACACCATTCCTGCAATTGATAATTGCATTTGAAGTGGACAGGAATGGGCGACCAAGAATGACGGGAATCTGAGTGCTCGTGTCATTGATGGGTTCGGTGTCCAAGATGATAAAATCAACAGGGTAGTAGAATCTATCCACCTGGACCAACACATCCTCGATGATCCCTCTTGGTATACGAACAGAACGATCAGCAAGTTGTAGTGTGGTTCGAGTGGGTTTTAATTCACCCAACCCTAACTGTTGGTATACCGAATAGGGAATCAGATTGACGCTCGCTCCTAAGTCAAGAAGTGCGTGATTAATTCGATAGTTCCCGATTACGCATGATATGGTTGGGCAACCGGGATCTTTAAATTTTTGCGGCACATCTTGTTTTAGGATGGCACTCACTTTCTCAGTCAAGGAGATTTTCTTTTGAACACTTTTACGTCGTTTAGTAGTACATAAGTTCTTTAGAAATTTAGCATATAAAGGTATCTGTTTTACAACATCAAGCAGAGGAATATTGACTTTTACTTGTTTCAACACCTCTAGGATATCCTGAGAGTTAGATAGACGTTTTGGTTCAACCAACCGTTGGGGAAACGGAGCAACTGGCTTTTCTAGAGGTTCCGGTTCAAATTTTTGTGGGGTGCCACTAGATCCATCATTGTTCTCTTCTAGTTCTTGAGGCTTTTCGGGCCTAACCGGAAGGGTTTTATCAATAACCTTCCCACTCCTAAGAGTAGTGATGGATTTAGCATGCCCCATTTGATTTGAAGAGTTGGGATCACCTGTCTCGTATTGCGGTTTCGGATTAGGGAGTGATTGTGCAGGGAGCATCCCTTTTTCCATAGCCGTCATACGTGAATCTATTTTTTGTATAAAATCTGAAATTCCTTGCATTGTCCGAGCCAGCTCTTGTATGGAAAATTGAACCGATTCTTCTTGAGGTTTCCCCTGATTTGGATTTTGATTGAAGAAACCTTGAGGGGTAGCAGTTTGTTCGTTCCTCCAACTAAAATTCGGATGATTTTTCCAGCCAGGATTGTATGTATTAGAGGGTGGTCCATTGAAAGGTCTTTGATAGTTATTTACGGCATTAGATTGTTCATTCAATACTTCTCGAAAGGCAGGTATTGAAGGACAATTTTCAGTAGTATGAATGTTGCAATCACAGATCCCGCAAACACTTTCATTAACCTTTTCCTTCCTTTCTTCCATGGCCTCAAATTTTCTGGTGAGATTGGCCACCTTAGCGTTAAGATCATTATCCTCTTTCAGGAGATATATTCCTCCTTTTTCTCTTGAATGAGTCGGCCTAGACGTAGTGTTCGTCCTTGGGTAATAGTCCCATGATTGTGTTTTTTCAGCGAGACTATCGAGGTAATCCCATACCTCGTCGACATTTTTATTGATGAATTCTCCGTTACACATTGTCTCGACCATTTGGCGCATGGAAGATGTTAGCCCATCATAGAAAAAATTTGTAATGCGCCATATTTCAAAGCCATGTTGTGGGCATGCATTAACCAGATCCTTGAACCTTTCCCAATATTGGAAGAATGTTTCATCTTCCTTTTGGGCAAAGTTCATGATTACTCTCCTCAGGGTAATTGTCTTATGATGTGGGAAAATTTTCTTTATAAATTCCCTCTGCATATCATTCCATGTGCCAATGGATCTAGGACGTAGTGAATGTAACCACGTCTTGGCTTTTTCTTTCAAGGAAAATGGAAAGAGTTTCAGCCTAATAGTATCCTCAGATACATTAGGAAAGTATAAGGTACCTATGATTTCATCGAATTCTTTCAGATGCAAGTATGGTTCTTCAGATTCAAGCGCATGGAACTTAGGAAGGAGTTGGATAACCCCTGGCTTGATGTCCATATGTCCTGTATTCTCAGGAAAAATCATGCATGAGGGCGTACTCACCCCCGCCGGTTGTAAATAATCTCGTAAAGTACGAGGCGGGGGTGCCTGATGCACCTCATTCTCATCATGTACTTCCTCAACCCTTGGTTGGGGTAGTGCTTGAGGTTGATTTTCAGTCATAACGTCTTCTAACTCAGGAGAATTCAAGTGGTGTCTAGTCCTGCGATGGACAGTCAACCCCTCAACTAATCCTCCTTTAGTCACGAGACGTCGAGTGTTGTCGCGTGCCCAATGGGGCATAAAACACACTCAGCCCTCAAATTCTAACCTAAAAAAGAAAATAAAATTCTAGGAAAAGGGAGGGTTGGAGAGAAGTTACCAAATCGGAGTTCCTAAGTTAAAAACCTGCAAAACAAACCAAAATAAGTTAGTTTCTAAGAGTAGAAAGTCTTAATTAAAAATAAACTAATTTCTAGAGAAAATAAGAAATTCCAAAGAGAGAAGAATTAGAAAGAGCTTACTAAATTAGAAGCTTCCTATAAAACAGAAAAATTGGGTTAGTTCCTAAACAAAAACTTATAGAAAAATTTTAAAACAAGAAACAGGGTTAGGATTCCTAAAAAGAATTAGAATTAGAATCTCACTAAAAAGAAGAAATAAATCTTAATCTAAATCTAGAATAGAAAGGAAGAATTTAAGAAAAATTTTACTAATTTAGAAACTATCTTAGAAGCCTATAAAATAAGAAAGACAAGTTAATTTCTAAAAATTAAAAAAATCTAAACCTAATCTTAAACTAATCCTAAAACTAATTAATTTCAGAAAAACGTATCCGACAGTCCCCGGCAACGGCGCCAAAAACTTGTTCACTCCCCAAGTGCAGGGTTGTGATGTAGTAATAACTCGGTAAGACCGAGGTCGAATCCCAAGGGACTGAAACTTGTATGTTATCTAAAACTAACTAGAACTAGAACTAAGCTAAGATGAATTCTAAATCAATTAGCAATGGTGGAATACTTGTAGAATAATTAATCTAAATCTTAGGAAAAAAATCAGAGATAGGAACTAGGGATTCAGAGGATCCACTTGTAAAGATCAGTGAGAACTTATGCTTGCATCAAAAATCATAAAAATTACTGAACTGCCGTTGATCTAGTTTTCAAAGAGATGAAAGGAAGATAAATTAGAATGGATTCCATCACCAAACCATGCCCAAAGACTATGGCAAACAGCAGAATCAAACTAATTACCACCCAATCACATGTATGCAAGTTAGGAAGGGTACCGACATCCAACCATGCCCAGGAGACTATGGTGAACAACGGGGCTTCCTGACGTCATAAACATTAAAGAGAACGAAAATATTCAAAGCCATTGCAGACCCATTGTAATTTCAGTCACAACAGACCATTAAAAACCTAAAACATTCTCATATTAATTAACTAAAATCAACGTCAATTCATGCATTAAAATTTAAATAAAATCAAATCTCTCATCTTACTACAAGCTTCACCTCTTAGCCCTAGCTAGGAGGATTTAGCCTGCCATGGATGGGCTCAATCCAAATAAATAAAGAGAAAAAGAAAAGGGAAAGAAAAGGGAAAGAAAAAAACCAAGCTCCTCTCTCTCCTCTGCCCACGTTGAAACCCAAGCTCGAGCCCTCTGTTCTTCCTCCCAAGACCTTGAATGAATGCTTCCCACGTCCAAAAACCTCCTTTTATAGCTGCTGGAAGGCTGGAGTCAGTGACAGAGTTGTAGCAGGACACGGAGTGTAATTTTCACAGTCAAGTTCGGTGCCTCGAAACACGCCACTTTTCTCGCTCAAATTCTAAAAAAATACCGTCCATTAGTACTTTCTTGGGTCCTCTACATGATAGATGGTTCAGATCTGCCATATGATCAAAGATGGTGGGCCGAAACTGTCCGGAAAAGTCGGTTTTCGCGGATGTGCGAAACCTTTCGCACCATTTGGCTGTTGTGGTCGGTGGGCCTCACAGAAGCATTTTCTGGAAAATCCACCCCGTCCATTGGATTCAGAACGAAATTTCAGTCAAGAATGGGTAGTTTTGAAAGTTCGTTGACGTGTCCCAGAGAAGAAATAACTAAAAGATCAGATTTGAACGCTACCGGGCAGCCCTTTTGTGGCCTCTGTATCTCACACTTGTGCACGCATGAGTGCAAAAGGTCAGCATGGTTTTGTAGTTCTCGAAGCCCACTACACGGTGGACGGATCAGATTGGCCATACGAGTAATGGGTGGGGCCCACTACCGTTCGCAAAAACGGCCACCGGCCGTCCGTTACGCAGATTTTTTTTTTTTTTTTTACTTTTCTTTCGGTCAGAGACGGTCAACCGTCTCTGCCGTTTCCCATGCACTTGTAGTGCACTTGTGCACTATACACACTTTATTCATGTGGGGTCCACTGTGATGATTTTCAGAAATCTTCACCGTCTAAATTATTTCTCATCTCATTTAAACCGTTAATACTAATTTTGAGGCAGTTCCAGATATCAGGTGAGCCCAGAATCAACGATTTATGGGCTGATCTGTCAGTTGGGGCACTTCCCGAGATCTTCAATGGCTGAAATTTTATATGTACGGTTAATTTATGGTCCTCAGGCGACGTATGAAGTTTCGAGCCGAACGGATGGTGGGAACCTCGTGATCTTGCATTCTGGACGTCCTTCAGGCCACTTAAGCTTCAATTTCTAACTTTTCTCGGATTTCTGACCGTGTATATTTGTCAATCTTGGTCCCCTGGAGTGTGTCCCTTGCCTTTGACGTCATCAGATCGTTAAATCTCAACTTTTAACGTCCTTTTTCCATCCATGCTCATAAAATTACCTTGCAACACAAGAATGAGAAAACAAGCCATTAGATAGCATTATATTCGTAAATCCAGATAATATCTGGGGTCTAATATGCAATATTTGACCCTCAACAAAGTGGGCTTCGAAATGTAAATGGGCCTTAAATCGGTCGTACAGTTGTAAATTTCTCTTATATTTTTAGAGTGAGATCGCTGATGATGGCAGTGGATAGTTGATATTTTCACAGTGCATCATGAATATATTGTAAATTTTTGATCTCATAAAAATGAATATAACCGTCTCATTATATATTTAATTTGATTAATTTAGTACTTATTAGAAAGATAATTTGATGAACTTTTAAATGAATTTATAATCATATAATTTAGACACCATTTGCTTACTCTAAAGTTAGCCCAAATTTCATTATTCATTATGTATCATTGACGTTCACTGTGAATCATTGATCTAACGAAAATGGCTATAACTTCCTTGTTACATGTTCAATTTGGGTGATCTTGTGCTTATTAGAAGAGAAATTTGATGAAATTTAAATTGGTGTTGGAATCATCTCATTTTGGATACTATTTGATTATCCAAAAGTGAGTCCAAAGTTCATCATTAACTGTTAATCGTTGATATTCGCTGTGTGCCATCGATTTGACAAAAATGTCCATAACTCCCCATTACATGTTCTGGGTGATTTTGTAGTCGTTGGAAATAGAATTTGATGAAATTTTAAATGGGTTTATAATTATTTCATTTAGATACCACTTGATTGTCTAAAAGTAGGTTTAAAATTCATCATTTATTATGAATCATAGATAAAATTTTGTCCCACTTTTAGACCATTAATTGGTGTCCAAATGAAATGAGTATAAATCCATTTGAAATTTCATCAAATTATCTTTCTAACGAGTATCGGATCGCCCAAATCATACATGTAATGAGGGAGTTATGGTCGTTTTCGTCAAATAGATGTCCCTTAGTGAATATCAGTAATTCATAGTGAATGATGAACTTTGGGATTATTTTGGAGCAATCAAATGGTATTCAAATGAGATTATTCTAAATCCATTTAAAATTTCATTAAATTATCTTTCAAACGAGTCCAAGATCATCCAAATCAAACATGCAACGAGGGAGTTATAGCTGTTTTCGTGGAATCGATGATACATAGTAAATATTTGCGATTCACAGTAGAAATATCAGCAGTTCACAATAAATATCAGCAGTTCACTCTTAATATCACCAGTCCACAGTGAATATTAGTGGTCCACTTTTAATATCAACAGTCTATAATGAATATCGACGATCTACACCAAATATCGATGATGCATGGTGAAAATATCAGTAATACAGAGTGAATTTGGGCGATTCACAATATATATCGATGATCCACCATACAACATTCATCCATTATAATATACTTTCATCTCAACATTCTTACATTACAACAACCATCCATTACAATGTTCATCACAGTCATTTATTATGACATTTTTTTATTACAAAATTCATGCATTACAACATTCTTCTATTACAAAATTCATCCATTATAAAAATTCATTTATTACAGTATTCTTCCATATCATCTTCCCTTTCACAAACTCCCACCATTTATACTAAATTTTAAAAAAAAATCCAAAAAATAACTATAAAGGAAACGAAGGAAAGGAACAAAAAACTCCTTCCTTCTTTCTGGTGAAAAAAAAAGTAGAAGAATGAAACAACCAAATAACCCTCTTGCGAAACAACCTCACATTATGAACTCATCAATATATTATGTAGGACCCACTAGGTTATTGTAAAGTAAATCCAACCCGTCCATATGTAAGAAGTTTTAATTTCATTTTATCAATCCAAATTTGATTGCAAAACTCATCACAGATAGACCACACCAAAAAAAAAAATCATTCAAAATTAATGAACAACGTTAGTGTTGTTGTAGGCCACAAACATCTTCAAAAAAAAATACTGAAAAATCCCTTTTGTGGGTTCATGATTGTGCAATTAAAATTAACATATTAGATCAACTAAGGGGTGTGCTGAATTTCAGTTTTTGGTGAGGGTTATATTCTTTTTTTTTTTAAGTACATTTCTCTTTTTGAGACAAGAACCTGCTGTACTAGTGGCACTTGTGGGGTTGAGTCGAACCGAGTCAAGCTGGCCTCAGCTCGACTCGGCTCGGCCATTGGCTAACCTCAGCTTGAACTCGGCTCGGCTAAGTCCTTGAGCTTGATTGGCCAGCTCAGCTCGGTTTGGTCAGCAGCTCGGGCCAGCTCAGTCCAAGTTTGAGCCAAGATCGAGCCAAGTTCGGCATTAAGGCATTTCCACAAACACCTGAACTGCAACTTCAAAATCCCATAGTTTTACAAACAGAGACAATAGTTTTACAGGTATTTTATCAAGTACCTTCTAAGCAACATAAAAAAATAAGAAAAATAAAAAGAAAAAGGGTATTTGTTTCATGTACATACCTTCCTTGCCACCAGCCACATTTCGTTGAGTCATTTTATCAAAAAGTTGGTGAGTAACATCAATGGCAAAGTAATCGAGTCATCGAACTGGTTCGATCTGAGTTTGATTCGAGTTGGATTCGATCTGAGTCGAGTAGAGCTGGGGCCTGCTTAAACTCAGCTCGAACTTATTTTCAAGCTCAAAAATGAGTTCGACTCAGCTTGAACTCAACTTTGAACCAAGTCAAATCGAGCTTTTTTAAGTCGAGTCGAGTGAGCTACCGAGCTAGCTCGGTTTTTGTACACCCCTAGGTGTACACGAGTCAAACTAAGTTGAGCTTGGCCTAACTCGGCTCAACTCAACCAACAGGCTACCCTAGATCAAACTTGACTTGGTTCAATCCTCGAGCTAACTGGGCAGCTCAACTTGGCTCAGTTAGCAACTCGAGCCAAGCTTGAGCTTGATCTGTAAGACCCGTACCCTAATTAACCCTCTGTACATTTCATTTTTCAATGCTGGCATGTTTTAGGTGGACTAGATTGGCAAGTTTTGATTTCGACCCTATTTTAATACTACAACACCTCGATACTTATACCCTAATGACTGCGTAAGCGCTATGATTCCAACGTGGCGCGACACGCCCCATTGTGACCCCTATATTAGAAGTTGCATTTTTGGCACAATTCGTTATGGGCCGCGTAATGCACACGGGCCCTACTTGTACAAAGTCCAAGGTCGTCCAATCAATCTATTAATCCATCAATCAAGCCATAACTCACACATGTCTCTCTCTCCTCATTGGTCAAACAAGCTCATGTCTTGCCCATGTTAAGCAACCCCTCTCTCATTCTACCCCTCCATCTTTTCCTAATCTCTTCTATCCTAAAAATTCTACCACAAATCCCTTACTTTTTCTCATTTCTACCACATTTGCTAGTAAGAGAGTAGAGAGATATTAAGAGAAATAAATAGATTAAAGAGAATTCGGGAGAGATTAAGACAGAAAAGAAATAAATATTAGAGAGAATTAAAGAAATAGTTTGGGTGAAAGAGAGAGCTTGAGGGAAATTATGGAGGGATCTAGAGGTTAAGGAATAAAGAAGAGAAAAGAGAGATTAGAGGATATTAGGAGTTGAGAGGAGCTTGGTGGACTATCTGATCGTCGATATGAATCGATCCAACTATTCATCCGACGTTGTGAGTGCATGGGGGATCGAAACCCTCCCCTTTCTTTGTATTATCCATTTTTTAGGGCTTACAAGAGTGAGACCAACCTTGATCATGCATAGAGTATACAGTGGACCCCATAGTGGTGGGGACCACCCCGATGGTGAGATCTCTTCCCTTGCTTTTTTTCCCTTTCCTCTCTTTTTCCTTCTTTCTTTTAAGATTATGATGTTGTGAGGCCCACAAGTTGGCCATGCTATTGGAGAGCATGCCTCGCATGCTATCACATTATGTGTAACGCTCGCAATTTTTGCTAATAAATTTTAAATTTTAAATTTGAGTGGAAAAGAGATTCACCGACCTCATCATCCTTCCTCTTATCTCTCTTTATTCAAAACTTTCCTCGTAACTCGTAGTCTCCCAACGAACCCTCTTTCTTAAAAAGGAAACGTAATAAAGTAAGAATCTTATCAAAGCTAAAAAAATCAAAGAAAAACTCGTAGAAAAAAATACGAAAGGGAAAGTGGGAAGGAAGATTTTCGAAATTCATTTATTTAGGTTAGTATTTTATTTCTTTGTTTTATTTATAAAATAGTTAATTTGGCATGATATACACATTGGATGGATTGGATCAATCAAACATCCATTGTGTAAATTTATTTCATTAATGCGGAAAGATACATTGATGCTCATAGCTTTAAGGTTGATTTGCAGAAGGTGAGATTTTTTCATGATGGACAGCGATCGATATGATCTATACTATTCATGGGTGTTCTAAGATTTAATTATGTAATATTTTTAAGAATCAAACCAATTCGACACCTCAATGGACCGTACTAATCATAGATCTACCAATTTTCTTCATTAATCTAACGAAATTGAATAAATATCGGAAGAGCAATTCTTGCATAAGATACAACTTGACATAGAGAATTATATAACATAAGCTGAAATGTGCGATTAAATTATCACTATTCATTAGTTCCTTAAGATTTAAAATAAATTAAAATCTTAAATTCTAGATCGATCAGACCATTGGATGGGCAACATTGATCTAAAGAAAATGATAGATGATGAATCATATGTCATTCATTATGTACAATTGTAAGATTAAAGATAATTCTTATTTATGTGATTTTAGGAAGTCTTAATTTAATTCAAACCGTTGGTTCATGAAATCATCTCCACCACATCAAGGTGAGTGATTCTGATATGTTTCTCATTCATCAAGTTAAAATAGATGGATTGTTTGATATGTTGTATGCTCACCCTGATATAATTGTCATGTACTCTTAATTGATTTAAATGAATATGTGATTTATGTATTAATAATGATATGATTCGATTAATGTTTTAGACTATGTTAATTCGAATGTAATAATTGAAATAATCTATGCAATACATGATTTATGATTACTTGGTGCATCTATCAATTGCATGCACAATACGTGCTAAATTCTTGGGATACCTCATGGGATGGTATCCTATTAGAATCGTTACTAGAAGCTCACTATACTAGTGGAAGCCTACTCAAGGAGTAGATGCAGGCTTTACCTATGCCTGTCAAATGGTAGAAGCCTGTCAAGGGGAAGATGTAGGTTGACAGATTTTCAACTCAAGCAAGTGGATGGATTCCCACTTGATGCATTGAAGCATTGTATTTGCATATTAATAAAAAAAAATTATATTATGTCTAATTATTGGCATTCTATTATAATTTGATGTAAAAAACCATATCAGGAATTCTCACTAGGCCTTGCCAGCTTACCCTTTATTAATGTAAAATCGTACAGATGAGCAATTAGCTGCTGAGTTAGTTTAGGAACAAGAAGTTGTGGTTGAACTAGTGCACGATACACGTGAGATGTAGTCGTATCTATCAAAAGAGAAACTGACTACATTTGGACCATTCTTAATTATTTTATTAGAATTTTATACGTTAGGATAATTTAATTAGTTGTAAGATTTTAACCATTTAATTGATTTTATTTAATTGAATTGTTCTACGTTTATAGCAAGTATTCATTGGTAAGTTGCATTGACTAATGGAGAAATTTATATTGATTGAATGTTTATGGATGTTCAGAATGGACAAATGTTGATGATTAAATCATTGTGTGAATGATTATGAATAGACCTATTTGGAATCTAGAAATGAATATTAATTTTATCTCTGAATAATTGTATAATAGAATGAAATTAGTACACTTTATGTGTGAGTTACGACTCGAAACTCGGGTCTGAAGATGCACACTTTGTAGTCGAATTTTGGGGCGTGATAGTGTGAACCACCTTATGTGGCCCGCTGTGATGTTTATTTTCCAATCCAATGTTGATTTGGTCATACATATTTGGATGGTGGAAGAACCACCACGATTAGGTTGATCCAAAGCTCCTTGGCCCCAGCATAATCTAGTCAATCTGATGGACGAAGTGGATTTTTCTAGGCGGACCCCATTATCCCTAAAGACAATAAAGAGAGAGGACAGTAGTGCTGCTGCTGGATGCAAACAACGTCTAAAGACGCTACTACCCAACAACACTTGCTTGGGTTACTAGAGGCCACCATGTGAGCCCCACTCATGGGTCCCACCATATTAAATATGTTCCATCCACGTCGTCAATCCACTTCCTCATATCATTTTAGGCATTGAGCCTAAAAATGAAGATGATCCAACCCTCGGGTGGACCACACTACATGTAATGGAGGGGTTACCAACTGCCCTCATGTCTACACATGCAAACGTGGGGAGTGGCGCCCCCACTCATGGAACCCATCTTGATGTATCTTTTGAATCCATGTCATCCACCTATTTCTCCATATCATTTTAGGCCATGGGCCAAAAAATGAGGCAGATCCGATTTTTGAGTGAGCCACATGAAGGGAAATAAATTCCTATTATTGAAACCTTTCAAGGCCCACCGTGAGGTCCTTGATCATCCAAACTAGCCCAAGTCAACGCTCAATCTGGCCAATCCAATGGACAGGTCAAATAATCCAAGTGGGGCTACCTTGTAGATGAAAAAAAAAAAAAAAACCAACACGCTAGCAACAACGTTAACACTATTGATGTTGTCCAAGCGTGCGTGGAGTGGAGCCCACTTGTGGGACCCTCAATGATGTATTTGTCTTATCCACTCCGTTCATCTATTTTGCCTGATCATTTTAGGCTAGGGTCCCAAAAATTAGGCTGAACCTAATCTTAGGCGGACCACATCGAGGGGAACAGTTGAGTAGGGAGAGCTATCCCTATTTTGGCAGCCCTTGTGGGACCCATCTTAATATTTATGTAACATCCATGCCATCCATCCCTTTCTACAGGTAGTGTTAGGCCATGGGCCCAAAGTTTAGGCCGATCCAGATCTTAGGTGATTTGCACCATATGGAACTGTTGGGGTTAATAATCTAATTGTTTTGGGATTTCTTGGACTTGGGATCCCTTGGATTTGGAAATCCCCAGGACTCGGGATCCCTTGGATTTGGGAATCCCTTGGCTATGTTTGGCACTTTGGATTTAAAATTCCTTTAATTCTAAGGTAATATGCGCAATATATTTGCAGGGGTTTGAATTCAATTATTAAATCAATTTTGATATATATAATTAGTGTACGTATGTAATGTTGACACTATAGTTGTGATAAATCTGTTGAAGCATATACTTTGCCTGAAATAATGAAATCCCAAGACTCAGATGGGCCATAAGCACATAATTACATCCTAGTGACTAACCAATGATTTATAACTGACAAATTACACCGACAATGTTTAGACAATGTAGATATCTTATAAAAGTAATTATAGTGATGCCATTGATAATCTGATTGTTTTGGGATATCATCAATGGCCCATGTGCCCAATGGATTGGTAGTCTAGTGGCACACATGTTGCACATGTGGGTGTCCACCCCGGGTCATTCCTAGGGGGCCCCGCTTTGGTATATGTATTTTATCCAAGCCTTACATCTGATTACTAGGCTTTTTATGTACAGGTTACATGAGGAGCCGATGTTAGTCTAACATGGGTCACACCACATAGACCTCTATATTTCTAGTGGGGTCTACCATTCAGGTCTCACTCTCTATATATGATGATGTAGAGTGGGTCACGGAAATTTTCATGGCCAAGATGGATTAGAACAGGCTCGGTCGACGATAGAAGTGATCTGGACCGTCGGACCTTAAATCGGGCGTATCTCACAATTCGGAATGAGTTAATGGGCATAAAATATATGATTTTGGGGTAGAACGAGCTACTTTAGCCAACCAACCCCACTATGCTAGGTTACCCAAGCTAAATTTGTGAAATACCTCTGGATCGACGGCCGCTTCCCTATTTTAATTCCATTTTTATTATAAATAGTAAGTTTTAGTTTGATCATAACTCTTCATCCGTTGGGCTTTAGGAGTTGCGCCCAATGTGAAAAGAGCTTAGAATAATTAGGAGAATGGTTTGGTGAAGCTAAATAGGATACTTACTATTTTTATTCGAAAACCTTGCGCACTAGTACACATCACAATCGTCTATAAATAGTAAGTTTACTATTTATAGTAAGTTGCGAATTCTAAGAGTTTTAGTTGTAGTTTGCTTCTGATTTCTCTCCCATTGCTTAGTACCTCTATTTAAAGGGTTGTAAACTTGTTTATTTCTTTCATTAATCAACTTTGAATTTTATAGAATTTATTTTATATTTTTCTTACTTTCTTTCTCGTGGATTCGAGAAGCCTCTATAAGGAGTCCAAAGAAGTTCCGTGGATTCGGAATAGTTATCCTCTTGAGGAAGATGGTGCTTGACCTTATCACGCTCATCCATATGTCAATTGGTATCAAAGCGAGGATACCCCTCGGGCCTGCAAACAACAAAGGTATGAGTCAAAATCCTGTGGATGGTGATCCAGGGATTTGTGATCTTGCGGAAAGAATGAAAGATTTTCATCGAGAGAGTCAGTTGATCATGTAAGGGCTGCAGGCAACCCTTAACCATCTTGGGGATGCACTACTTCTGCCCTGAACCCTAGCCGGTGCTCCACCGTTTATGGTTGCTTCACCGCCCGTGGTTACTGTACGACACAACCTCGATTTTCTTAGAGCACTACCAGTGGCAAACCGTATGGCTACACCAGATGATTCAAGTTCTAGTGACGAGAACCTTAATGAAGGTTTTGCCCGACGACCAATCCATGGAGGCGATCATGTAGATCGTGTTGAAAGAGACTATCGAAGTAAGGTCAAACTTCTTAGTTTTAATGGTTTATTAAAACCGAAGTAGAAAGATATTTTGATTATATGAACATGTTAAATCATAAAAAGGTAAAATTGGTAGTATTTAAATTAAAATCTGGTGCTTCTGCATGGTGGGAGAAATTATAACTCTCACGAGCCCACTAGAACAAGGCGTCCATCTCATCATGGCCACGGATGAAACGTCTTCTTGGATAACAATTTTTTCGTAGTGATTATGAGTAGATATTATTTCAACAATACCAGAATTTCTGACAAGAAATTCGAACCGTCATAGATTACACTGAAGAATTCCAGCGGTTAGCAACATGAAACGATCTGTCAGAATCTGAGTAATAGAAGGTGGCACGATTTATAGGAGGGTTAGATCGATAATTTGGTATCAAGTTCAGATACACCTAGTCCAAATCATGGATGAAGCAGTTCAGTTATCAGGTAGGGCAAACATGTAACTTGCAAGAGTTTCAAATCGGCCTTATCCTTCAACTCAACACCTCATAACGGGTCCCGCGCAGGATCTAGTGCTGGCACGAGGAAAAGAACTAGTAAGAGAATGTGCTCAACCTCTTGCAACCATAAATCGTGATACGGGGAGTGACTCAACTAGGCCTCAACGTGTAGCATCCACAATAGTGGGCCTGAGTAGAATTCAAAATCCTTACATTCGGCCAAGGTCAAACAATCGTTACTGTTGTGGCCAACCGGGCCACCTATCAAACACATGTCCTCAACGTCCCGCAACACACCTAACCATAAATGAAGGGAGCACTGAATGTGAGGCCGTAGAAGAAGACCCTAACTTTAATGAATATGAACAAGCCACTGAGAAAATAACAGATGATGATGAATTGACGGGTAAGGATCATGGCAAATCTCTAGTCATGAGGCGATTACTGTATACCCCACGAAAAGAATTACATCCACAGCGACACAATATATTACGTACGCGATATATTGTTAACGGAAAGGTCTGTGATGTGATTAAAGACAGTGGTAGTGGTAAGACCATTGTCTCAAGAGTGATGGTGGATAAGTTGCAGCTACCAACGACAAAACATCCTTCATCGTACTCAATTAGATAGATAAAAAAGGTAAACGAGACCAAAATAATTGAACAATGCATTAGCTCATTTTCAATTGGTAAAAATTATAAGGATCAAATACTTTGTGACGTGGTCAACATGTAAGCATGTCATATGCTACTCGGTCAACCCTAAAATTGGATCGTGATGCGACTCATCGAGGATGAGACGATGTTTACATATTCGTCAAGGATAGTCAAAAAATAATCATTACCACTATGACACCAAAGAACCACCCTAAAACTTCTAAAGTAGAGGGGAGTTCCCTCTTGACCATTTGGGATTTTATGGAGGAATCCAAGGAAACTGGCGAGGTATACGCCGCAGTGGCGAAAGACGAGGAATCAAAGCCCTCAAACATTCTTTCAAGTTTAAGATTATTGCTAAACGAATTTAAAGAAGTTTGGCTTGAAGATTTACCTAATAGATTGCCCATGAGGGACATCCAACGTCACATGGACCTTGTCCCTAAGGCTAGCTTGCCCAACCGCCCTCATTATCGGATGAGTCCGAAGAAGTGTGGGATACTTCAGGTGCAAGTGGAGAAATTGATCCGTAAGGGTCTTTGGAGAAAAAATTGAGCCCATGTGTTGTACCAGCATTATTAATGCCAAAAAAATATGGAAGCTAATACATGTGTGTCGAAAACCGGGTAATCAATAAAATTATCATCAAATATTAGTTCATAATACCACGGTTGGATGACATGCTCGATATGCTAGAAGAGGTCAATGTGTTCTCTAAACTAGACCTAAGGAGCAGGTACCATCAGATTCGTATCTGACCCAGTGATAAGTGAAAAATGACATTCAAGACCAAGGGTTGTATGAGTGGCTGGTCATGACCTTCGGCCTATCGAATGCACTAAGTACTTTTATGCGTTTGATGAATCAAGTTCTAAAATCGTTTACTGACCGATTTGTGATAGTATATTTTGATGACATATTGATATATAGCTAGGATGAGACAGCACAGGAAAGTGTTGCAAGTCTTACAAATTAACAAGTTGTACTTCAACTTGAAGAAGTGTATTTTTTTAACGGACAACCTGTTTGTAACGCCTTGAAAATCAGGAGTCGAGTAGGAGCCCAACTCCCGAGTTTCAACACATCACTTGTGCAACATAGATAATGATGATTAAATGTTATCCATATTAGTGCATTAAACATGAGTTGGATTATACCAAATCAGCATATCATACTCCAGAGTCAGTTAAATTACGTAAGCGGAAGACTGTGATAAATATATAAAGCATATAAGTGGTAAGTCCCCAGAGTATGAACGTATCGTCAGGTTAAACAATTACATGTATAGTTCCAAAATTCACAAAAAGATAAAATGTAATGTCATCTATCCATATACATATAGCCCCAGTGATGCAACTCCAGGTCTACCTAGACCCGCCAGAGAGTTGCAGATAGGAGAACTCATCATCATCATAAAAGTTCGGCTCCGCTTCATAAGAATCGCCATCATCCATAGCTAAAACAGAGTCTAGTTGGTGTTTTAAAACATCATCCCAGAGTGGGAGTGAGTGACCAACTCAGTAGAGGTATAAGGCAAAGGTTAACATGTTATCAATTCAATCAAGCAGTAATGATAAATCAGTACAACAATCATGTCATAAGTACTCTTATTAATGCAAGAATGAGATGCAATAATGATGTATGCCCTCACCCGCACTCCCTCTGCGACATCATCTCACGGTCGCGCATGCAACACTCTCGCTGTGCTCAACACCAACACCAAAAGCACATGCAATGCGGTGCATGTACGTGATTAGCCAAGTTCTTAATTAGACTTATTCATACAACAGGATTGAGAAGCTAAGGTACCTCCCTTTATATCATTGACCCAAACATTGATCCACCTAGGTCGTCAATCCTAACAGTCACATACGATGACAGTTTTAGGTTTCCATGGAGAGGCTCATCACTTTAGCGTAGTCTTTGTATACACTCGAGGTCAATACGAGAGGCTCGTCACCTGATCGTAGGCTGACAACTCGAATGCAGTGTCTCATACCATCGTATTCTGCTCACGAGTTTGGTTTGCTCACTGAACACTACAGGGAGGCTCATCACCCTAGCATAAGACGATAGCTTAACCACGATGTCCCATACCACCATGTCCGGCTCATGAGTCTTAGTGGATCGTGGTACCAAGGTTAAACGGGCATTTCACTGGTAAGTGGTACCTTAGATTCAAGCAGTAGTGTCCATACATGGTGAACATACAATGACCTAATCGGGTCGCTCGACAAGCTTGACTGGTACGAGTGTTCGTTGACTTAATCGACATGGAGTGCGTAAGCACTCCACGTGGCCTAACCACTGCCAACAAGCAGCGTACGACTCGGATTCCTCGAACATGTCTTGTGTGGCGAGACGACCTTGGTCACTAACTCGAAAATCATTACGGATTACCTGGACTATGCAGTAGTCTCAATCATACTCAAACATAATAGGCATTCATGTTTGATAGTCAAAAAAGCATGTAGTAACCAATTCAAATATAAATTTCATATAAGCATTTTAATGAACACATAGAGTACATGTTAACATACATATGCATTTATCCATAAAGCACATAGTAGTAAGATAGGTTACATAAAGGAAACTGTAATTATAGATAAGGTTATTGAGAATCATATCTCAATGCCCTCATTACATCCATTTCAACAAGCATTTCCTCACTCAGGCATTTTATCAAACACTTAGACCATATTAAAATACATGTAATAAATTAGTTATAACATATATTATAGTAAATCCTTTCACAAGGAGTTGTCATATGTACAACAATCATATAATCTCAATCAAATAATCATGGTAAGCACAAATCATAATTTCATATTCATTCAAACATTTCAACAAACACATGAAATGCATCATATTTAACATAGTTCACATATTTATGTAATATACGAAAATCATTGCATCTAAGCACATGTGACAACAAACAAGTTAGTTATAAATCATTACTGACATTGAAAGCCTTGAAAACCATAACCTAAACATTTATACTGCACACCTTTCGCCGATATACTCATATCGAATTCAGTTTGAATACTACGTCTCTGTCTATGGCACATGGCTACCTGAATCACGAAATAAGTTAGTTATTTCATCGATTCATCTCTCTAGATACCTAAAACAGATTAGGGTTAGGATTTCTTATCCAAAAATGGAATTGGAATCGCCGGTGTATCGACACGGGAGAGGCGATTCAACCATGAAGTGGTGGGATCGAATTCCAGCAACGATCTCTCACTTACTCTCTCTTCTCCTCACTCTTTCCTTCTCTTTTTCCTCTCTTCTCTCTCCTAGGGTTTGAAATTTGTATGGAATGAGAGAAGGGTGGGTTTAGGTCCTTATATAGACCCAAAACTAATGAAAATGGCCTCAGGGTTATGGTATGCTTAGGTTATAGCCAAAGAGTGGTTGTTTCGGTCCAACAGAGCTCATCTGGAAGCCCATTTCCTACATATGATTTGAAAAAAGTTTCCTAACATTGGATCTAGGTCAGGTTAAGACTTCGGTCCAATCGGATTAGTGGATCGACCGTGAAGGACGTGTTTCATTTCAATGGTCACCAGTACTTGATCAGGGCCACAAGTACACTGACATGTGTTGAAATTTTTTCCTGATCTAAGGGTATAGTTGGGTCAAAATTTGACGGTTTGAAATCTTAAATTTGGTCTGCAAGCGAACGGCTAAAATCACTTAAGTTTAAGTTCATTTCTTAAAGATATTCGTGTTTCTCACACACTTCGCTCCGGGCTCAAGTTGTCTGTTTCTGGATACTATTAGGACTTGATTTTCGAGACGGTTGTCAAGCCTAGTAAGATGTTCATAACCATATAGTTTTGCGGTAATCAGACTTTTGACACGCGGTCCAGGCCCGATACGGAGTTTCGTGATGCTCCCAAGAGTAACTAGGTTTTGAAATTGATCTTACATTTTTAGGTAATGTTGGGTTAGCAATTCTACTAGATTTGGGTCTTACAATTCGTATAGAAAGCAGTTCAAGCTAATCTACTAATTAATTTAGCTTAGTACTTAATTAATTTTTCGTTTAATTTTTAAAAAATTCGGTCCTTAGTGGTTTCTACCTAAGGTGGTACTCAGGTCTTTGTACGGATTTTTCCTATATGTTACACTGTTGTTCATAAGATTTGTTATAACGTCCATGGGCATCCGTGTGGATGATGAAAAGGTATGAACCATTAGGGAATGGCCAATCCCGACAAACATTCATGAGGTGAGGAGTTTTCACGGGTTGGAGATCTTCTATCGTCGATTTGTGTGAAATTTTAGGACAATAGTCACACCTATTACAGATTGCATGAAAAAAGGACCGTTTCAGTGGACCGATGAAGCTGACAAGAGCTTTCATCAGATCAAGCATCGTTTGTCCATAACAACGGTCTTGGTGCTTCTTAATTTCAATAAGCTATTTAAGGTTAAATGAGACGCTTCATATGTTGGAATTGGATGAGTATTATCACAGAAAGGCATGCCTGTAGCCTTATACAGCAAGAAGCTCATCGAAGCTCGAAAGAAGTGGTCGACGTATGAGCTTGAGTTGTATGCAGTTATTCAGGGGTTGTGACATTGGTGGCATTATCTGATTCAAAGAGAGTTTGTTTTGTACAATGACCATCAAGCATTAAAGTTTATTAATAGTCAAACTAATTAAATCGTGTGCATGCTAGATGGGTTGCGTTTTTACAGGAATTCTCGTTCGTTCTGAAGCACAAGTCAGGGTAGCAGAACAAGGTGGCTGATACACTTAGCCGTCGTGCATGACTACTTATTACGATAAGCAACAAGGTGGTCGGCTTTAACCATCTCAAGGAGTTGTATACCGAAAACGAGGACTTCAAAGATTCTTGGGTGAAATGCTAAGAAGGTTACCCTAGTGACCTTCATATATAGGACGGTTTCCTCTTCAAAGGGAATTAATTGTGCATCCCCCAAAGTTCTCTGAGAGAGCAGAGTATTCAGGAGCTGCATGGAGGTGGCCTCGGTGGGCATCGGTGGGCACCTTGGGTTAGATAAGACTCAAGCTCTTGTGGAAGAGCGGTATTATTGACCGCTATTGATACATGATGTGGGGAAAGCCATACAACGTTATCATGTTTGTTAAACCTCCAAGGGACAATCTCATAATATGAGCTTCTACACCTCATTACCTGTGCTTGACAGTCCTTGGGAGGATTTATCTATGGACTTTATACTTGGTCTCCCACGAACACAATGCGACATGGATTCGGTGCTCGTGGTGGTAAATCGTTTCCCCAATATGGCGCACATTATCCCATGCAAAAAGACCCTTGATGCAATATACGTGGTGAATCTATTCTTCAGGGAGGTCGTACAACTACAAAGGGTCCCCAAGACCATTACTTCTGATCATGACACGAAGTTCATTAACCACTTTTATCGGACTTTGTGGACTCAATTCGATACATGACTTCATTTCAGCAGCACCTACCGCCTACAAACTGATGGGCAGACCAAGGTTGTGAATTGCACGTTGGGAAATTTCCTTCGCTGTATTTTAGGAGAAAAACCGAAGCAGTGAATTGTCTTAAGAAGAGTTTGCATTCAACAACATGGTAAACCGCTTGACAGAAAAATTACTATTCCAGATTATCTACGGATGAGTGCCTCGACATACACTTAACTTGGTCCTTCTGCCCAAGCTCCTACGCACAAGCATTGTAGCAGAATATATGACCGAAAAGATCATGAGCATCCATGCAGAAGTACTGACTAAGCTACATGCCTCGAACGAGAAGTATAAGGAACAAGTGGACAAGCATCGGCGACAAAAAGTGTTCGAGGTGGGCAATAGCGTTATGGTCCATCTACATAAAGAGAGATTTTTAATCGGAACATATAACAAGTTGAAGAATAAGAATATTGAACCCAAGTGGAGGGGACTAATGTAGATCCGATTGCAGGCGGTTTCATGGCCAAGATGGATTAGAAAAGGCCTGGTTAACAACAAAAGTGATATGGATCGTCGGACCTTAAATTGGGCGTATCTCAAAATCCGGAATGAGTTATCGGGCATAAAATATATGATTTTGGGGTAGAACGAGATACTTTAGCCAACCAACCCTGTTATACCAGGTGTCCCAAGTCGAATATTGCAAAATACCCCTGGATCGACAGTCATTTCCCTATTTAAAATCTGTTTTTGCTATAAATAGTAAGTTTTAGTTTGATCATAACTCTTCATTTGTTAGGCTTTAGGAGTTGCGCCCAAGGTGAAAAGAGCTTAGAATAATTAGGAGAACGGTTTGGTGAAGCCAAATAGGACACTTACTATTTTTGGCCGAAAACCTTACACACTAGTAGATGTCACGACCGTTTATAAATAATAAGTTTATTATTTATACTAAGTTGCGAATTCTAGGAGTTTTAGTTGTAGTTTGCTTCTGATTTCTCTCCTATAGTGTACCCCTATTTAAAGGGTTGTGAACTCGTTTATTTCATTCATTAATCAACTTCAAATTTATAGAATTTATTTTCTATTTTGCTTGCCTTCTTTCTCGTGGATTTGAGAAGCCTTTATGAGGAGTCCAGAGAAGTTCTGTGGATTCGGAATAGTTATCCTCTTGAGAAAGACGGTACTCAACCTCATCACGTTCATCCCTACATCAAATGATGAATCAATTAAGGTCAATTATCACATGATATGTTGATAACATGCTAGTACACTTGGCTTAATAAGACATATTGATAATATACTCAGTGTAATGATATCATTCTCAATTATATGCTCATAATCATCATTTGTATGCTTATTGTGGATGGCGATTGTTCATAGCATATGCCCTTGAATTGAGACATTTAAAGGACTCTATATCAAATAGGGTCGCCCCACATGATCGCGTGGTATACGTAGGTTTGGTATATGACTGAGACAGTATAACTTATGCATTTCGCATTCTATATGTCATAATCACTTTTATACCCTAGCGATATCGGGGTTGTGGTCTTCACAGACATATCATAAATGGCCGGATTGGATACCGAAAATATCTATTCTAGTACTAGGGCGCTATAAATGTTCTTGAAAAAAAGTCTTCAAACCCTTTTACTACAAATAGGATGCTTCAACGTTAATACCAAGTGAATAACATGAGCGCCCTAGTATTAAATACCAGTAGGTCGTGTCTCCCACTGTGTCGAGGTCGGTTGAAAATGGGTGTGACTTTTTCTGCCCGAGAGTATAGGTTATAAGCAAGGTTGAGTCTGATCGGCTCGTGAAATGAATCTGTTATCAACGAGCCAGGTGGGCATTGACATATCGCTAGCAAGGCAGATAATATAGTCTTTTCCACTCACTTAGTCATACGCGCGACGGGGTGACAACTAATGTTGGAGTGTCTTAGACTCTTGTGATGTTTTTAATGACGAATTGTTCTGATATGTGGACTAATTGAGAATTAGCATATTTGCGTTGCATATCTAGATATGACAATTAGCCACGTAGGCCTTGCATTGCATAGCTTTGGTATGACTAACAATATTCATAGATTTGGTAGCTTAGCCCTCAATCATCTTCTCCATAATCTGATATTTGTATTCTTGTCATATAAATTGTGTACACACAAACACACTCTACCGAGCTTCATAAAAGGCTTATGCACTTTTGTTTACGCTGCAAGTGATGCTATGGCATATTAACAGCATTAAACTCGAAGCATGAGCATGTTCTCTTGAGTTCTTGGTTATATTTTGTATTTCTCATTCCCGCATTGTACTAAATAATTATATTAGTTGATATGTGGTGATAATGTTGTTTTGTGACTTACGTATATTTGTGATTATGTTCTTTTACAAAAAAAAAAAAAAAAATCACCTTAAAAATCTTCCGTACAAGATCTTTGATCCGTAATCTAGTGTATGCAAGCTGAGAGTCGAGAATGGAATACTACGGATGCTGTCTGCACTAAATTTGACAGCTGAGAATTTAGTAAATTCGGTTCTAGAATTTGGGGCATGACACAATATTTTGAGCCGAGTTCGAGTTAAAGCCTACCAGCTGAGTCCGAGTAGAATCGATTTGACCTGACTTATGTTTGAGGCTGCCTCATCTTTGAGGTCACAACTCAATCCGCCTACAAGAATTGAGTCAAGCCTTCAAGCTGTCGTTCGGATTTGAATCTGCCTCATTTTCGAGGTCACGCCCGGTTCCTGCGGAGCAGGACTCAATCCGCTTCCACGAACGTCGAACAGCGTATTGCTAGTAATGAAAGCTTGTGATGGCCGTCCGCTTGTTTCAAACCATGAGACCCACTGATCAGATATGCCAGCTGGCGTACGCATGCGACATCCCTCCATCCATCTAGTGGATTCCATGGTTTAGATTGCCTGCTCGAAACACGCCAGTCCCTTCATCAGGTGGGACACACAGTACAAAACAAGTTGCCAGCTAGTCAGTCCCCTGTATGTTCTTGCCGGCATGATGAGTGAATGGACCTGATTTTCGGAATGTGCTATCTATACAGTATGTCCCACCTGATTGACGGCTTGGATTTGTGATATGTATGCTAGCTTGCTAAACTGTACCTGCGTGTAGATGAACTGAGCTATACACATGCGAGCATTAACAAACGTAAACGATCGACCTTTTCCGTGCGCGGCTAAGGTTGGAAAGATTTTAGCCGTCCAATTGCGACCCAGCCTATTAACATCTGGATTGTGGACAGATGGGATCGTCTTCCCGTGATGTTTTAAAACTTGGCTCATCTAATGTGGGGCCCACCAGATGAATGATCTTCTTTCACTCCTGCTTGTTTTTTAGCAGAGCCTTCACACATGCCAATGTGTTTATCCCAGATCCAAGCCGTCCATTGGTCTCTCGCCAGCGGTTAGAATGGACAAAGTGAATTTGATGGTAACATTTTTTTTTTCTAGCCGTTCATTTGTTTTGAAATGCGATGGCCTACCTCAGGTGTGAAATGCCTGATCCATAGGCTAGAACATCTGATGAAAAGCTCAGATCTCACGCACGCCTCACATTTTGAAACATGAGACTGCGTGTGTACGTGAAAGGCTCCACACGCTTGTGGAATTAGCAAACCCCTCCATCAACGGCTTATTCGTTCTTCATGAAGGGCAAGCAAAGCAAAATATCAGAAATTTGAGGTTATAATTGTCATTTTGTCTTATTTCAATCCAATCTGTTCTTTTCTTCTGGAAAAAGTTCACGTGGGGAGCACAAGATTTCCTTTTTTTTTTTTTTTTTTTTTTTGCCTCTCCCTGTCTATCCACCGCCATATACACGGCATGATCCTAGCCGCTCATCCTGAAAGCGATCTTTCAACCCTATCTGTGTGGTCGGAGGACTTTTACTCGGTGAACGAAGTCGACTATTGTCTTTTTGTCGACTTTGGTTGTGGAATTTGGACCGTTGGCTTTGTTTACAACCGTCGATGAGGTTGATGCTGAGTGGAAGGATTGACTCAACATATTAACGGTCTGGATTAGCCAAATATGGCCCCACTTGTCAGAATGAAAACACGTTGACTGTGCAATATGTGGCCGCGTATGGGAGTAACTCCTACTCGTGCGCATAGTTACAGCATAAATGGCATATGTTTACTCCAATCCAAACCGTACAAATGGTGGGACACACTTTAGATAAATCAAGTAAGGAAAATTATATTGATTGGACGGTCCTTTTCTCCACCTAAGAGTTCTGTAGGCAATGATGTGGTACTATTTCATTGACCAATAAAGACCAAACAATCATTTGAAAGTTTGTGGGCTCCTTTCTATCGGTCCAATGAAATGATGCTACATCAAAGTTTGACAGACCTTGATGTTACAACAGCTTCATGAATGCCACTTACATTGAAATTGCCTATATAATGGAAGGTGACTAGGTGTGACCTGATGCGGTGAGATTTGATTAATAATATGCAGGGTTTACATGAACTCGACTGCGTTCGAAGCTGAGTTGGGCTGATTTTTTGAGGTAGAAAATGAGATTGCGTGGGCCAGAGCTCGACTCAACTCAGATCAAATGCAGCTTGAATCGAACTCGAATTGAACCAGTTTAGTAATTCAATTATTTTGATTTTGATGTTGTCCCACTAAATGTTTGATGAAATGACTCAATTAAGTGTGGTTTGCTGCAAAGAAGGTATTTATATGAAACAAAAATTATTTTTTTTTTGCATTTTTATATTGTTTGGAAGGTATTTGATAAAATACTTAAAAAACCTTTGCTACTATTTTATAAACAGTGAGATTTTGAAGGTGTAATATAGGTATTTGTGGAAATGCCATACAGACAAACTCGACTTGATCTTGGCTCAAACTTAGCTCGAATTGACCCGAGTTGCTGATCGAACCGAACCAAGTTGGCCAGTCAAGCTTGAGGACCGAGCCGAGTTCAAGCTGAGGTCAGCTATTGTTCGAGTCGAGTCAAGCTGAGGCCAGCTCAACTCAGTTCAGCTCGATGCACACCCCTAGTCATATGACATCCGAAGAATATGATTATCTTAATTTATGTAGCTTACATTCATACTTGTCTAGTTGCTTTAACATCTTATTTTAAAACAAGATCTGAAAAATGAAACAGATTGAAATGTCAAATGAACCTGACCACAGGAAATAATGGTGATTGAATTCTTACTATTAAAAATTTCTCAACGACCACCAAAATATTTATTTACCATCCAACCTTTTAATAAGGTTATAAATGGGAGGGTTATGGCTTGATCCAAAACTTTTATGGCCCATCATAAGTTTTTAATGTTTCAATAGTAGTACGGTCTATCAAAGATTTGGACCTACTTTAATTTTTAAACAATTCCCTGAAATGGAATATCAAAATGGTTGATATATATATATATATATATATATATATATATATATATATATATATATATAAACGTGGCCCACCTTTTTTTATCAGGATTCCACTGAAAACCTTGCCCAATCGAACGTGCTTTGCATGCCCCATCTCAAGTAGCCCAATCAAATCTCACCACATAAGAGCTTTTTTTATCCGATCTGTTTTAATGTTTACCGAGTGCTAGGTATACATGGTTGTTAATTTCTCTAATGTGAAATAAATTACTTAATATGCATGAGATCTACACCATCCATGAGGTTCACGCACTGCCCTATTTATGGCCCTTCTTCTAAAAATAGATTGATCTAACATTCAAGTGGGCCACTCTAAAAATTATATCTTAAACTTCTAAGCTCTAAGTTCACGTGGTACGGCCCACTTAAGTTTGGAACGTTGTGAATTTTGATGAATGGAACGATGGGCATTCCATCCCAGCTGGTCATGTACCACACACCACAGTTCAAAAATGAGTAGCATCCAAAGCTTTAGTGGACCACACCATAAATATCAGTGGGGCAATTTTCTCACTGTTATAACATTTATAGGGTCTACCATGAAACATTTAATTTCTATTTTATTTCTTTATAAGGTTAGACTAGCCTGAATGAAGACAAAAAGTAAATATCATATTGATCCAAAACTCCTGGCCTGAATGCGTTTCAATGGGTCCACTTAATCTTTAAATATATTTTATTTTTCGGCTCAATCCTTATGACAAGCTCACCAAATGAACGGACGGTTTAGATATAACGCATACCCCATGATGGACCCACAGAAGAGCCAGGTTGGTGGTGTGTGATACACCACCCAATCCGCTTCCGAGTCGGTGTATCTGACCGGCTGGGTCCATCTCATGAAAGTTAGGCCCACGTTTATGCGAGGCATGCTAGTGCGGTAGTTAATAGGTATTTCTTTGTTGAATAAGGACCCTTGATTTTCTCTGTCTTTATAACCGTCCATCAGATGTTCAACAATCATCCGACTAGGATCATATGCTTAGTATGACTTTTAGATAATGAGCACTCATCCAGACCCTTTGATTTAGTGCACCCATCTGCCATGTGTCTAATTTCTGTGTGCATGTGTGTAGAGTATCATACTCCAGCGACGTATCAATTTTTTTTTTTTTCCAGATTGGCTGCATCCGGGAAGCCATAATTGTCCTTCTGTTGTACGTTGCTGGTGTCATTTTCAAGGAATCAAATCTAATGTGATCGAGATTTGGTTGCCAAACATGTCCTTAAAGGTTGGGGTTGCAGGCGCGCGTGCCAATATGGAACACATGTGTGAGATCTGGGCTTTCATCTGGTTTTAAATAATTCCTAGATCTTCTGTCTCAAAAATTAGGTAGTTATACTCCTTGGGTGGGCCACGATATACAATGCAAGCTGACCATTAAGATGATTTCTTGAAGTCTGCTGTTGCTTACCCGCAGTAAGGAACATATTGATTTTTTGGATAAGTGATCTAAATGGTGTGGTCCACCTGATGATAAGATCTGATCTCATACATGTGTTCTATATTGGTACGTGTGCCTGTAGGTGTGGGATCAGCAGACCTCTCTCATTAAAAAAAAAAAAAAAAAAGGAAATTTACGGCAAAGCTCCTCAGAAATTTGCATTTTACCGATCAATCCCATTGGGAGATTAAAATCCATAGCCTATTAGGTACGGCCCTTACCGTGGGGCCCTTGATGTGTGTACTCTAAATCCACTCTGTCCATCAGTTTTAACATATCATTTTAGTGCATGAACCCAAAAAAGAAGAAGATTCAAATCTCAAGTGGACCACACTAAAGGAAACGATGGTGATTTAACATCCTACCGTTAAAAACTTCCTAGAATCCACCGTCATGTTTTGGTAATGTTTATTTACCATCCAACCTGTTGATAAGGTCAAAAGAAGTGGATGAAGGATAAAAAAACAAGAATCAGATTGACCCAAAACTTTTATGGTCCACTAATGATCAATCAAAACTTTTTCTAATGGTATGGTCCATCTGATAATTGGATCTGCTTCATTATTGGGATCATGCTCTAAAATAATCTAGAAAAATGGATGAATGGTGTGGATGTAGAATAAACATATCAAGGTGGGCCCTGCACCGGTTTTGGTGAGGCTAGGGCGCACCTAATCGGATTCAATGATAATCCAGGGAAGCTGCTTTTTCAACGCCTGACAGTATCAAAATGCACTAAAATGGGACCCACTTAAATTTTCTTTTTCAAAGGTAGTGAATTTCGAGAAATGTGGAGCCCACCTGGTCTCTGTAAAACATCCAAATTGTCAAACACATGAGACCCACCATGACATTGACACCTTTAAAAATAGACTATACATTAATTTAAATGTTTTTTGGTGGTATATATTAGTTTTTATGATTTGGCCCATCTTATCACTTGATATGCTAGAGTTTTGGTCCAACTTGTAATTATAGTATGATGAGTCTGTTGAACGGTCTGGATGTTAGACATATGCCTCATGGAGCCCACAACTCTCAATTCATTAATTTAAAAGAAAATCTAACACGTGGGTGTTTAGATATGAGTCTGTTGAACGGTCTGGATGTTAGACGTATACCTCATGGAGCCCACAACTCTCAATTCATTAATTTAAAAGAAAATCTAACACGTGGGTGTTTAGATAATTTCCCTCCTTAATGTTAATTAAAATCCCACTTTCTAAGAAATTTTGTAGCTTTTAGAAAAGTTCATTATTATTGCAATGATTTTTCAGGTTTGTTACTTTACAAGCCCCGGTAGAATCCATTGATCTGGTTGCTAGCGGCCCACCATAGTGTCGGTGTTCCATTCAATCATTCCAGTAAAATCTCTCCACTATTTAGACACCTTAGGCTAATCCAACCATCACATGGGTCACCGCTTAAATTTGAAGATTATGTGTGTGTATATATTTATGTATATTAATGATGTGGCCACACTTACTAATTGAATATGCCTGATTTTTTAAACATCTTATCGTCATGTTAGGGTTCCCTCAATGTGCTAGTCCGATGACATATGTTTACTATACCCAGTAAAATCTCTCCACTATTTAGACACCTTAGGCTAATCTCAACCATCATATGAGTCACCACTTGAATTTGGATATTTTATGTATTTATATGTATATTAATGATGTGGCCTTACTTAATGATTGCATATATCTGATTTTTGGAGCATCTCAACATCATGATAGGGTTCCCTCAATGCGCTAGTCAGAGATGACATACACACGGTAAGGTGAGCCTACTAGGTAGGTGAATAATCTTTTACACTCAAATAAATAAATATTTATAGGCAAGAATAACTTGGACAATAAATTATAGATATACATTGAAGTTTGGTATATACATATGACTTGTCAATTTTGCCAAGAAAGCCAACGGGTAGTACGAAATATCATCTGTCTGTTGTGGCCCACCAATAGATGGAGTATGTTAAGGAGAAAAATTTTCTACTAGAGAGTAAAAAAACCACCACGACTATTCAGATTCAAATGATAAATGTCAAAATATTGGTCCCTTGGATGCTTTAATGCAGTAGACTTTGGAGGCACTCTTCATACACCATGTGACTCCAAAGTCTATGGGTTCCAATTGCAATCTATGGGCCCCACTTGCCGAAATTTCTAATTGAAATGGGTTGGAATTGGGTACGATTCCGTCCCTAGCTAGGAACGGACAAGAGCTCTGAAAGTTTTGCATATGAGTTTTATCCACACCGTCTAAGGTGTCATTATGATATATGGGTTTTATTCATACTATATATCTATTCTACGGCTTTTGAGGCACTTTTCATGTGTCACGTTACTCGAAAGTCCATGGGTTCCAATTAAAAATTGTAGGCACCCCTTGTGGATTTGAAATTAGATGGGATAGGGATTGGGTACCAACCTTGTCCCTAGGTAAGAACAAATAAGAGTTTAAAGGAGCTATTATGATATATGAGTTTTATCCATACCATCTATCTATTATGCCATATCATTTTAAGATATAGGCCTAAAATTGAGACAAATTTAGGGCTCATGTAGAGCACATAGTAGAGATTAAACACTTATAGTTGAAAACTTTCTGAGAGTTGTTGAAGTTTTGGAGTAAGCTGATGTTAGTGTTTTCCCTTTTATGTGACCTTATGAATAAGTTTGATGGTAATTAACTATTTATGAACTTGTATCCTAAAATGACATGGTAAAATTGACGAATAACGTGGATAAAACCCATAAATCATGATAGCCCCTCAGAGCCCGTCCATTCCTAACTAATATGAAAAAATGTCCAATTAGATACTTCTATTATAAACACGACCTTGACTTTTTCCATTTGGGAACACCAGTCAAAACCCAATTGAGGTTTGTGTATTAAATCCAACGAAGGTTCACTCAATTAAGAAGCAGATCACCCAAACAATTGAAGCAATCCAACAATCATGTGGGCCATGCACCATGTGATCTTCTAAAAGTTTTTGGATGAATGTGGATGATTTAATGATTTTGTAGACCTAACTTTTAAAGCATCCTATCATCATTGTGGGATTCATCTAATGTATAGGTCGGATGGCATACACCTAATGCAATGGCCCCACGGGGATAGTTGAATGACATTTATACAAACATAAATAAGTTTTATGTGTGTATTAATGAAGTCTCCACACAGAGTTGTATGGGGTTGCAGAGAATACAGCCTCATTTCACTCATCTCATTAGTCAAAATTGCATTCCAGCATGGAAAGGTCCCCAAGCAACACGTGTGCACAAGTTGTACCATCTATGCACCACACATGTGCCAACATGGTAGACAGGTGCAATATCCCAGCCATCCATCCTGCGCACCCACCGCCGTAGATGTTCTCACCCAAAAATCAAACTAGCCCACTTAGCACGCGGGGCACGATTTTTCAAACAAGTGGACGGTTAGAAAACTCTATTCATTTTTTTCTCAGCCATACATTTGTTACCTAAACCCTAGCTCACCCAACTAATGAACGCCCCTGATTCTTGGGTCAGGGCATCTACATGATGATGCCCCTCAGATGGATGGACTGGATTGGATCTTGCACCCATGTGCCATGCTGGCAAATGTGTGGGGGTGTACATGAGCTAGCTTGTAGCTCTTTCCAAGGCATTAAAAAAAAGTGTGATAGCTTAGAGAATGTTGCTTTATTTCTCAATCCCCCACTTGCTAAAGGGGCTAGCACTAACTATTTTAAAGTCATGTACTCTCCTTCTCCGAACGTAATGTGTGGTGTAATTTTAATATTTTTTTGAATTTTTGTTCTATACCATCATAAAACACATCCTCCACCCTTGAATTTGGACAAGTGGGGCCCATTGATTAGGGATGTAGACTCTTAGTCGGATGCTTCCCATCCGTAGATGGGGGATTCCTTGAAAAAACCATCATGATCCAATGATCATAACTCTTCTTCGTATCTTGAAAAATAGATGGCTGAAAAAGAAAATACAACAATGATCCACATTCAATGGAAAAACAAAAACAATATTGGACGGTATCAGCTCTCGATCGAAGGGAGCTTTTATGGCATGTGTCCATTCGTGTTGTGGCCCATCTAAACAATGGTCTAGATCGTCGAGCTGCAACACTTTCCTGTCCTAACTCAAGGCTCGAGGATTTTGTTGGTATCCTAGGCTAAGGGTTCATATAATTTCTCATGGTATGACCTATGAGCAAATAGGGTAGGGTCCAGTTATTTACTTAAAGGGAGTCACAATTCAACGGTCTAAAAAATGAGTCTTATTAAATCACCTATCAATCTCATGTAGACTTTTGAGGAAACTGCCTCATTAGTCCACCTAAATTGGATCTTCTTTCTTTATTTAAAGAGGTACTTTGGCCAAAAGAATGGGTAGTATTCCTAGGGATGGATGTGATTTATCAAGAGTAACATTCATGAACATGTGATTGAGAAATATTTTGATACTCTGGCAGTGTGTGATGAATGATACACGGGCATGTAGACACTATTAAGAAATTTCATACACCTAGAAATGATTCCCCACCTTCACGTGGACATCAGCAACATTCACAATATTTTTAAGTGTCATGCTGATGTAGAGTGGGTCATATATACTTTCATGTCTAAGATGGATCGGAGAAGGACTAATCGGAGGCGGAAGTGACCTGGACCATCATAATCTTAAAACAGGTGCATCTCACGTGGAAGTGTTCTGGCGTGTTTGAATCTTAAAACAGATGTATCTTGCAAATTGAAATAAATTATTCAATATATAATATATGATTTTAGACAGTAGAAGATAATTTAGCTACCAATATGCTACATAGGGTTGCCATGCCGAATTTGCGAGATTCCATTAGATCAACGGTTGAAAATTCATTTTATTTTTATTTTTACTATTTATAGTAAATTTTAATTTAATTATAACTCATTATCCTTTGACCTTTAAGAGTTGTGTCCAACACGAAAAGTACTTAGAATTAATAGTAGAATAAGATGGTTAAGCCAAATAGGACCCTTACTATATTTGGCCGAAAATTATGAAGTTTAGTGGAAATCATGATTTGCAGTAAGTCACCCGTTTTAATAAGTTTGAACCGGAACTTATTCAAAGGTTTGTTATCATTATTTTTAAAGTGTCATAATTTACCATCTATCAATCAATTTTTAAATTCCAATAATTTATTTCTACTTTCTTATTTTTATTCTACAGGAGATCCGATCCTGAATAGTTATAGCCTCAAGAAAGAAAGACAGTGATCAGCCTCATCACATGTGCCATGGGCAATGATTAATCTAGGCCGTTTATTTGCTTGTTTCATTGAGTGAAAACCATGGTAAAAATAATCATTGCCGTTAGATGAGCCTAAGCCTTTTAATGTGGGGTCATCTTTCCCGGCACTCCAATTTTTACAAGCCATGGATTGGATGGTTAGCATTATCAAATCAAGATACTCTTTGAAATTATAAGCAATAGCAAATTGGATTTGTGGAATAGATTTTTCAAGATGATGATTTGACCTATTTTATTTCTCTGTTCAATTTTGACCGTTTATTTTGCAGGCCATTGATCAGATGGAATTAATGAGTGGTCATCCTATGATCATACAAAAGCATTGGAAACCCTTTAAATATTAGATTATTGAACATTTATTGGACGGTAAAAAATGGAAAAATATCTTATGAGCTTATTTTATAAAACAAGTGTCCATAAATCAATGGCTAAGATTGTTTATAGACAGTAGATTCCGCATTTTAGTCAGTTTAAATTGAGTCAATATGTGCCATACCTACTATTTATAGGTGCGGGTGTATCAAGCTCGTAGGCAACCAGAGTTTCAATTAGCTCCCCATGTGATTCTAGAGGAAGACATCTCATGCCAGTTGACTGCCATTTTGAGGATGGTGGTGACTCATCCTCCTACAGTGGGGGTGCGGATTTGGATATTACCCTCACCACGACCCTATGTTAGGGGCTCGTGGGGTCTACTGCGAAATAGGTGTTTTATTCAGGTCGTCCATCACACTTTAAAAGAATATTTTAAGGTTGAGCTTAAAAAGAGACAAATCGAAGGCTAGAGTGGACCACGCGGCAAATACGTGACAATGACCACCACATTGAAAACTTTCTGAGGCGTACTCTGATGTTTATTTGACATCCAACCTATGCACAAGGTCGCATAAACCTGGGTTCAAAAAAGCCAAATATCAGCTTGATCGAAGACTACCAACCATGGGCATTTACTTTTCATTATTTTCTACGGCCTGGTGTGGTGTGGTGTGTACACTGAGTTGAGCCAAGTTGAGCTAGCCTCAACTTGACTTGGCTTGGCCACTAGTTAACCTCAACTTGAACTCGGCTCAGCTCAGTCCTCAAACCTGATTAGCTAGTTCGGCTTAGTTCGGTCAGTAGCTTAGACTAGTTCGAGCCGACTTTGTCTGTGCAATGTTTTCATAAACACTTGGACTGCACCTTCGAAATCTCACTATATGTAAAACAGTTGCAATGGTTTTATAAGTATTTTATCAAACACTTTGTAAGTAATATAAAAATTAAGAAAAAAGGGATATTTATTTCATGTACATATCTTTCTTGCCACCAGCCACATATCGGTGAGTTATTTCATCAAACACTTGGTGAGCAACATTAATATCAAAGTAACTAAGTCATTGAACTAGTTCGATCCGAGTTCAATTCAAGCTGGGTTTGATCCTACTTGAGTTGAGTTGGGCCAGCTCAAACTCATTTTGAGCTAAAAAATTCAGCCCAACTCGGCTCAAACTTACCTTTGAGCCGAGTCTAATTGAACCTTTTCAAGTCTGAGTCCAGCGAGCTAACCTAGCTAGCTCAGTTCACGTATACCCTCAGGTGTGGTGTGGTGTGGTGTGGTGTGGTTGTGTGGTCTACTTAAACATTTGATATACCTCACTTTTAAATCATACCTAAAATAATTTTTCAAAGTAAATAGACATACATATGGACAAAACCCATACATCAATGAGGGGACCACACAGACCAAAGACAAGACGTCTGTCTCTAGCTAGGTCTTGGTGGTGGTATTACCCAATCACCGCCGCTAACTCAGGAAATCAAATACAGCCAAGAAGAAAATGTGAATGGTCCAAATTCCAAGGGAAAAATCAGATGGTCACTATCGTCTTCAGTGTGGTTTTTTAACTTATGCTTGGTCTGGATTGTCTTCTAAATATACCGTTTTTTTTACTGTTGAGAGTCACCACCATTGTGCTGAACTATCAAAGGAGTCAGACAAATGATTTTCGACGGTTAGATTTCCCAAGTCCGGGTGCTGATTGATGGACCTTGAGAGATACGGATGGTCCTATCAGGGGCTCCATAGAACCCTCCGTGATGTATTAGTTTTATCCACGCCGTCCATCCATTTTGACAGATCATTCGAAGACATGATACTAAAAAGGAGGTAAATTAAAGACCCAAGTGGACCACATCATAGGAACTACTTGGGGATTGAAAGATTACCGTTGAAAACTTCTTAGGGGCACAGAATTTTTGGATTAAGCTGATATTTATGTTTTCATGTATTAGGATTGCAAACAAACATCAAGGTGGGTGTTAGGAAGTTTCCAATGGTAGGAATTAAATCCCCACTGCTTCCTTTAGTGTGATGCAATTGAGCATTCAATTGGCCTCCTTTTTGGGCTCAAAGCCTTAAATGATCTGTCAAAATGGATTAATAGCATGGATATATCCACACCGTTCATCCATTTTGAAAGATAATTTTAGGGACTAATCCCAAAAATGATGTAGATCTAAATCTCAGGTGGACCACACCATGAGATTTATATGATCTATTTTTTATACAGAGAGAGAGTAATGGTCTCCTGTGCACAATACTACTGGAGAACTTTTGCACATTGCGCTTCTTACTATTGGAGAACTTTTGCGTATCAAATTACCATCAGTCATCTAAACTTAAAACAAGGCTATTATAAGTGAGCCTCACCATGATGTATTCCTGTGCTTCATTCAAATAATTCAATTCGTGGTATCAATTAGCCCGTAGGGTGCGAAAAATATGGCTGATTTGTGATTTTCTAGGCCACAATAAAAAATAGTGGGAGAGGAAAAGCCTACTATTGAATTTTTATGGGCCATCATGATGCTTATGTGAAATCTATTCCATCCATTAATTAGCTTGTGGAGGTTAATGCATGTAGCAGTAGACCCATACCTAATGTATGCGGATCACACAAGTGAAGTGATTTTGATAGTGGGTTTTTCCTGCACAGTTTTCACTCGTGTGGGCCATTAGAATTATGGATGTAACTGATGTTGAAGCAATACTTCTAAATTATCATCTTAACCCATTATGGTTGAAGTGGATTTTACATACATGTCAAGGTAGGCTCACCTTTAGTTGACCTAGTATTGGTTGGGACCTTGTCCTACACTGTGGATTACATGTTGTGACGGCCATCAGCCACCTATAAGATAGTTGGTACTAGTCGGCCCAACAATGATGTATGTGTTTAATCCAAGCTGTCTATCTATTTTTCCAGTTGAATGCATGGCATAATCTAGAAAATAAGTTAGATCCAAATATCAAGTGGACCATGTCATAAGAAAAATTGCTGCAAAGCCCCCATTAAAAAATTCCTTAGGCCAATGTAAGTTTTGGATCAAGCTTATATTTGTGTTTTACCTTCTCTAAGTATCTATGACCTAATCAATAGGTTGGATGGCAGATAAAATGTGCCTAAGAATTTTCATTGATGGGCGTTTAATCATCACTATTTTCATGTGGTATAAAGTGGATCTTATGCATTTTTGGAATCATGCCATGAATGGAGATAGAAAAAATAATAAACAGCTTGGATTAAATATATACATCATTGTTGGGCCCACTAACACCAACTAGTAGCAATGTTGTTACTTACTAACAGGATCATATTATTAAAGGATTGGATGGTACATTAAAAAAAAAAAAAAAAAGTGGACCCCACACAGGTTTTAATTGTTCACATCTTGAGCCAACTGTTCATGTGGTGTGGCTTGCTTGAGTTTTGGGTTGGTCTAGATTTTGGGATCCACATATAAAATAGGTGGGTGTAAACGATGGACGGATTGGGTATCTGCTCCACGTTAAGGTGGACCCCATACGAAAAGTGTTGGGCCGAGCTCGATTCTTACGCCAGAAGATCTGTACAATGAAACCTGAGCACGACAGTTTACTTAGTTAATAATATATATTTTTGAAAATTTATACCAGAGTCAAGATGGCCGAGTTGGTCTAAGGCGCCAGTTTCAGGTACTGGTCCGAAAGGGCATGGGTTCGAATCCCATTCTTGACAATTTTTTTTTATTTTTTATTTTTTATTTTCATCTTCAATTTTTTGTCCCTAGCCGACCACATTCTCATCCTCGATTTTTATTTTTTATTTTTCTTAGCAGTCCATTTTCTCATCCTCTATTTTTAAAATTTTTTTTTTCTTAGCCAACCATTCTCTCATCCCCACTGGCCCATCTAATCGTTTATAAAGTGTGGGCCATTGGTATCATGGCACAGTAGAGGGACACCCCCAAATTACTAACTAGATGGATGTGTGCTTGGGCTCTCATCTCCATTTTTTTATTTTTTTTATTTCTAATTTTTCTGGTCGTTCATTTTCTCACCTCCCCTCTCTTTTTTTTTTTTTTTTAATATATATATATATATATATATATATATATATATATATATATTTCCTAGCCGTCCATTTTCTCATCCCACCTGCCCATCTAATGCTTTATAGACTGTGTGCCATGGCACACTGGATGGAGATCACCATATTACTAACTAGATGGATGTGTGCTTGGGCTCCCACTATTATGTATTTTTCTGCTATCCTTCCAGTCTCTCATCCCCACCATATAACCGGACCCGATTAGGTGGGGCCCATCCTCACCTGAGACAGTGCAGCCTTACCATGGGACCCACCTTGATCTATGTATTCTATATTTATACTATTAATCCGTTTTGCTGCGTCGTTTTACCTCATGAGCCTAAAAAAGAGCCTATTCAAATCTTTGGAGCCCACCTTAACACATGTATTCTATACCCACATTGTCTCTCTGTTTTGCCGAACCATTTTCGTTTACGAGCCCAAAAAAGAATCAAATTCAAATCTCAGGTGGCCCATACCATGGAAAACTAGGGGTGATCGAATGCCTCACCGTTAAAAACTTTTTAGGCCCCACCATTCTCTTGTCCCCATTTTTTTTTTCCTATTTTTCCTAGCCGTCCATTCTCTCATCCCTAATCTCAGGTGATCAACGATGAGATTGATCACCATTTTCCTCAAGAATTACTACTTCGAATCCATAAAGCTTTTCTATACTTCTCACAAAGACTTCTCAAAGCCACGATGAAAAAGCAAGAGAGTAGAAATAAAATTTAAATGAGTTTACACCCCTTTAAATAAGGATGCTAAGCCATCAAAGAAGTTTCGGAATTAAACTCCAACTAAAACTCCTATAAGCCGTGACTTACTATAAATAGTAATATTATTATTTGTAGATGGTCATGATTCCTACAAGTGCGCATGGTATTCAGTCATATATAGTGTCCTATTTGGCCAAACCATGATATTCCCCAACCTATTCTAAGCACTTCTGCTGTCGTGGGCAACTCCTAAAGGGCCCATGGATGAAGAGTTATACTCAAATTAAAACTTATTATAAATAATAAAAATGAAATTAAAATAGGAATTGTACAATTGAACTTATTATAAATAATAAAAATGAAATTAAAATAGGAATTGTATAATTGATATGATGGTATTTTGCAAATTTGGCCCGGGCAACCTGGTACAGTGTGTTGGGTGGCTAAAGTAGCTCGTCCTGTGCCAAAATCATGTATGACACGTTAGATAAACTCATTCCAGTTTACGAGATATGTCTATTTTAAGGTTTGTACCATCCGGATCACTTCCGCTTCCGATCATGCCTTTTTTGGTCCATCTCGGCCGTGAAACTGTCCGCCACCCACTGTACATCACTATCTAATGGTTTATAGACTGTGGGCCATTGATAGCATGGCACACTAGATGGACATCCCCAAATCACAAACTACATGGATGTGTGCTTGGGCTGAGGCCCACTATTATGTATTTTTCTTCTGACCTTTCATTCTCTCATCCCCTCCATACGACAGGAGAGGATTAGGTGCGGCCTAGCCTCACCCAAGATGGTGTGGCCCTTACCGTGGGGCCCATCTTGATGTATTGTATTCTATATGCAGACTGTCCATCCATTTTGCTACACTACTGTAGTTTCTGAGCCCAAAAAAGAAGCAAATCCAATTCTCCAGGGTACCCTTTGATGTACATATCATGTATCCACATCATCCTTCTATTTTGTCAGACCATTTTAGTTTACCAGCCCATAAAATAAGTATATCCAAATCTCAAGTGGACCATACAATGGGAAACTACATTGATTGAACTCCCCACCAATAAAAACTTTTAACTTTTTCTTTTCAAACCCTTCTCGAGATCGGATATGACTGTCTAAGATATAAGTTTCACTTAATATAGATAGACTTCATATATAGGTCTTCATATGCTATTGGCCGTATCAACTAAGCATAAAGTATTTTCCAAGTTTCTGAAAGGCGCATGCTCTATGCAGGCTATTTGAGCTACGGTGATTGAACTCCCCACCATTAAAAACTCCCTTTTTAACCCGTGAGCGAGAGTCAGATATGAATGTCTTAGATATAAGTTTCATTAGATATAGATAGACTTAATACTTTATATACTATTGCCCGTGTCTATTAAGCATAGAGTATTTTTTAAGTTTACGAAAGGCCTATGCTCTATTCAGAGTATCTGAATCTTGTAACATTAGAAATCTTAATAAATTCTAATTCTATGTTTATCACACACACACACATTATCGATCGGCTCATGTAACCATCAGACACATGCTTGGACATATGCCTTTGGGCCGAGCCCACCATTCTGTTGTTCTTCTTTTGTATATATATATATATTTTTTCTAGCCGTCCATTTATCATCACCTCCCTACACCTGTCCATCTAATGGCTTGCAGACTGTGAACCATAGATGACATGGCACTCTAGATGGACCGCCTAAATGCTCACTAGATGAAAGTGAACTTGAGCTCGCAGGGATCCTTGGCCACGTGTTTCGGCCTGTAAATCTCAACCGTAAATGTGGACCATGTGCCACATACATGGATCTACTCTGTTCTCTTTGATCTCCACCCTACATATACGGCAAGGATGAATCATGGTTGATGGAGGGCTGTCAATGGGCCTACCTGAACCAAGACCATTTGTTTATTAGGCCTGCAATCTGGCAGGGCACATGGTCTTGAATGGCTGGGCCAGACACTGGCCCTCATGGAAAACATGACAAATATAAACCCAACGTAACGGTGGGCCCCACAATGAAATTAACTGTCTTGAAAATCAGGCGAGTCCGCTCATCAGGTGGACCAAACGCATCCAAACATTCATCTGGCGACCCCATAGTTACTAGATTAGAAAATCCTAGAATCCACGTGGTGGGCCCTTTTTCCATCAACGCTGAGCCAATCATCTATCCATGGGCCATCAGAAGAAGGATCAAGATCGTCATGCCAATCATCCGCAGCATCAAATGAACGGTCTAGATCACCTAATCAAGGTCCACATCCACGAATTCTGGGCTACAGGACACTGGGTGTGGCGAGATTTTCACGTCTCTAGAGTGGTTGAACAGATAATCAGTGGGCCACGGCATCCATGGGCCATAACTAAAAATGAGCAGCCGTTGATCAAGGTAATGAGCAGTGCAACATTCAATGGGCAAAATGCAATGACTGCTTTTGGGTTGTGGCCCATTAGATCAACAGCTCTGGTAACACTAAAGGACACGTGTACGGTCAAGCAGCTCTCTTTGTAGCAATGCTTGTAAATTTCCAAGTTGAACGGTAATATGCTTGAGCCATGTCAGCATCACCTCCCATCATGTGGGCCCTACTATGGATGGACAATATTTAAATATAAGCATATATCATATGATCCTATGAATTCGATCATTGACGTCCAAAGCAACTTCTGATGAAGGGGTAGAATTGTCTGATAGGTGTGATTTCCATTTAAAAAAACGTCTATCTATGAGTGGATCCACTATATGAACGGCCTGGATTGATAAATAACAATGCCACGTGTATCTAAAGTCATGGCTTTACCATAATCCAGCTCTACTGTTTCCTGTGGTGTGGTCGATCTGAAATTTGGATGCTTCATTTTTTGGGTCATGCTCTAAACTGAGATGGCAAAACGGATGGACGACGTGGATGTAAGACACATACATCAAGGTGGGCCCCACCATCAGGGAACCACCCACCTTGGTGGATCCCCGGATCCACCGAAGCTGCGTCCAGAAGTTACGTGCCGCGCGCTGTGGGCCCAACTTAATTTCAAAATCCCAACGTTACTTCCACCGGCTCTATTTACATTTTTTGTACAGATGGCCACGGAAAGAGCCTGTGCTAAACAGACTTAAGGTCCTGTAATCCTAAAATTATTTTTTTATTTTTTGGAGGACAAAAATGTCCATTTACCACTTCTTATTCAACGGGCTCCAGTCTAAAAAAAAAGGAAAGGTCATTTTAAAAGGTAAGGTGAGCCCTATCAAAATTGAAATTTGGCATGCTCTTTTATCGATTTGATTTGTTCATTTTAATTAGACAGTCGTAAACCTAAGAGAGTATTTTCTCAGTTTTCTATTTGAATTTCTCTGTTGCTGATAACTATACTAATGTTGTTCGTTAATTTTTAACTGCTTTCTTTTGTATAGTCGATCTATGATAAGTTTTGCCCTCAAGCTTGGACCGATGACGTGAAATTAAAACCTCTTATATGTGGACGGAATAAATTTACTTCACAATAATCCAATGGGCCTCAACTACTGCTCTACCACAATTGCTCCTACTATGGTGTGCGCCCATCTTGGAAGGAGAGATTTTTTGACAAGGGATGTGAGCCCCCCAAAAACAAGGATTCAGCCCACCCCCTATTGGATTATCCGTCCATTTTAATAGGACAATCGTGAACCCAAATGAGGGACTATTTTTTAAAAAAGTTTTCTATTTGAATTTCTTTGTGGCCCACTCTCTATCCAATCTGATCCATCCATTTTGAATGTTTTCTCTTGTGTGGTCCATTTGTAATGTGTTTTGTTATCAAACTTGGGCCAACGATATGAAATTAAAGCCCTTTACATGTGGAAGGGATGACTTTGCTTTATGACAACTTAGTGGGCCCTACATATGATGTGGATAGGATAAAAACGTAGTGTCCAAGCCGCACAACATCATTAATTTGGTCATTTCTTCTTTATTTTTCTTCTTCTTCTTTATTATTATTATTATTATTATTATTATTATTATACACACATCCCTACACACTCACGCTGTAGTGGGATTTCACAACCTATGGATACTCGAACTCTTGACCGGTGTTGAAACTAACCACACGAAGCCAAAGCTTATGCGACAGTTGGTAGTTGTACGGCCGGAGTCTGCACTCTCCGGGTAATGACAAAAAACTCCAGTTAATCTCCGACGAAGTTCATACTTGTAGTAGGTCGAATGTATGAAATGTATATATTGAATGTTGTAATTACTTTATTATTAATGTAATAATTCTTTTCATGAGTTTAATGGATGAATGTAATGATTAGTGTAATGGATGTTGAAATGGTGTAACGATTGAAATTGAAGAATGTTAAAATGAGAGAATAGAGGAATGCTAAAATAGAAGAATATTGAAACGAGAGAATGGGAGAATGTTTTAAGGGAAGAAAACTATAATAGAAGAATGTGTATTAGAGGAATATTAACAGAGGAGCGCTGATATTCATTGTGGATTGCCGATATTAATAGAGGAGCGTTGATATTCATTGTGGATTGCCGATATTAATAGAGGACAACTGATATTTACTGTGAATCACTGAGATTAATAAAGGACCATTGATATTATCTACGATCTACGATGAATATCGACGGTCTTCTGTTAATATCTGTGATCCACAGTGAATATCAGTGGTCCTTCGTTAATATCGACGATCCACAATTAATATCAGTGACCCTCTGTTAATTTCAACAATTCATAGTGAATATCAGTTGTCCTTTGTTAATATCGGTGATTTACAGTGTAATCCATACACTTTGCAATTTGATAAATGGGAACATGAATCATATACTTTACAATATGATGAAATCTGACTTGTTCAGCATTACTTTAAAAAAATAGCCATAAGTAAGCATTACACTATATATTTACAAAAAAAGGTACATTGCTGTGTCATGTCATCTTACAACACCCATGCATATATTTTCCAATTAAATAAAAAAACAATTGAATAAAAAGTGAATGCGTTATATATCACTGCATTTTAGCTTCATCTTTCGGAATGAGTATCTGTGTGTGATTTATGTCATATTTGTGGGTCTTGAATTTATAAAATTTATCTCGTCTTCCTCCTCTTCGACCTCAACCGGTTTTGTTATTTGTCTTTTAGTCTTTCTAAACTATTGAAGACAGCTAAAAGATAAGATCTCTCTAAAATAGGTGACTTTATTCTGCAGGTCAATTTATAAGTTAATATTATTCATGACATGGTCAATAAGCAATAGCGAATCAAGCTGAGAAAGATTTCATAAGAATCTAACCGGTTGAATATGATCTCTTGGTTGTTACATAGGAAGTCGATGTATTTCATCATGAAGACTTCACATTTGCTTCCACCAATTTATTTTGGGATTCCGCTTACTATTTCGAAAAGTCATCTGACTTTCTAATGGTTATTGCCCACATCATATTGATGCATCAATTATTTTAACCTCTCTGTGAAGCCAATTATAAACTCATTGTATTTCCTCCCCCATCTAGTATGGATGTTATTGAGTAATTGAACTAGTTTTTTTTTTTTTTTAGTGCACGGCAATCAAGACCCAGTGCTGATTTTGGACATTGTGTGGAAGTATACCTATAAACACATAAGCATAATTATAAGTGTTGGGGGCCTTGCACAAAACCTTAGGATCTAGCCTCCCGAACAAACCAGAATTATGAGATGATAATAGCAATGAAATAAATCAAAGCAACAATCACACACCACACAAGAGATTTTTATGTGAAAAACCCTCAAAGAGGTAAAAACCACGGGACCTCGTCCAGATCAACAATCCACTATGAAGTAGAACGTTTATAACCTTCGTCACTCACGCAGGAGTGGATAAACAATAAGAGTAATAAAAGAAAACAGAGGGATCTCACCGATCACGAGGACGTAGAAGCGCTGAGAAGACGACTCCCTTCCACAAGCTTCCTCTCTCTCTTTTCTCATACTCTCTCACCCTAAACTCTTTAGAAAAACCCTTGCAAAGCCTTTAGGAACCCTCTTGTGATTTTTCTGTACACAACATAATTCCCTAGAAAACCCTAAGAACCCATTTTTATAGTTTTAGGAAACTCCTTTCCGCATCCCTGTTGCGAAAGGACTCAAATCCGTAGTTTCGCACAAAATCACGAAACAAACTGCGTAACCTACGACTAGTCCTGTAAATTTCAGGACTGGTCTTAGCCTCCTTCGACTGATCGAAGCTCACCTACAACTGATTGAAGCTCACCTACGACTGGTCGAAGACCGCGGAGAAAAATAACAAAAACTTGCTTGACTTTGAGTCGTGCCAGGACTCGAACCTACGACCGATCGAGCGCCTCCCACGTTCAGTTGAAGACCTCCTACGACCGGTCGAGCAGTGCGATAAAACTCTCTGAAATTTTAACCACTGCACCGTCTCTCCTCTGAACTGAGGAGAAAAAATCCATCAAATCTTCTCCTTTCCGACTCAGGAGGAATTCACCTTCTTCAAGTCAACCAGGTTTCTACAAACCTTAAACTTGCCTTTAAGCAAAGCCTTGGTCATCATGTCTGATCCATTATCATCCGTGTGGACTTTATCAAGCTGTAACACTTTCTGTTCCAAAGTATCCCTGATCCAATGATACGGACTCTCTATGTGCTTCGACTTGGAATGCTGACTTGAATTCTTGCTCAAGTGTATAGCACTCTGACTATCGCAATAGACCACGTGCTGCTCCTGCTTCAGGCTAAGTTCCTGTAGAAATCTCTTCATTCAAAGCATTTCTTTACATGCCTCTGTGACTGCAATGTACTCAGCCTCTGTCGTCGACAATGCTACGACCTTCTGTAGCTTCCTCTGTCAAGAAACTGCTCCCCATGCAAACGTAAACATGAACCCCTATGTAGACTTTCTGGAGTATATGTCGCCTGCCATATCTGCATCTGTGTAGCCCTCTAGCACAGGTTTACCGTCACCATAGCATAAGTTCAACCTGGATGAGCCTCTTAGATACCGCAGTATCCACTTCACCGCTGCCCAATGTTCTTTGCCAGGATTGACAAGATACCGGTTGACAACACCAATCACATATGCTATGTCTAGGCGTGTACATACCATAGCATACATCAAACTTCCTACAGCTGACATGTAGGGTATCTTCTACATCTTTTCCACCTCCGCCTTCCTCTTGGGACATTGTCTGTCGTTCAACCTGAAGTGACTATCCACTAGAGTACTGACCGGCTTCGCTGCATTCATATTGAACCGCTCTAGGGCTTTCTCAATATACCGCTCTTGTGACAGCCAAAGCTTTCTGCTGTTTCTGTCACGGGTTATCTCCATTCGTATGATCTATTTAGCCGGGCCCAAGTCTTTCATCGCAAATGACTTGCCCAACTCCTGTTTCAGCCTGTCGATCTTCTTAATGTCCTTTCCCATGATGAGCATGTCATCAACGTATAAGAGCAGAACTATGAAATCACTATCTGAGAACTTACGCGTGAACACACAGTGGTCCGACTCCGTTCTGTCATACTCATGCTGTAACATGAACGAATCGAACTTCTTGTACCATTGCCGTTGAGCTTGTTTCAGCCCATATAAGCTTTTCCTCAGCCTACACACCATATGCTCCTTGCCCTTGACTTCGAACCCCTCTAGTTAGTGCATGTAGATCTCTTCTTCCAGGTCATCATGGAGAAAAGCAGTTTTAACGTCCAATTGCTCTATCTCCAGATCCATGCTAGCCGTCAACCCAAGAAACACCCGTATGGATGTCATCTTCACCACTAGTGAGAATATCTCTTCGAAGTCTATGCCTTTTCTCTGACCGAACCCTTTTACCACAAGTCTGGCCTGAACCTCGTCTGTGAATTCTTCTGCTCAATCTTCTTTCTAAACACCCACTTGTTGCTCAAATCTTTCTTGTCCTTAGGCAGTTTCATCATGTCATAGGTGTGGTTCTTATGCAAAGATTCTATCTCCTCTTGCATAGCTTTCAACCACTCCTCCTTATGCTTATCGGTTAGGGCCTCAGAATAATCTTCTGGCTCTCCCCTATCAGTTAGCATAATGTACTCATACGGCGAGTATCTCTTAGACGGCTGTCTGTCCTTAGATGGCCTCCTCACCTGTAGCTCAACAGGTGGATCAAGTGGGGGCTTCTCCCCTGGTCCATCTTCTGTAGGAACCCTCTCATCCTCTGCACCTCGCTGTACTCCCCCGTCATCAGGCACCACCGGAGGAATAATTGGATCCATGTCCTCTAGCTCACCTGAACTAGGCTGATTCTTCTCTGGCTTACCAATGTCTTCAATACACTGATCTTCAAAGAAAACCACATCTCTGCTCCTGACGAGCTTCTTCTCGGTCGGATCCCACAATCTGTAACTGAACTTTTCATCACCGTACCCTAAGAACATACACTACCTGATCTTCATATCGAGCTTGGACCTCTCATCCTTCGGTACGTGAACGGATGCCCTGCATCCAAACACCTTGAGATGACTGTACGATGGATCCTATCCAGTCCACACCTTCTCAGGTATTTCTCCATTCAACGGGGCTGATGGAGACCTGTTTATCAGATACATCGCCATGTGCATTGCTTCTCCCCAGAACGTCTTGGGCAACTTCGCATGGGATAACATGCATCTAATTCTCTCAACAATGGTGCAATTCATTCGCTCAGCTATACCATTATGTTGGGGGGTCTTGGGAACCATCTGTTCATGCCGTATACCCAGGGACTTGTGGTACTCATGAAAGTCGCCAATGTATCAGTGTGGATGCACTTCAATGATCTACCTGTCTCTCTCTCGACTATAGTATGAAACAACTTAAACACACCAAAGACCTCATCCTTGGATTTCAAAGTATAAACCCAAACCCTCCTATATGCATCATCTATAAAAGTAACAAAGTACAATGCCCCACCCAAGATTTTTGTCCTCATAGGACCACAAATATCAGAATAAACCAAATCTAATGCATGCACTTTATTAACATGAGAAGTAGTTTTAACAAATGAAACTCTATGCTGTTTTCTGATAAACTATCAAGACAGGTTTTAAGAGGTGTACCTGTCACGTCTGGAAGGAGTCGCTTCCTCGCTAGTAGTTGAAGCCCTTTTTCACTCATGTGGCCTAGACGCTTGTGCCACATGTCTATAGCTGAATCTTCCGCTGCGTTCAACCCACCTTTGCATACGCTGACACTTGTCTTGTATAGGATGCAACACTTATTTACTCTGGTTGCGATCAACGAACCCTTGATGAGCTTCTAGCGCCCAACAGCAAACCGGCTTTCATAACCATCATCATCCAACCTTCCCGTCGACATAAAGTTGAGGCGAAGGTCTGGGATATGCCTCACATCCCTGAGAACCAACGTGCAGCCCACATCAGTCTTCACACAAATATCACTGACCCTTAAGATCTTTGATATGCTAGAATTTTCCATCTTCACGGTCCCATAGTCACCTGACTTGTAACTTGTGAAGAAATCCCTATGTAGAGTCGCATGAAAAGAAGCTCCTGAGTCAATCACCCAGTCGGTGTCGTGACCAGTAGACGTGAGACAAACATCATGATCTGTAGAAAGAATAATAACAACGTCGCCATCTGAAGCGACCGCAATAGAATCAGATTCATCTTCCTTCTCCTTTCCTTTTCCTTTCTTATCGTTTTTAGCCTTACAACATTCATGCTTATAGTGACCCTTCTTACCACAATTTCAGCATTTAACATCTTTTCTGTTACTCGACTTGCCTCTTGATTTATATCGGGCCTTCCTGCCCCTCATATTCTTTCTTCTCCCCCATTCTTGTGTCACAAGTGACTCTTGCTGAGTACACCCCTGAGACTTTCTCCCGGTCTCTTCATTGAAGAGACAGCTAGTAACCTGTTCTATAGATATCTTTCCGTCTGGCGTGGAGTTACTTAGAGACACCACTAATGTCTCCCAACTGTTAGGCAAGGAACTAAGCAATAGTAAATCTTGCAATTCATCATCCAGGACCATCTTCATAGAGGAGAGCTGGTTCAATATATTACTGACCTCATTCATGTGCTCGGCCACAGAACCACCATCCTTGAACTTAAGATTCACAAGTCGCTTTATCAGAAAAATTTTATTATCGGCTATCTTCCTCTCATACAGCCCTTGTAGTTTCAGCCATAGGCTAGCGGTTGAGGTTTCCTTAGACACATGGTGGAATACAGAATTATCCAGCCATTGTCTAATAAACCCCATGGCCTTCCAGTCTAACTTCTTCCAATCATCATCAGACATATCCTTGGATTTTGCTGATATGCCTAAAATTAGAGAATATAGATCCTTGCAATAAAGAACGTCCTCCATCTTAGCCTTTCATATGGTCCAGTTAGAACCATTGAGGCTGATCATCCTTGATGAGCCACCTTCCATAATTCCAAACCGATCCTATCCGTTCAATAAACTTAGCGCTCTGATACCACTTTGTTAGGGGCCTTACACAAAACCTTAGGATCTAACCTCCCCAACAAAGCAATGAAATAAATTAAAGCAACAATCACACACCACACAAGAGATTTTTACGTGAAAAACTCACAAAGAGGTAAAAACCACGGGACCTCATCCAGATCAACAATCCACTATGAAGTAGAACGTTTACAACCTTCGTCACTCACGCAGGAGCGGATAAACAATAAGAGTAATAAAAGAAAACAGAGGGATCTCACCGATCATGAGGACGTAGAAGCGCTGAGACGATGACTCCCTTCCACAAGCTTCCTCTCTCTCTTTTCTCTCACTCTCTCACCCTAAACCCTTTAGTAAAACCTTTGCAAAGCCTTTAGGAACCCTCTTGTGATTTTTCTGTACACAAAATAATCTCCTAGAAAACCGTAGGAACCCCTTTTTATAGTTTTAGAAAACTCCTTTCCGCATTCCTGTTGCGAAAGGACTCAAATCCGCAGTTTCGCGTAAAATTGCGGAACAAACTGCATAACCTACGACTAGTCCTGAAAATTTCAGGACTGGTCTTAGCCGCCTTCGACTGGTCAAAGCTCACCTACGACTGGTCTAAGCCCACCTTCGACTGGTCGAAGCTCACCTACGACTGGTCGAAGACCGCAGAGAAAAACAGTAAAAACTCGCTGGACTTTGAGTCGTGCCAGGGGTCGAACCTACGACCAGTCGAGCGCCTCCCACGACCGGTCGAGCAGTACGATGAAACCCTTCGAAATTTCAACTACTGCACCGTCTCTCCTCTGAACTGAGGAGGAAAACCCCATCAATAAGTATATCTAAACCAAAGCTGCTTTTTTGCCAAGTTCATGAAGAGGCTAACATGATAGCTGATACTTTAGAGAAGGGAGGGTCTGTTGAGAAGTGTGGTTTGTATTGGGGAATCTTTTCCATGATGTATCCTTCTCATCTTCACATCATTCTCATCATCATAGAGTTGTCCTAACTTTTAGGTGTTGGGGTTCTGATTTCTTGCCAAAATTTAAATGATAGTTGCTGACCCTACATCAACCCTCCTCTATCCAAGCTGGGACTAGATGACGCATTGCTACCTGGTAGAGTTATTCATAAAAGATTTCACCATTCATAAAAGTAAAGGGGATCATATGTATTTCTTATCTAGCAGGCTTATAGTGTTTGAATGGATAAGTGGGCATGTCTCCAACCTTTTCATTTTGTAACATGTTAGAATCTGACACATGGAATGTAACTGTTCTGTTTCATCCTTTCATGATCTGGTTTTTATTTTTATTTCTTGTTGGCAGTCCAATCCGGTCCCTTATCGAGACAGGTTTCAATGCTGATAAGAGATCAGATGTACGACTTTATTACGGGGCTAGAAACCTTTATCAGGTTCGGAAGATAGAATTTAACATATTATAAATTTATTCCTCAAATATTTACAGATTTCTGCAAGCCATGAAAAACTACACACACACACACACACACACACACACACACACACACACACACACACACACACACACACACACACATACATGTTTATTTATTTACAGGTCTAACATTCTTGCACTTTTCTCTGACAATAGGATAGGTTCAAGGATTGGGAATCTTCTGGTGTTCGAATCGTACTCGTATTATCACAACCGGATGATAGATGGAAAGGCGAAAGTGGCTATGTACAGGTAGTATTTTTAATCTTTTAATTTATTAGTTGATATCAACATTTGGTCTCTACTTATAAGAAGAAAATCATAATTTCTACATCATGCTAATTATCTTTGAGTAAATATCTGCAGGTTGCTTTTGCTAGAGCCAAACAAATATCCAACCCTTTGTCCACTGGTATAGTTCTTTGTGGGCACAAACAAATGACTGAGGTTTGTCTCCTTTTTGAATTAAAATGCTTCTGTTAGTAATTCCGGTTAGAGCTTGCCTTAGCAGTTGCAGTACTTGTTAGATATGTCTTTTGGTTTGAGGTGTTCACCAACATGGTCGTTTGTTAGTAGTTTCAAAAGTTAAGTGACCTACTAAGGTCCATGGTTTGTTATGGTTTAGAAGAGAAGTCTTGCGAACTTCTTTGTGTAGCTTGGTTGAGATAGATTCAATTTGTTGTTATGGATAATTACCGCAGGAGCTCAATTGCTACCTTCACCTATAGCTAACTCATTTTAAACTTTCTCACCATGGAGTTGCTGTGTACTTGTTTTAAGAAATTGAAAGATCAATTTGATAATTTACATACCTGTTGCAGTGGCATGTTCTTTTTTCTCTAGGGAAGCATGCTGTCAATGTGTTCAAGTACTTGAGCTTTGATGGGATTTTCCTCCTCAGATCAGAGGAGATATGGAGCAACGGGTGAAAAATCAGAGTAATTCACCGCGTTGCTCGACCGATCGTGGGACAGCCACGACTGGTCGTGGGAGGCGCTCGACCGATCGTAGGTTTGAGCCCTAGCACGACTCAAAGTCCAACCAGTTGTGCTATTTTTTTCAGGGTCTAGGACTAGTCGTGGGTGGTCTACGACCAGTCGTGGGAGAGCTACGACTAGTCGTAGGTTACGCAGTTTGTTTCGCGATTTTGCGCGAAACTGCGGATTTGAGTCCTTTCGCAACAGGGTGCAGAAAGGAGTTTCCTAAAACTATAAAAAAGGTTCTCTAGTGTTTTTCTAGGGTATGAGAAAAACACAAGAGGGTTATTAAGAGTGAGAGAGATAGAGAAAAGTGAGAGGAAGCTTGTGGAAGGGAGTCGTCGTCTCAGCGCTTCTACGTCCTCGTGATCGCTGAGATCTCTCTGTTTCTTTTATTCTCTTATTGTTTATCTGCTCCTGCGTGAGTGACGAAGGTTGTAACGTTCTACTTCATAGTGGATTGTTGATTTGGATGAGGTCCTGTGATTTTTACCTCTTTGAGGATTTTTCACGTAAAAATCTCTTGTGTGGTGTGTGATTTTTGCTTTGATTTATTTCATTGCTATTATTATCCCATAATTCTGGTTTGTTCGGGAGGCTAGATCCTAAGGTTTTGTGCAAGGCCCCCAACGAAGTGGTATCAGAGCGCTAAGTTTATTGAACGGGTAGGATCAGTTTGGAATTATGGAAGGTGGCTCATCAAGGATGATCAGCCTCAATGGTTCTAACTGGACCATATAAAAGGCTAAGATGGAGGACTTGCTTTATTGCAAGGATCTATATTCTCCAATTTTAGGCATATCAGCAAAATCTAAGGATATATCTGATGATGATTGGAAGAAGTTGGACTGGAAGGCGGTGGAGTTTATTAAACAATGGATGAATGATTCTGTATTCCACCATGTGTCTACGGAAACCTCAGCCGCTAACCTATGGCTGAAACTACAAGGGCTGTATGAGAGGAAGACAGCCGGTAATAAAAAATTTATGATAAGGCGACTTGTGAATCTCAAGTTCAAGGATGGTAGTTCTGTGGCCGAGCACATGAATGAGGTCAGCAATATAGTGTACCAGCTCTCCGCCATGAAGATGGTCCTGGATGATGAATTGCAGGCTTTACTATTGCTTAGTTCGTTGCCTGACAGTTGGGAGACATTTGTGGTGTCTCTAAGTAACTCCGCGCCAGACGCAAAGATATCCATGGAACAGGTTACTAGCTGTCTCTTCAATGAAGAGATAAGGAGGAAGTCTCGGGGGTCTACTTAGCAAGAGGCACTTGTGACACAGGAACGGGGGAGAGAAAAGAACAGGAAGGGAGGGAAGGCCCGAAATAAATCAAGAGGCAAGTCAAGTATAGAAAAGATGTTAAATGCTGGAATTGTGGCAAGAAGGGCCACTATAAGCATAAATGTTGTAAGGCTAAAAACGACAAGAAAAGAAAAGGAAAGGAAAAAGAAGATGAATCTGATTCTACTGCGGTCGCTTCAGATGACGACGTTGTTATTATTCTTTCCACAGATCACGATGTATGTCTCACGGCTACGGGTCAGGACACTGACTGGGTGATTGACTCAGAAGCTTCTTTTCATGCGACTTCATGCAAGAATTTCTTCACAAGTTACAAGTCAGGTGACTATGGGACCGTGAAGATGAGAAATTCTAGGGTATCGAAGATCGTGGGAGTTGGTGATATTTGTGTGAAGACCGATGTGGGCTACACATTGGTTCTCAGGGATGTGAGGCATATCCCAGACCTTCGCCTCAACTTGATGTCGACGGGAAGGTTGGATAATGATGGCTATGCAAGCCGGTTTGCTGGTGGGCACTGGAAGCTCATCAAGGGTTTGTTGATCCCAGCTAGAGGAAAGAAGTGTTGCACCCTTTACAAGGTAAGTGTCAGTGTATGCAAGGGTGGGTTGAACGCAGTGGAAGATTCAACTATTAACATGTGGCACAGGCGTCTAGGCCACATGAGTGAAAAAGGGCTTCAACTACTAGCGAGGAAGTGGCTCTTTCCAGACGTGACAGGTATACCTCTCAAAACCTGTCTTGATTGTTTATCAGGAAAACAGCATAGAGTTTCATTTGTTAAAACTGCTTCTCATGTTAATAAAGTGCATGCATTAGATTTGATTTATTCTTATGTATGTGGTCCTATGAGGACAAAAACCTTGGATGGGGCATTGTATTTTGTTACTTTTATAGATGATGCATCTAGGAGGGTTTGGGCTTATGCTTTGAAATTCAAGGACGATGTCTTTGGTGTGTTTAAGTTGTTTCATGCTATGGTCGAGAGAGAGACAGGTAGATCATTGAAGTGCATCCGCACTGATAATGGTGATGAATACATTGACGACTTTCATGAGTACTGCAAGTTCCTGGGTTTACAGCATGAACAGACAGTTCCCAAGACCCCCCAGCATAATGGTGTAGCTGAGCGAATGAATCGCACCATTGTTGAGAGAATCAGATGCATTATATCCCATGCGAAGTTGCCCAAGACGTTCTGGGGAGAAGCAATGTACATGGCGGTGTATTTGATAAACAGGTCGCCATCAACCCCATTGAATGGAGAAGTACCTGAGAAGGTGTAGACTAGACAGGATCTATCGTACAATCATCTCAGGGTATTTGGATACAGGCCATCCGTTCAGGTACTGAAGGACGAGAGGTCCAAGCTCAATATGAAGATCAGGCAGTGTGCGTTCTTAGGGTACGGTGATGAAAAGTTCGGTTACAGATTGTGGGATCCAACTGAGAAGAAGCTCATCAGGAGTAGAGATGTGGTTTTCTTTGAACATTAGTGTATTGAAGACATTGGTAAGCCAAAGAAGAACCAGCCTAGTTCAGGTGAGCTAGAGGACATGGATCTAGTTATTCTTCCTGTGGTGCCTGATGACGGAGGAGTACAGCTAGGTGTAGAGGACGAGGGGGTTCCTACAGAAAATGGACCGGGGGAGCAGCCCCCACTTGATCCACCTGTTGAGCCATAGGTGAGGAGGTCATCTAGGGACAGGCAGCCGTCCAAGAGGTACTTGCCACATGAGTACGTTATACTGACTAATGGGGGAGAGCCAGAAGACTATTCTGAGGCCCTAGCCGAGGAACATAAGGAGGAGTGGTTGAAAGCTATACAAGAGGAGATGAAATCCTTACATAAGAACCACATCTATGACACGGTGAAAATACCTAAGGGCAAGAAAGCTCTGAGCAACAAATAGGTGTTCAAAAAGAAGGTTGAGCAAAAGAATTCACAGATGAGGTTCAAGGCCAGACTTGTGGTAAAAGGGTTTGGTCAGAGGAAAGGCATAGACTTCGAGGAGATATTCTCACCAGTGGTGAAGATGACATCCATACGGGTGTTGCTTGGGTTGGCGGCTAGCATGGATCTGGAGATAGAGTAGTTAGACGCTAAAACAGCTTTTCTTCATGGTGACCTGGAAGAAGAGATCTACATGCACCAACCAGAAGGGTTCAAAGTCAAGGGCAAGGAGCATATGGTGTGTAGGCTGAGGAAGAGCTTGTATGGGCTGAAACAAACTCCACGACAATGGTACAAGAAGTTCGACTCATTCATGTTACAGCATGGGTATGACAGAACGGAGTCGGACCACTGTGTGTTCACGCGTAAGTTCTCAGATGGTGATTTCATAGTTCAGCTCTTATACATTGATGACATGCTCATCATAGGAAAGGATATCAAGAAGATCGACAGGCTGAAACATGAGTTGGGCAAGTCTTTTGCGATGAAAGACTTAGGCCCGGTTAAACAGATCCTAGGAATGGAGATAACTCGTGACAGAAGCAGCAGAAAGCTTTGGCTGTCATAAGAGCGGTATATTGAGAAAGTCCTAGAGCAGTTCAATATGGATGCAGCGAAGCCGGTCAGTACTCCACTAGATGGTTACTTCAGATTGAGCGACAGGCAGTGTCCCAAGACGAAGGAAGATGTAACGCCCTGAAAATCAGGAGTCGCGCATACGCTCAACTCCCGAGTTCCCGAGAGTTACTTATAACCGATTTCATTATTAAGCATTTAATCCGGTTTAATTGCGCAACGTGAAATTTTCTTAAATCATGAAACACAACAACGAGTCTGAAGAAATGAAAGAAATATAACATACATATATGTACATGTCCAAAAGAATAGGGGAAATGCACATGACGCCACCCATCAAAATCACAAAAGAATATATATATATATATATTCAAAAATACAAGGCCGAGTCCACGCTCGGCGATCCAACCCGCCACTCATACTAGCAGAGAACCCTCCATCAACTGGAAGTATGACAGCTCCTCCTCCTCGTCGAGAGTAGCATCGCCAAGCTCCTCCTGTTCCACATCTCCTACATCTACGAGAGAGTCTGGTTGGTGTTTTAAAACACCGTCTCAGAGTGGGAGTGGGTGATCAACTTAATGGGTGCTATTAGTCTTAAGTTACAACAGGCATCAATTATAATATGAATTTAATGAAATATAGTCATTCATCAATTCCTACAAACTCTTAATTAAATGCATGGATGCGAGATGATATGATGCATGCCCTCGCCACAACGCTCCCTCGAGCGACTCCGTCTAACGATCACATATATCAACACTCCCTCATTACGACCTCAACTTCCGAGACGCCACCCTAACTATTCGATACAGTGCAATCGTGTTAGCCGAGTTATTAGTTAGTCCATTCATCCAGCAGATTTGAAAATCTGATACACCCCACAAATCAAATGCCCTAAAGTAGTTGCGAGGCCAAGACCCCCCAACGTGTGGGGCCTAGTCCCCGCGATCCTTGATTTCATCGGGTTCCTCATCCCCGACTTCAAGCACATGGGGAGTGCTGAGAACTGGAATCGCTCGCGGTCACTACGGGGAGGCGCGTCGCCCTAGCGTAGGCCGACAGCTCGGAGACAGTGTCCCATTCCACCATGCCAGGCTCACGAGACAGTGGATTAAAATTCAAGTGGTTATTAGTGGCTACAACGGCAGTAGGGTGTTCCAGGTTCCATACATGTGTGAGCAAGCATGGTTAACAATCAGAATTTGCCAGTATGTAAGCTAAACCGCACAAGTCAGGCGAGTACGGTATGAACGACATCGGGTACGATAGACCCATGTAGTCGAACTACTGCCGCCCATACGCATCCGTCCAATTCGCGGGTTTAGTCTCAGGGTAGTCCAACGAACAAGACTAACGTCTAACCTCATGTTCCTGACCAATCCACGGTTTAACGATGATTCATAGCATACCAACATCAATGTTATTATCCAACATACAGTATCATGTTGCATTCATCCTATCATACATATTAATGTTTCTAGCAAGCATGTTACAATACCGTAATTAGAGTGCATGTGAGAAGTGTGAGTGGGCGGGGAAATGAAACGTTTCCTACGCACCTAGGAATTAAAATATGCAAAGACAGAACATCAAACGTGTCATAGGCATCATCATAAGAAGGAATCACACAACGTATGAGCATGTGATCATTGGTTATATCATCAAGCATGTGAGAAGTATAAATACGATCATGAGGAAGAAAAACTAACAAGCATGCAATTCCATATATTTCCATCAAACACTCAAATCCTAGGGTCTCTCTAAATTTCACACATGCTTCATCCAAACAAGCAAAATCATTAAACTCATGTTATAATTGGTGCTAGGCCACCTAGGATTAATAGTCCGCACCTTGAATTCGATGGAAGCTCGGAAGCGACTAAGAAATGAGGTTTGAGGGTTGACTGGCCGGAGTTCCTAAAATCAAATCCTTGCATGTAAGAAATCTCATGTCAATCCCTTCTTAATGCTTGGGTCTCTAGAAGAAATGGGAAGAGGTTCTTACCTAGATGGCCAACGGACGAGTTTGGGGGTTGTAGCGGAGAATTTCTTCTTGGAGGAGGATTAGAGAGTCGAAAAGGGTTGATGCCCTTGACCCCACCTTGATTTTAGGGCCCACACAAGCACTACTCCACTCTCACCTTCTCCCTTTGCTCTCCTTGGTTGTTGGAGAAAGGTGGAAGCTACGAAGGGGGGTTTGTTGTCGGATGGTGGTGGAAGTTATGAGGAAGAGAGATTGGTTGTTGGGAATTGAAGAAAGTTATGAGGGAGAGAGGGGTTTTGTTGTTGGAAGAATGGAGGGGTTATGAGAGAGAGCTAGGGTTACTATCTAGAGTTGGGCCCCTTGGCCTCATGTTTCAATGAATTCTCAAAATAGCCTCTTAGAGCTATTATTGTTGTTGTGGTGGCCCCAACACTCCTGTGGCCACCAAATTCGGTGTGTACGTGTCTCATGGCCCAATGAGAGTTCATGTAAAGTTTCGAAACAATCGGATCAACGGTTATGGGATTTTGTTATACGATCTTGACCTTTAAGTGGCCCTATGGGGTCCGTCTTGGTGATTGGAGAGGTTCTAGTGGTCCCCTGGCCATGAAACTTATAGGATAGGTGGACCATGGCCCGATGAAGGGCCATGCAAATTTTGGGATCGATCGGATATTTAGTTTGATCGTACGGGTCCGATGTGCGATCAACGGTTATCGTGCCACGATCGGGGCCCAGGTTTTGTTGACGGGCGTAGGCCCGCACATTAGTCCCTCCCTATATATTTAGAAGAAATTCGACGGCTGAAAAGTTAGGAGTCTCATTTTCATTTGCAATTGCCAGATTTAAATTCTGGCATTGGTGGGGTGCATTTGGCCAGTGTCAGATCTCAGTTATGGGTGTCCACTGGGTCTGAGGTCCGCGATGGACCTCAAGCCCAGTGAGATCTAGTGTTTCCTAAAGTTTTATAATTTTCTAACCTTCCTGCGTCGCGATATGGCCCGCACGGGCTGTTGCTAAGTACAAACGGTCATCTGCCATGACGGCCCGCATTAGGTTCTATCATGACCTGTCTAGACTACTTTGTAGGACTAATCCTATATTAATTTAGATGTGGTACTCCACTATAAGTGGCTTTAATCGAACGGTCCTGCGGCAGGTCTTACGTGGACGCCCTAGGACGCGGTGCTAGTTAGACGGGATGTTATAACAAAAGTGGAAGAGATGCAGAAGATACCCTACGCGTCAGCTGTAAGAAGGTTGATGTATGTTATGGTGTGTACACGCCCAGACATAGCATATGCGGTTGGTGTTGTCAGTCAGTATCTTGTCAATCCTGGCAAAGAGCATTGGGCAGCGGTGAAGTGGATACTGCAGTATCTAAGAGGCTCATCCAGGTTGAGCCTATGCTATGGTAACGGTAAACCTGTACTAGAGGGCTACACAGATACAGATATGGCAGGTGACATAGACTCTAGGAAGTCTATATCGGGGTTCATGTTTACGTTTGCAGGGGGAGCGGTTTCTTGGCAGATCAAGCTACAGAAGGTCGTAGCATTGTCGACGACAAAGGACGAGTACATTGCAATAACAGAGGCATGTAAAGAGATGATTTAGATGAAGAGGTTCCTACAGGAACTTAGCCTGAAGCAGGAGGAGCACGTGGTCTATTGTGATAGTTAGAGTGTTATACACTTGAGCAAGAATCCAAATCAGCATTCCAAGTCGAAGCACATAGAGATTCGGTATCATTGGATCAAAGATACTTTGCAACAGAAGGTGTTACAGCTTGAGAAAGTCCACACAAACAATAATGGGTTAGACATGATGACCAAGGCTTTTCTCAAGGGCAAGTTTGAGGTTTGCATAAATCAAGCTGGCTTGAAGAAGGTGAATTCCTCCTCAGTCGGAAAGGGAGAGATTTGATGAGATTTTCCTCCTCAAATCAATGGAGAGATGGAGCAACGGGTGAAAAATTGAGAGTAATTCACCGCGTTGCTCGACCGGTCATGGGACAGCCACGACTTGTAAGACCCGTATCTTGGTCCGTACCTTTCCGTACACTTCCGCGGTCTTACCGGTCGAATTCCGGCAACTTTCGACCCTTAATGGATATCGACGCGCGACCCGGATTCATGTGCCGACAACCCGAGTCGACTCAACTCGAGACCTATACCATAGCGACCGCACCGTCGCCGCGGTTCCGATACCGCGACTCGCGCGCCGAGGCGATACCCGGATCAAGAGATATGAGCCAACGTTCGGTGCGAGAAAACGCCGCGCGTTGCGAAAACCAAGGGAATCTCAACGATGTGTCACATCAATCACATCAATCCCATCAATCAATCACCCATCAAGCCATCACATGTCAAGTACACATCACTTCCATCCCTTTTTCCCAAGCAACCACAAAAGTCTCCCAAACCCATACCTCTCTTACACAAAAGCCAACAAAGTCTTCTCAACCCATACCTTTCTTACACAAAAAGCCACAAAAGTCAAATTTCTCTTACACCACCATCACTCACCCATCCATCCATCACTCTCTCTCTCTCCCTTTACATCACTCTCTCTCTTTCTCTCTTTCTCATTCCAAAATTTCAAAGCAACAAAGGAGATCCAAGAGTCCCATACGTATGGAAATCTCCAACCCTTCTAAGCTCTAAGTGGCCCACCTTCCTACCCCAAAATCTCCCATCTCAACCCTCCATTCTTCATCCTAACCGTTGAAGTTGAAGCCAAGGTGCCAAGGAACCCCTAGGAGCGAGAAGATCGGACGGTGGGTGCTTCTATAGGGTAGTTTTTATTGTTTTTATGGTGGACCAAGTGAGACTCACCGATCCATGGTGTGGATCTCACTTGGGACCCTTATTTGTGGCCGATGGACCACTTGGATCATCATGATCGTTCCATGATGGGGCCATTCTCCATGGACCCCATCATGATGGTTATTTTCATTGCAAAAAGGTCATCTAGACCGTCCATAACGGTGGAGAATGGATCTCCACCGTTGATTTATAATTTTGATGGTCCCATGATCAAAGGGATCCATTTATTGTATGCTTCATTGTAAGGGAGGGCCCATAAGGACGGGGCCCCTCCATCACAAGCCGTGTCCCATTCTCCATGGCTCTCTCTCTCTCTTTCATTTTGTTTTATTTTATTTATTTTTATTGCAATAGGATGGTGTGGCCCACTTGAATGGATCCCACCTTAATATAATTATTTTATTCAAGTGGGGCCCACCTTAGACGTTGGACCTATGGCACCCATTAGTGGTGGCCCACTTCAGCAAGGCCCACACAAAAAAAAAATATACTTATATATATAAGAACTGTCCAGCGTCTGGGACGCTGGACGTTTTACAGAAAGAAAAAAAAAAAAAAAAAAAAAAAAAAAAAGAAAAGAAAAGGAGAGGTTTTGGGTGGTCCCTTAGTGTAGGCCCCACCTTGATGTATATGTTTGATCCGAGCCGTCCATCCCCTTACTCACATCGATTTACCCGTCAAGTAAAAGAATGGGACTGATCCGAATATCTTGTGGGCCATAGCATGGGAAACATTGACGGTTACCATTGAAAATTCTTCTGGTGTTTCTAGGCCTCAAAAAAATTCGAACTCCGGACTCTTTTTGTCTGTTACGAGCTGTAGAACACTATGGATGGGATGGATTTTCAAGGAGCGGGTCCCACACGTGATTTTGGCCGGAATTAAAATTTAGAGGAGAGAGAGAGAGGGAGAGGCAGCAGCTACTGCTGCTGTGTCAGGCGGCACGCAGGCGCGCTGCCTGCGTGCGGACGTACGGGCGGGCGGTGGCGTCCAGAGAGGGACCCACGGCCCCAGCCGTGGGCCCCACCTTGATGTATATGTTATATCCAGGCCGTCCGTGAGGTGGGCCGTCCCCAGTAGTGGGCCCCCTCCAATTTTCAGTCAGATCCAAAGCTCCAGTGGCCCACACCACATGAAACAGAGAGATTGAACATCTACCATTGAAATTTTTTTTGGGGCCCACCGAAGTTTTGAACCAAGCTGAAACTTTTATTCCTCCTTCAACCAGGTCTGTTTGACCTTACCAATGGGCTGGATGCCAAATAAATATTACAGTGGGCCCCACATGGGACCCACAATGATGTGTGTATTGTATGTCCACCGTCCTGTGGACGGTGGCGCCCACCTTCGCACCATAGCGTCTCCACCGTCCAGCGGACGGTGGAGTTCTCCTTGATGCACGTACCATCCCCACTGTCCAGCGACAGTGGGACCCACCATGTTGCATGTGAGCAGAAGGCCTATGGGTTAGGCCCATTTGATTTATGTAAAGGCTATGGGCTTAGGCCTACTTGATACGTTTCAAGTCCATGGGACCAGGCCCATCTGATGTATTCCAAGGCCCATAAAATTAGGCCCATTTGATATATGTAAGGCCTAGGGATTTAAGCCCATCTGACCCATGGAAGGCCTATGGACTAGGCCCATTCGAATTTCAAAAGGCCTATGGGCTAGGCCCATCTGGTTTGTGAAATGCTTATGGGCTAGGCCCATTGGATTCATTCTAGGCCTAAGGACTTAGGCCCATATGATGTGTTGCAAATCCATGGGACTAGGCCCATTTGATGTACTTCAAGGCCCATGTAATTGGACCCCTTTTTGTTGAAATTTTAAAGCCCATAGAAGTAGGCCATTTGATATATTGTAAGGCCCATGGGACTGAACCCATTTGATTATAAAAGGGCCCATGGGATTAGGCCCATTAGACTTGTTTGAGACTCATGGGTTAGGCCCATTTGATACATATTAGACTCATATGATTAGGTCCAATTGATGCAATCCAAGGCCCACGGGTTTTGACCTATTGCAATGCACTTAAGACCCATTGGTGTGGCCCATTTATATGGCCCATCTGATGAATAAATGGCCCATAAGATATGGCCCATCTGACGAATAAAAAGGCCCATAAGATATGGCCCATTTGACATATATGTAAGACCCAATGGGAGGAACATAAGGTCCATTGCAATGTGTAAGCCCAATACCGATTATGTAGCGGTGTTTTAAGAAGATTGTGCCTGGGAAGTAATGCTGGTTTGATGTCCACATTGCGAGTGTAATGTTGGTTGGATGTCCACATTACGACTCTCCTTAGGGCCCATTACTGGACCATGTTTATCGTATTTAGGCCGTTCAGGCTCATCTGCATTGTAAGATAATGCATTTTATTATAACATGTTTAGTATAGTTTCATGACCCATGATCATACGCATCATATGCATGCTTGATATGAGGATTGACTGATCATGGCATATGCCTTCGGGCAGGTTGTTTATGGGCTCCCGGTTAGGCGGTGTTGCCCTACATGAGCGCACGGTATGCGCAGGATTGGTTGCATGACTGGATAGCGTGATTCATGCATCCCGCATTTGTGTGATATGGTTGTTGTATGCCCTAGCGACATCAGGGCTGTAGCCTCCACCGACGCATCGTGGTTGGCAGGATTGGATACCGGAAATCTTGTTCTACATGGGGTACTATAGATATCCCTGGGTGAAAGTCCCTAAACCCTTATGGTACCAAGAGGTTGCTCCAACGTCTAGACCGAGTGGGTAGATGAGCGTTGAGTGCCGATTACCAGACGGTTACGCTCTCCACTGTGTCGTGGTCGGTTGGAAGGGGGTACGGCCTTACCCGCCCGAGTGTAGGGGGCAATGCTAGGCTGAGTTTGACCAGCTCGAGGAATGGGTCCGCTATCGACGAGTCGCGCCCGATATTGGCAGACGGATAGTGAGGTCTCTTCCACTTACCTTATTGCGCGCGATGTGGCGGCAATCTGGTTTAGAGTGTACTAGACCCCGGTGATATTCCATACTCTGAGCTGTACTGATATGTGGACATTGATGAGGATCTGTATGCTTGAGTTGCATTGTACATTGCATGGCCTTGGGATGGCCGATACCATTCATGTCTTGCATTGCATAGCCTTGGTACGGCATCATGACGTTTTGGTTCCATCTGCATATTCCGCATTACTCTGACATTGCATTCATATTACTACCTTGCGCACACACTTTCACCACCCTCTAAGCTTTCTGTAAGCTTATGCACGACCGTTGCGTGCAGGTGACGTTGGACTGCAGCAGCGTTGAGGCAGGAGCGCGTCGCTGATCATTTTGGAGTTTTCTGTTATTTACCATTGTATTTCCCTTTATGCTCATTGTACTTGTAAAAAAAAAAATTTTGATCATAGTGGAAATGTAATGGAGTGCTTGGTTGTTGTTTGTGGGTTATGCCTTTGGTTATGCTTATTACGAATCAAACTGACATTTAAAATCCTCCTCGTAGCATCCCAGGATCGGAACCTGGCGAATGGGAGCTAGGAGCCGAGAATGGGGTTCTACGGAGGCTGTCGGCGCCGGATTCGGCGATCGGGAATTTTGTGAGCCCGGTTTCCGAGTTTGGGGCGTGACAGAAGTTGGTATCAGAGCATAACTTGGGAATAACCAAGAACGACATTACATGTTTGCTATGAGTGAAGAATGGCTAAGTTCTGAAGTTCGGATAACTTTACGACCTTCCGAATCAGACCATTATCATGCGTACATTCGAGAGTTCTGGAAGTTGATAGGCGCTTTCGCTCTTTCCTGTAGGGTATGGCGCCTGTTACTCGATCGACTCCCGCACCACCACCTGAGGATTCTACCTCACCATCGGAGACTCCAGCTCTACCACCTGCGTCTCCCATCCCACCCTCAGAGATTCCTGCTTCTTCCCATGAGGATGACATTCCTCCACCTGAGACTGATGAGGAGCCGACTGTGACTGTGAGTGCCTCTCAGTTACAGCAGATGTTACTGGCTGTGACCGCCGCACTCCAGGGTCAGGGTAGACGCCCAGCTGTTTCACCAGCTCAGGCGGAGCAGGAGCGCGCGAGCGCCGTACTTCGTGAGTTTAGACGGCATGATCCCCCTCGTTTCCAGGGCGAGCCGGATCCGACTGCAGCCGAGAGATGGCGCTCCGATGTGGAGAAGATATTCGATACCATGTTGTGCACGACCGAGCAGCGCGTCCGGTTAGCAGTATTTCTCTTCCACGGTGAGGCCGAGCATTGGTGGACCTCTGTCGCCCGTGTCGCTGGACCTGATTATGTCTGGACATGGGAGGACTTTGTGGACCGATTTGAGGAGCAGTACTTCCCTGACCACATCCGTCGTCAGCGAGCCTTAGAGTTCGAGACTCTGGTGCAGGGAGATATGACCGTGGCACAGTACGCGGCCCGTTTCATGGCACTATCGAGATTCGCACCCTACATGGTTGATGATGAGGGGCGGAAGGCCCGCCGTTTCGAGCACGGCTTACGTTATGGCCTTCGAGGTCGTGTCATTGGGCATGAGCTTCCTACCTTCCAGGCAGTGGTGCGGAAGGCTCAGATATACGAGACTGAGTGGGCCGGTTCTCAGTCTGATCGTGGTCAGAGGGGAGACCGGAAGAGGCAGGCTTCTTCCAGTCATTCCCAGCAGGGTCGACCACAGCAGCAGAGGCGTACTGGTCGCCCAGCTTTCCGTGCACCATCAGCACCAGCAGCACCTCCACCACCACCTCAGAGACAGTTCACCGGCACTTGCTTCAGGTGCGGTGCGACGGGACACCGTTCATGGGAGTGTCCCAGTCCCCAGCAGCAGCAGAGAGGTCCACAGCAGCAGAGACCTCCACCGCAGCAGCAGAGACCCCCACAGCAGCAGCGACAGCAGCAGCGACAGCAGCCTCTACCACCGAGGCCACCTCAGCAGCAGCATCAGCATCAGCACCAGCCTCAGAGGCCACAGCAGCAGAGGCAGCAGTTTCGACCACCTCAGCGACCCCAGCAGCAGCAGCAGCACGTTCAGAGAGGACAGGCACCTCCCCAGCCAGCTCAGGCTAGGTTTTATGCGGCTCAGCAAGATCCGCAGTCATCTGGGGGAGTCGTTGAGGGTATACTGCCAGTTTCTGCATGCATTGCACGTGTATTGTTTGATTCTGGTGCATCACATTCTTTTGTGGCCGAGAGCTTTTGTCGATCGGCTGGCTTACCGTTAGAGTCTGCTGGTGAGAGTCTATCAGTATCGACTCCCTTGGGGAGGACTGCAGCGTTGGGACGATTCTGTTTGTCTTGTCCCGTTCTAGTTGGGGATACCTTCCTTCCCGCTGATTTTTTTGTTTTACCGATGTCCGAGTTCGACGTCATCCTAGGCATGGATTGGCTCGCTGAGTACTATGCCATTTTGGACTGCGCCGCGAGGACCGTCACGTTTTGTATACCCGGCGTGCCACAGTTCCAGTTCGTTGCAGAGGCCAGAGGAGAGCAGTTGTCTTGTTTGATGTCGTGCGCCATAGAGGAGCATGTCGCCGTTTGCATCGACCATTTACCGATAGTTTGCGATTTTCCCGATGTGTTCCAGGAGATTCCGGGATTACCGCCTCGTCGACTCACCGAGTTCCAGATCGATCTTGTGCCTGGTACCGCGCCTATTTCGAAGGCTCCGTATCGTATGGCACCGTTGGAGTTACGGGAACTGCAGAAGCAGTTGGACGAGTTGCGTGAGTTGGGTTTTATTCGTCCGAGCAGTTCGCCGTGGGGAGCGCCGGTACTCTTCGTAAAGAAGAAGGATGGCTCGTTGAGGCTCTGCGTTGACTATCGCGAGCTCAACAAAGTCACGATCAAGAACAAGTACCCGCTCCCTAGGATTGATGATTTGTTCGACCAGCTGCAGGGTGCACAGTTCTTTTCGAAGATTGACCTGCGTTCCGGTTATCATCAGATTCGGGTCCGAGATGAGGACATTCCGAAGACAGCATTCAGGACGCGTTACGGTCATTTTGAGTTTCAGGTCATGTCCTTCGGACTGACCAATGCACCCGCGGTCTTCATGCAGTTGATGAACGAGGTTTTTCGCCCATATCTAGATCAGTTTGTTGTAGTCTTCATCGACGACATTCTGATCTATTCGAGGACCCGTGAGGAGCATGAGCAGCACTTGGAGATTACTTTACAGACCCTCCGCGCACACCAGCTTTATGCGAAGCTGGAGAAGTGCGAGTTTTGGCAGGAGGAGGTGAAGTTCCTCGGTCACGTGGTGACGAGGGAGGGCGTCGCAGTGGACCCCTCGAAGGTCGAGGCAGTGCGTCAGTGGAGCCAGCCCACGACTGCGACAGAGATCCGTAGTTTCCTTGGTTTGGCGGGCTACTACCGGCGTTTCATCGAGGGTTTTTCTCGTATTGCAGCCCCGCTGACCAGGTTGACTCGAAAGGGCGCAGAGTTTATTTGGAGTGACGCCTGCGAGCGAGCGTTTACGGAGTTGAAGGACCGTTTGACGTCCGCTCCTGTCCTCACTCTTCCATCTGGGAGTGACGGCTTTATTGTATTCACCGATGCCTCGCATATCGGTTTGGGTGCTGTCCTGATGCAGCACGGGAGACCAGTGGCCTTCGCGTCTCGTCAGCTCAAGGTCCATGAGCTGAACTATCCGACACATGATCTGGAGCTGGCTGCAGTTGTCTTCGCACTGAAGGTGTGGAGGCACTACCTTTACGGGATTAGGTTCGAGCTCTTCTCTGATCACAAGAGCTTGAAGTACCTCTTCTCGCAGTCTGAGTTGAATATGAGACAGAGGCGCTGGATGGAGCTCCTGAAGGACTATGATTTCGACCTTCAGTACCACCCGGGCAAGGCGAACGTGGTGGCAGATGCCCTCAGCCGTCAGCCACGAGGCCTAGTGGCACATATGATGATTCAGGAGTGGCGGATGCTTGAGGATATTGCTGTATATGACTTTGAGTTCGGTCTGCAGTCTTCCATTGTACAGTTATCGAGCTTGTCGATTCAACCCTCTCTTGTCGCTAGGGTGATCGAGGCTCAGCAGGCTGATGAGTCGTTGCAGAGTTATATGGCTGAGGCGGCATCTGAGGGTCAGGCAGATTGGCGGATCGGTACAGACGGTGGACTTCGCTTCAGAGGCCGATTATGTGTCCCGGATATTCCAGAGTTACGCAGAGATCTTATGACCGAGGCACATCGATCGCGGTTTTCTATCCACCCGGGCTCGACGAAGATGTACCGTGACATGAGGCGACAGTATTTTTGGGCGGGGATGAAGCGCCAGATCGCCAGTTTTGTGGCCGAGTGTGACACGTGCCAGCGTGTCAAGGCCGATCATCAGAGACCTCCTGGTCTTTTGCAGCCGTTGAGCGTCCCGATGTGGAAGTGGGAGCACGTGTCGACTGATTTCATTATGGGTTTGCCAAGGACTCAGCGCGGTCATGACTCCATTTGGGTTGTTGTGGATCGTCTGACGAAGTCGGCACATTTCCTTGCGATGCGTGCGACTTGGTCTATGGACCGGCTTGCGAGATTGTTTATTGAGGAGATTGTGAGACTGCATGGTGTTCCAGTCTCGATCGTCTCTGACCGAGACTCGAGGTTCACATCTCAGTTTTGGGGGAGCTTCCAGCGTGCGATGGGGACTGATTTGCAGCTCAGCACCGCGTACCATCCGCAGACCGATGGCCAGACCGAGAGGGTCAATCAGATACTTGAGGATATGCTTCGGGCCTGCGCGATTGACTTCGGGGGTAGCTGGGATGAGCATCTGCGATTGGCTGAGTTTGCGTACAATAACAGCTATCAGGCGACCATCGGCATGGCTCCTTTTGAGGCACTATATGGCAGACCATGTAGATCACCGAGTTGTTGGACCGAGGTTGGAGAGCGCCGTCTCCTAGGTCCCGAGCTGGTGCAGGAGACTTCAGACGCTATCGACATCATCAGGCAGAGGATGCGCACAGCTCAGAGCCGACAGAAGAGTTCTGCTGATCGTCGGCGTCGTCCCTTGGAGTTTGATGTAGGGGACCATGTGTATCTCAAGGTCTCGCCCATGAAGGGCGTAGTTCGATTTGGAGCGAAGGGCAAGCTTGCCCCGAGATTCATAGGACCTTTTGAGATCACCGGGCGCGTTGGCGCTGTGGCCTATCGGCTTGCCTTACCATCTCAGTTGTCTGGCGTCCACAACGTGTTTCACGTCTCTATGTTGAGGAAGTGTGGGTCAGACATAGTTCCCGTTATTGATTGGCAGCCGTTGGAGGTTCGTGAGGACGCTTCTTACATTGAGCAGCCAGTCCGTATCCTTGATCGGAAGGAGCAGGTCCTCAGAACCAAGGTCATTCCGTTGGTGAAGGTGCAGTGGGGTCACCATTCGGTAGAGGAGGCTTCTTGGGAGCGTGAGGCTGAGATTCGAGAGCGATATCCTCATCTCTTTGATAGTTGATGATCGTGTATTGTATTTTGTACGTTGTCCCTGATTCTATATGATGACGTTATGTTTCTTATTCCTCGCGAGTTATGCTTAGTTGCGACGCTTGTGTAAATTTCGAGGACGAAATTTTTATAAGGAGGGGAGAGCTGTAAGACCCGTATCTTGGTCCGTACCTTTCCGTACACTTCCGCGGTCTTACCGGTCGAATTCCGGCAACTTTCGACCCTTAATGGATATCGACGCGCGACCCGGATTCATGTGCCGACAACCCGAGTCGACTCAACTCGAGACCTATACCATAGCGACCGCACCGTCGCCGCGGTTCCGATACCGCGACTCGCGCGCCGAGGCGATACCCGGATCAAGAGATATGAGCCAACGTTCGGTGCGAGAAAACGCCGCGCGTTGCGAAAACCAAGGGAATCTCAACGATGTGTCACATCAATCACATCAATCCCATCAATCAATCACCCATCAAGCCATCACATGTCAAGTACACATCACTTCCATCCCTTTTTCCCAAGCAACCACAAAAGTCTCCCAAACCCATACCTCTCTTACACAAAAGCCAACAAAGTCTTCTCAACCCATACCTTTCTTACACAAAAAGCCACAAAAGTCAAATTTCTCTTACACCACCATCACTCACCCATCCATCCATCACTCTCTCTCTCTCCCTTTACATCACTCTCTCTCTTTCTCTCTTTCTCATTCCAAAATTTCAAAGCAACAAAGGAGATCCAAGAGTCCCATACGTATGGAAATCTCCAACCCTTCTAAGCTCTAAGTGGCCCACCTTCCTACCCCAAAATCTCCCATCTCAACCCTCCATTCTTCATCCTAACCGTTGAAGTTGAAGCCAAGGTGCCAAGGAACCCCTAGGAGCGAGAAGATCGGACGGTGGGTGCTTCTATAGGGTAGTTTTTATTGTTTTTATGGTGGACCAAGTGAGACTCACCGATCCATGGTGTGGATCTCACTTGGGACCCTTATTTGTGGCCGATGGACCACTTGGATCATCATGATCGTTCCATGATGGGGCCATTCTCCATGGACCCCATCATGATGGTTATTTTCATTGCAAAAAGGTCATCTAGACCGTCCATAACGGTGGAGAATGGATCTCCACCGTTGATTTATAATTTTGATGGTCCCATGATCAAAGGGATCCATTTATTGTATGCTTCATTGTAAGGGAGGGCCCATAAGGACGGGGCCCCTCCATCACAAGCCGTGTCCCATTCTCCATGGCTCTCTCTCTCTCTTTCATTTTGTTTTATTTTATTTATTTTTATTGCAATAGGATGGTGTGGCCCACTTGAATGGATCCCACCTTAATATAATTATTTTATTCAAGTGGGGCCCACCTTAGACGTTGGACCTATGGCACCCATTAGTGGTGGCCCACTTCAGCAAGGCCCACACAAAAAAAAAATATACTTATATATATAAGAACTGTCCAGCGTCTGGGACGCTGGACGTTTTACAGAAAGAAAAAAAAAAAAAAAAAAAAAAAAAAAAAGAAAAGAAAAGGAGAGGTTTTGGGTGGTCCCTTAGTGTAGGCCCCACCTTGATGTATATGTTTGATCCGAGCCGTCCATCCCCTTACTCACATCGATTTACCCGTCAAGTAAAAGAATGGGACTGATCCGAATATCTTGTGGGCCATAGCATGGGAAACATTGACGGTTACCATTGAAAATTCTTCTGGTGTTTCTAGGCCTCAAAAAAATTCGAACTCCGGACTCTTTTTGTCTGTTACGAGCTGTAGAACACTATGGATGGGATGGATTTTCAAGGAGCGGGTCCCACACGTGATTTTGGCCGGAATTAAAATTTAGAGGAGAGAGAGAGAGGGAGAGGCAGCAGCTACTGCTGCTGTGTCAGGCGGCACGCAGGCGCGCTGCCTGCGTGCGGACGTACGGGCGGGCGGTGGCGTCCAGAGAGGGACCCACGGCCCCAGCCGTGGGCCCCACCTTGATGTATATGTTATATCCAGGCCGTCCGTGAGGTGGGCCGTCCCCAGTAGTGGGCCCCCTCCAATTTTCAGTCAGATCCAAAGCTCCAGTGGCCCACACCACATGAAACAGAGAGATTGAACATCTACCATTGAAATTTTTTTTGGGGCCCACCGAAGTTTTGAACCAAGCTGAAACTTTTATTCCTCCTTCAACCAGGTCTGTTTGACCTTACCAATGGGCTGGATGCCAAATAAATATTACAGTGGGCCCCACATGGGACCCACAATGATGTGTGTATTGTATGTCCACCGTCCTGTGGACGGTGGCGCCCACCTTCGCACCATAGCGTCTCCACCGTCCAGCGGACGGTGGAGTTCTCCTTGATGCACGTACCATCCCCACTGTCCAGCGACAGTGGGACCCACCATGTTGCATGTGAGCAGAAGGCCTATGGGTTAGGCCCATTTGATTTATGTAAAGGCTATGGGCTTAGGCCTACTTGATACGTTTCAAGTCCATGGGACCAGGCCCATCTGATGTATTCCAAGGCCCATAAAATTAGGCCCATTTGATATATGTAAGGCCTAGGGATTTAAGCCCATCTGACCCATGGAAGGCCTATGGACTAGGCCCATTCGAATTTCAAAAGGCCTATGGGCTAGGCCCATCTGGTTTGTGAAATGCTTATGGGCTAGGCCCATTGGATTCATTCTAGGCCTAAGGACTTAGGCCCATATGATGTGTTGCAAATCCATGGGACTAGGCCCATTTGATGTACTTCAAGGCCCATGTAATTGGACCCCTTTTTGTTGAAATTTTAAAGCCCATAGAAGTAGGCCATTTGATATATTGTAAGGCCCATGGGACTGAACCCATTTGATTATAAAAGGGCCCATGGGATTAGGCCCATTAGACTTGTTTGAGACTCATGGGTTAGGCCCATTTGATACATATTAGACTCATATGATTAGGTCCAATTGATGCAATCCAAGGCCCACGGGTTTTGACCTATTGCAATGCACTTAAGACCCATTGGTGTGGCCCATTTATATGGCCCATCTGATGAATAAATGGCCCATAAGATATGGCCCATCTGACGAATAAAAAGGCCCATAAGATATGGCCCATTTGACATATATGTAAGACCCAATGGGAGGAACATAAGGTCCATTGCAATGTGTAAGCCCAATACCGATTATGTAGCGGTGTTTTAAGAAGATTGTGCCTGGGAAGTAATGCTGGTTTGATGTCCACATTGCGAGTGTAATGTTGGTTGGATGTCCACATTACGACTCTCCTTAGGGCCCATTACTGGACCATGTTTATCGTATTTAGGCCGTTCAGGCTCATCTGCATTGTAAGATAATGCATTTTATTATAACATGTTTAGTATAGTTTCATGACCCATGATCATACGCATCATATGCATGCTTGATATGAGGATTGACTGATCATGGCATATGCCTTCGGGCAGGTTGTTTATGGGCTCCCGGTTAGGCGGTGTTGCCCTACATGAGCGCACGGTATGCGCAGGATTGGTTGCATGACTGGATAGCGTGATTCATGCATCCCGCATTTGTGTGATATGGTTGTTGTATGCCCTAGCGACATCAGGGCTGTAGCCTCCACCGACGCATCGTGGTTGGCAGGATTGGATACCGGAAATCTTGTTCTACATGGGGTACTATAGATATCCCTGGGTGAAAGTCCCTAAACCCTTATGGTACCAAGAGGTTGCTCCAACGTCTAGACCGAGTGGGTAGATGAGCGTTGAGTGCCGATTACCAGACGGTTACGCTCTCCACTGTGTCGTGGTCGGTTGGAAGGGGGTACGGCCTTACCCGCCCGAGTGTAGGGGGCAATGCTAGGCTGAGTTTGACCAGCTCGAGGAATGGGTCCGCTATCGACGAGTCGCGCCCGATATTGGCAGACGGATAGTGAGGTCTCTTCCACTTACCTTATTGCGCGCGATGTGGCGGCAATCTGGTTTAGAGTGTACTAGACCCCGGTGATATTCCATACTCTGAGCTGTACTGATATGTGGACATTGATGAGGATCTGTATGCTTGAGTTGCATTGTACATTGCATGGCCTTGGGATGGCCGATACCATTCATGTCTTGCATTGCATAGCCTTGGTACGGCATCATGACGTTTTGGTTCCATCTGCATATTCCGCATTACTCTGACATTGCATTCATATTACTACCTTGCGCACACACTTTCACCACCCTCTAAGCTTTCTGTAAGCTTATGCACGACCGTTGCGTGCAGGTGACGTTGGACTGCAGCAGCGTTGAGGCAGGAGCGCGTCGCTGATCATTTTGGAGTTTTCTGTTATTTACCATTGTATTTCCCTTTATGCTCATTGTACTTGTAAAAAAAAAAATTTTGATCATAGTGGAAATGTAATGGAGTGCTTGGTTGTTGTTTGTGGGTTATGCCTTTGGTTATGCTTATTACGAATCAAACTGACATTTAAAATCCTCCTCGTAGCATCCCAGGATCGGAACCTGGCGAATGGGAGCTAGGAGCCGAGAATGGGGTTCTACGGAGGCTGTCGGCGCCGGATTCGGCGATCGGGAATTTTGTGAGCCCGGTTTCCGAGTTTGGGGCGTGACACGACTGGTCGTGGGAGGCGCTCGACCAGTCGTAGGTTTGAGCTCTAGCACGACTCAAAGTCCAGCGAGTTGTACTGTTTTTTTTCGGAGTCTAGGACTAGTCGTAGGAGAGCTACGACTAGTCGTGGATAGTCTACGACCAGTCGTGGGAGAGCTACGACTAGTCGTAGGTTACGCAGTTTGTTCCACGATTTTGTGCGAAACTGGAGATTTTACACAGTTCTTTCGCAACAGGGATGTGGAAAAGAGTTTTCTAAAACTATAAAAAGGTTTCTCTAGGATTTTTCTAGGGTATGAGAAAAACACAAGAGGATTATTAAGGGTGAGAGAGATAGAGAAAAGAGATAGAGGAAGCTTGTGGAAGGGAGCGGTCGTCTCAGCGCTTCTACATCCTCGTGATCGGTGAGATCTCTCTGTTTCTTTTATTCTCTTATTGTTTATCCGCTCCTGCGTGAGTGACGAAGGTTATAACATTCTACTTCATAGTGGATTGTTGATCTGGACGAGGTCCCGTGGTTTTTACCTCTTTGAGGGTTTTTCACGTAAAAATCTCTTGTGTGGTGTGTGATTGTTACTTTGATTTATTTCATTGCTATTATTATTCTATAATTCTGGTTTGTTCGGGAGGCTAGATCCTAAGGTTTTGTGCAAGGCCCCCAACAAGCTTTGGTATAGTTGCCTAGGTATGTAGTCTCATTCCAGGGGTGCTCAAATTTGGGCTGACTGTACTTTCTGCTAGTTGGCATCACGAGATACACTATGTGGTTGTGTTGGTGGAAGGTTCCATTAACAGCTAGTGGCTGGCAAAAAACTCTAAGGCCATGTTTAGGGTCATGGAATGAGACTGGATTTGATAAATCCATGAACTTGTCAAATTCATAGATTTGCATTGCGTTTGGAATTGGCAAATACCAAAATCCACTGTTCGGAAATCAAGTAATAAATCCTTGTATTTGAGAGCATTTATGGTGATGTCAAAGCATTTATTGTAATGGAATAACTTTTATTACTTTTAAGCAAGTCTCCCATTTTGTGGATTTGCAAAGTATTTAGTACGTTGGGGGATTTGGATTTGCCCCAAATCCATGGATTTATGTAGGTGTGGTTTTGGAAATCGACGAATTGACAAATCCTCATCAAAACGCCAATAGAGGAGATTTGAAATCTATCGATTTTACAAATCCCCACCTCAAATCCCTCACTTAAATAGTTGTTTGTGTTGGGGATTTGCCATATCCATGGATTTTTGATATTCACATCTCCATAAATCTGTGGATTTGAAGCAAGTCCGAATACCCAAAAATACTAAGGGGCTTTTTGGAACGTGGGATTAGGTGGGATGGAATTGCATTTGGTCCCATGCAAATTCCATCCAGTGTTTGGAAATGACAGGAAGGATGGGAGTAATTGAGGTATCATTTCATCCGGTCCCAATAGTAGATACCGGGGGATTTCTCATGGATTTCTAAATCCATTACATATATGGGCCCTATGTTGATGCATGTGTTTTATTCACGCCGCCCATCCATATGCGTCATTCCCATGTGGCATTTGAGTTGCACATGCATACAGGTGACCGTCATCAGTTGTGAAATCTGGTCCATTGATTACAATTTCATGGTCGACCAAATGTCGGTTTGTATATGGTGTTTTTTGCAAATGAAGAATTTGATCCCAAACGGGGGATTGGGCAGTCAAAATACCATGATATTTCCAAACATGCAATCATTGTGCAATAATGGTGTTAATTCCATCTCATGCAATTCCATACTGATACCATTTAATCCCTCATTCATATGCCCATAATGAAAATTGGATGCCTACAAACTTGTGTCAATCCAACCATCAAGTGGCCACCATGTGAATTTCAAGGTTTTTGGGTGGTTGTCCAGTCTTTTCTATCATGTGGCCCACATGATGATTAGATCAACGTGATTTTTGGGTTGTCCTAGTTTCATGATGGGCCAACCCTGTTGGATGAATTGGATGTCATACATACACCATGATGAGCCACACGTGCATCTAGTTGCACTGTTTTTCATCTACAACTCACATATGAGACCTTCCCTTATTGGTATTTCCTTGCAATAAATTGCCTGCCATTGCATTTAATGCTCCCCAAATCCATGAATTTGTAGTTTGGTTCCCAAACAGTGGACTTCGGACCATGCCAAATCCAAATCCAATGCAAATCCATGCATTTGACAAGTTTATGGCTTTGCCAAAGTCAAGTTCTCGTTTACTGATCCCAAACAGCATCCAAGTGAGTCCTTTAATATCTTAGAGATGAGACTTTGGTAGAAAATTTATTGGAAAGTCTGGGTAATTTTAATCACAAGTGCTTTGAATCTACACGATAGCTGCTGTGTGAACAACGTTTGTAGACATGAAAATTGCTCACCCCAACCATCCCAAAAATGACATCTGATCCTGATCCTTAATCTTGCATCGATATGCATGGCTTCTGAGCCAATGATCTAGTGCCTCCTGAGGTGCACCACATCCATCACCACAACCGGAAATATACCTCCACTACCTGCATGTGATTACCCAATGCTTGAGAGGGAGGGGATAATGAACTTCTAATCTTGATAAATATAAACTGTTCCCCGAGGAAAATGACTGCTGCCGATCGCTTATCTCATATATTCAGCTAATTCTATAAAGTGGCATGAACACCATTTTTTTCGCAGTATGAATTGAGTGTTAAGTGCCGATATATTCTTGCCAAATTTTGATGGGATGCTACTAGGTTTAACCATTTGGTTGTTATTTTGTATTTTCTTACTTTATTAGCTTCATTGCTTCACTGGTTGGAGTCTGGAGTTCCCTCATGTGCTACCTCACTTTTGGCTACATTGGCATTTAGTCCCAGAACATTTCCTTTTATTCCCTAATTTAACTAGTTTTTGCCAGCAAAGGGGAAACATAAAACACTTTGGTTCAACCTATGAGTTGTGATGGAGAGTTAAGACAATTTGGACTTAAATAATCAATGCACAATCTGGAAAATGATAGTGTATCCAATAATGCGTGTAAAACCCTTCTCACAGCCAATAATCCCGCGTGTTTTTCAATTTGTTCTTTTTATTTTTTTAATCTAACTGTGCCGGTGGGAGTTTTGCCCTCTCATTGCCAATCAGAAGTCTTGCTAAAGGAGGAGGGTTGCGTCAGGTTGGCAGCCGACATCTTCTGCCACTACTATCATAATTCCTGACAGCAGAACAGGATTTGTGTAGCCAGCTCCAATTAGTTGGGTGAGGCTTAGATGATGATGATCTGCTGAATGTTTTGGTTCTTTATAAAATCTCTGATAACTAAATTATATTTTAGTTCTTCCATGTGATGGCTTTTCTAAATTTTAGTAGCATGGTTTTGTTGGTCAATTAGGTGGCGAATTATTACTTTTGCTGACTAAGGCACTAAAAGAACTTTTACTACTTGCCTCTTAGAGCTGCCGGTGTAAATTATAAGGATTGAAATAAATTTCAACTGCTTTTAGTGCTACCTTTTTCCTATGATTTTGGGAATCCAAATTTCGAGAATTCATGTTGTAATATCTGCACTTTGGCAGGACGTTATATCTGTTCTTGTAAGACCCGTATCTTGGTCCATACCTTTCCGTACACTTCCGCGGTCTTACCGATCGAATTCCGGCAACCTTCGACCTTTAAATGATATCGACGCGCGACCCTGATTCATGTGCCGATAACCCGAGTCGACTCAACCCGCGACTAATACCATAGCGACCGCGCCGTTGTTGCGGTTCCGATACCGCGACTCGCGCGCCGAGGCGATACCCTGGTTAAGAGATATGGGCTAACGTTCGGTGCGAGAAAACGCCACGCGTTGCGAAAATCAATGAAATCTCTACGATGTATCACATCAATCACATCAATCCCATCAATCAATCACCCATCAATCCATCACATGTCAAGTACACATCACTTCCATCCCTTTTTTCAAGCAACCACAAAAGTCTTCACCACCCATACCTCTCTTACACAAAAAGCCATAAAAGTCTTCACCACCCATACCTCTCTTACACAAAAGCCACAAAAGTCAAAGATTTCTTACACAACCATCACTCACCCATCCATCCATCACTCTCTCTCTCTCCCTTTACATCAATCTCTCTCTTTCTCTCTTTCTCATTTCAAAATCCCAAGCAACAAAAGATTTTCAAAAACTCCATACGTATGGAATTTTTCAAGCTCCCTAAACTCCAAGTGTGACCCACCTTCCTATCCCAAAATCTCCCATCTCAACCCTCCATTCTTCATCTCATCCATTGAAGTTGAAGCTAAGGTGCCAAGGAACCCCTAGGAGCGAGAAGATCGGACGGTGGGTGCGTCTATAGGGTAGATTTACTTGTTTTTATGGTGGACCAAGTGAAGCCCACCGATCCATGGTGTGGATCTCACTTGGGACCCTAATATGTGGCCGATGGACCACTCGGATCATCATGATCATTCCATGAAGGGGCCATTCTCCATGGACCCCATCATGATGTTTATTTTCTCTTCAAAGGTCATCTAGACCGTCCATGTTGGTGGGGAAAGGATCCCCACCGTTGATTTTAAATTTCGGCGGTCCCACATGCTTTAAGGCCCACTTGATGTATGATTTCATGTAAGGGAGGGCCCATAATGTCGGGGTCCCTCCATCACAAGGCGTCCCACTCTCCATGTCTCTCTCTCTCTCTCTCTCTCTCTCTCTCTCTCTCTCTCTCTCTCGTTTTATTTCTTTTTATTTTGTATTATTTTTATGGCATGTGACAAGGTGGTGTGGCCCACTTGAATGGATCCCACCTTGATGCGTTTATTTTTATTCAAGTGGGGCCCACCTTAGACGTTATCCCCACGCACCCATCAGTGGTGGCCCACTTCATCAGGGCCCACCATCTTCAAAAAAATATATATATATAAAAAAAACCGTCTAGCGTTTGGGACGCTGGACGTTTCAAAAAAAAAAAGAAACGGAATGAAAGGGACTTGGGTGGTCCCCTTGCATAGGCCCCACCCTGATGTTTATGTCCGATCCAAGCCGTCCATCCTCTTGCCCACGGCATTTTAGCCGTTGGGTAGAAGTTTGGAGCTGATCTAATCACCTGGTGGGCCATAGCACCAAATATTGCGTCCTCACCATTCAAATGATATTTCTTGTGTTATTTTACTTTCCAAGTGTCAAAAAAATTCAAACTCTGGACTCATTTGGATGGCGTCGAGCCACTGAACGCAATGGATGGGGCGGATTTCATTTTAGCGGGCCCCATACGTGAAAAACCCCAGGAAAACGGGTTTTTCCAGAAATTGAGAAGAGGCAGAGCCTCTGCTCTTGCGTCAGGCGGGTGGCAGCGCTGCACGCTCCTGCATGTAGCCTTATACAGGCAGCGGACGGGCATGGGGAGGTGGCCCACGGCCCTGCTAGTGGGCCCCACAACAATGTTTATTTTGTCATCCAACTTGTTCATTAGGTGGGCCACCCCAGTGGTGGGCCTCCCTCCAAAAATGAAGCAGATCCAAAACTCAGGTGGCCCACACCACGTGAAATAGTGGGAATTGAATTCTATCGTTGAAAAGCTTTTGGGGTCCACAGAAGTATTGGATCAAGCTGAAATTTATGTTTTTCCCTTTATCCAGGTCTGAGTGACCTTATGAATGGGTTGGATGTCATCTAAACATCACAGTGGACCCCGCATGGGACCCACAAGAAAATAAAAATAAAATTTGTATGTGTTGTAGCCCACCGTCCAGTGGACGGTGGCGCCCACCTTTGCACCGTAACGCCTCCACCGTCCAGCGGACGGTGGAGTCCTCCTTGATGCACGTGTTATCCCCACTGTCCAGCGACAGTGGGACCCACCTTGTTGCATGTGAGCAAATGCCTATGGGTTTGGCCCATTTAATTTATGTAAAGGCTATGGGCTTGAGCCCACTTGATATGTTTCAAGTCCATGGGACTAGGCCCATTTGATGTATTCCAAGGCCCATGGAATTGGGCCCATTTGATATATATGTAAGGCCTAGGGATTTAGGCCCATCTGACTCATAGAAGGCCTATGGGCTTGGCCCATTCGAATTTCAAAAGGGCTATGGGCTAGGCCCACTTGGTTTATGAAATGCTTATGGGCTAGGCCCATTGGGTGCATTTTAGGCCTAAGAACTTAGACCCATTTGATGTTTTGCAAGTCCATGGGACTGGGTCCATTTGATATATGTAAGGCCTAGGGGTTTAGGCCCACTTTGATATGCAAACGAGGCCTATGGGTTAGACCCATTTAATTTATTGAAGGCTCATGGGTTAGGCCCATTTGATTTGTTTAAGGCCTAGGGATTTAGGCCCATTTGACTCATGTTAGGTCTATGGGTTGAGGCCCACTTGACCTACATGTGGGATCCCATTTGGTGTGGCCCATTTGATACATATTAGACTCATGTGACTAGGTCCAATTAATGCAATCTAAGGTTCACGGGTTTTGACCCATTGCAATGCACACAAGACCCATTGGTGTGGCCCATTTATATGGCCCATCTGATGAATAAAGGCCCATAAGATATGGCCCATTTGATACATGTGTAAGGCCCAATGGGATGAACCTAAGGTCCATTGCAATGCGTAATCCCAATACAGGTTATGTAGCGACGTTTAAGAAGATTGTGCCTGGGGAACAATGTTGGTTTGATGTCCACATTGCGAGTGTAATGTTGGTTGGATGTCCACATTACAACTCTCCTTAGGGCCTATTGCTAGGCCGTACTTATTGTGTATAGGCCGTCTAGGCCCATCTGCATTGTAAGAATGGTTCATCACTCATGTACATGTTTAGTATAGTTTCATGACTCATGACCATACGCATCATATGCATGCTTGATATGAGGATTGACTGATCATAGCATATGCCTTCGGGCAGGTTGTTTATGGGCTCCCGGTTAGGCGGTGTTGCCCTACATGAGCGCACGATATGCACAGGATTGGTTGCATGACTGGATAGCGTGATTCATGCATTCCGCATTTGTGTGACATGGTTATTGTATGCCCTAGCGACATCAGGGCCGTAGCCTCCACAGACACATCGTGGTTGGCAGGATTGGATACCGAAAATCATGTTCTACATGGGGTACTATAGATATCCCTGGGTGAAAGTCCCTAAACCCTTATGGTACCAAGAGGTTGCTCCAACGTATAGACCGAGTGGGTAGATGAGCGTTGAGTGCCGACTACTAGACGGTTACGCTCTCCACGGTGTCGTGGTCGGTTGGAAGGGGGTGCGGCCTTACCCGCCCGAGAGTAGGGGGCAATGTTAGGCTGAGTTTGACCAGCTCGAGGAATGGGTCCGCTATCGATGAGTCGCGCCCGATATTGGCAGACGGATAGTGAGGTCTTTTTCACTTACCTGATTGCGCACGATGTGGCGGTAATCTGGTTTAGAGTGTACTAGACCCCGGTAATATTCCATATTTTGAGCTGTATTGATGTGTGGACATAGATGAGGATCTGTATGCTTGAGTTGCATTGCACATCGCATGACCTTGGGATGGCCGATACCATTCATGTCTCGCATTGCATAGCCTTGGTACAGCTCATGGTATTATGGTTCTATCTGCATATTCCGCTTCACTCTGTCATTGCATGATCATATTACTACCTCGCGCACACACTTTCACCACCCTCTAAACTTTCTGTAAGCTTATGCACGACCGTTGCGTGCAGGTGACGTTGGATCGCAGCAGCGCTGAGGCAGGAGCACGTTGCAGAGCATTTTGGAGTCTTTGTTCCTTACCATTGTATTTTCCTTTATACTCATTGTATTTGTAAAGTTTTTGATCATAGTGGAAATGTAATGGAGTTCTTGGTTGTTGTTTGTGGGTTATGCCTTTGGTTATGCTTATTACGAATCAAACTGACATTGAAAATCCTTCTTGTAGCATCCCAGGATCGGAACCTGGCGAATGAGAGCTAGGAGCCGAGAATGGGGTTCTACGGAGGCTGTCGGCGCCGGATTCGGCGATCGGGAATTCTGTAAGCCCGGTTTCCGAGTTTGGGGCGTGACAGTTCTCACCACAGATGGAGTCTCAAGAGACAAGATATTGATGAACTTCGAATTATGACTGGTATGCATGCAGTCTTATGTGTTGTGTAGCATTCTCAACAAACAATTGGAATCTAATTCTTTCATTTTCTTGTGTGGAAGATAAAGCATTTCTGACTTTGATAAATGCCATCTACCTTGGGATCATTGTTCGGAAAAGAATAAGAAATAAAAAAGAACCTTCATTTTGGGGCTCTTTATGAATACACTCTGTGCATGCATGTCTACAAATCAGTTACACCCTGATCCATAGCTCAAGTGGTAGACTGAGTGAAAGATACCTTGTTTCAACACTGAGGTCTTGGTATCGATCCCTAGTGGGGGTGGCTAACAGTGAAGTGTGAACTGACAGTGGGGTGTACTAACAAGCTAACAAAAAAAAAAGAAGTCTACAAATCAGTTGGGGAGGAGGTTCTTTCATGATGAGGATTTTTTTATTTTTTTTAATGATTCCAAACAAATTATGGGAATGAAGAATCAACCCATGATTTGTAAACCAACCCACAGATTCTTCAATGGAAATGCAGAGACTTCCTCAACTAATTATGTACTACTCATTTGCATCTCCGATACTCCATGAATATTGCAACACTTCCATTGCTTAAGATTTCTCAACTTCAGGTGTCAGGCCTGAGTATTGGTGGATACTATGAATGAATGTGGTTGGCTGGTTGCTTGTTTTTAAGTTATAATTGGTTCTTAAATTTTTCTACTTCCATTAATATTTGAAGTCTTATTTATTGCATTAGATGTACTTTCTATTCGGCATGGAGTGGTTATAATTTTTTTTTTGAATGACCAGAGCGATCGTGGTTTAAAATATTGTTGGATATATGCTAATAAGGGCATTTGGAACTACAAGTGAGATGCAAGAAGTAAAAGTCAAGGAAGATAACTACCTCCAATAATAATCCAACTCTACTATAAAAGTAGCCAAGATGCAAATTGACTTCAAGCCTAGTCAAATAAAGGATGAGCCCTTTGGATATTGGTACTGTAAAAGTTAATGGAGTTCAATTAAGGATGAAAAGAGTAGGACATAAAATGTTATGTAAAATGCTATGTAATAACATAACAAAACCAAATTATGCTAATATGGCTAAAGCTCTCTTAGTTCTAACTCGGATTGACTCCTCCCATTTCTTGTCTTCTTGGTTAACTCTCACAACTCTTCTTCATCTTCTTACATCTATTTACCTAAAGTTTTTGAGGATTAACAAATTGAGTCATAGCATCAGTGTTCACCAAATTGGTCCACATCATTGGTTTCGTTCATTGTGACTTTTAGACATGGCAGTATAGCGAACATTTTCCTTGTAGTTGAGAATGGCACGTGGTTGGGAAATCAAATGACATGGATGAAAACTGCTGGAACACCTGAGTTACTACTGAACTGTCACTCTAAAAAGTGAATTACGCAGCTTTTGTGCTAAGATGGTATGGACGAATATTATTTTATTGTGCCTGAGAGGTCGTTGGAAAGCTCTTGAGCGCCTTGTATGAGTGAAAACATGAATTACCCTAGGAAAATGGAGGTCAATAATTCGTGTCAGTATTGTTTCTTTTGGAAGACAGATCAACATACAAATGGTGTTAAGCTTTAAAAAAACACATAAATGGTGTTATTTTGATGATCTTTTTCTAGATATGGTGGAAGGCCATGTTCATTAAATTACTAGAACAGCGATAGCTTTCTCAAGAAAGATGAATTAGGATCTATTCCTTTGGTGGACAGATGGAATGAGGTGATGACTTAGATGGTAAATCAACATGTATTCTTCCCCTTTTGATCTTCAGAAGTTAATTCAATTATTGTAGCGTTTTCTTTTCAAAGAAAGATTGGCGGTTGAAGGCTACCATAGTAAATGAAGGATATGCCTCACTGGTTGCACATTGATGTTCTAAATCAGTGTCCAAAAGCTGCTCCGATCAATTGTTAATTAACTGAAGCAACTTGGTTTTGGCCTAACCAAGCCTAGTAAAATCTGATCTGATTTGGGCCCGTAAATTCGTTTGACTTAGGTAGGTCAATCGTGACTTAAAGGCAGTTGACTTGACTTGGGCGCATTCCATTCTGAGTCCAAGTATTTAAACATTGACATGGCATTTGTGCTATAGCTGTACGAAGAGTGACACAAAAGTGGTAACGGATTTGGGTACGAGAGTGGGGAAGCATCAGTTTTAGAATGTTGAGGCCATATTTAGAAAAATGTGGTAAAAGAGAACCTCATTCCACATAAGCGAGCGGAAGGCATTGGATTGTTGCATGTCTGATAGTATGATTCATGCACTTGCACTTGTGTGATTGTGATTACTATATGTCCTAGCGACATCAGGGCCATAGCCTCCACAGACACATCGTGGGTGGCTGGATCGGATACCGAAAATATTGTTACTAAGCATCGGGGAGCCATAGATGTCCCTGAGTGAAAATTTCTAAACCCGATGGTACCAGAGAATGACTCAAACGTCGAGACCGAGTGGATATATAAGCGCATGAGGGCTGAATACCAGGAGGTCGCGTCTCCCACTGTGTCGTGATCGATTGGAAAGAGGTGTGACCTTACTCACCCGAGGGTGGGGGGCAATACTAGGCTGAGTTTGACCAGCTCGTGAATGGGTTCGGTATCGACGTGCCGGATAAGTATTGGCAGACTATTGGCTAGGCGGATAGTGAGGTTTCTTACGCTCACTTGGACCGTGCGGCTGGGAGAGCGGCAGTGCCATTTGAAGTGTACTAAACCCTACATAAGCACGTGGAACGTGTAGGATTGTAGCATGTCTAATAGTATGATTCATGCTTGCACTTGTGTGATTGTGATTACTATATGCCCTAACGACATTAGGGTCATAGCCTCCACAGACACATCGTGGGTGTCTGGATCAAATACCGAAAATATTGTTACTAAGCATCGGGGAGCCATAAATGTCCCTGGGTGAAAATTTCTAAACCCGATGGTACCAAAGGATGACTCCAACGTCGAGACCTAGTGGATATATGAGCGCATGAGGGCCGAATACCAAGAGGCCGCGTCTCCCACTGTGTCATGGTCGATTGGAAAGGAGTGTGGCCTTATTCACCTGAGGGTAGGGGGCAATACTAGGCTGAGTTTGACCAGCTCATGAATGGATTCGGTATCGACATGCCGAATAGGTATAGGTAGACTATTGGCTAGGCGGATAGTGAGGTTTCTTACGCTCACTTGGACTGTGCGGCTGGAAAAGCAGCAGTGTCATTTGGAGTGTACTAAACCCTAGTGATTATCCAGACTGAGAATTGTATTGATATTGATGACCTGTATGAGGATTTGGGTGAGGATTGGTATACTCGAGTTGCATCACGTATCGCATGGTCCTGACATGACCGATAGCATTCATATCTTGTACCTCATAACCTTGGTACGGCTGCTTGCATTCATGTACTCATCAACATAATTCCGCATTACTCTGACCTTACATTCTGAGCACGCTTATATTGTGCACACACTTACACCGCCCTCTAAGCTTTCTATAAGCTTATGCACGATTGATGTGTGCAAGCGACGCTAGGACGCAGCCGTAGCATAGTAGCAGCAAGAGCGTGCAGTTGAGCTTTTGAAGTTTCCGCTATTTGCATTATCTTGTATTTCCCTTTAAACGCATTGTACTCAAAAGTTTTTGATCATAGTGGATTTTGTAATGGTGTTCTTGTAGTTATTGTTCGTGGGTTATGCTTATGATTATGCTCATTACAAATCAAATTAATGATTAAAAATCTTCCTCGTAGCATCCCAGGATCGGAACCTGGCATATGGGTGCCGAGAGCCGAGAATGGGGTACGACGGAGGTTGTGGGCACCGGATTCAGCGAACGGGAATTTTGTGAGTCCGGTATCCGAGTTTGGGGCGTGACACCCTCGATCGGTTGCATATATGATGAGATGTATGGGTTTACGGCGTCTAGGGTTGATTTGAAATGTAGGTTGAGACTGGCTGATCATGTAGTCGGGTTGATTGCAAATGTGGATAGGGATTTAGGGTTTCTGCTGACTCATCACTTTGATTGTGCTTATCTCTTAGATTATGTGTTGATGTATGTAGATCTCAGATCAGGATTAAGATTCATTGCTACTAGTACTGATTTATCATGGATTTGATAGATTTGATGATTCATGGATATATTTACAGTGAATGTTAATGTTGGTATTTAGATTGAAATTCGTATATTTAAAGATTTCTGAGGTGTTTAGATGTCCCCTCAAATGGCATATTGGGAGAATTACAGTATGTATAATGTATTTTTCCCACACATGGTGTTTCGGAAATGGTTGGGACATTTAGAAAAATGGTATTTGTGAGTGAAGCTAACATGATTCGGTCATAAAATTACAACTGCAAAACTGGAGGCATTTTGGGTATCACAGTCTATACAATGTAGTGTTTGTATTTGGATTGAAATTGTAGCAGTAAATTGTAAGATTTATGAGGTATGAGATCTCCTCCCATGACATTTTTGAGGGACTTGCAGTCTGTTTTACTGTTGTTGCCTGTAAATTGTTTAAGTTGTAAATGATTTACAGAAATCATTTACAACCTGTCCTGTTTGGCTTGATGAGCGATCAATTTATTGGGATCATCACCAGTCATTTTATATTTACAAAGAATAACATGGCGGGCTCATTGTTCTTGTGGTGTGGCCCACTTGAGCAATGGATCTCCCTTCTGTGCCCTCGTCCTAAGATGAGCTAGTGAAACCCATCAATCGAGTGGATATAACATAAGAGGAGTCGATATATAACACTTCTCGTTGTAGGGATCCTGGGTGACCGGACGTGGATTGCCTACCGGTATTCCATGGGCCCACTATAATGAATATTTTTTTATCCACACCATCCATTTACTTTTCCACCTCATTTTAGGGCATAATCTAAAAACGAGTAAGATCCAAATCTCAGGTGGACCATGTTATAGGAAAGTAATTGGTGATTAAATGGCCACCATTAAGAAATTCCTAAAGCCCACTATAATAGTTATCTGTCATACAACCTATTGAAAAGGTCACGCGGACTTGGATGAAGGGAAAACACAAATATCGGCTTGAACCAAAACTTCTTTGACCCTTAGTAAGATTTTAATAGTGGGCCTTCAATCACCACGGATTCCTATGTTGGGATTCACCTAAGGTTTGGATTTTCTTACCTTCTATGATAATGTCATAAATAGAGATGGAAAAATGATGGACAGCGTGGATAAAACAAATACATCATGGTAGGGCTCACAAAGCATCCATGGCAATCCAATCTGGGCAACCTGCGTCCTATGTTCGCCATCTCATACGCTGTTGCAAAACGAATGGCTAAAACAATTATATTCGAAATATAGGCATATGTGATTATAAATCATTGAAAATTTTAGCTCAAAAATATATTATAAACCTATTAGATGGTAAAGATCAATTGAATGAACTATAAAAGTTTCCAGATATCACTAAGGAGGACTATAACTTACAGTGTTCCGAGAGAACTAGAGAATTTCTCAACAAACCCTAGTCGATACTCACTCTCCGGACGCCAAACACTCACTGAAATCCAGATCATAAAACCTTGTCACGTCCGCCCCTCGCTCTCTTCTCATCTTCTACCTCTTAACAAATCAATGCCTCTCTCTCTCTCTCTCTCTCTCTCTCTCTCTCTCTGAGAAAACTAATGTCTCCTTCCTGTTGTAACTGACACCCTCTCAAAAACCCTGATCTCGTAAAACCCAAACTCTAGAAATCTATCATCTACATACAGAGATCTATGGCTTCTCGCAAGCTACTATTTACCCTCATCTGCTCCTCTCTCCGTCGCTCTCCATCCAAACACTTCATCCCAAACCCTAGATGTCCATCTCCATCTCCGATCTCTCGCCCTTCTCCCATTGGATTCCTCCTCACCCGTGCCGTCGACTACGCGATGGTGGAAGCGGCCCCTGCCCCTCCGTCGGTGCCCCTGGCGAAAGGCACTCCAGGGCCCATCGGCAAGATCACCGACGAGTTCACCGGCGCCGGATCGATCGGAAAAGTCTGCCAAGTCATCGGTACTGTCGTCGATGTCAGATTCGACGACGGGCTGCCGCCGATCCTGACGGCGCTCGAGGTCTTGGACAATTCGATCAGGTTGGTGCTGGAGGTTGCCCATCATCTTGGGGGGAACACGGTGAGGACGCTCGCTATGGACGGGACTGACGGGCTTGTCCGTGGGCAGTGGATCTTGAACACTGGGTCACCTATTAGTGTGAGTTTTTCTATTCCTGCTCCCTCGATCGGTTGCATATATGATGAGATGTATGGGTTTACGGTGTCTAGGGTTGATTTGAAATGTAGGTTGAGACTGGCTGATCTTGTTGTTGGGTTGATTGCAAATGTGGATTAGGATTTAGGGTTTCTGCTGACTCATCACTTTGATTGTGCTTATCTCTTAGATTATGTGTTGATGTATGTAGATCTCAGATCAGGATTAAGATTTATTGCTATTAGTACTGATTTATCATGGATTTGATGGATTTAATGATTCATGGATATATTTACAGTGAATGTTAATGTTGGTATTTGAATTGAAATTCGTAGATTTTAAGATTTCTGAGGTGCTTGGATGTCCCCTCAAATGGCATATTGGGGGAATTACAGTATGTATAATGTATTTTTCCCATAGATGGTGTTTCGGGAATGGTTGGGACATATTTAGAAAAATGGTATTTGTGAGTGAAGCTGACATGATTCGGTCCTAAAATTGCAGCTGCGAAACTGGAGGCATTTTGGGTATCACAGTCTGTACAATGTAGTGTTTGTATTTGGATTGAAATTGTAGCAGTAAATTGTAAGATTTATGAGGTATGAGGTCTCCTCCCATGGCATTTTCGAGGGACTTGTAGTCTGTTTTGCTGTTGTTGCCTGTGAATTGTTTAAGTTATAAATGATTTACAGAAATCATTTACAACTCGTCCTGTTTGACTTGATGAGCGATCAATTTATTGGGATCATCACCAGTCATTTTATATTTACAAAGAATAACACGGTGGGCTCACTGTTCTTGTGGTGTGGCCCACTTGAGCAATGGATCTCCCTTCTGTGCCCTCATCCTAGGATGAGCTGGTGAAACCCATCAACCGAGTGGATATAACACAAGAGGGGTCGATATATAACACTTGTCGTTGCAGGGATCCTAGGAGACCGAACGTGGATTGCCTAAAGGTATTCCATGGACCCACTATAATGAATATTTTTTTATCCACACCGTCCATTTACTTTTCCACCTCATTTTAGGGCATAATCTAAAAATGAGTAAGATCCAAATCTCAGGTGGACCATGCCATAGGAAAGTAAGTGGTGATTAAATGCCACCATTAAGAAATTCTTAAAGCCCACTGTAATATTTATCTGTCATACAACCTATTGAAAAGGTCACGTGGACTTGGATGAAGGGAAAACACAAATATAATATCGGTTTGAACCAAAACTTCTTTGACCCTTAGTAAGATTTTAATAGTGGGCCTTCAATCACTACGGATTCCTATTTTGGGATTCACCTAAGGTTTAGATCTACTTACCTTTTATGATAATGTCATAACTAGAGATGGAAAAATGATGGACGGCGTGGATAAAACAAACACATCATGGTAGGGCCCACAGAGCATCCAAGGCAATCCAATCTGGGAAACCTGCGTCCTATGCTCGCCATCTCATACGCTGCTGCAAAACGAATGGCTAAAACAATTACATTCGAAATATAGGCATATGTGATTATAAATCATTGAAAATTTTAGCTCAAAAATATATTATAAACCTATTAGACGGTAAAGATCAATTGAATGAACTATAAAAGTTTCCAGATACAACTAAGGAGGACTATAACTTACAGTGTTCCGAGAGAACTAGAGAATTTCTCAACAAACCCTAGTCGATACTCACTCTCCGGACGCCAAACACTCGCTGAAATCCAGATCATAAAACCTCGTCACATCCACCCTCACTCTCTTTTCATCTTCTACCTCTTAATAAATCAACGCCTCTCTCTCTCTCTCTGTGAGAAAACTAATGTCTCCTTCCTGTTGCAACTGACACCCTCTCAAAAACTCTGATCTCGTAAAACCCAAAATCTAGAACTCCATCTATCTACATACAGAGATCTATGGTTTCTCGCAAGCTACTATCTACCCTCATCCGCTCCTCTCTCCGTCGCTCTCCATCCAAACACTCCATCCCAAAACCTAGATGTTCATCTCCATCTCCAATCTCTCGCCCTTGTCCCACTGGATTCCTCCTCACCTGCGCCGTCGACTACGCGACGGCGGCAACGACCCCTGCCCCTCTGTTGGCGCCCCGAGTGAAAGACACTCCAGGGCCCACCGGGAAGATCACCGATGAGTTCACCAGCGCTGGGTCGGTTGGAAAAGTCTACTAGGTCATCGGTGTTGTCGTCGATGTCAAATTCGACAACGGGCTTCCGCCGATCCTGTCGGCGCTCGAGGTCTTCGACAATTTGATCAGGTTGGTGCTGGAGGTTGCCTAGCATCTTGGGGGGAACACGATGACGACGATCGCTATGGACAGGACTGACAGACTTGTCTGCGGGCAGCAGGCCTTGAACACTGGGTCACCTATTAGCGTGAGTTTTTCTATTCCTGCTCCCTCGATCGTTTGCATATATGATGAGATGTATGGATTTACGGCGTCTAAGGTTGATTTGAAATGTAGGTTGAGACTGGCTGATTATGTTGTCGGGTTGATTGCAAATGTGGATTGGGATTTAGGGTTTCTGCTGACTCATCACTTTGGTTGTGCTTATCTCTTAGATTATGTGTTAATGTATGTAGATCTCAGATCAGGATTAAGATTTATTGCTATTAGTACTAATTTATCATGGATTTGATGGATTTGATGATTTATGGATATATTTACAGTGAATGTTAATGTTGGTATTTGGATTGAAATTTGTAGATTTTAAGATTTCTGAGGTGTTTGGATGTCCCCTCAAATGGCATATTGGGGGAATTACAGTATGTATAATGCATTTTTCCCATAGATGGTGTTTCAGGAATGGTTGGGACATATTTAGAAAAATGGTATTTTTGAGTGAAGCTAACATGATTCGGTCCTAAAATTACAGCTGCAAAATTGGAGGCATTTTGGGTATCACCGTCTGTACAATGTAGTGTTTATATTTGGATTGAAATTGTAGCACTAAATTATAAGATTTATGAGGTATGAGATCTCCTCCCATGGCATTTTTGAGGGACTTGCAGTCTGTTTTGCTGTTGTTGCCTGTAAATTATTTAAGTTGTAAATGATTTACAGAAATCATTTACAGCCTGTCCTGTTTGGCTTGATGAGCAATCAATTTATTGGGAACATCACCAGTCATTTTATATTTACAAAGAATAACACGGTGGGCTCACTGTTCTTGTGGTGTGGCCCACTTGAGCAATGGATCTCCCTTCTGTGCCCTCGTCCTAAGATGAGCTAGAGAAACCCATCAACCGAGTGGATATAACACAAGAGGGGTCGATATATAACACTTGTCGTTACAAGGATCCTGGGAGACCGGACGTGGATTGCCTACCGGTATTCCATGGGCCCACTATAATGAATATTTTTTTATCCACACCGTCCATTTACTTTTCCACCTCATTTTAGGGCATAATCTAAAAATGAGTAAGATCCAAATCTCAGGTGGACCATGCCATAGGAAAGTAAGTGGTGATTAAATGGCCATCATTAAGAAATTCCTAAAGCCCACTGTAATATTTATCTGTCATACAACCTATTGAAAAGGTCACGCGGACTTGGATGAAGGGAAAACATAAATATCGGCTTGAACCAAAACTTCTTTGACCCTTAGTAAGATTTTAATAGTGGGCCTCCAATCACCACAGATTCCTATGTTGGGATTCACCTAAGGTTTGGATCTACTTACCTTTTATGATAATGTCATAAATAGAGATGGAAAAATGATGGATGACATGGACAAAACAAATATATCATGGTAGGGCCCATAGAGCATCCAAGGCAATCCAATCTGAGCAACCTATGTCCTATGCTCAACATCTCATATGCTGCTGCAAAACGAATGGCTAAAACAATTATATTCGAAATATAGGCATATGTGATTATAAATCATTGAAAATTTTATCTCAAAAATATATTATAAACCTATTAGACGGTCAAGATCAATTGAATGAAATATAAAAGTTTCCAGATACAACTAAGGAGGACTATAACTTACAGTGTTCTGAGAGAACTAGAGAATTTCTCAACAAACCCTAGTCGATACTCACTCTCCGGAAACACTCGCTGAAATTCAGATCATAACAACTGACACCCTCTCAAAAACCCTGATCTCGTAAAACCCGAACTCTAGAAATCTATCTATCTACATGTAACGTCTCGAAAAAATCGATACAAAGACCCGAGTATTACCTCAGGTAGAAATCGCTCAGGACCAAACCCTCTAGAAATTAGGCGAGAATTAGCTAGTGCTAAACTAGAGTACCTGTGAAATTAGCACTAATCACTTTAAATACGATCTGCAAGAACCAAAACTTGAAGAGTCGTTGACGCTACATGACCCTGAAATCTATGATCCATCTCTAAACCCAGTTGCTCTCGGGAGCACACCGAAACTCTGTATCAGACCTGTACCGCACGTCAAAGGTCCGATTACCCCAAAACTATACCGTTATGACCGCCTTGTTGGGCTTAACAACCACCTCAGAAATTGAGTCATAATAGTGTCCAGAAACGTATAACTTGAGCCCGAAGTGAAGTGTGTGAGAAATATGAATATTTTTAGAGATAAAATCCAAACTTAAGTAAAATGAGTCGTGTCGCTTGCGAGCCAAATATAAGTATTCGGACTGTCGTAATCCGACCCAAATACACCCTCGGATCAGGAGAAATTTTTCACACATGTCAGTGCACTTGTGGCCCTGATCGAGTACCGGTAACCGTTGAACTGAAACTGGTCCGCCACGATCGATCTGTAAATCCAATCGGACTGAAAACTTAGCTCAACCTAGATCCAATGTCAAGGAGCTTAAGTCTGACTGCATGCAGAAAAGGGGCATCCAGAAGTGCTCCGTTGGATCGAAACAGACGCTCTTTGGGCATAACCTAACTATACCTTGGCCCTGGGGCCATTCCCATCAGTTATGGGCCTATATAAGGGCCTTAAACCCTCTCTCTCCCGTGCCATACGAATTTTGCAAACCCTAAGGGAGAGAAGAGAGAAAAGAGAAGAAGAGAAGAAGAGAGAGACAGTGTGTGAGAGATAGATGTCGGGATCCTTCCCTGACGCTTCACGTGCTTAGCCACCACTCCTGTGTCGCTATACGGGTGATATCAATCCCGTTCTTAGGTAAGAAAACTTAACCCTAATCTCTTAGGGTATCATATAGTGTAAGTGATAAAATAACTAACCTAATTCATGCTTTAGGTTGTCATTCTGCCATTGACAAAGGCTAAGTGTCTAAAACGAATCCGTTACGCGTTTACCAGCGTAAGGTGCGGACTATATACGTTTAGGTTATGGTTTTCAAGGCTTTCAATATCGGTTAATGATTTATTACTGACGTGGGTGTCATTTCACATGCCAAACGTGACATTTGTTTCGCTTTACGAATACATAAGAACTATGTCAAGTATAGTGTATTCTATGTATTTGTTGAAATGATTGAATACGTATGGATTTTAGATTCGTGGTTGACATGATTATTTGTCGTGTATATATGCTTGTTGCATAGGCAACAACTCCTTGGCGAAAGGTTTTGCCATAATATATATTACAACCAACATACGTCAGGTATGTTGGAATGTGTAGACTAAGTGTTTGTAAAAATGTCTGAATGAACTAGTAGTTGGTAACTGGTACTTTGTATGGGTGTTGAGATATGATTTTCAACTACCTTAACTATGTGTATGATTTCCTCCATGTATTTTATACTATAGTGTCTGTTTAGGTATGAAAGGCATATGTGTAAAATCATGCTTAAGTTGTATTCCATAAAATGCTCAAATGCTTATATGAATTGAATTATTGATCCATTACTGCTTGATTACCTCATATGGTTATATGTTAAAATTGAATGTGGTTGGGACTATTATATAGTCCAGGCAATCGGTAACAGGCCTCGAACTGGTGGCTGAAGTTGGTTTGCCACACAGGATGTGGTCGATGAATCCGAGCCGTACTTGGGATGTCGACAGTGGTTAGGCCACATGGAGTCCTTACGCACTTCATGTCGATCAACTCAACGTGCGCTGGTACTAGTCGAGCTCGTCAAGTAATCCGATTGACCCGATGTATATTCACCATGTTTGAATGCTACTGCTTGAATCTAAGGTACCAAACTCACCAGTGAAAAACCCCGTTAACCTTAGTACCTCGATCCGCTAAGACTCATGAGCCGGGCATGGTGGTATGGGACACCGTGGTCGAGCTATCGGCCTACGGTGGGGCGACGAGCCTCCCCGTAATGTCTAGTGAGCAACACAAAACTCGTGAGCCGAATACGGTGGTATGAGACACTATATTCAAGCTGTCGGCCTATACTCATAAGGTGACGAGCCCTTTGTAGTGACCTCGAGTGTACTCTGAGGCTACGTTGAGGCGACGAGCCTTCCGTAGCAACTAGAGTATAAACTAGGCCTACACTAATCAGCTGACGAGCCCTTTGTAGCGACCTAGAACCGTAACATTGTATGTGATTAGCTAGGACTGACGACCCTAGAATAGGTCATTGTTTGGGTATTCATATAAGGGAGGTACGTTAGCTTCCCAATCCTGTTGTATGAATAAACGTAAGTAAGAACCTGGCTAATCACGTGCATGCACTGCATTACGTGTGTTTGGCATAGTAGGTCAAGCACTGAGGAAGGGTTTCATGCCGCAATCGTAAGATGAAGTCGCTAAGGGAGAGTAGGTGAGGGCATGCATCATTATTTCATATCATTCTTGCATTAATCAGAGTATTTAAGGATGTTTGATTGTACTACTTTATCATTACTGTTTGACTAAATTGATAACATGTTAACCTTTGTTATATAGCTCCACTGAGTTGATCACTCACTCTCACATTCTGGGACTGTTTTAAACACCAACCAGACTCTATCTTAATTGTAGATGACGATGCGACCCATGAGGCGGAGCCTGACTTTTGTGACGATGAGGAGGCATTCTCTTATATGCAGTATTCGGGAGGGTTTCTATAGACCTTTCTGATCGACGGGGCTTTAGGGCTTATACTTGTAGTGGACCATCACATTTTTGACATTTTGTACTTTGAAACAATACTTGTAATTATTAAGTGGCAACGCATACATACTTTGGGGACCTACACTGGTTTATACATTTTATATTTTCATTACAGTCTTCCGCTTGTGAATTTCAACTGTCCCTAGATTATGTATTGTGGTTTTAGCTTAATCTCATTCATGTTTTATGTACTAATACGGACAACATACAATCATCCTTTATTGTGTTGCATAAGTGATGCGTTGGAATTCGGGAGTTGGGTTTCTACTCGACCCCTGAATTTCAGGGCGTTACAAGTTGGTATCAGAGTATAATTTGGATTAAAATGGACCTGGGTTGTGGTCACATGACGTACACTGACGCATTTCAACTTAGGTGGGTGCAAGAAAATGTAGAAACAGTCATAGGTGTCCCAGTTTCACCAATTGACGAAATTCACCGAGATCGGGTCCGTACCCTTCCGTGATCGCTTGAGACGGCCCCGGATCACCCCTAGACCATCAATCGACGGGTTTAGATCACGATTTACCCCATCCCAGCCTTCAACAATCGATAAATGCAAATATACATCAGAAAATACTCGAAGTGACCCGAAACGACTCAAAATGGAGTCGGGGACCTAACGGAGCATGTCCAGGGTGGCCAGAGTGGGTCGCACATGTTTATAGGGTCTGGGGGGCAGGAAGACCTCGCCCCACCGGCAAGCAATCGCCAGTTTGTCCAGAGGTTAGCGAGGCCCTCGCCGATTCCGCGAGGCCTCGCCGCCTGGCGGGCCTGGTCGGGCAGGCCGGTTCGGGCCGACGCCCCTAGGGAGTTGTGTGGCCCACTGATGTGTGTTGGGTCGGTTTAAACCCCTCCCAATACTCCCCCTCTTCATAACCTACCCCTCCAAGCTCTCTTTTTCTCAAGAAATCACCCAAATCTCCACCCAAACCCCCCTTTAAGTACTTCTTCCATTTTCGTGCACACCTACACCACCCCTTCAAAACCTTCTTCCACCGCTGTTGCTCTCCTTCTTTTCCTTTCATTTGAGCATTTCAAACCCCACTTTGTGTCTCAAATCCGTGGGAACCCAATACGCCATCGCATTTCCCTATTTTCATCCCTTTTCCATGGCCTTATTCGAACTTGTTACGGCCATATTCTCGATTTCTACCATTCTCTCTATCATGGGGAAGAAAAGGGCTCATGCGGATGAAGCCAGGCCTAGTTGCCCTACTCATTCAAGGAGACAGAGGGCCGCCGCCACAAGTTCAAGTGTCGATCGGGAGATAAAGGACCAAGCGAGAGCTTGATCCCCAGGCTCCCCTCGAAAGGATTCTTCTGACGGATAGGCCTCATAGGAGATTTCATGGTCGCAGGATCCGTTTTGAAGCTCATGTGGACGAGAAACTTTTTGAGGAATATCTGTTGATGGAACGCCTGGTCGAGGCCGGGTGGGGTCCCGTGTTTGAGAGCAAGTCTCGTGCCAATGTGAGTACTGTGCGAGCATTCTACGCCCATATTCAAGAGCGTGCGCTGGAGCCTTTGCAGTTCAAGATTCTCATGAGAAGAGGTCAGGAAGCCACAATTGATGTTGGCTTGATAGCCCGACTCATGAAAATGCTGCTTGGCGAGCAATTTTTTAGATGGTTAGGGTGAGCAATTTTCATGTCTACAAACGTTGTTCACGCAACAGCTATCACGTAGATTCAAAGCACTTGTGATTAAAATTACCCAGACTTTCCAATAAATTTTCTACCAAAGTCTCATCTCTAAGATATTAAAGGACTCACCTGGATGCTGTTTGGGATCAGTAAACGAGAACTTGACTTTGGCAAAGCCATAAACTTGTCAAATGCATGGATTTGCATTGGATTTGGATTTGGCATGGTCCGAAGTCCACTGTTTGGGAACCAAACTACAAATTCATGGATTTGAGGAGCATTTAATGCAATGGCAAGCAATTTATTGCAAGGAAATACCATAAAGGGAAGGTCACATATGTGAGTTGTAGATGAAAAACAATGCAACTAGATGCACGTGTGGCTCATCATGGTGTATGTATGACATCCAATTCATCCAACAAGGTTGGCCCATCATGAAACCAGGATGACCCAAAAATCGGTCCACATGATAGAAAAGACTGGACAACCACCCAAAAACCTTGAAATTCACATGGTGGCCACTTGATGGTTGGATTGACACAAGTTTGTGGGCAACCAATTTTCATTATGGGCATATGAATGAGGGATTAAATGGTATCGGTATGGAATTGCATTAGATGGAATTAGCACCATTATTGCACAATGATTGCATGTCTGGAAATACCATGGTATTTTGACTGTCCAATCCTCCGTTTGGGATCAAATTCTTCATTTGCAAAAAACACCATACACAAACCGACATTTGATAGACCATGGAATTGTAATCAATGGACTAGATTTCACAACTGATGCCTGTCACCGGTATGCATATGCAACTCAAATGTCACATGGGAATGACGCATATGAATGGACGGCATGGATAAAACACATGCATCAACATGGGGCCATATATGTAGTGGATTTCGAAATCCACAAGAAATCCCACGGGGCCTGTTTGGCCAGGCAGATGCCACGGTATTAGGAGGGATGGGATCAGCAGTATCCTTGGATAGGCATGACGAGCCAAACAGGTCCAGCGAACTTGTCCTGGGATATAAGCCATCCCATGGATCTTAAGACAATCCACCGACATCACCATCATTACCTTAAAATTGATCCTATCCCTTGGTTGAATGGATTGGAAGGTAAAATCCCAGGATATGGGGGGCGTGCCAAACAGAACCAGTGAACTTGTCCCGGGATACAAGCAATCTCATGGATCTTAAGACAATCCACTGACACCACCATCATTACCTTAAAATTGATGCCATCCCTCCTAATACCATGGGATCTGCCCGGCCAAACAGGCCCACAGTATCTACTATTAGGACCGGATGAAATGATTCCTCAATTACTCCCATCCCTCCTGTTGTTTCCAAACACTGGATGGAATTTGCATGGGACCAAATGCAATTCCATCCCACCTAATCCCACGTTCCAAAAAGCCCCTTAGTATTTTTCAGTATTCGGACTTGCTTCAAATCCACAGATTTATAGAGGTGTGAATATCGAAAATCCATGGATATGGCAAATCCCCAACACAAACAACTATTTAAGTGAGGGATTTGACGTGGGGATTTGTAAAATCGATGGATTTCAAATCTCCTCTATTGGTGTTTTGATAAGGATTTGTCAATTCATGGATTTCCAAAACCACACCCACACAAATCCATGGATTTGGGGCAAATCCAAATCCCCCAACATACTAAAGACTTTGCAAATCCACAAAATGGGAGACTTGCTTAAAAGCAATAAAAGTTATTCCATTGCAATAAATGCTTTGACATCACCATAAATGCTCTCAAATACAAGGATTTATTGCTTGATTTGCGAACAGTGGATTTTGGGATTTGCCAATTCCAAACGCAATGCAAATCTATGAATTTGACAAGTTCATGGATTTATCAAATCCATAGTCTCATTCCATGACCCTAAACAGGGCCTTAAGAGTTTTTCGCCAGCCACTAGCTGTTAATGGAACCTTCCACCAACACAACCATATAGTGTATCTCATGATGCCAACTAGCAGAAAGTACAGTCAACCCAAATTTGAGCACCCCTGGAATGAGACTACATACCTAGGCAACTATACCAAAGCTCAAGTACTTGAACACATTGACAGCATGCTTCCCTAGAGAAAAAAGAACGTGCCACTGCAACAGGTATGTAAATTATCAAATTGATCTTTCAATTTCTTAAAACAAGTACACAGCAACTCCATGGTGAGAAAGTTTAAAATGAGTTAGCTATAGGTGAAGGTAGCAATTGAGCTCCAGCAGTGATTATCCATAACAACAAATTGAATCCATCTCAACCAAGCTACACAAAGAAGTTCGCAAGACTTCTCTTCCTAAACCATAACAAACCATGGACCTTGGTAGGTCACTTAACTTTTGAAACTACTAACAAACGACCCTGTTAGTGAACACCTCAAACCCAAAGACATATCCAACAAGTACTGCAACTGCTAAGGCAAGCTCTAACCGGAATTACTAACAGAAGCATTTTAATTCAAAAAGGAGACAAACCTCAGTCATTTGTTTGTGCCCACAAAGAACTGCACCAGTGGACAAAGGGTTGGATATTTGTTTGGCTCTAGCAAAAGCAACCTGCAGATATTTACTCAAAGATAATTAGCATGATGTAGAAATTATGATTTGCTTCTTATAGGTAGAGCCCAAATGTTGATATCAACTAATAAATTAAAAGACTAAAAATACTACCTGTACATAGCCACTTTCACCTTTCCATCTATCATCCGGTTGTTATAATACGGGTACGATTCGAACACCAGAAGATTCCCAATCCTTGAACCTATCCTATTGTCAGAGAAAAGTGCAAGAACCTATGTTAGACCTGTAAATAAATAAACATGTATATCACCATCACCCAACTGCATAAGATACCCATTGGACCATCTAGTTCAGCCAAGCTATCACCATCACCCAACTGCAAATCAAGATAAGAAAATCACTTTTCCTTCCACAACATGTGGTTATGCACGCATCTCATCCGTAAGGTAAGGTCCAACCTCGATGAACCACTTGGCCAGGTTATCAGAGTTTCAATACCCTCACAAGGTAAACATTCGCTTGAAACAACGGTCGGAATCTATCAGATTTCAACACAATAGATCTTGATGATCATAGACCATCCTGAGATGGGCCATTACATGAAAGGATGGATCACAACTTTGAAAAAGATGCAAACCTCCCTGCTAAACCTACCACGTAATAACAAATTTCACAGAAGGTTTCAGCATATCTCAAATGGAAGCTGATCGTAACATGATTGACTAGCTGGGCCGTTCACCTGCAATAGATGTCACCAGGTGGCCCAGCCCCAGCCCTTTCTCTGCATTGTCTAAATTGTCAACAGAAATCAGTTATGCTTAAAAAACAATTACACCAATAAAACATCCAATCGACTGGTACAAAACAAAAAAGGCACCAGAAGCCAATGCATATGAAAGGGATTCAATGATCCAACACAAGTACTTATGAACATGTCCGCTTCTTTTTTATTCAGATAAAAAAGAGGCGCCCCTGAGGGCCAGCCATCGCTCTTTTCCTGAAACTAACACAATCCTGTCAAAACGAAAATGGAAAGCCAAATAGCAGTGACCTCAAAAATGCAAATTTGGATACAGGCATTGACTGTATCAATCAAATTATTCATTAAAACAGGAAAACCAGCCCATTAGGTCGTAGACTCCTTGGCAATCTTTTCAGCCTTGGCGATGACCTCCTCAATTCCTCCCACCATGTAAAATGACTGTTCGGGAAGATCATCAAATTTCCCATCCAAAACACCCTGTCAACCATGACAAAACTATGTGCATTAAAAGACATGATAAGAAGTGAAGAGCCAAGTGTTAAATTAATAGAATCTGTATGCTGTGTATGAAACAATTTGACCAGGAAAAAAATTAGATTCAACACAAGTCCGTGAAAGGCAAGTACTTGTCTGTGGCCAACACACTAACTGATAATTTACTAATAAATTGGGAATGCAAAGCATCCAACACAAAGTGCCAATATATAAGCTCATTATCTGTCAGGCCTACACTGGCTACTGTCAGGTGTGGTCAAAAAGAAATTGCTATAGCAAAAGTGTCACTGAAGCTTAACATTAAAGCTCGTATACTTTAAGCTAGTCATCAAGCACTCTAATATCCGTACATTCAGTCCATTCATCTGGAGGCCCTATTGTGGATGGTGCGGTCACAGAACTAAATAATTGTGGCCAAAATCAGGTTTGGCTACAATCTAAGAGCCACTAAACATAAAAGGTATTGTTGCCACCATCAGAACGCAATACAGGCAGGACCTACGTTGTGTTCAACAGTCACTTAGCTTGCCAGCTACAAATCTTCAAAGGCAATTAAGACACCACTTTTAGCAAGAAATACTACCCGAGTAACTCCGAACTTTGAGAGAAAAATGTTCCATGGATATGACTAGTCATGGTGATGGAGTATGGACCTGACTTGGAGCTACTTTAACATTTGCAATATTGCTGGTGTGACCCATCATCACAAAATTTAGCAGTGACATTCTTTTCATTGCTATAGAAAAGAGCCACATCAGAACTTTATACTCTTCTTTTTTCTTCCTTTTGTCTTATAGGTAATTGTATACCTCTATAATGCACATACAATGAAATTACAATGCTTCTACAAGTAAAATTTTAGAGCAATATATACGTTAAATGTAGACAACAGAGAAGGATGAGGATACGCTAATGCCATCTGCCAATCTTCCACTGGTCCAAATTTCTTAATATTCATATTCTAGACAGAAAAAGAAAACTTGAAAATAAAAGCCCATTCAACGAGGCAGAATTTCTTTATTCCTTACCTGGAAGCTGGCAACGGATTCCGTCAATTCAACATATTTTCCAGGAGCACCTGTGAACACTTCAGCAACATGGAATGGCTGACTCAGGAACCTTTGAATTTTACGGGCACGAGCCACAGTCAACTTATCATCTTCACTGAGCTCATCCATTCCTAAAATTGCAATAATATCCTGAAGATTCTTGTAGTTCTGGAGAACCTTTTGGACACCACGAGCAGTATTGTAGTGCTCTTGTCCTAAAATACGGGGGGAAAGCATACGAGATGTTGAATCAAGAGGATCGACAGCAGGATAGATACCAAGCTCTGAGATCTGGGCACAAGTAGAAAACAACCATCAGTGTCATCATAGCCTTGTCCCAGCTATTTGGGTCAGTTAGAAGACAGCCATAAAATATGGGGGGCCAAACATAGAAGAAATCCTTCTGTGAAGCAGCAGCTTAGGATCAGTAGAGAAATAAACAAACCTGTCGTGACAACACAGTCGTAGCATCAAGATGAGCAAAGGTAGTTGCAGGAGCTGGATCTGTCAAGTCATCAGCAGGCACATAAATAGCTTGGACAGAGGTGATGGAACCTTTCTTTGTTGTGGTAATACGCTCTTGCAGGCCTCCAAGATCAGTAGCCAATGTTGGTTGGTAACCAACAGCAGATGGGATACGACCCAGCAAAGCAGACACTTCAGAGTTTGCCTGAAAAAGAAAATTCTCATTATGATAATACCATGCAGAAGGATGACCAGATCTTCAATAAATTCATAAATAAGGCAACTTACTTGGGTGAAACGGAAAATGTTGTCAATGAAGAGAAGCACGTCCTGCCCTTCAGCATCTCGGAAGTGCTCAGCTACAGTCAGCCCGGTCAGCCCAACACGAGCACGAGCACCAGGGGGCTCATTCATTTGCCCGTACACAAGAGCACACTTGCTTTCGCTCTGCAGCATATGAAACAGAGATGAAGAGAATGAATGCATAACCTATGAGAATAACGAACACCGGATGGATGTGCCAATCATAACAAATCATGAATAAGAAGTAATGATACAGACCTGTTTGTCTCCAAGCTTAATAACACCACTCTCAATCATTTCCCTGTATAGATCATTACCCTCACGGGTACGTTCACCAACACCAGCAAAGACAGAAAAACCACCTGATGCGATGAAATTAATTTTTATTTTTTTTATTTTTAAAGTAAGCAATAGAGAAATCAAAGATGCGTTCAAAATGGGCTTCCCCATTATTCCGTGACCCACCATGAGCTTTGGCAACATTGTTAATCAGTTCCATGATAAGCACGGTCTTCCCAACACCAGCACCACCAAACAACCCAATCTTTCCACCTCTCTGGTAAGGTGCAAGCATATCCACAACCTGGGCAAAGTCAGATTCAAAGTCATTGAAATAGGCACTAAGATCCAACAACACCGAATGTCATGCTTGTGAAACATGCAAAAAAGGGAGTCAACTACTTGGAACTCTCCAATACGTGCAATTTTAAGAAATAAATAACAAACATTCAATATATCAGATAGAAGATAAAAAAATTGTCAAAAGAAAAGCACACCTTAATTCCAGTCACAAGAATCTGTTGTTCAGTTGCCTGTTCAACAAAGGAAGGAGCTTCACGATGGATGGGCAGAAAGTGGTCGGTCTCTGTTGGACAACCAAACAGCAATATAAAACATGGTGTGCATGAAGCAAAATTACAATAAATAAAACAGCATTTTCCAATTAATAAATGAAACTCAGCAAGGGCACAAAAATCTTACTTATTTCACCCCTCTCATCGATCGGCTCCCCAATGACATTCATGATGCGGCCGAGGGTAGCCCTACCCACAGGCACCTAAACAACAATCAAACATAAACAAGAAAAGGAAAAGAAAATTCATTATTGATATCCCAAGAACAGATGAAGCAAATACAACATAAACAGCCAGGAAGTCATAAAGTAAAAAACTAAAAGAACCACATCCACACATATCAACAAAGAAAATCAAATAAAAAACTACAGATCAACAGTTTCAAACCTATGAAACTCATGAAACCATTCTGTACTTTCTAGTAACAACTCAAAAGGCATAGATCTTGGCCAACATCAAACTCAAAATTGAAATCCTAAAAGTATGTTCAGACAGCCTCACATTTTGGACAACAAATGCATCACTGTCCAAATACAGACAGCAAAACTTCAAGCCTGAACATACTTTTCCGCCCACTATTTAGGACAGAATCATGTTGACTACCCTGTCCAGATGGCATTTTCTAGACAGATCCCAAAAGTTCCCAAAACACCATTGGGGGAGAACAACATTGTACAGACTATAATGCAACTCAAAATGCATCTAGGTTTACACCAGTATTAGGACAGAATTAAGTTGTCCCCTCACAAATGGCATTTTTATACAGGTTGAAAACAGTCAAAAAAACAGAAGACTTCATTAAGGGGTCGTTTGGATGCCTGTAAATGGGGCTAGTTGTAAATGATTTACAAGGAAGTCATTTACAGGCAGTGTTTGGATGCTAATTTATGCCTGTAAATGATTTCCAGCTTTTACCCTTTAGATTTCCCAGCAAAAAACTGGGATTTCATTTACAGCTTTTACCTCCTCTTTTTTTTCTTCTTTCTTTTGTTTTTTTTTAGAAAGATGCTTTTACCCCCTTTTGAATATCCAATTACGGGAAATTTTTTTTCTTCTTCCTCTTTTTTTTTTTTTTTTTTTTTTTTTTTTTTGAAGGATGCTTTTACCCCTTTTTGAATATCCAATTACAGGATATAAATAATTTACAGACCATCCAAACACAGACAATCATTACGTGTAAATCATTTATAGCTTAAAGCCAAACAGGACAGGTTGTAAATGATTTCTGTAAATCATTTACAACTTAAACAATTTACAGGCAACAACAGCAAAACAGACTGCAAGTCCCTCAAAAATGCCATGGGAGGAGACCTCATACCTCATAAATCTTACAATTTACTGCTACAATTTCAATCCAAATACAAACACTACATTGTACAGACTGTGATACCCAAAATACCTCCAGTTTTGCAGCTGCAATTTTAGGACCGAATCATGTCAGCTTCACTCACAAATACCATTTTTGTAAATATGTCCCAACCATTCCCAAAACACCAGCTATGGGAAAAATGCATTATACATACTGTAATTCCCCCAATATGCCATTTGAGGGGACATCCAAACACCTCAGAAATCTTAAAATCTACGAATTTCAATCCAAATACCAACATTAACATTCACTGTAAATATATCCATGAATCATCAAATCCATGATAAATCAGTACTAATAGCAATAAATCTTAATCCCGATCTGAGATCTACATACATTAACACATAATCTACGAGATAAGCACAATCAAAGTGACGAGTCAGCAGAAACCCTAAATCCCAATCCACATTTGCAATCAACCCAACAACATGATCAGCCAGTCTCAACCTACATTTCAAATCAACCCTAGACGCCGTAAACCCATACATCTCATCATATATGCAACCGATCGAGGGAGCAGGAATAGAAAAACTCACACTAATAGGTGACCCAGTGTTCAAGACCCGCTGCCCGCGGACGAGCCCGTCAGTCCCGTCCATAGCGATCGTCCTCACCGTGTTCCCCCCAAGATGCTGGGCAACCTCCAGCACCAACCTGATCGAATTGTCCAAGACCTCGAGCGCCGTCAGGATCGGCGGCAGCCCGTCGTCGAATCTGACATCGACGACAGCACCGATGACCTGGCAGACTTTTCCGACCGACCCGGCGCCAGTGAACTCGTCGGTGATCTTGCCGGTGGGCCCTGGTGTGCCTTTCTTCGGGGGCGGCAAAGGAGGGGCAGGAGCCGCTGCCGCCGTCGCGTAGTCGACGGCGCGGGTGAGGAGGAATCCAGTGGGAGAAGGGCGAGAGATCGGAGATGGAGATGGACATCTAGGGTTTGGGATGGAGTGTTTGGATGGAGAGCGACGGAGAGAGGAGCGGATGAGGGTAGATAGTAGCTTGCGAGAAGCCATAGGTCTCTGTATGTAGATAGATAAATTTCAGAGAGAGAGAGAGAGAGAGAGAGAAGCGTTGATTTGTTACGGGGTAGAAGATGAGAAGAGAGCGAGGGCGGACGTGACGGGGTTTAGGGTCTGGATTTCAGCGGCGTCCAGAGAGTGAGTATCGGACGCGGATTTCCTACGCTGGAAACTTAGGCGGGGCCTACCGTGATGTTTGTGAGAAATCCAACCCGTCCATCCGTTTTTTGAAATCATTTTAGGACTTAAACAAAATTGAGAAGGATCCAAGACTCAAGTGGGTCGCAATAAAGGAAAATGTCTACGGGAAAATTCTTGCCGTTGAAACGTTCCTGGCGTAGACAGTGACGTTTATATGCCATCAACACAGTTTATAACGTCAGTAGTCATACTGGGATGAAATTAAAACAAAAAATTATCCTGATTCAAAGCTTACGTGTGGCCACACAAATATTTCAACTGTGACATTTAATATTTACATTTTTGGCTCACCTGAGTATCGGATACGGCTCATTTTTGTCCTTACATCCTAAAATGAACTCAAAACAAGGATGAATGGAGTGGATTTCTCACAAACATCACAGTAGGCCCCACCTAAGTTCCTGGCACAAGAACTTCCTGCAAAAGCATTTCGCATGGAATCCCTGTCCGTGAGTATCATCTAAATTCTTTAATTCTCACGTGACACTATAAGTTATAGTCTTCCTTAGTTGTATGTGAAAATTTTTATAGTTCATTCAATTGATTCTGATCGTCTAATAGGTTTATAATATATTTTTGAGCTACAATTTTCAATGATTTATAATTACATATGCCCTTATTTCGAATATAATTGTTTTAGCCATTCGTTTTGCAACAGCGTAAGAGATGGCGAGCATAGGACGCAGGTTGCCTGAATTGGATTGCCTAGGATGATCTGTGGGCCCTACCATGATGTATTTGTTTTATCCATGCCGTCCATCATTTTTCCATCTCTAATTATGACATTATCATAAAAGGTAAGCAGATCCCAACCTTAGGTGAATTCCAACATAGGAATCCGTAGTGATTAAAGGCCCATTATTAAAATCTTACTAAGGGTCAAAAAAGTTTTGGTTCAAGTCGATATTTGTGTTTCGCCTTCATTCAAGTCCGCGTGACCTTTTCAATAGGTTGTATGACAGATAAATATTACAGTGGGCCTTAAGAATTTCTTAATGGTTGTCATTTAATCACCACTTACTTTCCTATGGCATGGTCCACCTGAGATTTGGATCTTACTCGTTTTTAGATTATGCCCTAAAATGAGGTGGAAAAGTAAATGGACGGTGTGGATAAAAAAAATTCATTATAGTGGGCCCATGGAATATTGTCCAGTAGCCAGGTGGCTATTGGCACTGTCAATAGGCAATCCACGTCCGGTCTCCCAGGATCCCTGCAAAGACAAGTGCTATATATCAACCCCTCTTGTGTTATATCCACTCAGTTGATGGGTTTCAATAGCTCATCTTAGGACGAGGGCACAAACAAAAGAGAGATCCATTACTCAAGTGGGCCACACCAGAAGAATAGTGAGCCCACCGTGTAATTCTTTGTAAATATAAAATAACTGGTGATGATCCCAATAAATTGATTGCTCATCTTGTTGATTAGTCCCGCTTTCCATGAGTGATCTTAGACTTTCATTTTACAATGCTTTGGTTAGATCGTTGCAATTGTTCGACTGGTGTGACTTTGATCCAGGAGTCTGGAATGTGTTTGGACCTAATGGACAGCTCAAATTCATTATCTGAGAGCTGCGGATCATTCTCGATCTTGTTACTTTATGGTTCGTGACCAGGACCCACCGGCCTGCATGGACGGATTAGTTGGGGCTGTTTTTCTTGAAAGAGTATTGGGTCCTGCCCTACCTTAACTAGGGGCTATGTGGGGCCCACCATGATGTATGGATCTAAAGCACTCCATCCATCTATTTTTTTAGTATCATTTTGGGATATGAGCCCAACCAAAATATGAGAATGGCAGTGTCAATGGTAATGGCACCTATAGTTGAAACCTTTTTAGGACCACCCTAATGTCTATTTGTGGTCTAGCACATTCATAAAGTCACATGGACCTAGATGAATGGAAAATACAAGTGTCTGTCAAAACTTTGGCTGCTTCTATAAAGTTTTTAATGGTGGGCATTCTGTCCCACTCTATGGCCCACTTAAGCCTTTGATTTACTTCATTTTTCAAATCATATTACAAAATGATTTAGCAAAATAGATGGAATGTGTGGGTAACCATGTCTTGAAATGTATTGAATTTCAAGTCACACTTCAAGTTGATTTTGAATTCTCAGCTATGTTTGGTAGCTTATATTTGGAACACACTGGTACATTTATAGACATTTGAATTTGATTATTAAAATAACTTTAAAAAATCCTAATTAAAGTACATATGTTTGATATAATAATTGTAATAACTTAAACCAAACAAATTAGAAAACACAATATAATGGTTTATTTCAAATACATTCGATTCCAAAAATTTATAAATTCGCATTGCCAAATGCACTCAAATATGATCAAGGCTTTGGTTTTCTAATTACAATGATAAATAGATGTGAATGGATGATGATTGTTCATTCGTATAATTATGTAGTCTTGTAACTTATACTTGCTGTATTGATAATTTTGCTACATTATTTGTTTCACCTATAAATTCTTGAAAATGTAGTGATTACAATTACTTATTTTATTCATAAATGTATTTGACTCTAAGTTACGAACCATATTATAAATTTAAATGACCAACTATAAATAATAGCAGTGGCTTGATTACCTTTTATTTAATAAAATATTAAAAAATCAAGCAAGCTCTTAAATCCATGATTCCAGACAACTCCCAAGGGATTCCTACAACCCTAAGCTCCATGGGGCATTCAACTCATCATATTCACAACTTAATTTTAGCCATGAGCCCAAACATGTGATATATCCAAATCTCAAAGTAGAACACACCAGGTGAATGAAGATTGAACATCTACCATTCTTTTAATCTTTTTTAACACACTAACTATGCTCGGGACCATGAAAGGTTGAATAACAAAAATAAAGAAAATGAAAAAAAAAAAAGAAAAAGACAAAGCTAAAGGAAAGATGAGAAGAGGAATTTTAAAAAAATAAAATAAAAGAGAGAGATATAAACAGCCAATCAAGACACCCAATCCCTAAAACAAAGATTCAACTTATCAATAATCTTAAAAGACATATTTTTATTCTAAGTAATGATCATTCCTCCCACATAGTACTAAAGAAGAGCAAGCACAGCCACACTCCATCTCCTCTCACCCTTCCAATCATCCAGGCACCATCAATGAAACAACTCTTTGATAGAATTCGGCATCACCTAAAATATATTAAAAGTCAAAGATGAATAAATTAGTAATCCAGTAATTATACATTCTTAGAGAAGACAAAAAATTGAAATGCCTATAGCCAATTAAAACCCTTTTTAGGCCATGAATGAATGTCCTGGACTAAGTTGAAATTTGCGTGTTCCCCTGTATATGATCCAAATCCACCCTAGAATAGGTCACATGGCACATAAGCATCAAGGTGGGCCCAAGGAAGGCTTTTAAGTTATTTTCGCAGTTGTTTCATATGGTGTAGTTCACTTAAGATTTGGATTTGCCTCATATTTGCCTAAATTGTGCAAACCCAGCAGCATAGATATAACACTGTGGACCCCACAAGCTTTGGGCTGCAGGAACTTCTATGCGAATCGGCATTGCCAGTGGAAACCGATTGGCTACTCCCCTTGCCACCCGCCAATGGCTGATGGTCGGTACTCTGTGGACCCGCCATGATGTATATGTTTCATCCATGCTGTCCATCTAATTGTCTAGATAATAATATGATATTAGACCAAAAATGAGGTACATTCCAATCTCAAGTGGAACACATTACAGGAAACAGTGTTGAATGAACTTTGACCATTAAAAACTTTTGGGGGGGCCATAAAAGTTTTGGATCAAGTTGATCTTTGTTTTATCCCTTCATCTGGGTCTATATGATCTAATCAACAGATTGGATGTCAAATAAACAGTACAGTAGGCCTTAGGGGGATTTTAATGGTGGATATCCAATCGCTATTGTTTTCATGTGGTGTGGTCTGCCTGAGATTTACATACCTCATATCTTTCGATTTAAACCCTAAAATGATCTGTAAAAATGGGTGAACGGAATGGATGAAACACACACATCATGGTGGGGCCCACAGAGCACCGATCATCAGCCACCGGGCTAGTGGCAGGGGGAGTAGCCAATTCATTTCCATTGTCAGTGATCCACGTTGGCTTCTTTTGTAGTCTAATGGGACCTTTGCTGGATTGAATGTGCATTGGTTGGATGATCCCACGCTGCGTTCGAATTGAGTGGACGGCTTATGTCTGACTTGAGGATTGGACGGTGATAATTGTGATTGAGGTGGGGCAATGATGTGATGTAGAGCGGGTCGCGGACAATTTCATGGCCAAGACGGATCAGAAAAGGCATGGTCGGCGACAAAAGTGATCCGGACCATCAGACTTTACATTGGGCATATCTCGCAATCTAGAATGAGTTATCTGACGTAAAATATATGAATTGGGGGTAGAATGAGGTACTTTAGCCAACCAACCCGGCTATGCCTGGTTGTGTAGCCCAAATTTATGAGAAACCCCTTGATCGACGGTCGTTTGCCCATTTTAATTTCGTTTTTACTATAAATAGTAAGTTTTAGTTTTATTATAACTCTTCATCCGTTGGGCTTTAGGAGTTGTGTCCAACATGAAAAGTGCTTAGAATAATTAGGAGAACGGTTTGGTGAAGCCAAATAGGACACTTACTATTTTTGGCCGAAAACCTTGCGCACTAGTAGACATCACAACCGTCTATAAATAATAAGTTTACTATTTATAGTAAGTTGCGGATTCTAGGAGTTTTAGTTGTAGTTTGAGTCTAATTTATTTCCTATTGCTTGGTTCCCTTATTTAAAGGGGTGTAAACTCATTTTTATTCATTCATCAATCAATTTCAATTTTATTAGAATTTATTTCTATTTTTCTGCTTTCTTTCCTAGTGGATTCGAGAAGTCTCTGTGAGGAGTCCAGAGAAGCTCCATAGATTCAGAGTAGTTATCCTTGAGGAAGACGGTGATCGACCTCATCACGTTCATCCCTGCGTCAGTTTAGTATCAGAGCGAGGTTTCTCCTCGTATCGATGGCTTCTAACGACGGGTTGGGCAACAATCCCATGGGTGGTGTTCTAGAGAATTTATCTTTAACAGCGGCAGCTTTCGAAGCAGCGCAACAAGAGAATCGGCAAGCCATGCAAGGGCTGCATGCTTCCATGAACCGCATAGCGGATCTCTTGGCAAAAATTCTAGGGCAACTCTGTGTTCCTGGTTGTAATTATCCACCACCGATTGTTGAAACTTGCAATCACCCTGATCGCAGGATAGTACCGGCAGTGCATCCACGGGTCATTCCTGAGGAAGGGGGCTCCAGTGAGGAGAAAATTGGCGACATAATCTTCCAACACCCCAGACAAGGAGGCGATCAAGTAGATCAGACAGATCAAGAATTCAAGATGCTGGTTAATATTCCTAACTTCAACGGCCAACTACACATTGAGGATTTTCTCAATTGGCTTTCTGAAGTTGAGCGATTTTTTGATTGTATGGACATCCTTGAAGCAAAGAAGGTCAAGCTTGTGGCCTACAAGTTGAAGGGAGGAGCTTCAGCTTGGTGGGAACAACTGCAACTCGCACGAACTAGACAGATGAAAGCACCAATCCGCACATGGCAACGGATGAAGTAGCTACTACGTGCCCGATTCCTCCCTAGCGATTACCATCAGGTATTATTCCAACAATACCAAAATTGTCGATAGGGTAATCGGTCGGTAAGAGAATACGTAGAAGAATTTTACCGCCTGACGACGCGTAACGATTTAGTCAAGACTGAATCGGAGTAAGTCGCCCAATTCAACGGTGGATTGCGTATAGCGATCCAGGATCAGGTCCAGATGCAGCCCGTCTGAACGATGAATGATGCGATCAAGTGGCTACTCGGGTAGAAGCGCAACTTGAATGTTCTACCACACGGCCATATTCTACCGCAAGGATCACTACCCCAGGGAGCTCCATAGTCTAAGGGGAAGGAACCCGTAGGAGCACGCACTCAACCTCCTACGTCTGAGAGCCGATATCAGGGAAGCGGATAAACTAGACCCCAAAGGGGCGTATCGACTGTTGCTGGTCCAAGTAAAATCTCGAACCCCTACGCTCGACCCTGGCCTGACAACTGTTATCGTTGTGGCCAACCAGGCCACCTATCAAATACTTGTCCCCAGCGAAAGGTGGCGAACCTCACCATCAATGATGGTAATGCTGATAACCCCGATGAAGATCCAGATATTGAAGAGTAGGAGCATACGACCGAGGACGGGGTAGATGAATCAAGTTAGGTTCAACAAGATCGCGGCAAGTCACTTGTCGTGAGGCGGCTATTATATACACCAAGAAAAGAAGTGCATCTATAGAGGCATAATGTCTTCCGCACTAGGTGTACGGTGAATCGAAAGGTTTGTGACGTGATTATTGATAGTGGCAGCAGCGAGAATATCGTCTCCAAGGTCATAGTGGAGAAATTACAATTGAAAACAGAGCGTCATCCCTTTCCATATACAATCGGTTGGATCAAGAAGGTCAGCGAAACAAAGGTAACTAAACGGTACACCATATCATTTTCAATTGGTAAACATTATAAAGATGAAGTAGTATGCGATGTGGTTGATATGGAAGCATATCACATACTATTCGGTCGACCCTGGTAATCTGACCGTGACACTACTCATAAAGGATGAGATAACATATATATCTTCATCAAGGATGGCCGAAAAATCATATTAGCCCCTATGGATCCAGAGGGACCACCTAAAACTTTTAAAGTGGAGGGTCGTTTTCTCTTAACCATACGGGACTTCGTGGAAGAATCCAAAGAAACAGGACAGGCTTATGCATTAATTGTAAAAGGGGAAAAACTCGAGCCTACCATCATCTCTGAAAGACTAAGGCCCTTGCTATATGAATTCAAAGAAATCTGGTCCGATGACCTTCCCGATGGGTTACCTCCCATGCGGGATATCCAACACCATATCGACTTTATCCCCGAGTCCAGTCTACCCAATCGGCCTCATTATCGAATGAGTCCGAATGAGTACGAGATTCTTCAAGGGCAAGTGGAAGAGTTGATCTGTAAGGGTCTTATTTGAGAAAGCATGAGTCCATGTGTTGTACCAGCTCTGTTAATTCCAAAGAAATATGGGAGTTGGCGCATGTGTGTCAACAGTTGAGCCATCAACAAAATTACCATAAAGTACAGGTTTCTTATACCCCAGTTGGACGATATGCTGGACATGTTAGAGGGTGCCAAAATATTTTCTAAAATGGATCTAAGGAGTGGCTATCATCAGATTCGAATACAACTGGGTGATGAGTAGAAAATGGCCTTTAAGACCAAGGAAGGATTGTATGAATGGATGGTCATGCCCTTCGGTCTTTCGAATGCGCCTAGTACATTCATGAGATTGATGAACCAAGTTCTGAAACCTTTCATTGGGCGGTTCATTATGGTTTATTTCGATGATATTTTCATATACAGTCAAGACGAAACTACTCATATGGAGCCCCTCAAGAAGGTCATTCAGGTGCTTACTGAAAATAAATTGTATCTCAATTTAAAGAAGTGCAGCTTTATGACCTCTTGTTTCTGAATTTTGTCGTAACATCCACGGGCATTCGGGTGGATGAGAAAAAGGTGAAGGCAATCAGAGAATGGACGGTTCCCACAAATATTCACGAAGTACGAAGTTTTTATGGACTGGCGACATTCTATCGTTGGTTCATAAGAAATTTCAGTACTATTGTATCACCAATTACAAATTGCATGAAGAAAGGACGGTTTCAGTGGATTGACGAGGACGATTTCAGTGGATTGACGAAGCCGACAGGAGCTTTGCCAAAATCAAACGCAGATTGTTCACGACCCCGGTTCTTGTACTTCCCAACTTCGACAAACAGTTTGAAGTTGAATGTGATGCCTCATATGTTTGAATTGGGAGAGTTTTGTCTCAAGAAGGTAGACCGGTAGCCTTCTACAGTGAGAAACTTAGTGATGCATGCAAGAAGTGGTCTACATACGAGATCGAGTTATACGCGGTGGTCCAGGCACTGCGGCATTGGCGACATTATTTGATTTAAAGGGAATTTATACTTTACATGGGCCATCAAGCTCTCAAATTCATTAATAGTCAAGCTAACATTAACCGTGTGCATGCTAGATGAATCTCGTTTTTACAGAAATTCATGTTCGTGCTAAAACATAAGTTAGGACAACAGAATAAGGTAGCCGATGCGCTGAGTCGCCGTGCAAATTTGTTAGTAACCATGAGCAATGAAGTTGTCGGGTTCGAGTGCCTCAAAGAGATATATGCCGACGACAACGACTTCAAGGGCGCATGAGTTAGATGCCAAGAAGGTCATTCCGGTGACTTACATATGCAAGATGGGTTCCTTTTGAAGGGAAATCGATTATGCATCCCCAACAGTTCGCTAAGAGAACAGATAATCCAAGAGCTACATGGAGGTGGCCTTAGTGGACACCTTGGGAGAGACAAGATGCGAGCTCTTGTGGAAGAACGATATTACTGGCCGCAGTTGGTACATGATGTAGGAAGGGTAATCCAGCGTTATTATATTTGTCAGACCTCCAAGGGGCAATCTCATAATATGGGTCTCTATACCCCGTTGCCCGTGCCTGATGGCCCTTGGGAGGATTTATCTATGGACTTCGTGCTTGGTCTCCCACGAACAGAACGTGGCATGGATTCGATGTTCGTGGTAGTAGATCGTTTCTCCAAGATGGCGCACTTTATTTCATACAAGAAAACTCTCGATGCAACACACGTGGTGAATCTATTCTTCAGAGAAATTGTGCATCTACACGGGGTTCCCAAGACTATTACTTTTAACCGTGACACGAAGTTCATAAGTCACTTTTGACGAACTTTGTGGACTCGATTCGATACACAACTTCAGTTCAGCAGCGCCTACCACCCATAAACTGACGGTCAAACTGAGGTTGTGAATCGCACTTTAGGAAACTTCCTTCGATGTATTTCAGAAGAAAAACCGAGGCAGTGAGATTTGGCCTTGTCTCAAGCGGAGTTTGCATTCAACAACATGGTGAACCGCTCGACAGGAAAATCTCCGTTCCAGGTTATTTATGGACGAGTACCTCGCCACACACTAGACTTGGTACCTCTGCCTAAGCTCCTAGGCATGAGCATTGCAGCAGAACATATGGCAGACATGATCATGAGTATTTATGCGGAGGTGCAGACTAAAAGTATAAGGAACAAGCGGACAAGCATCGTCGACAAAAGGTGTTTGAGATGGGCGACCAGGTAATGGTCCATCTACGAAAAGAGAGATTTCTTACCGAAACGTATAACAAATTGAAGAATAAAAAGATTGGACCGGTTCCAATCATCCGAAAGATCAATAACAACGCTTATGTTGTTGATTTTCCTGATGACATGACGATCTCACGGACTTTCAACATCATAGATCTGACCGAGTATCATGAACCAGAGACAGAGGAGAACTCGAGGAAGAGTTCTTTTCAAGTGGAGGGGACTGATGTAGAGCGGGTTGCGAACAATTTCATGGCTAAGATGGATCAAAAAAGGCACGGTCGGCGACAGAAGTGATCCAGACCATCGGACCTTAGATCGGGCGTATCTCGCAATCCGGAATGAGTTATCTGACATAAAATATATGAATTTGGGGTAGAACGAGCTACTTTAGCTAACCAACTTGGCTATGCCAGGTTGCGGATCCTGAATTTGTGAGAAACCCCTTGATCGACGGTCGTTTCCCCGTTTTAATTTCATTTTTACTATAAATAGTAAGTTTTAGTTTTATTATAACTCTTCATCCGTTGGGCTTTAGGAGTTGTGTCCAACATGAAAAGTGCCTAAAATAATTAGGAGAACGGTTTGGTGAAGCCAAATAGGAAACTTTCTATTTTTGGCTGAAAACCTTGCGCACTAGTAGACATCACGACCGTCTATAAATAGTAAGTTGTGGATTCTAGGAGTTTTAGTTGTAGTTTGAATCCGATTTCTTTCCTATTGCTTGGTTCCCTTATTTAAAGGGGTGTAAACTCATTTTTATTCATTCATCAATCAATTTTGAATTTATTAGAATTTATTTCTATTTTTCTGCTTTCTTTCCTCGTGGATTCGAGAAGTCTCTATGAGGAGTCTAGAGAAGCTCCGTGGATTCAGAGTAGTTATCCTTGAGGAAGACGGTGATCGACCTCATCACGTTCATCCCTGCGTCAGTTTGGTATCAGAGCGAGGTTTCTCCTCGGATCGATGGCTTCTAACGACGGGTTGAGCAATAATCCCATGGGCGGTGTTCCATCGAATTTACCTTTAACGGCGGCAGCTTTCGAAGCAGCGCAACAAGAGAATCAGCAAGTCATGCAAGGGCTGTAGGCTTCCATGGACCGCATAGCAGATCTCTTGGCGGAAACCCTAGGGTAACTCCTTGTTACTAGTTGTAATTATCCACCGCCGATTGTTGAAACTCGCAATCGCCCTAATCGCAGGATAGTACCAGCAGTGCATCCACAGGTCATTCCTGAGGAAGGAGGCTCCAGTGAGGAGGAAATTGACGACAAAATCTTTCAACACCCCAGACAAGGCGGCGATCGAGTAGATCGGACAAATCGAGAATTCAAGATGCGGGTTGATATTCCTAACTTTAATGGCCAACTACACATTAAGGATTTTCTCGATTGACTTTCTGAAGTTGAGTGATTTTTTGATTATATGGACATCCCTGAAGCAAAGAAGGTCAAGCTTGTGGCCTACAAGTTGAAGGGAGGAGCTTCAGCTTGGTGAGAACAACTGCAACTCGCACGAACTAGACAGATGAAAGTACAAATCCGCACATGGCAATGGATGAAGTAGTTACTATGTGCCCGATTCCTCCCTAGCGATTACGATCAGGTATTATTCCAACAATACCAAAATTGTCGACAGGGTAATCGGTCGGTAAGAGAATACGCAGAAGAATTTTACCGCCTGGCGGCGCGTAACGATTTAGTCGAGACTGAATCGCAGCGAGTCGCCCAATTCAACGGTGGACTGCGTATAGCGATCCAAGATCGGGTATAGATGTAGCCTGTTTGGACTATGAATGATGCGATCAAGTTGGCTACTCGGGCAGAAGCGCAACTTGAACGTTCTACCACACGGCCCTATTCTACCGCAAGGATCACTACCCCAGGGAGCTCCATAGTCTAAGGGGAAGGAACCCGTAGGAGTACGCAATCAACCTCCTACGTCTGAGAGCCGAGATCAGGGAAGCGGATAAACTAGACCCCAAAGGGACGTATCGACTGCTGCTGGTCCAAGTAGAATCCCGAACCCCTACGCTCGACCCTGGCCTGACAACTGTTATCGTTGTGGCCAACCAGGCCACCTATCAAATACTTGTCCCCAGCGAAAGGTGGCGAACCTCACCATCAATGATGGTAATGCTGATGACCCCGATGAAGATCCAGATATTGAAGAGCAGGAGCATACGACCGAGGACGAGGTAGATGAATCAAGTTAGATTCAACAAGATCGCGACGAGTCACTCGTCGTGAGGCGGCTATTATATGCGCCAAGAAAAGAAGTACATTCACAGAGGCATAACGTCTTCCGCACTAGGTGTACGGTGAATTAAAAAGTTTGTAACGTGATTATTGATAGTGGCAGCAGCAAGAATATCGTCTCCAAAGTCATGGGTGAGAAATTGCAATTGAAAACAGAGTGTCATCCCTCTCCATATACAATCGGTTGGATCAAGAAGGCTAGCGAAACAAAGGTAACTGAACGGTGCACCATATCCTTTTCAACTTGGAGAGGGATGGTCTTTTTTCTTCCCACGGATGTTTCCTCCCGTCCACGATGAGGCCCACCCGGTGATATCTTTCTATACAAAATGTAGAGCGTGTCTTAAGTTGATCCCCAGATTCACTGAGGTCGGTGAACCCCTGACTGTGTGGCCCACCTTGACGTAAGCGCTTTAGGGCGCGGATTGGATACTGATAAGGCCAGTAGCCAAATGGCTACTGAAGTGACGTCACCAAGCTCTGTGGACCCCACCATGATGCGTGTGTTGTATCCATACCGTCCAATCATTTTTAGAGATCGTTCTATTGCATTAAAAACAGAATGAGATAATATAAAGTTCAAGTGCACCCACCACAGAAAACCGTGAGGGCCGTCACACCCACCGTTGAAACATTTATATGGGCTACTGTGATGTATTTTTGAGATCCATCCTATTCATAAGTTAACATAGAGATAGATGAAGTGAAAACAAAAATATCAGCTTCATCGGAAACTACCGTGGCCCCTAAGAAGTTTTGAATGGTGGATGTAATTGTCCCCACTATTTTCTATGGTGGGGTCCACTTGAACTTTAGATCTATCTCATTCTCTTTACATTGCCATAAAATGATCTCTAAAAATGGTTGGACGGTATGGATATAACACATACATCATGGTGGGGTCTACAGAGCTTGTTGATGTCACTTTAGTAGCCATTTGGCTACTGACATTGTCGGTATCCAATCCGCACCTAGCGCTTTACATCCACTCTGTCCATCCGTTTTAACACCTCATTTTAGAACGTAATCCCAAAAATAAAGCAGATATCAAGCTTAGGAGTGCCACACCACAGGAAATGGTAGTGATTAAACACCTACCATTAAAAGCTTAGTGGAGGACACCGGAATGTTTATTTTCCATCTTACTTGTTGATAAGATTGCAAAGACCAGGATAAAGGGACCATATAAATATCAGCTTGATTAAAAAAAATGTGGCCCACAATAAGCTTTTAATGATCAATCACCACTGTTTTTTGCTATGTAATATACTAGTGACTTGGATCTGCTTCATTTTCTGAGTCATATTTAAAATGAGTTATTAAAATGGTTGAATTGTATGGATGTAATAAAAATACATCAATAAGGGTCCCACAGTTATGGATCCACTGAAGCCACGCTCAAAATGTAGGATACAAATGTTATTGCTGGAGCCAATGCAACAAAATGCTCCACGCCCCGTGATCCATCACGGATGGCTATGCTTTTACCACACTGAGTAAACTCTGTTGGTCCACTGTGAATGTACTGGTTTCTTCGTGCTGTCCATTTGCTTTTCCAGCTAATTTTATGAGTCGAGATTAATATTGAAAGATATCCAAAGCTAAAGAAAGACACACTAATGGAAGTGATGAGAATAATGATTTCCACCTTCGAAACCTTGAAACCTTGATAGGGACCATAGTGATGTTTATTTGTCATCAAATCTATTTATGAGATTAGGGAGACAAATAAATAGAAAACAAAAATATCAGCTTATACAAAACTTATATGCCCCTAAGAATTTTTCAATGATAGAATTTTGCAAGATGAATCGATTGAATACGTGGCAAAAACGATAGTAAGAATTAGAACTGAAAATAAGGGGCTGGGCAATTCTATCTTGTTTCTTGTCTCAACATATGTTGTTGGGAAAGAGAGAATTTTGCTTTAAATCTCGCGTCGGTGTGATTGTTTATTGCACGTAAATGGTAGGAAAATGGAGGTTTTGCGTGTTTTGGGGTTTGCAGATTGTGGATTTTTTTACGGAGGATGCTTCGGGCAGTGATGTTCATGTGATTGGTTGGAATCTGTTGGGCGAGACATGGCCTTACTTTCGACCCAATTTTGTGAAAATGAAGGAGATTATGGTTGAGAGAGGATACTCAAAGGCTATGGAATTTGTTCCCACGGGGTGGATGTATGGAGCCAAGAGAGATGGGTTTGCAGTGAGGGCGAAGGATTCATGTGAGATTCATCTCATTCCATATAGTGAACATTCACGCTATGATGAGTTGGGAAATTATGTGAGGTTCTTGAAGCCAAAGCGGGTCATTCCTACTGTGGGTTTGGATGTTGAGAAGCTTGACAGCAAGCATGCTGCTTCAATGCAGAAGCATTTTGTGGGTCTGGTTGATGAGATGGCCAATAAACATGAATTCTTGATGGGCTTTCATCGGAAGTTACAGGAAACTGATGACAAGGAAGTGGATGTTGGCGTCATTGATTCGAACAGGGGAGTTGATATGGAGAAAGGGGATAACACACATTCAACAAATATGGAAAATGTCAATGGTTTGGAGGATTCAATTGCACTGAATGAGAAATCTATAGGATTGTTAGAAGAGCTTCAAGATTGTTTGCCGAAATGGGTCACCCGGGAGCAGATGTTAGATCTGCTAACTAGATCTCGTGGAGACATTGTTGAAGCAGTTTCTGACTTCTATGAACATGAAACAGAATTACGTGAGCAGGCAATTGCCAATACTATGTCTGTCACCAGCTGTCAAACAAGCCTGTGTAAAGATTCCTCTTCACTTCCTGAAATAAAATCCATCAATGGCACCCCTAATGAAAAAATTACCACAAGTCAAAATGACAAGTCACCTAACACAACTCGCTTTATAAAAAGCACTGTTTCTCTGAGAAAAAGGGGTATGAGCACCGAACATAAACCAAGGAAGAAAGCAAGATCAACTTCAACTTCAGAATCTAGTGGATGCAAACAATCTACCATAACAAGGTTTTTGGGTAAACTTGTACCTGATACTTCTCAGGTTGATTGGCTTTCTAGTGCCGCGGCCAAGCAATGTCCCAACAGCTCAGACTTGCCATTGAGTGATGCTCTGGGATCATACAAAGAGTTGGATCAGTTTCTTCAGATAATAAATGGCAATATATTGAGAGATGATGCAGCTTCTATATTAGAGAAGGAAAAAGGAGATGTTAATCTGGCACTGGACATTCATTACAGTAATTGTGTTGGTGTATCTGACAACGATGAGGGGAGTTCAAAGCTCTGCAGCACATCAGTTCAAACACAAGGTGATATTGCTGGGAATGAAAGCAATTGCCCCGAGGAAACATCAAATGTGCCTAATGTATTTGCACAGGGCCTTTCATCACGGGATATGAACGCGACTTTTGTATCACTACTACTTGAAAAGTATTGTCCTGTTGAGAATGGTTGGTGCTCCCACTGGATTAGCAGTTAGTTGAGAGTGTTGTCTGTAATTGCATGATTTATTATACTCCATAGGTTAGGACTTCCTGTTACAAACCTTGCATGATAGTGTGATGCATTTGCAGCATGCTGGAGGGCTGGACAGCCTGCTCCCTATTTACATCTTGCTCGGACATTTGATTTGGTGGAGCGAGAAAGAGGCAAGATAAAAGCCACTGGTATGCTGTGCAACATGTTCAGAAGGTTTGTCCTGATGGGTTGCTTTGTCATTTTTGACCCATTTGTCTTATTTGTTGATATGGAAGTCAATCTTTTCGTTTTCAAGGGAGTCCAATGTAATATTATTGATGTATTTTAAGGCAACATGTTTGCTGCATTGCCTCATAACACAGCTTGCTTGCCTTGTCGCCTGAAGATGTGCTACCTGCCGTGTATCTGTGCACAAATAAAATTGCTGCTGACCATGAAAACATGGTTCGTTCACATCCATCCTAACATGTATACTATCATTTGACAACAATGTTTTGTTTTCTTCTTTTGTATTTCATGTCAATTATTTTCTTTCTTTTGTATTCCATGTGAATTATTTTCTCTGACAACACCAGAGTTCTTGTTCACATGATATTAAAAGCTTCGTTTTAGGAGCTTGTATGAGTTTTTTTGTACCAAGATGACTACGTGGAAATTAAATAAAATTTTACAAATTGAAATGGGAATTAGTGAGTTTTTTTATACATCACATTGTTTTTTCAGTTAATAATGTACGACTTTATGCTCCCCTGCCTACTTTTTCAACTGCATTTCTGCATTTATTCCCTTGCATCTGCAGTATTTTTAGATTGCTGGTGTCTTTTGTTTTATTGTTATTTATTCTTGACTGAATTGACCTTCCAATTTTTATTTTTATTTTTATTTTTATTCTTGTCTGAATTGTCATTTGACTAGTGATTTTCACCATCACAAGTTTCTGGAATTCCAAATCCACATGAAAGATCAGAAGAAGATTCAGAACCAAGATTTATAAAAAAAATGATAATCACAATCAAGAACTATACATGTTAAAATTTAACCCTACCAATCCTTCAAAACCTAGCAAATTACAATTCACATCATCTAGTACTATTTGCAAGATATCAACAATCAATCTTAAATTAAGTCAATGAGCAAAGGTACCCTGGAGAGCTGGAGCCTTGCATTTTGATTATAATCCACCCGTATTGAGTTCTCATTTAGCCAGAAATCAATTTAACTTATTATGTGTCCCCCCCCTCTAAGATTTCTGGGAACTTTGAGTCAGCACCAAGAATTATATTGAATGCGAACCGAATTACAGTTCATGTTATTAAGGTGCCATAGCCTTGCCATTCCCATTTCAGATGCCTATTCAGCATAAGAAATCCCAGTAACAGGAGCCTCACATTTAAAGTAAGAGTGTTTTTGAATCAATGAGTTTATTAGCTGCCGTCTATTATGGAGCAGAGTTATACCTAATGAGGCTGCTGATTGAAGAATACCAATTGCTTGTTGAGTCTGGAACTAAAATGTATGTTATGAACAAGGCAAGAGATCTACTATAACTTGAACTGTTATGTTGTTGCTCTAGGTCAAAACGTTCTCTTAGCAAGAAAGAAAGCAACGCGATGCTCCAAGATAATTTTGTTGCATCTTTTTTTAAAATTATTTTTCATTTTCGAGAAGTAAAGTCTTGTTGCAGTATTTATAAGTACAGAAATTAGGACTATAATCTTATCAGTGCAAGTGACTAGTGTTCACTCAAAGCGCAAAGTTTTTTTTTTTTTTGAAGGATCTCAATGGTCAAAGGTTGCAATGGACTTTATCATTATTGTTGTTGTTGTTTATATTCATATTTAACTTGACTTGTGGTGTCATGTGTATTATTCCGAAAATTGCTCTTCATGCCATCTGAATCCCGTCCTTATACTAGTTTTTAATTGATAAACGTAATTGCCTTCTTTATATATCTTCAGTTCAATAAAATCAGTGTGATTATTCTTTCATAACATGCTACTTAACTTTTTGACGATTAAGGAATTCAAAGTTTTCTCCAGTTTGAGCTTTGTTTATTTATTTCTTCGTATTTATCATGAGCTGTTAAACTGTAGTCGAGGCTGTTTGTTACCAAGTCTGTTTCTTTCTTTTGGTTTTTTTTTTCCTTCCTTTTCTTGGTTTGAGTAGTTTATTTGTTTGGGTATTATTTGAGACTGAAACAAACAATCAAAAGGAGGTTAGAATATTTTATCTGTATTGGCATATGCACTATATGCTATTCCTTTACTTTTTCTGAATATTTTTCTGTATTGTATGACAATTTTGACATTCATTATTGTTCCACGCTTTTGCACGGACCAGCAAGTCATCTTCAGCTAACACTTGTCTACAAAATGGACCAAATTTAACACTCAGCTTGTTGGGTCTGAAGTTAGAAAAGAACTTCAAGGATCTGAAAAATTGGGATGACTTAGATGAGTCACATGTCCGACTCACTGAGCCAATGTGACAACTTGCCTGCCTCAAGACTTCTTATATTTCCTCAACCTAGAACACAGTGAGATGGGAAAAAAGCAAAAAAAATACAGAAAGCCTACATGTCTTCTCACATTCTCTTAAAACTTTCATGGCTTTGGGATTATCATTTTATTTTGCCAGGTAAAAGGAGACATGCTAGCCAAGAGCATTCAACTAGGAAAACCTCAATGATCTCTTCTGCATCCTTATCATAATTCATAACCAAAATAACACTTATGTCATTGATGTTTGAGTCAACAAATATTTGCCTCCCAAAAGCTGTGATAGTATGCTTTCTTTAATCAGAACAAAATTATGGCATAACCAATCGAACATAAAATTCATATCCGATCAGATCTGGTCAAATTCTGAAGCAGAATGTACTTTCTTTTCTATATTCATCTACATTTGTAACAGTCGAAGAAGGTTTTTAGTCGGAAAAGGGAAAGTGAGAGTTCCACAAATTTCATCTATTCATGTTTCCTCTCCCTTCTCTTTGCTCATATTTTCTTTAGCCTTCAATCCGATGAATTGCCATTTTCTTTTCTTTTCTTTTCTTTCTTTCCTTCCTTCATTCTTTTCTTTTTCTTTTTTAAATCATCAACATGTGAGCCTTATACCAACCCTACTAATTGGGGTCGGCTACATTAATCCTTTTCCATCATTCTACTCTTTCAAGGGCCATGGCTTGAGTTAGACCATAGGCCATCGGGTCTTTCTAACTACCTCCACTCATGTCCTTTTGGGCCTTCCCCTTGCCCTTTTAGAGCCTTCAACTTCTACCAACTCACTCTTTCAAACTGGCGCAATTCTTAGTCTCCATTGCACATGAGCAATCTAAGTCTACTTTCCATCATCTTATTACCTATTGGTGCTACTTCTATGTTCCCTCATATGCATTCTTGTCTAATTCTATCCTTGTCTTGCCACTCATCTATCTCAACATCCTCATTTCAGCTATGCTCATGCTGTGAAAATGTTGTTCCCAATGTTTTAAATAGCGGTAGCGTGTTGCGTAGTGTTCAACCCTTTCTAGCGTGTAGCGTAAGCAACACGATACTTATATTTTTTAATTTAAAAATAGAAAAAAAATATGATAACTAGTAAAAAATATAAAAATACGTAACAGATGATTCATTTTTTCAAGTATCATGTTCAAACAAATTATTAATTATCATTTATCAAAAGCTAATCTACATATATAAAGTTATAAAACAAATCAAATAATTATTGCATCAACTTCTTTCTAAGAAAACCACTTTAATTAATAATGTCTAATTGAAATCATAAGTCACAACTCACAAGTAATAAAAAAAAAGGAGTCACAACTCACAAGTATGAAAAGAAATAAAAATCCCACAAGTTAAGAGTATTAAGTACGATATAGATGTCATCTATAGGAAGAGGGGTTTTTTGAAAACCCTCTTTCTTTTATTTTTAGTTTTAAAGGTTTTTTAGTGTGTGAGCTTCACACCAACTTTTACAAAGGATCACCATCATTTTAAGTGAAAGTAAACATAAAAAGGTTTGGTTTTAAATTTACTTTTAATTTTTATTTATTTTTATTTTTTTAATTTTTTATGTTGTGAATTTTACACAATTTTTAGAAAACAAAACTTAAAAAAAGAAAAAGAAAAAATAGATTGTAGCGTACGCTACAAACGCTACATGCTACATAGCCGTAGCATACGCTCTATGCAATGTAGCGTAGCACTATGGGGATTTACGCTATATAGCTACGCTACGTAGCACCATGCCTATGCTACGCTACGAACGCTATTTGAAACATTGGTTGTTCCTTAATTGCCCAACATTCTGTCCCATAAAGCATGGCTGGTCTTATAGCTATTGATGAGGACATCGTGCACACGCACGCCCACACATCACCACCCCTACGCATGTACGTACACAGAAGGAGGACCCCACCATCGATCTGGCTCGATGACGACATCCAGGGAGGGCCTCAAGTTTTAGTTCAAAAAAAGTGGGCCTGATAGTCAAGAAAAGCCCATCATGGGATCTCATGATCGTGGCCCACTCGTCGGATTGATTTTATATTTTAGGTTTTGCTTATTGTTATTATTTAGAACATTGTGAACGCTTTAGATTTCTCTGTTTGGTTTTTGTATTAGTTTACTTCATCGCCAAGTAATTGGTTGCGCACATGGTGCGAGTTTTGGGGTATAGGAGTTTCCCTATAAATAGGCACCCCTTGTAGTTCTTTTGATTTATTGAAGTTAATCAAAAAATTTCTGCTTTATTTTTCTGCTCTCTTCGTGTGTCGTGGAAGAATTCAAAAGTGGGTGCGAAGCCCTCTGTAAGACCCGTATCTTGGTCCGTACCTTTCCGTACACTTCCGCGGTCGTACCGGTCGAATTCTGGCAACTTTCGACCCTTAAACGATATCGACGCGCGACCTGGATTCATGTACCGACAACCCGAGTCGACTCAACCCGAGACCAATACCATAGCGACCGCACCGTCGCCGCGGTTCCGATACCGCGACTCGCGCGCCGAGGCGATACCCGGATCAAGAGATATGGGCCAACGTTCGGTGCGAGAAAACGCCGCGCGTTGCGAAAATCAAGGGAATCTCAACGATGTGTCACATCAATCACATCAATCCCATCAATCAATCACCCATCAAGCCATCACATGTCAAGTACACATCACTCTCACCCATTTTCCCAAGCAACCACAAAAGTCTTCTCAACCCATACCTTTCTTACACAAAAAGCCACAAAAGTCTTCCTAACCCATACCTTTCTTACACAACCATCACTCACCCATCCATCCATCACTCTCTCTCTCTCCCTTTACATCACTCTCTCTCTTACTCTCTTTCTCATTTCAAAATTTCCAAGCAACAAAAAAATTGCAAAGGCTCCCACGTATGGAAATTTTCCAACCTTTCTAAGCTCCAAGTGGCCCACCTTCCTACCCCAAAATCTCCCATCTCAACCCTCCATTCTTCATCCTAACCGTTGAAGTTGAAGCCAAGGTGCCAAGGAACCCCTAGGAGCGAGAAGATTGGACGGTGGGCGCTTCTATAGGATAGATTTTCTTGTTTTTATGGTGTACCAAGTGAGGCCCACCGATCCATGGTGTGGATCTCACTTGGGACCCTTATTTGTGGCCGATGGACCACTTGGATCGTCATGATCATTCCATGATGGGGCCATTCTCCATGGACCCCATCATGATGGTTATTTTCATTGCAAAAGGTCATCTAGACCGTCCATAACGGTAGAGAATGGATCTCCACCGTTGATTTATAATTTTGATGGTCCCATGATCAAAGGGGTCCATTTATTGTATGTTTCATTGCAAGAGAGGGCCCATAACGTCGGGGTCCCTCCATCACAAGCCGTGTCCCACTCTCCATGACTCTCTCTCTCTCTTCCATTTTATTTTATTTTATTCTATTTTATTTATTTTTATTGTAATAGGATGGTGTGGCCCACTTGAATGGATCCCACCTTGATATAACTATTTTTATTCAAGTGGGGCCCACCTTAAGAGTTAAACCCATGCCCTCCATCAGTGGTGGCCCACCGTATCAGGGCCCCCACCATAATAAAATTCCTAACCGGCCAACCGTCCAGCGTCTGGGGACGCTGGACGTCTTTATATGAAAAAGGGAAAAAGAAAGAAGAAAAAGAAAGAAAAAGGAAAAGGACTTGGGTGGTCCCCTTGCATAGGCCCCACCCTGATGTTTATGGTCAATCTAAGCCGTCCATCCTCTTACCCACGGCGTTTTAGCCGTTGGGTAGAAGTTTGGAGCTGATCCCATCACCTGGTGGGCCATAGCGTCAAATATCGTGCCCTCACCATTCAACTCTACTTCTTAATTTATTTCACTTCCAAGCATCAGAAAAATTCGAACTCTGGACCCGTTCCGACTGTTGCGGGCCACTGAACGTAATGGCTGGAGTGGATTTCCCGATTGCGGGCCCCACGCGTGGTTTTTAGCAAAGTAATTGAAATTGAAAGTGAGAGAGAGGAGGGTGAGCAGCCAAGTACGGCCGCTGTCAGGCCAGCGCAGGCAGCGCCTGCGCTGCTGCTGCACGGCGTGCGGAGACGTGGTCCCACGGCCTCCTGCCGTGGGCCCCACCTTGATGTTTGCATGCCATCCAAACCTTCCATGAGGTGGGCCGCCCCAGTGGCGGGCCCCCCTCCAAAAATGAAGCAGATCCAAAACTCAGGTGGCCCACACCAAGTGAATCAATGTAATTGAATTTTTGCCATTAAAAATCTTCCTGGGGCCCACTGAAGTTTCGAATCAGGCTGAAATTTATGTCATCCCTTCATCCAGGTCCGAGTGACCTTATGAATGGGTTGGATGGCAAATAGATATTACTGTGTGGGCCCCACATGGGACCCACATTCTTTTTAAAAAAAAAAAAAAAAAAAAAAAAAAAAAAAAAAAAAAAAAGAAACAAAGTCCACCGTCCAGAGGACGGTGGCACCCACCGTTTTGTATCTGCCCATCCACCGTCCAGCAGACGGTGGGGCCCCTTGGAGAGTATGTCTGGTCCCTCACCAGCAACAGTGGGACCCACCATGATGCACGTGATGCATCCGGATCGTCCATCCCCTTGGTGGGATCATTTTATAACATGGTGCCACTGATTGGGTGGGCCATTCACATATGGGTTAGCCCCTTTTGGGTTGCAATAGGCCTATGGGCTAGGTCCATTGTATCATAAAAGGCCTATGGGCTAGTCCCATTTAAATTAGAAAATGCTTATGGGCTAGGCCCATTTGATTCATGTAAGGCCCAAGAACTTGGGCCCACTTGATATGTAAAGCCTGTGGGCTTAACTTGATATTCAAGGCCTATGGTTTTAGGCCCAATGGATATGATCTAAGGCCAGGTGACTAGGCCATTTGATGTACTTCTAGCCCATAAAATTGGACCTATTTGTTATATTGTAAGACCCATGGGACTACACCCATTTGATTAAGAAAGGGTCCATGGGATTATGCCCACTTGGATATGCATGCAAGCTCATTGTCTAGGCCCATTAGAATTGTTTAAAGCCTAGGAATTTAGGCCCATTCGACTCATATAAGGCCTCTGGGTTGAGGCCCAGTTGATATACATTTGGGGGCCCAATTGTGTGGCCCATTTGTTACATATTAGACTCATGTGACTAGGTCCAACTGATGTAATCCAAGGCCCACGGGCTTTGACCCATTGCAATGCACTTAAAACCCATTGGTGTGGCCCATTTATATGGCCCATCTGATGAATAAAAGGTCCATAAGATATGGCCCATTTGACATATATGTAAGACCCAATGGGAGGAACCTAAGGTCCATTGCAATGTGTAAACCCAATACCGATTATGTAGCGGTGTTTTAAGAAGATTGTGCCTGGGAAGTAATGCTGGTTTGATGTCCACATTGCGAGTGTAATGTTGGTTGGATGTCCACATTACGACTCTCCTTAGGGCCCATTACTGGACCATGTTTATCGTATTTAGGCCGTTCAGGCTCACCTGCATTGTAAGATAATGCATTTTATTATAACATGTTTAGTATAGTTTCATGACCCATGATCATACGCATCATATGCATGCTTGATATGAGGATTGACTGATCATGGCATATGCCTTCGGGCAGGTTGTTTATGGGCTCCCGGTTAGGCGGTGTTGCCCTACATGAGCGCACGGTATGCGCAGGATTGGTTGCATGACTGGATAGCGTGATTCATGCATTCCGCATTTGTGTGATATGGTTGTTGTACGCCCTAGCGACATCAGGGCTGTAGCCTCCACAGACGCATCGTGGTTGGCAGGATTGGATACCGGAAATCTTGTTCTACATGGGGTACTATAGATATCCCTGGGTGAAAGTCCCTAAACCCTTATGGTACCAAGAGGTTGCTCCAACGTCTAGACCGAGTGGGTAGATGAGCGTTGAGTGCCGATTACCAGACGGTTACGCTCTCCACTGTGTCGTGGTCGGTTGGAAGGGGGTACGGCCTTACCCGCCCGAGAGTAGGGGGCAATGCTAGGCTGAGTTTGACCAGCTCGAGGAATGGGTCCGCTATCGACGAGTCGCGCCCGATATTGGCAGACGGATAGTGAGGTCTCTTCCACTTACCTTATTGCGCGCGATGTGGCGGCAATCTGGTTTAGAGTGTACTAGACCCCGGTGATATTCCATACTCTGAGCTGTACTGATATGTGGACATTGATGAGGATCTGTATGCTTGAGTTGCATTGTATATTGCATGGCCTTGGGATGGCCGATACCATTCATGTCTTGCATTGCATAGCCTTGGTACGGCTCATGACGTTTTGGTTCCATCTGCATATTCCGCATTACTCTGACATTGCATTCATATTACTACCTTGTGCACACACTTTCACCACCCTCTAAGCTTTCTGTAAGCTTATGCACGACCGTTGCGTGCAGGTGACGTTGGACTGCAGCAGCGTTGAGGCAGGAGCGCGTTGCTGATCATTTTGGAGTTTTCTGTTATTTACCATTGTATTTCCCTTTATGCTCATTGTACTTGTAAAATTTTTGATCATAGTGGAAATGTAATGGAGTGCTTGGTTGTTGTTTGTGGGTTATGCCTTTGGTTATGCTTATTACGAAACAAACTGGTATTTAAAATCCTCCTCGTAGCATCCCAGGATCGGAACCTGGCGAATGGGAGCTAGGAGCCGAGAATGGGGTTCTACGGAGGCTGTCGGCGCCGGATTCGGCGATCGGGAATTTTGTGAGCCCGGTTTTCGAGTTTGGGGCGTGACAGAAGTTGGTATCAGAGCATAACTTGGGAATAACCGAGAACAACATTACATGTTTGCTATGAGTGAAGAATGGCTAAGTTCTGAAGTTCGGATAACTTCACGACCTTCTGATTCAGACCGTTAACGTGCGTACATTCGAGAGTTTTGAAGTTGATAGGCGCTTTCGCTCTTTCCTGTAGGGTATGGCACCTGTTACTCGATCGACTCCCGCACCACCACCTGAGGATTCCACTTCACCATCAGAGACTCCAGCTCTACCACCTGCGTCTCCCATCCCACCCTCAGAGATCCCTGATTCCTCCCATGAGGATGACATTCCTCCACCCGAGACTGATGAGGAGCCGACTGTGACTGTGAGTGCCTCTCAGTTACAGCAAATGTTGCAGGCTGTGACAGCTGCACTACAGGGACAGGGTAGACGCCCAGCTGTTTCACCAGCTCAGGCGGAGCAGGAGCGCGCGAGCGCCGTACTTCGTGAGTTTAGACGGCATGATCCCCCTCGTTTCCAGGGCGAGCCGGATCCGACTGCAGCCGAGAGATGGCGCTCCGATGTGGAGAAGATATTCGATACCATGTTGTGCACGACCGAGCAGCGCGTCCGGTTAGCAGTATTTCTCTTCCACGGTGAGGCCGAGCATTGGTGGACCTCTGTCGCCCGTGTCGCCGGACCTGACTATGTCTGGACATGGGAGGACTTTGTGGAGCGATTCGAGGAGCAGTACTTCCCTGACCACATCCGTCGTCAGCGAGCCTTAGAGTTCGAGACTCTGGTGCAGGGAGATATGACCGTGGCACAGTACGCGGCCCGTTTCATGGCACTATCACGATTCGCACCATATATGGTTGATGATGAGGGGCGGAAGGCCCGCCGTTTCGAGCACGGCTTACGTTACGGCCTTCGAGGTCGTGTCATTGGGCATGAGCTTCCTACCTTCCAGGCAGTGGTGCGGAAGGCTCAGATATACGAGACTGAGTGGGCCGGTTCTCAGTCTGATCGTGGTCAGAGGGGAGACCGGAAGAGGCAGGCTTCTTCCAGTCATTCCCAGCAGGGTCGACCACAGCAGCAGAGGCGTACTGGTCGCCCAGCTTTCCGTGCACCATCAGCACCAGCAGCACCTCCACCACCACCTCAGAGGCAGTTCACCGGCACTTGCTTCAGGTGCGGTGCGACGGGACACCGTTCATGGGAGTGTCCCAGTCCCCAGCAGCAGCAGAGAGGTCCACAGCAGCAGAGACCTCCACCACAGCAGCAGAGACCCCCACAGCAGCAGCGACAGCAGCAGCGACAGCAGCCTCTACCCCCGAGGCCACCTCAGCAGCAGCATCAGCATCAGCACCAGCCTCAGAGGCCACATCAGCAGAGGCAGCAGTTTCGACCACCTCAGCGACCTCAGCAGCAGCAGCAGCACGTTCAGAGGGGACAGGCACCTCCCCAGCCAGCTCAGGCTAGGTTTTATGCGGCTCAGCAGGATCCGCAGTCATCTGGGGGAGTCGTTGAGGGTATACTGCCAGTTTCTGCATGCATTGCACGTGTATTGTTTGATTCTGGTGCATCACATTCTTTTGTGGCCGAGAGCTTTTGTCGATCGGCTGGCTTACCGTTAGAGTCTGCTGGTGAGAGTCTATCAGTATCGACTCCCTTGGGGAGGACTGCAGCGTTGGGACGATTCTGTTCGTCTTGTCCCGTTCTAATTGGGGATACCTTTCTTCCCGCTGATTTGTTTGTTTTGCCGATGTCCGAGTTCGACGTTATCTTGGGCATGGATTGGCTCGCCGAGTACTATGCCATTTTGGACTGCGCCGCGAGGACCGTCACGTTCTGTATACCCGGCGTGCCACAGTTCCAGTTCGTTGCAGAGGCCAGAGGAGAGCAGTTGTCTTGTTTGATGTCGTGCGCCATAGAGGAGCATGTCGCCGTTTGCATCGACCATTTGCCGATTGTATGCGATTTTCCCGATGTGTTCCAGGAGATTCCGGGATTACCGCCTCGTCGACTCACCGAGTTTCAGATCGATCTCGTGCCTGGTACCGCGCCTATTTCAAAGGCCCCGTATCGTATGGCACCGTTGGAGTTACGGGAACTGCAGAAGCAGTTGGACGAGTTGCGTGAGTTGGGCTTTATCCGTCCGAGCAGTTCTCCGTGGGGAGCACCGGTACTCTTCGTGAAAAAGAAAGATGGTTCGTTGAGGCTCTGCGTTGACTATCGCGAGCTCAACAAAGTCACGATCAAGAACAAGTACCCGCTCCCTAGGATTGATGATTTATTTGACCAGCTGCAGGGTGCACAGTTCTTTTCTAAGATTGACCTGCGTTCCGGTTATCATCAGATTCGGGTCCGAGATGAGGACATTCCGAAGACAGCATTCAGGACGCGTTACGGTCATTTCGAGTTTCAGGTCATGTCCTTCGGACTGACCAATGCACCAGCGGTCTTCATGCAGCTGATGAACGAGGTTTTTCGCCCATATCTGGATCAGTTTGTCGTAGTCTTCATCGACGACATTCTGATCTATTCGAGGACCCGTGAGGAGCATGAGCAGCACTTGGAGATTACTCTACAGACCCTCCGCGCACACCAGCTGTATGCGAAGCTGGAGAAGTGCGAGTTCTGGCAGGAGGAGGTGAAGTTCCTCGGTCACGTGGTGACGAGGGAGGGTGTCGCAGTGGACCCCTCGAAGGTCGAGGCAGTGCGTCAGTGGGGCCAGCCCACGACTGCGACAGAGATCCGTAGTTTCCTTGGTCTAGCGGGCTATTACCGACGTTTCATCGAGGGTTTTTCTCGTATTGCAGCCCCGCTGACCAGGTTGACTCGGAAGGGGGCAGAGTTTATTTGGAGTGACGCCTGCGAGCGAGCATTTACGGAGTTGAAGGACCGTCTGACGTCCGCTCCTGTCCTCACTCTTCCCTCTGGGAGTGACGGCTTCATTGTATTCACCGATGCCTCGCATATCGGTTTGGGTGCTGTCCTGATGCAGCACGGGAGACCAGTGGCCTTTGCGTCTCGTCAGCTCAAGGTCCATGAGCTGAACTACCCTACACATGATCTGGAGCTGGCTGCCGTTGTCTTCGCACTGAAGGTGTGGAGGCACTACCTTTACGGGATTAGGTTCGAGCTCTTCTCTGATCACAAGAGCTTGAAGTACCTCTTCTCGCAGTCTGAGTTGAATATGAGACAGAGGCGCTGGATGGAGCTCCTAAAGGACTATGATTTCGACCTTCAGTACCACCCGGGCAAGGCGAACGTGGTGGCAGATGCCCTCAGCCGTCAGCCACGAGGCCTAGTGGCGCACATGATGATTCAGGAGTGGCGGATGCTTGAGGATATTGCTGCATATGACTTTGAGTTCGGCCTGCAGTCTTCCATTGTACAGTTATCGAGCTTGTCGATTCAACCCTCTCTTGTCGCTAGGGTGATCGAGGCTCAGCAGGCTGATGAGTCGTTGCAGAGTTATATGGCTGAGGCGGCATCTGAGGGTCAGGCAGATTGGCAGATCGGTACAGACGGTGGACTTCGTTTCAGAGGCCGATTATGTGTCCCGGATATCCCAGAGTTACGCAGAGATCTTATGACCGAGGCACATCGATCGCGATTTTCTATCCACCCGGGCTCGACGAAGATGTACCGTGACATGAGGCGACAGTATTTTTGGGCGGGGATGAAGCGCCAGATCGCCAGTTTTGTGGCCGAGTGTGACACGTGCCAGCGTGTCAAGGCCGATCATCAGAGACCTCCTGGGTTATTGCAGCCGTTGAGCATCCCGATGTGGAAGTGGGAGCACGTGTCGACTGATTTCATCATGGGTTTGCCGAGGACTCAGCGCGGTCATGACTCCATTTGGGTTGTTGTGGATCGTCTGACGAAGTCGGCACATTTCCTTGCGATGCGTGCGACTTGGTCTATGGACCGGCTTGCGAGACTATTCATTGAGGAGATTGTGAGACTGCATGGTGTTCCAGTCTCGATCGTTTCTGACCGAGACTCGAGGTTCACGTCTCAGTTTTGGGGGAGCTTCCAGCGAGCGATGGGGACTGATTTGCAGCTCAGCACCGCGTACCATCCGCAGACCGATGGCCAGACCGAGAGGGTCAATCAGATACTTGAGGACATGCTTCGGGCCTGCGCGATTGACTTCGGGGGTAGCTGGGATGAGCATCTGCGATTGGCTGAGTTCGCGTACAATAACAGCTATCAGGCGACCATCGGCATGGCTCCTTTTGAGGCACTATATGGCAGACCATGCAGATCACCGAGTTGTTGGACCGAGGTTGGAGAGCGCCGTCTCCTAGGTCCCGAGCTTGTGCAGGAGACTTCAGAGGCTATCGACATCATCAGGCAGAGGATGCGCACAGCTCAGAGCCGACAGAAGAGTTCTGCTGATCGTCGGCGTCGTCCCTTGGAGTTTGATGTAGGGGACCATGTGTATCTCAAGGTCTCGCCCATGAAGGGCGTAGTTCGATTTGGAGCGAAGGGCAAGCTTGCCCCGAGATTCATAGGACCTTTTGAGATCACTGGGCGCGTCGGCGCCGTGGCCTATCGGCTTGCCTTACCATCTCAGTTGTCTGGCGTCCACAACGTGTTTCACGTCTCTATGTTGAGGAAGTGTGGGTCAGACATAGTTCCCGTTATTGATTGGCAGCCGTTGGAGGTTCGTGAGGACGCTTCTTACATTGAGCAGCCAGTCCGTATCCTTGATCGGAAGGAGCAGGTCCTCAGAACCAAGGTCATTCCGTTGGTGAAGGTGCAGTGGGGTCACCATTCGGTAGAGGAGGCTTCTTGGGAGCGTGAGGCTGAGATTCGAGAGCGATATCCTCATCTCTTTGATGGTTGATGATCATGTATTGTATTTTGTACGTTGCCCCTGATTCTATATGATGACGTTATATTTCTTATTCCTCGCGAGTTATGCTTAGTTGCGACGCTTGTATAAATTTCGAGGACGAAATTCTTATAAGGAGGGGAGAGCTGTAAGACCCGTATCTTGGTCCGTACCTTTCCGTACACTTCCGCGGTCGTACCGGTCGAATTCTGGCAACTTTCGACCCTTAAACGATATCGACGCGCGACCTGGATTCATGTACCGACAACCCGAGTCGACTCAACCCGAGACCAATACCATAGCGACCGCACCGTCGCCGCGGTTCCGATACCGCGACTCGCGCGCCGAGGCGATACCCGGATCAAGAGATATGGGCCAACGTTCGGTGCGAGAAAACGCCGCGCGTTGCGAAAATCAAGGGAATCTCAACGATGTGTCACATCAATCACATCAATCCCATCAATCAATCACCCATCAAGCCATCACATGTCAAGTACACATCACTCTCACCCATTTTCCCAAGCAACCACAAAAGTCTTCTCAACCCATACCTTTCTTACACAAAAAGCCACAAAAGTCTTCCTAACCCATACCTTTCTTACACAACCATCACTCACCCATCCATCCATCACTCTCTCTCTCTCCCTTTACATCACTCTCTCTCTTACTCTCTTTCTCATTTCAAAATTTCCAAGCAACAAAAAAATTGCAAAGGCTCCCACGTATGGAAATTTTCCAACCTTTCTAAGCTCCAAGTGGCCCACCTTCCTACCCCAAAATCTCCCATCTCAACCCTCCATTCTTCATCCTAACCGTTGAAGTTGAAGCCAAGGTGCCAAGGAACCCCTAGGAGCGAGAAGATTGGACGGTGGGCGCTTCTATAGGATAGATTTTCTTGTTTTTATGGTGTACCAAGTGAGGCCCACCGATCCATGGTGTGGATCTCACTTGGGACCCTTATTTGTGGCCGATGGACCACTTGGATCGTCATGATCATTCCATGATGGGGCCATTCTCCATGGACCCCATCATGATGGTTATTTTCATTGCAAAAGGTCATCTAGACCGTCCATAACGGTAGAGAATGGATCTCCACCGTTGATTTATAATTTTGATGGTCCCATGATCAAAGGGGTCCATTTATTGTATGTTTCATTGCAAGAGAGGGCCCATAACGTCGGGGTCCCTCCATCACAAGCCGTGTCCCACTCTCCATGACTCTCTCTCTCTCTTCCATTTTATTTTATTTTATTCTATTTTATTTATTTTTATTGTAATAGGATGGTGTGGCCCACTTGAATGGATCCCACCTTGATATAACTATTTTTATTCAAGTGGGGCCCACCTTAAGAGTTAAACCCATGCCCTCCATCAGTGGTGGCCCACCGTATCAGGGCCCCCACCATAATAAAATTCCTAACCGGCCAACCGTCCAGCGTCTGGGGACGCTGGACGTCTTTATATGAAAAAGGGAAAAAGAAAGAAGAAAAAGAAAGAAAAAGGAAAAGGACTTGGGTGGTCCCCTTGCATAGGCCCCACCCTGATGTTTATGGTCAATCTAAGCCGTCCATCCTCTTACCCACGGCGTTTTAGCCGTTGGGTAGAAGTTTGGAGCTGATCCCATCACCTGGTGGGCCATAGCGTCAAATATCGTGCCCTCACCATTCAACTCTACTTCTTAATTTATTTCACTTCCAAGCATCAGAAAAATTCGAACTCTGGACCCGTTCCGACTGTTGCGGGCCACTGAACGTAATGGCTGGAGTGGATTTCCCGATTGCGGGCCCCACGCGTGGTTTTTAGCAAAGTAATTGAAATTGAAAGTGAGAGAGGAGGGTGAGCAGCCAAGTACGGCCGCTGTCAGGCCAGCGCAGGCAGCGCCTGCGCTGCTGCTGCACGGCGTGCGGAGACGTGGTCCCACGGCCTCCTGCCGTGGGCCCCACCTTGATGTTTGCATGCCATCCAAACCTTCCATGAGGTGGGCCGCCCCAGTGGCGGGCCCCCCTCCAAAAATGAAGCAGATCCAAAACTCAGGTGGCCCACACCAAGTGAATCAATGTAATTGAATTTTTGCCATTAAAAATCTTCCTGGGGCCCACTGAAGTTTCGAATCAGGCTGAAATTTATGTCATCCCTTCATCCAGGTCCGAGTGACCTTATGAATGGGTTGGATGGCAAATAGATATTACTGTGTGGGCCCCACATGGGACCCACATTCTTTTTAAAAAAAAAAAAAAAAAAAAAAAAAAAAAAAAAAAAAAAGAAACAAAGTCCACCGTCCAGAGGACGGTGGCACCCACCGTTTTGTATCTGCCCATCCACCGTCCAGCAGACGGTGGGGCCCCTTGGAGAGTATGTCTGGTCCCTCACCAGCAACAGTGGGACCCACCATGATGCACGTGATGCATCCGGATCGTCCATCCCCTTGGTGGGATCATTTTATAACATGGTGCCACTGATTTGGGTGGGCCATTCACATATGGGTTAGCCCCTTTTGGGTTGCAATAGGCCTATGGGCTAGGTCCATTGTATCATAAAAGGCCTATGGGCTAGTCCCATTTAAATTAGAAAATGCTTATGGGCTAGGCCCATTTGATTCATGTAAGGCCCAAGAACTTGGGCCCACTTGATATGTAAAGCCTGTGGGCTTAACTTGATATTCAAGGCCTATGGTTTTAGGCCCAATGGATATGATCTAAGGCCAGGTGACTAGGCCATTTGATGTACTTCTAGCCCATAAAATTGGACCTATTTGTTATATTGTAAGACCCATGGGACTACACCCATTTGATTAAGAAAGGGTCCATGGGATTATGCCCACTTGGATATGCATGCAAGCTCATTGTCTAGGCCCATTAGAATTGTTTAAAGCCTAGGAATTTAGGCCCATTCGACTCATATAAGGCCTCTGGGTTGAGGCCCAGTTGATATACATTTGGGGGCCCAATTGTGTGGCCCATTTGTTACATATTAGACTCATGTGACTAGGTCCAACTGATGTAATCCAAGGCCCACGGGCTTTGACCCATTGCAATGCACTTAAAACCCATTGGTGTGGCCCATTTATATGGCCCATCTGATGAATAAAAGGTCCATAAGATATGGCCCATTTGACATATATGTAAGACCCAATGGGAGGAACCTAAGGTCCATTGCAATGTGTAAACCCAATACCGATTATGTAGCGGTGTTTTAAGAAGATTGTGCCTGGGAAGTAATGCTGGTTTGATGTCCACATTGCGAGTGTAATGTTGGTTGGATGTCCACATTACGACTCTCCTTAGGGCCCATTACTGGACCATGTTTATCGTATTTAGGCCGTTCAGGCTCACCTGCATTGTAAGATAATGCATTTTATTATAACATGTTTAGTATAGTTTCATGACCCATGATCATACGCATCATATGCATGCTTGATATGAGGATTGACTGATCATGGCATATGCCTTCGGGCAGGTTGTTTATGGGCTCCCGGTTAGGCGGTGTTGCCCTACATGAGCGCACGGTATGCGCAGGATTGGTTGCATGACTGGATAGCGTGATTCATGCATTCCGCATTTGTGTGATATGGTTGTTGTACGCCCTAGCGACATCAGGGCTGTAGCCTCCACAGACGCATCGTGGTTGGCAGGATTGGATACCGGAAATCTTGTTCTACATGGGGTACTATAGATATCCCTGGGTGAAAGTCCCTAAACCCTTATGGTACCAAGAGGTTGCTCCAACGTCTAGACCGAGTGGGTAGATGAGCGTTGAGTGCCGATTACCAGACGGTTACGCTCTCCACTGTGTCGTGGTCGGTTGGAAGGGGGTACGGCCTTACCCGCCCGAGAGTAGGGGGCAATGCTAGGCTGAGTTTGACCAGCTCGAGGAATGGGTCCGCTATCGACGAGTCGCGCCCGATATTGGCAGACGGATAGTGAGGTCTCTTCCACTTACCTTATTGCGCGCGATGTGGCGGCAATCTGGTTTAGAGTGTACTAGACCCCGGTGATATTCCATACTCTGAGCTGTACTGATATGTGGACATTGATGAGGATCTGTATGCTTGAGTTGCATTGTATATTGCATGGCCTTGGGATGGCCGATACCATTCATGTCTTGCATTGCATAGCCTTGGTACGGCTCATGACGTTTTGGTTCCATCTGCATATTCCGCATTACTCTGACATTGCATTCATATTACTACCTTGTGCACACACTTTCACCACCCTCTAAGCTTTCTGTAAGCTTATGCACGACCGTTGCGTGCAGGTGACGTTGGACTGCAGCAGCGTTGAGGCAGGAGCGCGTTGCTGATCATTTTGGAGTTTTCTGTTATTTACCATTGTATTTCCCTTTATGCTCATTGTACTTGTAAAATTTTTGATCATAGTGGAAATGTAATGGAGTGCTTGGTTGTTGTTTGTGGGTTATGCCTTTGGTTATGCTTATTACGAAACAAACTGGTATTTAAAATCCTCCTCGTAGCATCCCAGGATCGGAACCTGGCGAATGGGAGCTAGGAGCCGAGAATGGGGTTCTACGGAGGCTGTCGGCGCCGGATTCGGCGATCGGGAATTTTGTGAGCCCGGTTTTCGAGTTTGGGGCGTGACACCCTCCCTTTTCGAAGAGCTAACTACCGTGGTGCAAAGCTATATTGACTTCGATTCACCCCCATCCTCCATCATCTTTTTTTTCATCTTCCGCCACCATCCATACTTCGAATTTGTCCCTTTTTTTGCATCAGATTTCTTCATTACAGCAGATTTTCATATTTCGGCCCGCAGGTGAGCTGATACTTCGGCGGAGCACTACGCACAAACCGTACATCGGATCGAGTTGAGATTTGGTGGTTTTGGAGTCCATCCCTGGCCGATTAGGGCTAAGGTGGCCTTTTTCTGAATAGTGGGCCCCATACACGTGTGGCTGGGATCGCACGTACGTCCGTTTGGGCCATTGTTGCTGTCCACAGGCGGGATCGTCTTTTGGTTCATGTTTTTATCTTCTTTTATCCTCTCATAGCTATTTTTCATGAATCCTAGCCCTAGATTACGTTTTTCCTAAGCTATTTGCCAATTTTCTTACCCTAGGGTTCCCCGAATTGGAATTTTTGAATCCCTTGGATTAGGGACTGATTACTATGCATGTGTGGGTGATTATTTCTTATCTTTGAGTATCGTTTGGTTCATAATTTTTATTGATCCAGCCCTATCATGTGTAGGCCTGGACCCGCATAGATTCTTCTTAATTGAATGTTTGGACTTTTATGTGGGATATGGAATTTGTGTAATTGTTTCTGAATTAACGTGATCTTAAGCCTGAAATCTCACATATCATATTTAATTTTCATGTCCTGCATCAGCTATCCTATAATATTTCCCATCAGTTTGAGTGGTACATGTGATCACATAAAACTCCCGAGGCATATTTCTATTTCTTCCACCCTGCTTGAATTTTATGGGCAACATCCTTCTCAATATCTCCACTCCACTCTCATGAATTATCGATCCAAGATATCCAAGGGGTCATTTTGCGTAACATTTTGGTCAACAATCTTAACTAATTCCTCGTTCCCACTCTTATTGTTACTAAAATTGCTCTCTATACACTCTGTTTTAGTGTGCGTCTAATTTGAAATTCTTTAAGATCCTAAAGCAACCCTCCATAAATCTGTCTTTGTGTTTACACCTTCCTCATCTTGTCAATCAAAACTGTCATCTACATGCAACATACACCATGGCATCTCTTCCAAGAAATGCCTTGTCAACCCATCCATAACTAATGTGAAAAGGTACAAGCTCAATGCCAACCCCTAGTGCAAGCCTATGTAATTGGGAACTCATTGGTCTCTCTACTAGTGGGTCTCACATTGTTAGTTCATCAAGTCAATCTATCTTCTTGAAACTCCTTTCCCAACACCCACTAGATTAACTCTCTAAGGACCGTATTATAAGCTTTCTCTAAGTATTAAAAAAAAAAAGAAGTCGGGATCTTTCCTCTCCTTATATTTCTCCATCAATTGTCCAAGTAGAAAGATAGCTTCAGTTGTAGACCTCCTTGCCATGAAAGTAAACTGATTTTCCGATACATTTGTCTTATGCCTTAGGTGTCATTTGATAAACCGAAAAATAATCTATGAAACTTAAGTTAAGTGTTGAATTGTAATTCTAAAATAATTTTAGGGATATTTTAGTCAAAAGTGATTTAATGTACCATTGCTTTCAGCATTCAGCCTTCAACATTGAGTGAAAGGAGGGGAGCTGAGAAAATGATCCATATTTTCAGTGAAAATTAATTTAACACTTAATAATTGTGATTCGATAAATGATCTGAATTAAATAAAATCACTGAAAATATCAAATTTCAGTGATAAGTACTAAAAATAAGTTTTATCAAACCACCCCCTAATATGGCTCATAAGTTTAATCCCATGATGATTAGTGTAGGTTTTTCTTATAAATAAGTACCATTGCACTTTTTCTCTATTCATCTAGCATTTCTTCGATCTTATAATCTTGTTGAGCAACTTTTCTTGTTTTTTTTTAAGAGATCTTGTTGAATAACTTTATCAACCAAAATATCCCAATATCTCCTATACACTTTGATATATCTGTTAGCATACCATCTGGTCCAAGGGCGTTCTTGGTTTCATCTTTCTCAAAGCTTCTTTCACTTCAAATATCCTAATCCTACAAAAATATCTATGGACTCTTGCGTCATTCAAGTTTATGATTCATTATATCCTTATGTTCTGAAAGTGATTGTTATTAACAAGTTATGAAAATAACTTCTTCACCTTTTGACTAATACACTCTGATCATCCCTTTTAATTCGTCTCACATGATTCAGGTCCCTACTTTTCTCCTCTCTCATTTTTGCAAGTTTGAAGACATCTTTCTCACATTCTCTTGTTCCTACTTTATTTGTCAAGATCATCATAAGCCTTAAGTATAGCCTTGCCGCTTTCTTGGCAATCTTTTTGACAGCTCTATATTGTTCAAGATTTTCATGGTTTCTAGTCCCTTGCTATGCTTCGAAACATGAACACTTCTCCTTAATAGCTTTTTGTCCATTGTCATTCCACCACCAAGTTTCCTTATATGATTTGCTTTTCCCTCTAGATACTACTAAAACTCCTCTCTCTTCTTCTTCTTCTAAATATAACTAAAAACTGTGTCTTGATGATTGAATCATAGGGATCAACTTGAATTGAAGTCACTACCTCAAATCAGACGCATGAAAAAAGCATGTCATCTCATAAATGTCTGTAGTTTTTCTATAGAATAGTTTTCCTGTTGAAGGGTAACTTTAGAAGTGCCACTACCTCTGGTATCTATAATCCATGACATAAAGAAGAGATCAATGATATTAAATGATTCATGTGAATGAGGTAGTGTCTTTTGCAACAAAGATCAGTTAACTATCTTTTAATGATGGCAACGAGGGGCATTAATGTAATCGTCAATATTGATTCATTCTCATCCATTCTCCAGCTGCCTTTTTCAATTCAAGTATGCCTCACCTCATCATGTGTTCACTTCCTAGTCTCTGCATTTCCATTCAATGTCAGTGCGTAACATTCTACCATCAGTTCCGTACCCATTCTTCGTAGGAAATGTGTTTTTTCATAATTTCTTGTTAGGTTACTATCAGTTCCATTTACAGCCGCAACTTGCTGGTCTCAATTTCACCAAAAGTTGCTTCTAGGCTTCCACCAGTGTCAATCCTTCCAGTTACCTATTAGTTCTAAAAGTTTCCAATTCCATATCACCGTCTTATTGCTCCTTATCTATCCCAGTCAACACCTTTTCCCTCTGGTCACATGTCACAACCATTATTATCCGTTTTCTTTTTGTCACTGAATCAATTGACCATACCATCACTCAGAGTGGGGAATAGGGAGAGGAAAATTGTAACACCCCGGATTTTTGCCAACCTGGAGTTAGACGTTCTTAGGCAATGGGTCAACCATAACACCTTGGTAACTTCTCAGAACTCAATTCCAAAGCCAAAGAAATCATTTAGAACCTAATTCTTTAGTGTATTGACTAGCGCTAAACTAGATTACCTATGAAAGTAGCACCAACCACTTTCAATACGATCTGTAAGACCCAAAACCTATAGAATTGTTAACGCTACATTACCCTAAAATCTAGGATCCAACTCTCAACCCAGTTGCTCTCGGGAGTACTTTGAAACTTCGTATCGGACCTGGACCGCACGTCGAAAGTCTGATAGTGATGAACTTATATCATTATGACTGCCTAGTTGGACTTGACCATCACCTCGAAAATCAAGCCCAAATGATGTCCTGAGACCATTTACTTGAGTCCGGAGTGAAGAGTGTGAGAAAATGAAGATTTTTAAGATATTAAATATGATTTTAAGTAATCTAAGTCGTGTCGCTTGCACGCCTTTTCTAAGCGTTCTGACTGTTGGTTTTTGACCCAAATTCGTCCTCGGATCAGGGAAGGTGGCCCATACATGTCAAAGCACTTGTGGCCCAGATCGAGTTTCGGTGACCGTTGAACTGAAACTGGTCTACCACGGACGATCTGGGAACCCGATCGGACTGAAAACTTAACTTGCTTAAGATCCAATACTAATGAGCTTAAGTCCGACCGCATTTGATAAGAGGACCTCCAGAAGTGTTCCGTTGGATCAGAAAGAGCCCGATTTGGTTATAACCTAAGTATACCTTGGCCCTAGGGCTATTTCCGTCGCTTTTGGGCTTATAAAAAGGCCTTAAATCCTCATTCTCAAATCCCATACGAATTCTAAACCCTAGCCACTTCAAGAGAGAGAAAAGAGAAAGTAAGAGAAAACCTGTTGTTCCTTCTTGGGATTCTTCCCAGTTCTTCTACACATCAAATCCATCGTCTCTGAATCGTTAATCCGGCGATTCTAATTCCGTTCTTGGGTAAGTTAATCAAACCCTAACCTGTTTTGAAGCTTAGGATAGTTGAAGTGAAGTTGTAGCTAACCTATTTCGTGCCTTAGGTTGCCTATCCACTGTTGATGAAGATTTATCGTCTGAATCATATCTATTACGCGTTTTCTGGTTTAAGGTGCGGACTATATACGTTTAGGTTATGATTTTCAAGACTTTCAATGTTAGATAATGATTTATTATTGCCTAGGATGCTATTACACATGCTAAATGTGCTATCCGTTTTGATTTACGTATATGTATAACCTATGTTATAAATAAGGTATTTCATGTATATGTTAGAATACGCGTATACGTATGAAATTTTCTGTTATGATTGTCATGATTATTTGACGTAGATATATGATTGTTATGTATGCGACAACTCCTTGAAGAAAGGATTTGTCCTAATATGTAATGTGGTCGACATACGTGATGTATGTTGAATAGTGTAGTTTAAGTGTTTGTAAAAATGCTTGAATGAGTTAGTATTTAGTAAATGCATGATTTTTAGGATATTGAGATATGAATCTCAATCACCCTACTTGTGTGTATGATTTCATCCATGAATTGTTTAGCCTGAATTATTCATGTTAGCTATGTGTATGATTTCCTCCATGTACTGCATTTATATTTGAGTTATATTTCATAATATGTTCATTGAATGGAGAATATGAATCAAATGCCTGTTATTGAGCTTGTACGTGATTGGGACTATATTACAGTCCAGGTAATCGGTAACCGTTCTTCACATGGTGGTTGAGGTTGTTTTCGCCACGTAGGATGTGTTCAACGAATCCGAGTCGTGCTTGGGATGTTCGACAGTGGTTAGGCCACATGGAGTGCTTATGTATTCCATGTCGATCAACTCAACGTGCGCTTGGCCTAGTTGAGCTTATCAACTAACCCGATTGACCGATGTATGTTCACCATGTTCGGTCGCTACTGTTTGAATCTAAGGCACTGAACTCACTAGTGAAGATCCCGTTAACCTTGATACCGCGATCCCCTAAAACTCATGAGCCGGACATGGTGGTATGGGACACCGTAATCGAGTTGTCGGCCTACGTTGGGGCGACGAGCCTCACCATAGTGACCAGTGAGCACCCTACTCTCGTAAGCCGATTATGGTGGTATGAGATACTATATTCGTGCTGTCGGCCTACATTGATTGGTGACGAGCCCTCTGTAGTGACCTCGAGTATATCCTGATACTGCATATGGGCGACGAGCCTTATTGTAGTATCTAGGATATAACTAGACCTGTATTGATTGGAGACGAGTCCTTTATAGCGATTTAGAACCGTAACATCGTCTGAGATTTTCTAGGACTGACGACCCTAGAATGGATCATTGTTTGGGAATTGATATAAGGGAGGTGTCTTAGCTTCCCAATCCTGCTATATGAAAAGGACTAATAAGAACTAGATAATCATGCTCATAACATTGCACTGCATATGCCGTTGGCGTTGGTGTAGAGCACTGAGGAAGTGACTGACATGCGCGACCGTAAGATGAAAATCACAGAGGGAGATTGTGGTGAGGGCATGTATCATTATTTCATATCATTCTTACATTAATAAGAGTATCTAGGACATGTTTAATTGTACTGCTTTATCATTATTGCTTGATTGAATTGATAACATGTTAACCTTTGTTGTATAGTTCCACTGAGTTGATCACTCACTCCCATGTTATGGGACAGTGTTTGAAACACCAACCAGTCCCTGTTTTAGTTTCAGATAATGGAGATGCTTGCGAAGCAGAATCGAAATTGATGATGTTGAGGAGGATTTCTCCCATATGCAGGTTCTGATCGACGGGGTTACAGGGTTACTGATTAGATGCCAATACACTTGGTATTTTGCATTTTATTTAAACGCCCCATATATATTCTTTTTTTTTTTTTCATTTTTAGAGTATACATGTATATAGTTAACCTGGTAACATGTTCACACTCCGGAGACTTACAATAAATTATACATTTTATATATTTATCACAGTCTTCCACTTGTGAAATTTAACTGTCTCTGGAGTATGATATGCTGTTTTGGTCTAATCCCACTCATGTTTACTGCACTAATATGAACAACATTCAATCATCATTATTTATGTTGCATAAGTGATGCATTTAAACTCGGGAGCTGAGCTTCTGCTCGACCCTCGATTTTCAGGGCTTAACAAAAATAGTGCCCCTGTATCTTCCCAGCCATTAGATCTCTCTCTCAGCTGGTCAGTTTATCTGATGTCTTTTTTCATAAATGCATCTCCTTTTTATTGCTTGTTTTTTTTTTTTTTTTTTTAAAATAAATATTTTAGGATGACAATTTATTGAAAAAGCGACAAAGCCGAAAGAATACAAAAAAGAATCAAAAAACAAGAAAAACCACCCCAATAGGCACTTAAAGCGACCCCCCTGACACACACATGCACGCGCGCATTACACGCTAAGTAATTCACGCCCTCCATGCAAATACAAGAGAACGAGCATAACAAAATACCCCCACGGGATTGCCCATAATATCTGTAAAGCACCTTCTGTTTCTTTCCTTCTAGATGGCCCACAACCCTGCTAATAAGAATAGTCTTCACTCCTCAGAAGCTTCCCCACCTATACCCCCCCTCTGCCAGTGCCAGAAAAAATCATTGATGCGATCTGGAAGAACCCAAGCGATGCCAAAGAACTGAAAGATGAAAGACCACACCTCCCTGGAGAAACTGCAATGCATGAAAAAATGTGGAACTGACTCCTCATCCTTCAGGCAAAGAGGGCATGCATTGGTAAGGAAGTGGGCCCTCTTAAGAATGTTGTCAATAGTAAGCACCTTATTCCACTCCACTAACCAAGCCAAAGCCACCACTTTAGACGGAGCGCCATAGGACCAAAGGTGGAAAGTGTGTGCCTTAGTTACCACTCCGCTTTGGCCAGTAACGAGGGAAGAGTGGAAAGATCTCACTGAAAACATCCTGGACTTATTGCTAATCCAGTGCACTGAATCGACCCCATCAGAAACTGAGACCCCTTCCAACAGGATAAGGAGTGCCAAAAGCTCTTGAAGCTCTACCTCTCAGAGGGCTTTTCTGCATTACGGATTCCAAACCCCATTGCTACCCATGAGTGGGAAGCAATGGCTGATAGAAATATCTGGATCCAAAGCAGCGAGGGCAAGGTTTGGGAAAATGTTTTGCAAGGCTTGCTCACCAAGCCGGATATCCTTCCAAAATCTGACCCCCACCATATCCCCCACTACATAAACTACTCTTTGAATTATTGCTCGAGTATTTTCTTAACTTATTAATTAATTCTTCATCCTTTCTAGATATTATTTTTTGTGTTATAACCTACTTTATTTTGGAACATGCTTTTGTTAATAGTGTTATTAACTGGTTAGGCTTAGTTTATGCCAGTTAATTCATCAACACCTGTGTATTTATCTTGGAATTCATCAGTACTGAAGCAGGCAGTGGAAGTACTGTTCATAAGAAGAACCTCGTTGTAAATCTCATGCGTTCTTGTAGAGAGAGGGAAATGAAGTTCCTTGTTCGAACTTTGGTGAGTTACTCCTGAATTCATTTTATTTGATTTCTAATGATTCTTTATATTGGCTTACTTGTATAGGGATCCTTGCAAACATTCAAGTAACCAGCTTGTTCTTACTCTATACACTATGGAACAATGTTAAAATCAGTGACTCAACTTTGCATAACTATTAAAAAAAAGGAAAAAAAGAAAAATAAAAAAAACTTGGAACTGTTGGCAGTGTACAGGTGGACTGATTTGCCAGAGGTCTCAGGGCTAGGAATATGCTGAGTCGTTCATTCAAGGTTTGAAAGATGGTAAAAAAATAGCACCATAAAAATAAAAGAGGCAGAAATTCCTTCTTCAGTACCTTTTGAAACATGCTGAATTTGTAAATTTTGATTGCACATAACAATAGCACGGTACTGTAATCATACTCCAGTGGGTAAAAATAGATGAAGTATCATTAAATGGGGCCCTTATCTCTCTCTTGTTCCATTGCAACTCTGCTTCAGGTGTGCTTAGGGACTGGTATCTATCACTATGGCAATGAGTAGGAGGTCCTTTGAAAGGTGAGGCCCCATCCCAAGCAAATCTTGGATGTTGAATTTTGGTGGCCTTCCTTGGGCAACCTGGGGCCTTCAGGTATCATATGGTTGTGAAGAGATGACTAGGGATAGTACGAGGTGTCTAACCCTGAACCATGGGAGCTGTATTTTCTGTTTAGTTGTTAGTGAGATATGGCAGATAGCATCCAGGCTATTTTTCGTGTACCCATGTTGTAGACAGCTAAATAGTATATTGCTGATGTGTTGGCTGAGGAAGGCATGAGCAGCCCTACTCTTTGTATCAGGGATTCATTCCTTATTTTAGATTTTTGTTTCTTTCTCATGAAAAGAAAAAAGGAAGATGAAGCACCGTATCTTCATTTCACAGTTGTGAATTATTTTCTAATAAGAATATGAATCATATATTTCAAACCTTGAACAATTCTTGTGAACAATTCTTGTCTCAGGAATTGTGAAATAGGGCATCACTGACATCTTCCCCCCTGTCAGAAGCACAAATTCATGAGGAGAGGAAGCCAATAGCCTTAACTTTTTCATCAACGAGTACTGGAGATTTCTTGGACAAGGAATATATAACTCAGCATTATACACGGAAAAGATGCAACAAAAACAACAACAAGAGTAAATTAAGTTCGTAATTTGATCTTATGACCTAATAACAATTGGAAAATCCCCTACCACTGTTGGAGGCTTATATGAGGAACCGAGGGAAATATGCAAGCCCTATAAATCACTCAAGACTGTGTTCTCATTTTGGTAAGAATAACTGCTAGCTGATGACTAGACATATGGAATACAAGGCAATCCAGACAATATCTTCTCATGCACAAAGTGACAATCAACCTCAATATGTTTCTTCTTCTCATGAAAGATCAAATTGAACGCAATTTGAATGGTGGTCTGATTGTTATAATGTAATAGAACAAGAGTGGAGATCTCTATACCCATGTATTGCAGAAGTGTGGAGACTAAAGGAAAACCACTAGTGCTGCAACTTGGGTTCGGGTAAAGTTGTCGGGTTGTTGGGCTCAAGTTAGGGGTGAAAAAATCCAACCCGACTTGAAATTGGGTTGGGTTTGTGTTGAGCAAATTTGGATCAAGTTAGGTCGGGTTGGGAATAATCATATGTATTTGGGGTCGAGTCGGGTTGGTTTGGTTTAGCGTTAAGTATAGAGGAATTTGGGTTTGGGTTCGTGTGAGGCACCTCGGCTTGTAATTTGGGTCAGGTCAGGTTAGGTTGTGGGTTGGGTCCTCTTGAGGTCTATCGGGCTTGGTTGAGCATTAATCCGATCCAAGCTGCCCGAGTTGCACCCTTACAAGTAGTTTCACATGCAACATGAGCGATGGAACAATATTCAGCTTTCATAGGCATGCAAGCGATGGCATACTGCTTCTTGTTATCTTAGAGGCAAGATTGCCTCCTATCAATGTGCAATAACCAATTGTGGACCTCCTATCATCAGAAGACCCATCCCACTGCGCATCACAATATGCCTGGACATGAAGATCACCATTATTGGCCTCACAATAACCAGCTGTGGACTTATATTAATTTAAAATTTTAAATAGATGGTATAAAATGAAACGTTTTAACTTCTAAATGATTTTTGCATTAAATCGTTATAACTTCCCGATAAAGTCGAGAAAAGTTAAAAACTGCCGAGAAATTGAAAATGTCGTGATAATATCATTTTATCAAACAGTGTAAATATCGCAAGATTTTTCAAATTCTCGGCGATGCTTGTCAATTGCCATGATGGTTTTCCACATGCAGAAATTCATAAAGATGGACTGTTGCTTTTGTTCCGGTTTTACCTTTTGAAATTGATATTTCACTTGATACATGGATGAGCATGAAACAAACAGGCAAACCAGTTTTGGCAGAATCAATCAATTGCATTTGATGCCCAATCAAATGACGCCCTCATTTACAAATGAGCCCGTTAACACTCAACGGGCTTCTATTATCAACAGCGTGTTCTCATGAAGGTGCAGTGGAGGATTCAAACCCCCAAGTAGATGTATCCTTTGGAACTTAGGTTTGGTCATTCCTTTTTATTTATTTATTTATTATTTAAATAACGACAAAAGGGTGTTCCTGCCCCCTTTTAAGGCGAGACTAATCCATGTGGATGCACACAATTACCCGCAAACCATGTGCATCGGGTAAAGCACAGGGAGGGGAACCCACAACGCTAGCCATTTGCCCAAACCCTGGGTAGGTAGGTTTGGTCATTCTTATTTGGTCTTTATGGAAGAAGGAAATAGAAGAATTTTTTACAGTAGGGCAAGTTTGTTGGAAGGAACCAAGGAGAATAGTGAGAAGTCATGTATCTTGTGTGAGGGAGAAAGGAGCATAATGGTTGTGATTTTGTGTCGGAGGGAGGTGATGTGGAGTTGCTGTCGTGAGCTTAAAGTGGTGGGCAGGTGGAAACCCTCATCTTCGGGCTAAATCAAGTTTTTTTTTTAATTTTTAATTTTTTATTAATGGTAGTTCTATGGGGAATCCAATGCTTGCTGGAATTGGGGCTATTGCTAGGGACTAGTGGCTGTGATGAAATTTTCTTGGGCCTGCATGTGTGATGGACTCATATGAGCCAGGAGTTCAAGCTCTTCTTCAATGTATGAAACTGTATTGCTCTTCCTTTGTGGACTCACTATTGCTGGTCCCTGAGTGGTGATTCAGTCAATATTATTAGATGCGTTGGGCCGTTGGCAGTGGAGACAAGTTTCGTCGCAGATTAGTGAATGCAAATGAGGAAGCTGCTTGTTTATTCAGTCAATGGAATTATCTTTTCATCACATGAGGAAGCACTTCTTGAAGAGAATTATCTATCAAAGGACGGTGTTAATGGGCCATTTTTGTTAGTCAGAATCAATTTCCATTGTGTGATTGTTATTGTTTGGTTTGCCGACCCCAATTAGTCAGGAATCAGGATAAGGCTTAGATGATGATGATGAATTGTTATTGCTTGGTTTGATTCGTAATTCTTTGTACCTATCCTTATCCTTTAATAAGGTCTCTCAATACTTATATATATATATATATATTGTTTCTATTTCCGCTGCTAGTTCCTGTTAAATTTTCGGATCTGGTAGTATACATCGCCTCTGATGTTTCCACGTCTTCCTACATTTGTTGAATCTTAGTTCGCCTCGGGGATTTGTTGCAGTGTTGGTGTTAAATCTATTAGAGTGTTAAAGTCCCTCAATATACATTGATACACCATCCTCTAACAGCTCGAGCTTTTAGCTCAAGTGGTGATTTGACATGTTATCAGAACGGAAGGTTAAGTGTTCAAATCCCGGAAGTAGCAAATATGCCACCAGAATATATTCTCCCACAAGGGGCCATTTATGGGGTGAGTTTGTGTGTCCCTCCACCCTTGCCCGGTATGTTCCTTTTCGGAGTTCCACCCCACACGTGCAGGAGAGTGTTAGAGTGTTAAGGTGCCATACCGATCACAACAGCGAAATGGTGCGAAAGGTTTCGCACATCCGCGAAAATCGACTTTTCCGGACAGTTTTGGCCCACCATCTTTGATCATATGGCAGATCTGAACCGTCTATCATGTAGAGGACCCAAGAAAGTACTAAGGGACGGTGTTTCTTTGGAATTTGAGCGAGGAAAGTGGCATGTTTCATGGTACCGAACTTGGCTGCGAAAATTTCACTCCGTGTCCTGCTACAACTCTGTCACTGACTCCAGCCTTCCAGCAGCTATAAAAGGAGGTTTTTGGACGTGGGGAGCATTCATTCAGGGTCTTGGGAGGAAGAACAGAGGGCTCAAGCTTGGGTTTCAACGTGGGCAGAGGAGAGAGAGAGGAGCTTGGTTTTTTCTTTCCCTTTTCTTTTCCTTTTCTTTTTCTCTTTATTTATTTAGATTGAGCCCATCCATGGCAGGATAAATCCTCCTAGCTAGGGCTAAGAGGTGAAGCTTGTAGTGAGATGGGAGATTTGATTTTATTTAAATTTTAATGCATGAATTGACGTTGATTTTAGTTAATTAATATGGGAATGTTTTAGGTTTTTAATGGTCTGTTGTGACTGAAATTACAATGGGTCTGCAATGGCTTTGAATATTTCCGTTCTCTTTAATGTTTATGATGTCAGGAAGCCCTGTTGTTCACCATAGTCTCCTGGGCATGGTCGGATGACGGTACCCTTCCTAACTTACATACATGTGATTGGGTGGTAATTAGTTTGATTCTGTTGTTTGCCATAGTCTTTGGGCATGGTTTGGTGATGGAATCCATTCTAATTTATCTTCCTTTCATCTCTTTGAAAACTAGATCAACGGCAGTTCAGTAATTTTCATAATTTTTGATGCAAGCATAAGTTCTCCCTGATCTCTACAAGTGGATCCTCTGAATCCCTAGTTTCCTATCTCTGATTTTTTTCCTAAGATTTAGATTAATTATTCTACAAGTATTCCACTATTGCTAATTGATTTAGAATTCATCTTAGCCTAGTTCTAGTTCTATTTAATTTTAGATAACGTACAAGTTTCAGTCCCTTGGGATTCGACCTCGGTCTTACCGAGTTATTACTACATCACAACCCTGCACTTGGGGAGTGAACAAGTTTTTGGCGCCGTTGCCGGAGACTGTCGGCTACGTTTTTCTGAAATTAATTAGTTTTAGGATTAGATTTTCTTTTTAGAAATTTTTAATTCTAGGTTTAGAATCTTAGTTATTTTCCTTATTAGAAAATTTTCATAACTTTAGAAACTTTCTATTCTTCCTTCTATCTGATTTTTAGAACTAACTCAATTTTTCTGTTTTGTAGGAAGCTTCTAATTTAGTAAGCTCTTTCTAATTCTTCTTTCTTTGGAATTTCTTCTTTTCCCTAGAAATTAGTTTACTTTTAATTAAGACTTTCTACTTTTAAAAACTAACTTATTTTGGTATGTTTTGCAGGTTTTTTAACTTAGGAACTCCTATTTGGTAACTTCTTTCCAACCCTCCCTTTTTCTAGATTTTTATTTTCCTTTTTAGGTTAAGTTAGAATTTGAGGGCTGAGTGTGTTTTATGCCCCATTGGGCACGCGACAACACTCGACGTCTCGTGACTGAAGGAGGACTAGTTGAGGGGTTGACTGTCCATCGCAGGACTAGACACCACTTGAATTCTCCTGAGTTAGAAGACGTTATGGCTGAAAATCAACCTCAAGCACTACCCCAACCAAGGGTTGAGGAAGTACATGATGAGAATGAGGTGCATCAGGCACCCCCGCCTCGTACTTTACGAGATTATTTACAACCGGCGGGGGTAAGTATGCCCTCATGCATGATTTTTTCTGAGAATACAGGACATATGGACATCAAGCCAGGGGTTATCCAACTCCTTCCTAAGTTCCATGGGCTTGAGTCTGAAGAACCATACTTGCATCTGAAAGAGTTCGATGAAATCATAGGCACCTTATACTTTCCTAATGTATCTGAGGATACTATTAGGCTGAAACTCTTTCCATTTTCCTTGAAAGAAAAAGCCAAGACGTGGTTACATTCACTGCGTCCTAGATCCATTGGCACATGGAATGATATGCAGAGGGAATTTATAAAGAAAATTTTCCCACATCATAAGACAATTACCCTCAGGAGAGCAATCATGAACTTTGCCCAAAAGGAAGATGAAACATTCTTCCAATGTTGGGAAAGGTTCAAGGATCTGGTTAATGCATGCCCACAATATGGCTTTGAAATATGGCGCATTACAAATTTTTTCTATGATGGGCTAACATCTTCCATGCGCCAAATGGTTGAGACAATGTGTAACGGAGAATTCATAAATAAAAATGTCGACGAGGTATGGGATTACCTCGATAGTCTTGCTGAAAAAACACAATCATGGGACTATTACCCAAGGACGAACACTACGTCTAGGCCGACTCATTCAAGGGAAAAAGGAGGAATATATCTCCTGAAAGAGGATAATGATCTTAATGCTAAGGTGGCCAATCTCACCAGAAAATTTGAGGCCATGGAAGGAAGGAAGGAAAAGGTTAATGAAAGTGTTTGCGGTATCTGTGATTGCAACATTCATACTACTGAAAATTGTCCTTCAATACCTGCCTTTCGAGATGTATTGAATGAACAATCTAATGCCGTAAATAACTATCAAAGACCTTTTAATGGACCACCCTCTAATACTTACAATCCTGGCTGGAAAAATCACCCGAATTTTAGTTGGAGGAACGGACAAACTGCTACCCCTCAAGGTTTCTTCAATCAAAATCCAAATCAGGGGAAACCTCAAGAAGAATCGGTTCAAATTTCCATACAAGAGCTGGCGCGGACAATGCAAGGAATTTCAGATTTTATGCAAAAAATAGATTCACGTATGACGGCTATGGAAAAAGGGATGCTCCCTGCACAATCACTCCCTAATCCGAAACCGCAATACGAGACAGGTGATCCCAGCTCTTCAAATCAAATGGGGCACGCTAAATCCATCACCACTCTTAGGAGTGGGAAGGTTATTGATAAAACCCTTTCGGTTAGGCCTGAAAAGCCTCAAGAACCAGAAGAGGACAACAATGATGGATCTAGTGGCGTCCCACAAAAATTTGAACCGGAACCTCTAGAAAAGCCAGTTGCTCCGTTTCTCCAACGGTTGGTTGAACCAAAACGTCTATCTAACTCTCAGGATATCCTAGAGGTGTTGAAACAAGTGAAAGTCAACATTCCTCTGCTTGACGTTGTAAAACAGATTCCTTCATATGCTAAATTTCTAAAGGATTTATGCACTACCAAACGACGGAAAAATGTTCAAAAGAAGATCTCCTTGACTGAGAAAGTGAGTGCCATCCTGAAACAAGATGTGCCGCAAAAATTCAAAGATCCCGGTTGCCCAACCATATCATGTGTAATCGGGAACTATCGAATTGATCACGCACTTCTTGACTTAGGAGCGAGCGTCAATCTGATTCCCTATTCGGTATACCAACAGTTAGGTTTGGGTGAATTAAAACCCACTCGAACCACACTACAACTTGCTGATCGTTCTGTTCGTATACCAAGAGGTCATCGAGGATGTGTTGGTCCAGGTGGATAGATTCTACTACCCTGTTGATTTTATCATCTTGGACACCGAACCCATCAATGACACGAGCACTCAGATTCCCGTCATTCTTGGTCACCCATTCCTGTCCACTTCAAATGCAATTATCAATTGTAGGAATGGTATCATGACTATGTCCTTTGGAAATTAGACATTGGAATTGAATATCTTTTTCAATAACGGCAGCAACTCAGAGGATGATGACAATTTCCACGATGTTAACATGATTGATTCTTTTGTGGAAGATAGAACGCCTCTCACCTTATCCTCTGATCTTCTAGAGACGTGCCTAGCCCACTCCCATGATCTTGATGATGATATAATTAGGGAGACGTGTGCCATGCTTGATACTGCACCGGTACTTGAAGTTAACCGGTGGAGGCCACACATTGAAGAATTGCCCCAAACTTATGTAGTGCCTCTACCGTCTAACCTCAAGCCACCGAAGCTTGACCTAAAACCTTTGCCCTCTGATTTAAAATATGTCTATTTAGGTCAGGATGAGACATACCCGGTGGTGATCTCTGCCCACCTGGAGAAAGAACAGGAGAGTATGCTGATATCTACTCTCATTGAGCATGAGGGAGCTCTTGGATGGACGATAGCTGTCACGCCCCAAACTCGGAAACCGGGCTCACAGAATTCCCGATCGCCGAATCCAGCGCCGACAGCCTCTGTAGAACCCCATTCTCGGCTCCTAGCTCCCATTCGCCAGGTTCCGATCCTGGGATGCTACGAGGAGGATTTTGTATGTCAGTCTGATTCGTAATAAGCATAACCAAAGGCATAACCCACAAACAACAACCAAGAAATCCATTACATTTCCACTATGATCAAAAACCTTACAAGTACAATGGGCATAAAGGGAAATACAAGGGTAAATAACAGAAAAACTCCAAAATGATCAGCAACGTGCTCCTGCCTCAACGCTGCTGCGATCTGACGTCACCTGCACTCAACGGTCGTGCATAAGCTTACAGAAAGCTTAGAGGGTGGTGAAAGTGTGTGCGCAAGGTAGTAATATGAACATGCAAATGACAGAGTGATGCGGAATATACAGATGAACCATAACATCATGAGCCGTACCAAGGCTTATGCGATGCAAGACATGAATGGTATCGGCCATCCCAAGGCCATGCAATGTATAATGCAACCCAAGCATACGGATACTCATCAATGTCCACACACCAATACAGCTCAAAGTATGGAATATCACCGGGGTCTAGTACACTCTAAACCAGATTGCCGCCACATCGCGCACAATAAGGTAAGTGGAAGAGACCTCACTATCCGTCCGCCAATATCGGGCGCGACTCGTCGATAGCGGACCCATTCCTCGAGCTGGTCAGACTCAGCCTAGCATTGCCCCCTACACTCGGGCGGGTAAGGCCGTACCCCCTTCCAACCGACCACGACACAGTGGAGAGCGTAACCGTCTGGTATTCGGCACTCAACGCTCATCTACCCACTCGGTCTAGACGTTGGAGCAACCTCTTGGTACCATAAGGGTTTAGGGACTTTCACCCAGGGATATCTATAGTACCCCATGTAGAACAAGTATTTCCGGGATCCAATCCTGCCAACCACGATGCGTCTGTGGAGGCTACGGCCCTGATGTCGCTAGGGCGTGTAATAACCATGTCACACAAATGCGGAATGCATGAATCACGCTATCCAGTCATGCAACCAATCCTGCGCATATCGTGCGCTCATGTAGGGCAACACCGCCTAACCGGGAGCCCATAGACAACCTGTCCGAAGGCATATGCTATGATCAGTCAATCCTCATATCAAGCATACATATGATGCGTATGATCATGGGTCATGAAACCATACTAAACATGTTATATAAAATGAATTATCTTACTATGCAAATGGGCCTGGACGGCCGAAATACAACAAGTACGGCCAGTAATGGGCCCTAAGGAGAGTCGTAATGTGGACATCCAACCAACATTACATTCGCAATGTGGACGTCAAACCAACATTGCACCCAAGTCACAATCTTGTAAACCTCAGTACTTAGTCTATAATGGATTTACACATTGCAATGGACCGTAGGTTGTCCCCATTGGACCTCACATATATATCAAATAGGCCATATCCTATAGGCCTTTTATTCATCAGATAGGCCACATAAATGGGCCACACCAATGGGTCTGATGTGCATTGCAATGGGTTAAACCCGTGGGTCTTGGATTACATCAAATGAGCTTAGTCTCATGGGTCTTATATATGACCAATGGGCCACACCAATTTGGTCCCCAAAAGTACATCAAATGGACTTTAATCTCGTGGGCCCTAGTACATCTCAGTGGGCCTTCACCCATGGGCCCTTAAAACGACAAATGGCCTAATCTCATGGGCTTTAAAATACAACAAATGGGCCCAATCCCATGGGCCTTGGAACACATCAAATGGGTCTACTTCCATGGCCTAGAGGCCTACTGAAATGTTTATTTGCCATTCAAACTGATTGGTAAGGGGGCTCGCGGCAATATTCGTTTGCAATCCAATATGTTCAAAAGGTCATACGGACCTTGGGCCCACATATATAATATGTATAGTAATATACATACATTATAACTACAACAATAACTTATACATTAAGGGAATAAATGTATATAAAATAACCATCTATAAATAGCTGCTGCTGTAGATTTTTAAGCATTTAAAAAGGGAATAGAGGTGGGTCCCACGTATGGCCCACCACTATATACATATTATGAAATATATAATATAAGATATAAAATATATAATAGGTAATATGTATCCATATATAATGGTGAGACCCACATAAGTTGCTGTGGCTGGGGGACAGTGGGCCCCACCATCAAAACAGATGGACGGCAATGACAAGGGCATAATGCCCCGTGGGTTCCACCGTCCGTTGTACGGTGAGAAATGGCACACGCACAACACAACACATTCATCACTGTGGGTCCCATGTGGGGCCCACCCTGAAGTATTTAGATGACATCCAACCCGTTCATATGGTCACTTAGGCCTGAAATGAGTGGTAACCCAAATTCCAGATTGATCTGAAACTTCCGTGGGCCCAGAAGGAACTTTCAATGGTAGATATTCAATTCACTGTTTCCTGTGGTGCGGCCCACCTGAGTTTTGGAATTCGCTGAAATTTGGAGGGGGCCCACCTGAGGGTGGGACCCACCTCATGAACGGTTCTGATGGCATATAAACATCAAGGTGGGGCCCACGGCTGGTGGCCGTGGGTCCACTTCGTCCGCCCGCCCGTGCGCTGGCAGCGCTGTCAGCGTTTCTTCATTGCTTTTTTTTTTTTTTTTTTTTAAAACCTGCGAAATCTCACAGGTGGGACCCACTGATCGAAAATCCGAACCGTTCAAAAGATTTTAGGGCCCACAACAGCCATACAAGTAAAATGTTTGGGTTTAAGTTGGCGTGTAGAAACAATAAAATGGGCCTTAAAAGCCTTTGAAAGGTTAGAAATACCATTTTCTATGGTATGGCCCGCCTGATCATCAGATTGATCTCATCCTTTGGTTCAACGCCTAAAATGGCCTGAAAAACGGAATAGACGGCGTGGATGGAACAAATACATCAAGGTGGGGCCTGCATGAGCCGGCCCACCAAAATTTCCTTTTCCTTGTTTCTTTTACTCCCTTTTTCATATAAGGACGTCCAGCGTCCCCAGACGCTGGACGGTTGGCATTTGGAGAACCGATTATGGTGGGGCCCTGATTAGGTGGGCCACCACTGATGGATGGGGCATTTCAATATTTAAGGTGGGCCCCACTTGAATAAAAATACTTCCATCAAGGTGGGGTCCATTCAAGTGGGCCACAATTCTATAGCAAAAAAAATAATAATAATAAATAAAATAAAATAAAATAAAATAAAATAAAAGCAATGAAAGAGAGAGAGAGACATGGAGAGTGGGACACGGCTTGTGATGGAGGGGCCCCGTCATTATGGGCCCTCCCTTGCAATGAAACATACAATAAATGGATCCCTTTGATCATGGGACTATCAAAATTATAAATCAACGGTGGAGATCCATTCTCCACCGTTATGGACGGTCTAGATGACCTTTTTGTAATGAAATAACCATCATGATGGGGTCCATGGAGAATGGCCCCATCATGGAACGATCATGATGATCCAAGTGGTCCATCGGCCACATTTTAGGGTCTCAAGTGAGATCCACACCATTGATCGGTGGGCCTCACTTGGTCCACCGTAAAAATAAATAAATCTACCCTATAGAGGCACCCACCGTCCGATCTTCTCGCTCCTAGGGGTTCCTTGGCACCTTGTCTTCAACTTCAATGGCTAAGATGAAGGATGGAGGGTTGAGATGGGAGATTTTGGGGTAGGAAGGTGGGCCACTTGGAGCTTAGGAGGTTTTGCAAAACTCCATACGTATGGAGCTTGGAGATTGCTTGGAGATTGAAATGAGAAAGAGAGAAAGAGAGAGAGTGATGTAAAGGGAGAGAGAGAGTGATGGATGGATGGGTGAGTGATGGTTGTGTAAGAAAAGTATGGGTTAGGAAGACTTTTGTGGCTTTTGTGTAAGAAAGGTATGGGTTGAGAAGACTTTGTTGGCTTTTGTGTAAGAGAGGTATGGGTTTGGGAGACTTTTGTGGTTGCTTGGGAAAAGGGATGGAAGTGATGTGTACTTGACATGTGATGGCTTGATGGGTGATTGATTGATGGGATTGATGTGATTGATGTGACACATCGTTGAGATTCCCTTGGTTTTCGCAACGCGCGGCGTTTTCTCGCACCGAACGTTGGCCCATAACTCTTGATCAGGGTATCGCCTCGGCGCGCGAGTCGCGGTATCGGAACCGCTTCGACGGTGCGGTCGCTATGGTATTGGTCTCGGGTTGAGTCGACTCGGGTTGTCGGCACATGAATCTGGGTCGCGCGTCGATATCGGTTAAGGGTCGAAAGTTGCCGGAATTCGACCGGTAAGACCGCGGAAGTGTACGGAAAGGTACGGACCAAGATATGGGTCTTACAATAGCGGATCTCAAGGGAATTAACCCATCGATTTGTACTCACTGTATATATCTTGAGGACAATGCAAAGGCTGTTCGGCAATCACAACGTAGACTAAATCCAAACATGAAGGACGTGGTTAAGGCCGAGGTTTTCAAACTATTGGAAGTGGGGATCATCTACCCCATATCCGATAGTCAATGGGTGAGTCCAACTCAGGTAGTTCCTAAGAAGTCCGGGATCACCATCGTAGCCAATGCCAATAATGAACTCATGCCGACCAGAGTTACTACTGGTTGGAGAATGTGCATTGACTACAGAAAGCTGAATACCGTCACAAGGAAAGACCACTTTCCTTTGCCCTTCATTGATCAAATCCTGGAAAAGCTAGCTGGTCATTCCTATTATTGTTTTCTTGACGGGTATTCAGGTTATAATCAGATTGAAATCGCCCCTGAGGATCAGGAAAAGACCACATTTACATGTCCCTATGGCACCTTTGCTTACAGAAGGATGCCATTCGGGCTATGTAATGCCCCTGCCACCTTTCAGCGATGCATGACGAGTATCTTTTCTGCCATAGTGGGGAAATATCTAGAGGTCTTCATGGACGATTTCTCTGTTTTTGGTTTATCTTTCAGCGAGTGCTTAGCAAGTCTTAAATGTGTGCTGAAAAGATGTGAAGAAATTTGGTACTTAACTGGGAGAAGTGCCATTTTATGGTTCAAAAGGAAATTGTCCTTGGGCATATCATCTCGTCCAAAGGAATCGAGGTAGATAAGGCAAAAATTGATCTTATCTCTAACTTACCTCCACCCAAGAATATCAGGGACGTGCGATCCTTCTTAGGACACGCAGGCTTTTACAGACGATTCATAAAGGACTTTAGTCTCCTCTCTCGTCCTTTATGTAATCTTCTTCAAAAGGATACACCATACGAGTGGACTGAGCAGTGCCAAGAAGCTTTCATTAAGCTTAAGGGCATGTTAACCACTGCACCTATCATGCAGCCACCCGACTGGAGTCTTCCTTTTGAACTTATGTGCGACGCCTCTGATTATGCTCTTGGAGCGGTTCTAGGCCAGAGAAAAGATAAGCGGCCTTACGTTATTCACTACGCAAGTAGGACTCTAAATCCTGCCCAAGTGAACTACTCGACTACGGAAAAGGAACTCTTAGCCGTAGTGTTCGCTTTGGACAAATTTAGGTCCTACCTGATCGGATCCAAGATCATCATCTACACAGATCACGCGGCACTTAAGTATCTTCTTTCTAAGAATGATTCTAAGCCCCGCCTGATACGATGGATCCTTCTACTCCAAGAATTTGATTTGGAAATTAAAGATAAAAAGGGAGTAGAGAACGTAGTGGCCGATCATCTTTCTCGCCTTAATACCTTTGATTCCCTTGAGGCGACCCATATCAATGACATGTTTCCTGATGAACAACTATTTAGAGTCTCCCATTCACCTTGGTTCGCTGATATTGCTAATTATCTTGCTACAGGTGCCATACCGACACACTGGACGTCACAAGATAAGAAGAAATTCTTTACCAAGGTGTGTAATTTTTTCTGGGACGATCCATATTTGTTTAAATATTGTCCAGACCAAATCTTAAGGAGATGCGTACCAGACGATGAGCATCAGAGTGTCATCTCCTTCTGTCACTCATAGGCCTGTGGTGGTCACTTTTCTGCTAAAAAGACCACGGTCAAGATTTTACAGTGTGGCTTCTACTGGCCCACTATGTTCAGGGATACTCATGAGTTTTGCAAGGCTTGTGAGCGTTGTCAGAAATTGGGAGCATTGTCCCGTCGAAATATGATGCCCTTGAATCCCATCCTTATTATAGAAGCATTTGATTGTTGGGGCATTGATTTCATGGGACCATTCCCCCAATCATTTGGAAATCTGTATATTTTGCTCGCCGTAAATTATGTCACTAAATGGGTCGAAGCAATTCCGTGCCGCAAAAATGACCATCGCACGGTCATTAAATTTTTGAAAGAAAATATCCTGTCGCGGTTCGGAACACCTCGAGCCATCATTAGTGACGGGGGCTCACACTTCTGCAATAGACCATTCGAGAGTTTAATGAAGAAATACGGTATCTCGCATAAGGTGAGCACCCCATACCATCCACAAACAAGTGGACAAGCTGAGATTTCCAATAGAGAGATCAAACATATCCTAGAGAAAACGGTTAACCCTGATCGTAAGGATTGGTCAATCCGATTGACCGATGCCTTATGGGCGTACCGTACTGCTTTCAAAACTCCTATTGGAACATCTCCCTTTAGACTTGTCTATGGGAAAGCCTGTCACTTGCCTGTGGAATTGGAACATAAAGCATACTGGGCGATCAAAAATCTGAATTTCAATCTGGACAACGCTGGCTCGCTACGCAAACTTCAGTTGAATGAACTTGAAGAAATCCGGAACGATGCGTACGAAAACTCGAGAATTTATAAGGACAGGATGAAGGCGTTTCATGATCAACATATTCTACGGAAATCATTCACGCCAGGTCAGAAAGTCCTCTTGTATGACTCTCGACTACATCTCTTTCCGGGTAAGCTTCGATCTCGTTGGACCGGCCCTTACATTGTTGTTACTGCTTATCCTCATGGGGCCGTCGAGATAAGAGATCCCGACAATGGCAAGGAGTTTAAAGTTAATGGACATTGATTAGAGCCATTTGTTGAGACATTTGATTCAGAGGACATGTCCATGCCTCTAATTGCTCCTGTTTACCAGGACTGATCTCCTAGTCTGATGGAGGTATAGGTAGGTTTATCGCTTTCATAGGTTTAGGATAGTCGCTTTCATAGGTTAGTTAGTTCAATGTTTGTGGGTAACATTACTGCAAACCCTCACGAGACTACAACTCGTCCACTAGGGGTAACCTAGGGGTTTAAAGGCTTGTTGCATACGCTAAATGCAATCGAGAGCACCTGTGAAAGTGGTATAGGTATGATTTTATTTTTGTTATTTTTGTTCTGCTTTCTCTCTCATGCTGACAAGCTTCCATGCCGTGATCTATTGGAAACTCTCTTGATTCGTTATTCAGGTACTATCTTCCCATCACTTCTCATTTACTTTCGTTGTCCCATGTGCATTGCATGCTCATATCTTTTACATTGAGGACAATGTAGACTTTAGGTTGGGGGTGGGGGATTAGGTAACCTAATCAGTATTTTCTTGGTCTTGAGCAACAATTGTGAAAAATTTTTGAATTTTTCTGAAAATTTTTATGAATTTGAAGTGATTTTGACGAATATCCTTGATTTAGAATTGTGAGATATATGATGTTGATAATTTATGACTCTTGGATTCCGTATCGGTGGCATTCTGCAGTTACGATCGAGTTGCTAAGCCATGATTAGAAGTTTTAAACATTGATCGCATCAGGATTTCATATGTCACATCTCGCTTTCACGTTAAGACTTCAGTCTGATATTGAAGGGTTAATTTGGTAATCACTAAGCACGAAAGGAACCAGCCTGAAATATCTTGCCATCATGGTATAAAAATTGGAAAGGTGGATAATTAATCTTCACCATAGGTTTGCTCCCTATAGGTGTGGAGTTAATTCCCCATGAATGATATCTAAAAAGAGTCAGGTATACGATCTTCACCATAGGTTTGCTCCCTATAGGTGAGGATTTGATTCCCCTTCCTTGGCATTACTTTGAATAGAAAAATCACAAGTTAATAGGCTAATCTATGAGGCAAGTTTTGGATTAAGTTTGGTTATCATGAATTCTCTTGCTGGTTACTAATGAGATCCTGAAATAACAAATTCAATCTTAATGTGATTAGCTGAGATTACACTATACATCCATGGATCTCAATGTTTAAAATTTTGCTAATTGATGGATTAATGCTTTACACTTGATTATGAAGTCTACGGTGCGCTTGAGCTCAGGAGAATACAATTTCTAACATTCATGAATATTAAATTTCTTGTATTTTGTTCAAAATCTCACTCGATTTCATAAAAAGTTCTCCTATAATTCTCAACTTATTTTTCGCATACTTTGCTCGGGACTAACAAAATGCTGGTTGGGGGTTGTGTTGAGGGTCAAATATTGCATATTAGACCCCAGATATTGTCTGGATTTACGAATATAATGCTGTCTAATGGCTCGTTTTCTCATTCTTATGTGGCAAAGTGATTTTATGAGCATGGATGGAAAAAGGACGTTAAAAGTTGAGATTTAACGATCTGATGACGCCAAAGGCAATGGACACACTCCAGGGGACCAAGATTGACAAATATACACGGTCAGAAATCTGAGAAAAGTTAGAAATTGAAGCTCAAGTGGCCTGAAGGACGTCCAGAATGCAAGATCACGAGGTTCCCACCATCCGTTCGCCTCGAAACTTCATACGTCGCCTGAGGACCATAAATTAACCGTACATATAAAATTTCAGCCATTGAAGATCTCGGGAAGTGCCCCAACTCCTCTAACAGCTCGAGCTTTTAGATCAAGTGGTGATTTGACAAAATCTTCCTATAGCATGCTATCCAATGTTTAGTCAACAAAAGTCATTTGGATTGTTTGATTGACTCTAACAGTGGTATTGGTTCTCTCTCTCTCTCTCTCTCTCTCTCTCTCTCTCTCTCTCTCTCTCTCTCTCTCTTTCTGTTATCCTAGATGCATAAAATTGATCTTCATAATGATATTTCTGGGAACGTCATGAGCCACAAGCACAAGATTACTTATTTTATTTCTTCAGTTCATATGTTATTATTGTTATTATTAGATTTTGTTATCAGTTACTTTCTCCTTAAATTCCATCTGATGTCTAGGTTCGTAATTTGCGCATCGGGGCCATGATGAGAACAATTCTACCAGCATTGGCCCAGGCCGTGGTATTGAACTCATCTCCTCATTTGCACCGCAAAGGAACACCCGAAGACCTAAAATTGCAGCTTCGGGTTTAATTCTGTGTGGCTTCATAAATTAAAGTACTGCACATTCTGTAGGCTGTTGGCATTGTGCTGACTGACTAGCTCAGGAAGTGCTCTATAGTGTTTTTTAAAGTTATTCTTTTTCTTAAATTCCATGCAATGAACTGACCTTTTGGCTTCTCACCCACCCACACACACAATTTCTAATAATCTGAATCTGCAATGCTTTCATATATTTTATGAAAGAATCTTGATAAGCCTTTTGTAATATTAATAAAAGTGGCTTATCGAACTTGAAATGATTGTTTTCACTTTTCAAGCAGGTCTTGTTCCTGACCAACTCTTTAATGTTACTTGCCAGGGCATTTGTGGAGCAGTTGTTGAGGCCTACAATATACTTCCCAATTTGGTAAAATTTCTATACTTTTTCTTATTCTTTGAAGAAAGAATCTAACAATAATACGGCAGTTGCGAGCTCATATTTATTATCTCCAACTTTTCTTGTTTGCTCCAATTGATATTTGCGTTCTTTGTCAAAGTTGTAAGCTAAAGGGTTGGGTTTTATTATTTTGCGCAAATTATGCATCTCGATATTTTCATATGCAATAGAAATCTCTTACTGCCAGGGTTTCATGTAAAACATAAGAGAGAAACTAATTATGTTAAGCATTAATCTAAGGATGCAGTTACTCCATACCCTTCTTTATAAGACAGCCAACACTCATAAGAAAATAACTGTAGAAAAACTAGAAAATCCATTAGAATGGAGAAAGTTTTCACTAAGCTGAGTAACAAAATATATTAATATGATATGAGTTTCAGAAGATACCCTTTTAACTATAGAATGTCTCGTGACTTGTAAGTAACATCCTCACAGAATCGGTCAAGTACAACAACACTTCAAACAACGAATTTTAATATTTTACCCTTGGAATTGCAACTTGTTACAACAACAACAACATTTCAAACAACAAATTTTAATCTTCTACCATCCTTGGAATTGCAATTTGTTGTTACTTGTTACCATTTGGCGATTTGTTGAGATCATCCAAAAATCGTTTACTTTTGCTATGTTGTATGCACTCTACTAGCATTTATGCTATATTTCTTATGCTGTGCATGCATGTCCTGGATTTTATGTAAACAGGATCTGGTTGTTCCTTCTCTCTTGAGCAAAGGCATTGAGTTTTCTCCAACAACTTTGTCAATGATGCCAGGCATACCTATTAGACCCATGCTTTCCAGGCAAGTACTACATGTGCCTCTATGTACATTTTGGCACTTAATGCATCTTGATGCTATATAATGATGTTATGCTTTGCCCCTGTAATATGTTGTCTTTTATTTGTTCACGGTGACAGAATTACAAATGGAATAAATCAAGTTTTGAAGCTGTTCCAAGGTAGAGCTTTTACATGTGAATATAAGTGAGTTCTACTTTTCTAGTTGAGATTGTCCTTTTTAAGCTGCTGCATGTTCCATATGTTTAGAAGCAGTCTTTTCTTATAATAGATGAGCCTCTAAATAGAGGTGGGGATTGTCTGCTTGAGCGTTACATATGTGGTTGGCTAAAAGTATGCTCCCAGCAAGGTATTGACATGATGATTGGTGGTCGAGAAGTAACTATCTTAACGAAACCAGATGCTGTGTCTGCCACTTTGCAAATGGGGCTATGATACGCAACTTACCCGTCTTACTGTGCTTGCACTGTGAGGGAGTCCAGGTGGGGCCTCCCACTAAGTTTAAACATACAAGTAATTAGAGGAGAGAGCATCTGTGTGATAGTTGTGCTACGATGTTGCATGGCGCCTGAATCTATTGTTATGTCATTCTTGTTGGTACTTGGTAATCATCCATTGGAGGGTTCCTTGCTATTTTGAGCCAGTAACTACTTGAGCGTGACCTCTCATGTGTGTGGGTGCTTCGTGCTCAGCGGTTTGCTTGGCAACTGCCCCACCATGACCCTGCTTTGCTTGCTAGCCCTTTGGAAGGGTCCGTATCAAGTGGGACTGTGTTGGCATGTTAGATGTGTTAACGCAAACCTCTCCCATCCAGTTCCAAGAGGCTTGTGAAAGAGGATGGTTCACGACTAGTGGATAGCTTGATCATGAAACGTTTTTTGCTGATCTGCCATTTAAAAGCGAACCCCAAATTGCTTGGAGAAATGCTAAGATGATGATGAGATGAACCTGTAATTGAGGATGTCTAATTAGTGGATATAGATTTGGAAGCGGGTTTATTTCTTGCATTCATAGTTGCAATCCTATTTGACCGCTTTGATTTTTATGTGGTGACCCATAAGAGTGATCTGGACTGAATGGTCCCAACTGTCTGGGTTTGGGTACATGTCAAACATACAATTAGTTAATCGTGCATATGAGTCCCCTATATTGATATTAGATCTATGGACTCAATCTATGGATAAGAGTCTCCTGTACCAAGTCTATGGACTGTGAAACACTATTGTGCACTTGTATCCCAATCTATTGGTTTTGTCACTAGTCTATGAGCTCAAAATTTTGAGTGCTAATGGAGATTTAATCTGTCAGTCCTATGAATCTGCAACTGGTGCAAATGGAAGGAATGCAACTATATATTTAACATGACAGTCAGTTGACTTAGGAGCTCACAAACAGAAGCCATGACCTGATTAACTTTACTGAAATTTGTAAATTTTAGGAACTATATGAGAAAGTTTTGGCTAGTTCTGATATTTTGCTCTTATTATTTGATTATTTATTTAGTGTTTTTTGAAAGACAACTTTTTCTCTTGTTATTTGATTGGATAGTTCTTTTAACAATCTACGAGCTCCACCTTTCAAAAAAAAAAAACAAAAACAAAAACTATGAACTCCTCTACATATTTTGATTTGGTTCCATCTTTTTTCAAAGCATAAACCGCCAGATTGATTTTCTTTTATCCTTACTGCAGGTATGATGGCCAACGAGCTCAGATTCACAAATTAATGGATGGGTCTGTACAAGTCTTTTCATGAAATGGCGAAGAAACAACATCTAGATTTCCAGATTTGGTGAATATAGTTAAGGAATCATGTAAGCCTGCTGCCATGACTTTCATACTGGATGCAGAGGTAACACATTATTTTACCTGGATGTGCTCTTTAGTTCTATTTGGAGTCATTCGATTTGAAAATAATGCATTGGAGTTTTGTTTTTTTGTTTTTTTATTTGTGAGATAGAGTATGCATTGGAGTAAATTGTAGTGATAAATAATTCATCATTTTTTTTTTTTGGTTGCTAGGTAGTTGCAGTGGATAGAAAGAATGGAAGCAAGCTGATGGCCTTCCAAAAACTATCCTCGCGCGAGAGAGGGAGTAAAGATTCCTCGATTACAATGGATAGCATAAAGGTGCAATTTAAATTCCAATTTTTGATACTCGTTCAAATTTGTTGTGCTGCTCAAGTTGTTTCTATTCTCAAACTTAATTTCATTACTTGTTCCTTCATCATGCAGGTTGACATTTGCGTCTTCATCTTTGATATCATGTTTGCTAATGGAGAGCAGTAATCACCCATAACTATGCTTGATTACTTTCTAGGATTCTGATGGGTTATAATATTTTGTTTAAACTATTTTGCTTTGGAAGATTTTAGAAACCAAAAATTGCTTTCTATGAGAAACCAAAAATTGCTATCAAGAGATAATGTTTTAAAAATCAGACCACATATCAAATAGTTTTTGTTGGTAGTTTTGTCCAACCAGCAGAGTCTGACCTGGTCGAATTATTTCGACCCGGGACATCTACTAAAAGTGCAATAAGAAAAATAAAATAAAATTGAATGAGTTGAACATCCAAGACGCCTCTTGCATAGTGGGTAATTCCTTTGGCATTTTAAGGGAGATCGCATGTTCGAGTTTTATTGTATAATTATTTTTTAAAAGAAATGGCCGACCATCAGTTGATTTGGGGCTCAAGCGAACCGGTCTTATTTTGCATCCTGTTCCTATCCAACTTGGTCCTTCGGTCTGGTCCAGTTTCTGAAACATTGCAAGAGATGCTTCTGTTCACCAGTTTGTAGGTTTCCCACAAACATTAAATGGGCACCATCTCTCTCTCTCTCTCTCTCTTTCTCTCTCTCTCTCTCTCTCTCTCTCTCTCTCTCTCTCTATATATATATATATATATATATATATATATATAGATATCATTTCTTGCGATATCAGAGAAAGGAGACTTTGATATTTAGATGATCTAAAACAAATTCTCTTGTTTACAGGCTATTGGCTTTCTCCCTACGTCAAAGGCGAAGACGTATGTTTTGACTTTCTCACCTACTGGCTGCTGCACTTATGCTTTGCCATTTTCATTGAAAAGAATTCCCTTTACCATCAACAATCATCATCTGTTATAATTCTCAAAAGTGATCCTTGCTTTCAAAATTTATCAGATTTGAAGGACTTATTCTATGAGGAAAAGTTAGGTTATTTTGAATTTGTGAAGGAAATAACTGCAAGTTTTTTTTTTAAAATTAACCTTCATTCGTTTGTATCATCTTTTTTATTTTTTTAGGAACTCTTATTTTTTCTATTTTGTAGGTGGAAGCTGATGAAGCACGTTTGAATGATCAAGGCACATTAACTAAGATGAACTCATTTCTTGAAGATGCATTTAATTCATCATGTGAAGGAATCATGGTAAAATCTCTAGATGTTGATGCTGGATACACGGCATCAAAGCACACTGAAACATGGTTAAAGGTATTTTAGTTTGATACCAGATTCAAGAATCTTTATAAACCAAATAATGGTGTTATTTGCAATGGTAATCTCTTAAATTCTGATACAAGATTTCCCATTAGGTGAAACGGGATTATATGGACGGTTCAAATGACACTCTTGATTTAGTCCCTATTGGTGCTTGGCATGGAAACGGGAGAAAGGCAGGATGGTATGGATCTGAGACCCATTCCCCTTTTGAGTTATTACATGACGTTTGATTGGAAGAAACTTCTATCTTTTGCTCAACCCAGCAATGTGATGGGCAGAGCATGCCTTTGGGTGACATAAACTATTCATCTTGTGAGACTCATCATGTGATGGGCCATGCTGGACCAATATCTTCTATCAGCTGATCCTGGCCATCTGATTGGTATCTTGAAAATGGACAATGACGACCAACAGTCCAGGTTAAAATTGGGCACAATTAGATGGTTAGGATAATCTAATGAGGGAAATTGCGGGGATGTCTCGCATCCACGGAAGGGGCCACCATGTCACGCCCCAAACTCGGAAACCGGGCTCACAAAATTCCCGATCGCCGAATCCGGCACCGACAGCCTCCGTAGAACCCCATTCTCGGCTCCTAGCTCCCATTCGCCAGGTTCCGATCCTGGGATGCTACGAGGAGGATTTTAAATATCAGTTTGATTCGTAATAAGCATAACCAAAGGCATAACCCACAAACAACAACCAAGCACTCCATTACATTTTCACTATGATCAAAAATTTTTACAAGTACAATGAACATAAAGGGAAATACAATGGTAAATAACAGAAAACTCCAGAATGATCAGCAACGCGCTCCTGCCTCAACGCTGCTGCAGTCCAACGTCACCTGCACGCAACGGTCGTGCATAAGCTTACAGAAAGCTTAGAGGGTGGTGAAAGTGTGTGCACAAGGTAGTAATATGAATGCAATGTCAGAGTAATGCGGAATATGCAGATGGAACCAAGACGTCATGAGCCGTACCAAGGCTATGCAATGCAAGACATGAATGGTATCGGCCATCCCAAGGCCATGCAATATACAATGCAACTCAAGCATACAGATCCTCATCAATGTCCACATATCAGTACAGCTCAGAGTATGGAATATCACCGGGGTCTAGTACACTCTAAACCAGATTGCCGCCACATCGCGCGCAATAAGGTAAGTGGAAGAGACCTCACCATCCGTCTGCCAATATCGGGCGCGACTCGTCGATAGCGGACCCATTCCTCGAGCTGGTCAGACTCAGCCTAGCATTGCCCCCTACACTCGGGCGGGTAAGGCCGTACCCCCTTCCAACCGACCACGACACAGTGGAGAGCGTAACCGTCTGGTAATCGGCACTCAACGCTCATCTACCCACTCGGTCTAGACGTTGGAGCAACCTCTTGGTACCATAAGGGTTTAGGGACTTTCACCCAGGGATATCTATAGTACCCCATGTAGAACAAGATTTCCGGTATCCAATCCTGCCAACCACGATGCGTCTGTGGAGGCTACAGCCCTGATGTCGCTAGGGCGTACAACAACCATATCACACAAATGCGGAATGCATGAATCACGCTATCCAGTCATGCAACCAATCCTGCGCATACCGTGCGCTCATGTAGGGCAACACCGCCTAACCGGGAACCCATAAACAACCTGCCCGAAGGCATATGCCATGATCAGTCAATCCTCATATCAAGCATGCATATGATGCGTATGATCATGGGTCATGAAACTATACTAAACATGTTATAATAAAATGCATTATCTTACAATGCAGGTGAGCCTGAACGGCCTAAATACGATAAACATGGTCCAGTAATGGGCCCTAAGGAGAGTCGTAATGTGGACATCCAACCAGCATTACACTCGCAATGTGGACATCAAACCAGCATTACTTCCCAGGCACAATCTTCTTAAAACACCGCTACATAATCGGTATTGGGTTTACACATTGCAATGGACCTTAGGTTCCTCCCATTGGGTCTTACATATATGTCAAATGGGCCATATCTTATGGACCTTTTATTCATCAGATGGGCCATATAAATGGGCCACACCAATGGGTTTTAAGTGCATTGCAATGGGTCAAAGTCCGTGGGCCTTGGATTACATCAGTTGGACCTAGTCACATGAGTCTAATATGTAACAAATGGGCCACACAATTGGGCCCCCAAATGTATATCAACTGGGCCTCAACCCAGAGGCCTTATATGAGTCGAATGGGCCTAAATTCCTAGGCTTTAAACAATTCTAATGGGCCTAGTCCATGAGCTTGCATGCATATCCAAGTGGGCATAATCCCATGGACCCTTTCTTAATCAAATGGGTGTAGTCCCATGGGTCTTACAATATAACAAATAGGTCCAATTTTATGGGCTAGAAGTACATCAAATGGCCTAGTCACCTGGCCTTAGATCATATCCATTGGGCCTAAAACCATAGGCCTTGAATATCAAGTTAAGCCCACAGGCTTTACATATCAAGTGGGCCCAAGTTCTTGGGCCTTACATGAATCAAATGGGCCTAGCCCATAAGCATTTTCTAATTTAAATGGGCCTAACCCATAGTCCTTTTTACAGTCCAAAAGAGCTTAACCCATAGGCCTTATATGTTAAAGTAGATGGACGGTCCGGATGCATCACATGCATCAAGGTGGGTCCCACTGTCCAATGGACAGTGCGGATATAACACATACCTCACACAGGGCCCCACCGTCCGTGGACGGTGGAGGCAGCACACGCATCAGATGGGTGCCACCGTCCACTGGACGGTGGACTTTAGAATGCACATCATTGTGGGTCCCATGTGGGGCCCACACAGTAATATCTATTTGCCATCCAACCCATTCATAAGGTCACTCGGACCTGGATGAAGGGATGACATAAATTTCAGCCTGATTCGAAACTTCAGTGGGCCCCAGGAAGATTTTTAATGGCAAAAATTCAATTACATTGATTCACTTGGTGTGGGCCACCTGAGTTTTGGATCTGTCCCATTCTTGGAGGGGGCCCACCTGGTCCTGGGACCCGCCTTGTGAACAGGTTAGATGACAGATAAACATTACTGTGGGGCCCACGGCTAGAGCCGTGGGTCCCACGCTGGACGCCCGCCCGTCACCCGCGCGGCTGCACGCGGCAGCGTGCAGCGCTGCTTCAGAAGTCAGAGGCAGAGGCAAGCCTCTGCCATTGCTTGTTACCAAGAAAAGGAAAATCCGTTTTTCCGGGGTTTTTCGCACGTGGGGCCCGTCAAAACGAAATCCGCCCCGGCCATTGTGATCAGTGGCCCGAGACCGTCCAAATGAGTCCAGAGTTAGAATTTTTTTGATGCTTGGAAGTGGAATAAAATAAGAAATTATCATTTGAATGGTGACAATACAATATTTAGTAGTATGGCCCACCGGGTGATTGAATCAGCTCCAAACTTCTACCCAACGGCTAAAATGCCGTGGGTAGGAGGATGGACGGCTTGGATTGATCATAAACATCAAGGTAGGGCCTGTGCAAGTGGGCCACCAAAAAGGTCCCTCTTCTTTTTTTTTTTTTTTTACAACGTCCAGCGTCTGGGACGCTGGACGGCTCTAAATACAAAAAAATATATATATTTTTTTTTTTAGGAACGGTGGTCCCTGATGAAGTGGGCCACCACAAGATGGATGTTATGGGAATGATGTTTAAGGTGGGCCCCACTTGAATAAAATACTACATCAAGATGGGATCCATTCAAGTGGGCCACACCATCCTTTTGCAATAAATAAAATAATCATAAAATAGAGAGAGAGACATGGAGAGTGGGACACGGCTTGTGATGGAGGGACCCCGTCATTATGGGCCCTCCCATACATGAAATCATACATCAATTGGGTCATTTTGCACATGAGACCCTCAAAATTAAAGATCAACGGTGGGGATCCTTTCCCCACCAATATGGATGGTCTAGATGACCTTTTTAGATGAAAATAAACATCATGATGGGGTCCATGGAGAATGGCCCCATCATGGAATGATCATGATGATCCAAGTGGTCCATCGGCCACAAATAAGGGTCCCAAGTGAGATCCACACCATGGATCGGTGGGCCTCACTTGGTCCACCATAAAATCAAGAAAATCTACCCTATAGAAGCACCCACCGTCCGATCTTCTCGCTCCTAGGGGTTCCTTGGCACCTTGGCTTCAACTTCAACGGTTAGGATGAAGAATGGAGGGTTGAGATGGGGGATTTTGGGGTAGGAAGGTGGGCCACTTGAAGTTTAGAGGGGCTTGGAAAATTCCATACGTATGGAACCCTTGCAAATTTTTGTTGCTTGGATTTTTTTTTTGGAATGAGGGAGAGTAAGAGAGAGAGTGATGTAAAGGGAGAGAGAGAGAGTGATGGATGGATGGGTGAGTGATGGTTGTGTAAGAAAGGTATGGGTTAGGAAGACTTTTGTGGCTTTTTGTGTAAGAAAGGTATGGGTTAAGAAGACTTTGGTGGTTGCTTGGGAAAAGGGATGGAAGTGATGTGTACTTGACCTTTGATGGGTTGATGGGTGATTGATTGATGGGATTGATGTGATTGATGTGACACATCGTTGAGATTCCCTTGGTTTTCGCAACGCGCGGCGTTTTCTCGCACCGAACGTTGGCTCATATCTCTTGATCAGGGTATCGCCTTGGCACGCGAGTCGCGGTATCGGAACCGCAACGACAGCGCGGTCGCTATGGTATTGGTCTCGGGTTGAGTCGACTCGGGTTGTCGGTACATGAATCCAGGTCGCGCGTCGATATTGTTTAAGGGTCGAAAGTTGCCGGAATTCGACCGGTACGACCGCGGAAGTGTACGGAAAGGTACGGACCAAGATACGGGTCTTACAGCTCTTCCCTCCTTATAAAAATTTCGTCCTCGAAATTTACACAAGCATCGCAACTAAGCGTAACTCGCGAAAAATAATAAATATAACGTCATCATATAGAATCAGGGACAACGTACAAAATATAATACATGATCATCAACCCTCAAAGAGATGAGGATATCGCTCTCGAATCTCAGCCTCACGCTCCCAAGAAGCCTCCTCTACAGAATGGTGACCCCATTGCACCTTCACCAGCGGAATGACCTTGGTTCTGAGGACCTGCTCCTTCCGATCAAGGATACGGACTGGCTGCTCAATGTAAGAAGCGTCCTCACGAACCTCCAACGGCTGCCAATCAATAACGGGAACTATGTCTGACCCACACTTCCTCAACATGGAGACGTGAAACACGTTGTGGACGCCAGACAACTGTGATGGTAAGGCAAGCCGATAGGCCACGGCGCCAACGCGCCCAGTGATCTCAAAAGGTCCTATGAATCTCGGGGCAAGCTTGCCCTTCGCTCCAAATCGAACTACGCCCTTCATGGGCGAGACCTTGAGATACACATGGTCCCCTACATCAAACTCCAAGGGACGACGCCGACGATCAGCAGAACTCTTCTGTCGGCTCTGAGCTGTGCGCATCCTCTGCCTGATGATGTCGATAGCCTCTGAAGTCTCCTGCACAAGCTCGGGACCTAGGAGACGGCGCTCTCCAACCTCGGTCCAACAACTCGGTGATCTGCATGGTCTGCCATATAGTGCCTCAAAAGGAGCCATGCCGATGGTCGCCTGATAGCTGTTATTGTACGCGAACTCAGCCAATCGCAGATGCTCATCCCAGCTACCCCCGAAGTCAATCGCGCAGGCCCGAAGCATGTCCTCAAGTATCTGATTGACCCTCTCGGTCTGGCCATCGGTCTGCGGATGGTACGCGGTGCTGAGCTGCAAATCAGTCCCCATCGCTCGCTGGAAGCTCCCCCAAAACTGAGACGTGAACCTCGAGTCTCGGTCAGAAACGATCGAGACTGGAACACCATGCAGTCTCACAATCTCCTCAATGAATAGTCTCGCAAGCCGGTCCATAGACCAAGTCGCACGCATCGCAAGGAAATGTGCCGACTTCGTCAGACGATCCACAACAACCCAAATGGAGTCATGACCGCGCTGAGTCCTCGGCAAACCCATGATGAAATCAGTCGACACGTGCTCCCACTTCCACATCGGGATGCTCAACGGCTGCAATAACCCAGGAGGTCTCTGATGATCGGCCTTGACACGCTGGCACGTGTCACACTCGGCCACAAAACTGGCGATCTGGCGCTTCATCCCCGCCCAAAAATACTGTCGCCTCATGTCACGGTACATCTTCGTCGAGCCCGGGTGGATAGAAAATCGCGATCGATGTGCCTCGGTCATAAGATCTCTGCGTAACTCTGGGATATCCGGGACACATAATCGGCCTCTGAAACGAAGTCCACCGTCTGTACCGATCTGCCAATCTGCCTGACCCTCAGATGCCGCCTCAGCCATATAACTCTGCAACGACTCATCAGCCTGCTGAGCCTCGATCACCCTAGCGACAAGAGAGGGTTGAATCGACAAGCTCGATAACTGTACAATGGAAGACTGCAGGCCGAACTCAAAGTCATATGCAGCAATATCCTCAAGCATCCGCCACTCCTGAATCATCATGTGCGCCACTAGGCCTCGTGGCTGACGGCTGAGGGCATCTGCCACCACGTTCGCCTTGCCCGGGTGGTACTGAAGGTCGAAATCATAGTCCTTTAGGAGCTCCATCCAGCGCCTCTGTCTCATATTCTGTCACGCCCCAAACTCGGAAACCGGGCTCACAAAATTCCCGATCGCCGAATCCGGCGCCGACAGCCTCCGTAGAACCCCATTCTCGGCTCCTAGCTCCCATTCGCCAGGTTCCGATCCTGGGATGCTACGAGGAGGATTTTTAACATCAGTCTGATACGTAATAAGCATAACCAAAGGCATAACCCACAAACAATAACCAAGCACTCCATTACATTTCCACTATGATCAAAAATTTTACAAGTACAATGAGCATAAAGGGAAATACAATGGTAAATAACAAAAACTCCAAAATGATCAGCGACGCGCTCCTGCCTCAACGCTGCTGCAGTCCAACGTCACCTGCACGCAACGGTCGTGCATAAGCTTACAGAAAGCTTAGAGGGTGGTGAAAGTGTGTGCACAAGGTAGTAATATGAATGCAATGTCAGAGTAATGCGGAATATGCAGATGGAACCAAAACGTCATGAGCCGTACCAAGGCTATGCAATGCAAGACATGAATGGTATCGGCCATCCCAAGGCCATGCAATATACAATGCAACTCAAGCATACAGATCCTCATCAATGTCCACATATCAGTACAGCTCAGAGTATGGAATATCACCGGGGTCTAGTACACTCTAAACCAGATTGCCGCCACATCGCGCGCAATAAGGTAAGTGGAAGAGACCTCACTATCCGTCTGCCAATATCGGGCGCGACTCGTCGATAGCGGACCCATTCCTCGAGCTGGTCAGACTCAGCCTAGCATTGCCCCCTACACTCGGGCGGGTAAGGCCGCACCCCCTTCCAACCGACCACGACACAGTGGAGAGCGTAACCGTCTGGTAATCGGCACTCAACGCTCATCTACCCACTCGGTCTAGACGTTGGAGCAACCTCTTGGTACCATAAGGGTTTAGGGACTTTCACCCAGGGATATCTATAGTACCCCATGTAGAACAAGATTTCCGGTATCCGATCCTGCCAACCACGATGCGTCTGTGGAGGCTACGGCCCTGATGTCGCTAGGGCGTACAATAACCATGACACACAAATGCGGAATGCATGAATCACGCTATCCAGTCATGCAACCAATCCTGCGCATACCGTGCGCTCATGTAGGGCAGCACCACTTAACCGGGAGCCCATAACAACCTGTCCGAAGGCAAATGCTATGATCAGACAATTCTCACGTCAAGCATACATATGGTGCGTATGATTATGAATCATGAAACTGTATTAAACATGGTATAATAAAATGAACTATCTTACAATGCAGATGGGCCTGGACGATCTTTACACAGCAAGTACGGCCTGGTGATGGGCCCTAAGGAGAGTCGTAATGTGGACATCCAACCAACATTACACTCGCAATGTGGACGTCAAACCATCATTGCTTCTCAGGTACGAGCCTCTTAAAACACCGCTACATAATCGGTATTGGGTTTACACATTGCAATGGACCTTATGTTCCTCCCATTGGGCCTTGCATATATATCAAATGGGCCGTAGCTTATGGGCCTTTTATTCGTCAGATGGGCCACGTAAATGAGCCGCACCAATGGGTCTTATGTGCATTGCAGTGGGTCAAACCCGTGGGCCTTGGACCGCACCAATTGGACCTAGTCACCTGAGTCTAATATGCATCAAATGGGTCACACCAATTAGGCCCCCAAATATATATCAGATGGGCCTCAACCAAGAGGCCTTATATGAGTCGAATGGGCCCAAATCCCTAGGCCTTAAACAAATCAAATGGGCCTAAACCCGTAAGCCTTGTATATATAACAAAGTGGCCTAAACCCCTAGGTCTTACATAAATCAAATGGGCCTGTACTCATAGGCTTTATACAATTTAAATGGGCCTGGACCCAAGGGCCTTGGAATATATCAAATAGTTCAGTCCCATGGGCCGTACATCCACATCAAAGTGGACCCCAATATATGTCACAACTACATTTAAGATGAGCCTTAATTCATGCTAAGATGGGGTCCACTTGGACCGTGGATCTGGCTCATACCTTGACTCATTCCATAGCACGGTTTGCTTACAATGGATGGGCAGATTGGATGCAGCATCTGCATCACGGGTGGAGCCCACGAGAAGGCCCACCATTGTGAATGTTTGTACATATGTAGTATATAAACTATGTATATAATATATATATACAATATTTTATATATATATACTATATAACATCAGTGTGTATGTATATGTATGTATACACAAGCATGCACACCTATACCACGCATACAGCACGCACACACTCTCCACACACGCTGCACGCATGCTCTGGTGGCGTGCATAAAACACATGCATCAAGAGGGCTCCACCGTCCGCTGGACGGTGGAAGCAAAATGACAACAAGATACACACATCACTGGGGGTCCCATGTGGGGCCCACCCTGAAATTTTCATTTGAAATCTAACCCGTTCACGAGGTCCCTTGGACCTGGATGAAGGGGAAACATAAATTTCATCTTGATCCAACACTGCTGTGGGCCCCTAAAAGGATCTCAATGGTAATTATTTAGGTCCACTGTTTCAAGTGGCGTGGGCCACCTGAGTTTTGGATCTGGACGAAATTTGGAGGGGGCCCACCTGATGCTGGGGCCCGCCTGATGAACGGATTAAATGGCAATTTAGCATTTTGGTGGGGCCCACGGCTGGAGCCGTGGGTCCCAAGCTGGACGCCCGCCCGCCAAGACGTGCAGCGCCTGCTGCACGTCTGTTGCTTGTCAGAGAGAGGCAATGCCTCATTTCCATTAAAAAAAAAAAAATTTAGTTTCCTGGGGTTTTTCACGCCTGGGGGCCACGTCAAGTTGATCCACCCCGTCCATTGAGTTCAGGGGCTCAAAACAATCCCAATGAGTCTAAGGTTCGGGATTTTTGGGCGTATAGTCTCATCAGGAAGTGTATTTAAGGGTAACCATCCAAGTCGCTGATGTTATGGCCCATTGGATAGTCATGTCCACCTCATTCTTCGGCTCAACGGTTAAAATGTTGTGAGCAAGGGGATGGACAGTTTGGATCGAACATCTACATCAAGGTGGGGCCTACACAAGGGGCCACCCAAAAGCTCCTCTCTTTCTTTCTTTTCCTTTTTTTTTTTTTTTTTGTGCAGGGACGTCCAGCGTCCCAGACGCTGGACGGCGAGCTCCCCTTATAGGTACATGGTGGTGGCCTTTTTGAGGTGGGCCGCCACTAATGGATGGCATATTTCAACATATAAGGTGGGCCCCACTTGAAGGAAAATAAATGCATCAAGGCGGGATCCATTCAAGTGGGCCACACAATCCTATTTGCATAAGCACAAAATAAAATAAAAATAAAATAAAAATAAAATAAAATAAAATAAAATAAAAGAAATGAAAGAGAGAGAGAGAGAGACATGGCGAGTGGGACACGGCTTGTGATGGAGGGACCCCGTCATTATGGGCCCTCCCTTGCAATGAATCATACAATAAATGGGTCCTTTTGATCATGGGACCATCAAATTATAACTCAACGGTGGAGATCCATTCTCCACCGTTATGGACGGTCTAGATGACCTTTTTGAAATGAAATAACCATCATGATGGGGTCCATGGAGAATGGCCCTATCATGGAACGATCATGATGATCCAAGTGGTCCATCGGCCACATTTAAAGGTCCCAAGTGAGATCCACACCATGGATCGGTGGGCCTCACTTGGTCCACCATAAGATTAAGAAAATCTATCCTATAGAAGCACCCACCGTCCGATCTTCTCGCTCCTAGGGGTTCCTTGGCACCTTGGCTTCAACTTCAACGGTTAGGATGAAGAATGGAGGGTTGAGATGGGGGATTTTGGGGTAGGAAGGTGGGCCACTTGAAGCTTAGAGGGACTTGGGGAATTCCATACGTGGGAGCCCCTTGCAAATTTTAGTTGCTTGGATTTTTTTTTGAAATGAGAAAGAGAGAAAGAGAGAGAGTGATGTAAAGGGAGAGAGAGAGAGTGATGGATGGATGGGTGAGTGATGGTGGTGTAAGAGAAATTTGACTTTTGTGGCTTTTTGTGTAAGAAAGGTATGGGTTGAGAAGACTTTGTTGGCTTTTGTGTAAGAAAGGTATGGGTTTGGGAGACTTTTGTGGTTGCTTGGGAAAAGGGATGGAAGTGATGTGTACTTGACATGTGATGGGTTGATGGGTGATTGATTGATGGGATTGATGTGATTGATGTGACACATCGTTGAGATTCCCTTGGTTTTCGCAACGCGCGGCGTTTTCTCGCACCGAACGTTGGCTCATATCTCTTGATCCGGGTATCGCCTCGGCGCGCGAGTCGCGGTATCGGAACCGCGGCGACGGTGCGGTCGCTATGGTATTGGTCTCGGGTTGGGTCGACTCGGGTTGTCGGTACAAGAATCCAGGTCGCGCGTCGATATCGGTTAAGGGTCGAAAGTTGCCGGAATTCGACCGGTACGACCGCGGAAGTGTACGGAAAGGTACGGACCAAGATACGGGTCTTACAGCTCTCCCCTCCTTATAAGAATTTCGTCCTCGAAATTTACACAAGCGTCGCAACTAAGCATAACTCGCGAGGAATAAGAAATATAACGTCATCATATAGAATCAGGGGCAACGTACAAAATACAATACATGATCATCAACCATCAAAGAGATGAGGATATCGCTCTCGAATCTCAGCCTCACGCTCCCAAGAAGCCTCCTCTACCGAATGGTGACCCCACTGCACCTTCACCAACGGAATGACCTTGGTTCTGAGGACCTGCTCCTTCCGATCAAGGATACGGACTGGCTGCTCAATGTAAGAAGCGTCCTCACGAACCTCCAACGGCTGCCAATCAATAACGGGAACTATGTCTGACCCACACTTCCTCAACATAGAGACGTGAAACACGTTGTGGACGCCAGACAACTGAGATGGTAAGGCAAGCCGATAGGCCACGGCGCCGACGCGCCCAGTGATCTCAAAAGGTCCTATGAATCTCGGGGCAAGCTTGCCCTTCGCTCCAAATCGAACTACGCCCTTCATGGGCGAGACCTTGAGATACACATGGTCCCCTACATCAAACTCCAAGGGACGACGCCGACGATCAGCAGAACTCTTCTGTCGGCTCTGAGCTGTGCGCATCCTCTGCCTGATGATGTCGATAGCGTCTGAAGTCTCCTGCACCAGCTCGGGACCTAGGAGACGGCGCTCTCCAACCTCGGTCCAACAACTCGGTGATCTACATGGTCTGCCATATAGTGCCTCAAAAGGAGCCATGCCGATGGTCGCCTGATAGCTGTTATTGTACGCAAACTCAGCCAATCGCAGATGCTCATCCCAGCTACCCCCGAAGTCAATCGCGCAGGCCCGAAGCATATCCTCAAGTATCTGATTGACCCTCTCGGTCTGGCCATCGGTCTGCGGATGGTACGCGGTGCTGAGCTGCAAATCAGTCCCCATCGCACGCTGGAAGCTCCCCCAAAACTGAGACGTGAACCTCGAGTCTCGGTCAGAAACGATCGAGACTGGAACACCATGCAGTCTCACAATCTCCTCAATGAATAGTCTCGCAAGCCGGTCCATAGACCAAGTCGCACGCATCGCAAGGAAATGTGCCGACTTCGTCAGACGATCCACAACAACCCAAATGGAGTCATGACCGCGCTGAGTCCTCGGCAAACCCATGATGAAATCAGTCGACACGTGCTCCCACTTCCACATCGGGATGCTCAACGGCTGCAATAACCCAGGAGGTCTCTGATGATCGGCCTTGACACGCTGGCACGTGTCACACTCGGCCACAAAACTGGCGATCTGGCGCTTCATCCCCGCCCAAAAATACTGTCGCCTCATGTCACGGTACATCTTCGTCGAGCCTGGGTGGATAGAAAACCGCGATCGATGTGCCTCGGTCATAAGATCTCTGCGTAACTCTGGAATATCCGGGACACATAATCGGCCTCTGAAACGAAGTCCACCGTCTGTACCGATCTGCCAATCAACCTGACCCTCAGATGCCGCCTCAGCCACATAACTCTGCAACGACTCATCAGCCTGCTGAGCCTCGATCACCCTAGCAACAAGAGAGGGTTGAATCGACAAGCTCGATAACTGTACTATAGAAGACTGCAGGCCGAACTCAAAGTCATACGCAGCAATATCCTCAAGCATCCGCCACTCCTGAATCATCATGTGCGCCACTAGGCCTCGTGGCTGACGGCTGAGGGCATCTGCCACCACGTTCGCCTTGCCCGGGTGGTACTGAAGGTCGAAATCATAGTCCTTCAGGAGCTCCATCCAGCGCCTCTGTCTCATATTCAACTCAGACTGCGAGAAGAGGTACTTCAAGCTCTTGTGATCAGAGAAGAGCTCGAACCTAATCCCGTAAAGGTAGTGCCTCCACACCTTCAGTGCGAAGACAACGGCAGCCAACTCCAGATCATGTGTAGGATAGTTCAGCTCATGGACTTTGAGCTGACGAGACGCAAAGGCCACTGGTCTCCCGTGCTGCATCAGGACAGCACCCAAACCGATATGCGAGGCATCGGTGAATACAATAAAGCCATCACTCCCAGAGGGAAGAGTGAGGACAGGAGCGGACGTCAGACGGTCCTTCAACTCCGTAAATGCTCGCTCGCAGGCGTCACTCCAAATAAACTCTGCCCCCTTCCGAGTCAACCTGGTCAGCGGGGCTGCAATACGAGAAAAACCCTCGATGAAACGCCGGTAGTAGCCCGCCAAACCAAGGAAACTACGGATCTCTGTCGCAGTCGTGGGCTGGCCCCACTGACGCACTGCCTCGACCTTCGAGGGGTCCACTGCGACACCCTCCCTCGTCACCACGTGACCGAGGAACTTCACCTCCTCCTGCCAGAACTCGCACTTCTCCAGCTTCGCATACAGCTGGTGTGCGCGGAGGGTCTGTAGAGTAATCTCCAAGTGCTGCTCATGCTCCTCACGGGTCCTCGAATAGATCAGAATGTCGTCGATGAAGACTACGACAAACTGATCCAGATATGGGCGAAAAACCTCGTTCATCAGCTGCATGAAGACCGCTGGTGCATTGGTCAGTCCGAAGGACATGACCTGAAACTCAAAATGACCGTAACGCGTCCTGAATGCCGTCTTCGGAATGTCCTCAGCTCGGACCCGAATCTGATGATAACCGGAACGCAGGTCAATCTTCGAAAAGAACTGTGCACCCTGCAGCTGGTCGAACAAATCATCAATCCTAGGGAGCGGGTATTTGTTCTTGATCGTGACTTTGTTGAGCTCGCGATAGTCAACGCAGAGCCTCAACGAGCCATCCTTCTTCTTCACGAAGAGTACCGGCGCTCCCCACGGCGAACTGCTCGGACGGATAAAACCTAACTCACGTAACTCGTCCAACTGCTTCTGCAGTTCCCGTAACTCCAACGGTGCCATACGATACGGGGCCTTCGAAATAGGCGCGGTACCGGGCACGAGATCGATCTGAAACTCGGTGAGTCGACGAGGCGGTAATCCCGGAATCTCCTGGAACACATCGGGAAAATCGCAAACTATCGGCAAATGGTCGATGCAAACGGCGACAGGCTCCTCTATGGCGCAAGACATCAAACAAGACAACTGCTCTCCTCTGGCCTCTGCAACGAACTGGAACTGAGGCACGCCGGGTATACAAAACGTGACGGTCCTCGCGGCGCAGTCCAAAATGGCATAATACTCAGCGAGCCAATCCATGCCTAGGATGACGTCGAACTCGGACATCGGTAAAACAAACAAATCAGCGGGAAGGAAGGTATCCCCAATTAGAACGGGACAAGACGAACAGAATCGTCCCAACGCTGCAGTCCTCCCCAAGGGAGTCGATACTGATAGACTCTCACCAGCAGACTCTAACGGTAAGCCAGCCGATCGACAAAAGCTCTCGGCCACAAAAGAATGTGATGCACCAGAATCAAACAATACGCGTGCAATGCATGCAGAAACTGGCAGTATACCCTCAACGACTCCCCCAGATGACTGCGGATCCTGCTGAGCCGCATAAAACCTAGCCTGAGCTGGCTGGGGAGGTGCCTGTCCCCTCTGAACGTGCTGCTGCTGCTGCTGAGGTCGCTGAGGTGGTCGAAACTGCTGCCTCTGCTGATGTGGCCTCTGAGGCTGGTGCTGATGCTGATGCTGCTGCTGAGGTGGCCTCGGGGGTAGAGGCTGCTGTCGCTGCTGCTGTCGCTGCTGCTGTGGGGGTCTCTGCTGCTGTGGTGGAGGTCTCTGCTGCTGTGGACCTCTCTGCTGCTGCTGGGGACTGGGACACTCCCATGAACGGTGTCCCGTCGCACCGCACCTGAAGCAAGTGCCGGTGAACTGCCTCTGAGGTGGTGGTGGAGGTGCTGCTGGTGCTGATGGTGCACGGAAAGCTGGGCGACCAGTACGCCTCTGCTGCTGTGGTCGACCCTGCTGGGAATGACTGGAAGAAGCCTGCCTCTTCCGGTCTCCCCTCTGACCACGATCAGACTGAGAACCGGCCCACTCAGTCTCGTATATCTGAGCCTTCCGCACCACTGCCTGGAAGGTAGGAAGCTCATGCCCAATGACACGACCTCGAAGGCCGTAACGTAAGCCGTGCTCGAAACGGCGGGCCTTCCGCCCCTCATCATCAACCATATATGGTGCGAATCGTGATAGTGCCATGAAACGGGCCGCGTACTGTGCCACGGTCATATCTCCCTGCACCAGAGTCTCGAACTCTAAGGCTCGCTGACGACGGATGTGGTCAGGGAAGTACTGCTCCTCAAATCGGTCCACAAAGTCCTCCCATGTCCAGACATAATCAGGTCCGGCGACACGGGCGACAGAGGTCCACCAATGCTCGGCCTCACCGTGGAAGAGAAATACTGCTAACCGGACGCGCTGCTCGGTCGTGCACAACATGGTATCGAATATCTTCTCCACATCGGAGCGCCATCTCTCAGCAGCGGTCGGATCTGGCTCGCCCTGGAAACGAGGGGGATCATGCCGTCGGAACTCACGAAGTACGGCGCTCGCGCGCTCCTGCTCCGCCTGAGCTGGTGAAACAGCTGGGCGTCTACCCTGACCCTGGAGTGCGGCGGTCACAGCCAGTAACATCTGCTGTAACTGAGAGGCACTCACAGTCACAGTCGGCTCCTCATCAGTCTCAGGTGGAGGAATGTCATCCTCATGGGAAGAAGCAGGAATCTCTGAGGGTGGGATGGGAGACGCAGGTGGTAGAGCTGGAGTCTCCGATGGTGAGGTAGAATCCTCAGGTGGTGGTGCGGGAGTCGATCGAGTAACAGGCGCCATTCCCTACAGGAAAGAGCGAAAGCGCCTATCAACTTCCAGAACTCTCGAATGTACGCATGTTAATGGTCTGATTCGGAAGGTCGTGGAGTTATCCGAACTTCAGAACTTAGCCATTCTTCACTCATAGCAAACATGTAATGTTGTTCTCGGTTATTCCCAAGTTATGCTCTGATACCAACTTCTGTCACGCCCCAAACTCGGAAACCGGGCTCACAAAATTCCCGATCGCCGAATCCGGCGCCGACAGCCTCCGTAGAACCCCATTCTCGGCTCCTAGCTCCCATTCGCCAGGTTCCGATCCTGGGATGCTACGAGGAGGATTTTTAACATCAGTCTGATACGTAATAAGCATAACCAAAGGCATAACCCACAAACAATAACCAAGCACTCCATTACATTTCCACTATGATCAAAAATTTTACAAGTACAATGAGCATAAAGGGAAATACAATGGTAAATAACAAAAACTCCAAAATGATCAGCGACGCGCTCCTGCCTCAACGCTGCTGCAGTCCAACGTCACCTGCACGCAACGGTCGTGCATAAGCTTACAGAAAGCTTAGAGGGTGGTGAAAGTGTGTGCACAAGGTAGTAATATGAATGCAATGTCAGAGTAATGCGGAATATGCAGATGGAACCAAAACGTCATGAGCCGTACCAAGGCTATGCAATGCAAGACATGAATGGTATCGGCCATCCCAAGGCCATGCAATATACAATGCAACTCAAGCATACAGATCCTCATCAATGTCCACATATCAGTACAGCTCAGAGTATGGAATATCACCGGGGTCTAGTACACTCTAAACCAGATTGCCGCCACATCGCGCGCAATAAGGTAAGTGGAAGAGACCTCACTATCCGTCTGCCAATATCGGGCGCGACTCGTCGATAGCGGACCCATTCCTCGAGCTGGTCAGACTCAGCCTAGCATTGCCCCCTACACTCGGGCGGGTAAGGCCGCACCCCCTTCCAACCGACCACGACACAGTGGAGAGCGTAACCGTCTGGTAATCGGCACTCAACGCTCATCTACCCACTCGGTCTAGACGTTGGAGCAACCTCTTGGTACCATAAGGGTTTAGGGACTTTCACCCAGGGATATCTATAGTACCCCATGTAGAACAAGATTTCCGGTATCCGATCCTGCCAACCACGATGCGTCTGTGGAGGCTACGGCCCTGATGTCGCTAGGGCGTACAATAACCATGACACACAAATGCGGAATGCATGAATCACGCTATCCAGTCATGCAACCAATCCTGCGCATACCGTGCGCTCATGTAGGGCAGCACCACTTAACCGGGAGCCCATAACAACCTGTCCGAAGGCAAATGCTATGATCAGACAATTCTCACGTCAAGCATACATATGGTGCGTATGATTATGAATCATGAAACTGTATTAAACATGGTATAATAAAATGAACTATCTTACAATGCAGATGGGCCTGGACGATCTTTACACAGCAAGTACGGCCTGGTGATGGGCCCTAAGGAGAGTCGTAATGTGGACATCCAACCAACATTACACTCGCAATGTGGACGTCAAACCATCATTGCTTCTCAGGTACGAGCCTCTTAAAACACCGCTACATAATCGGTATTGGGTTTACACATTGCAATGGACCTTATGTTCCTCCCATTGGGCCTTGCATATATATCAAATGGGCCGTAGCTTATGGGCCTTTTATTCGTCAGATGGGCCACGTAAATGAGCCGCACCAATGGGTCTTATGTGCATTGCAGTGGGTCAAACCCGTGGGCCTTGGACCGCACCAATTGGACCTAGTCACCTGAGTCTAATATGCATCAAATGGGTCACACCAATTAGGCCCCCAAATATATATCAGATGGGCCTCAACCAAGAGGCCTTATATGAGTCGAATGGGCCCAAATCCCTAGGCCTTAAACAAATCAAATGGGCCTAAACCCGTAAGCCTTGTATATATAACAAAGTGGCCTAAACCCCTAGGTCTTACATAAATCAAATGGGCCTGTACTCATAGGCTTTATACAATTTAAATGGGCCTGGACCCAAGGGCCTTGGAATATATCAAATAGTTCAGTCCCATGGGCCGTACATCCACATCAAAGTGGACCCCAATATATGTCACAACTACATTTAAGATGAGCCTTAATTCATGCTAAGATGGGGTCCACTTGGACCGTGGATCTGGCTCATACCTTGACTCATTCCATAGCACGGTTTGCTTACAATGGATGGGCAGATTGGATGCAGCATCTGCATCACGGGTGGAGCCCACGAGAAGGCCCACCATTGTGAATGTTTGTACATATGTAGTATATAAACTATGTATATAATATATATATACAATATTTTATATATATATACTATATAACATCAGTGTGTATGTATATGTATGTATACACAAGCATGCACACCTATACCACGCATACAGCACGCACACACTCTCCACACACGCTGCACGCATGCTCTGGTGGCGTGCATAAAACACATGCATCAAGAGGGCTCCACCGTCCGCTGGACGGTGGAAGCAAAATGACAACAAGATACACACATCACTGGGGGTCCCATGTGGGGCCCACCCTGAAATTTTCATTTGAAATCTAACCCGTTCACGAGGTCCCTTGGACCTGGATGAAGGGGAAACATAAATTTCATCTTGATCCAACACTGCTGTGGGCCCCTAAAAGGATCTCAATGGTAATTATTTAGGTCCACTGTTTCAAGTGGCGTGGGCCACCTGAGTTTTGGATCTGGACGAAATTTGGAGGGGGCCCACCTGATGCTGGGGCCCGCCTGATGAACGGATTAAATGGCAATTTAGCATTTTGGTGGGGCCCACGGCTGGAGCCGTGGGTCCCAAGCTGGACGCCCGCCCGCCAAGACGTGCAGCGCCTGCTGCACGTCTGTTGCTTGTCAGAGAGAGGCAATGCCTCATTTCCATTAAAAAAAAAAAAATTTAGTTTCCTGGGGTTTTTCACGCCTGGGGGCCACGTCAAGTTGATCCACCCCGTCCATTGAGTTCAGGGGCTCAAAACAATCCCAATGAGTCTAAGGTTCGGGATTTTTGGGCGTATAGTCTCATCAGGAAGTGTATTTAAGGGTAACCATCCAAGTCGCTGATGTTATGGCCCATTGGATAGTCATGTCCACCTCATTCTTCGGCTCAACGGTTAAAATGTTGTGAGCAAGGGGATGGACAGTTTGGATCGAACATCTACATCAAGGTGGGGCCTACACAAGGGGCCACCCAAAAGCTCCTCTCTTTCTTTCTTTTCCTTTTTTTTTTTTTTTTTGTGCAGGGACGTCCAGCGTCCCAGACGCTGGACGGCGAGCTCCCCTTATAGGTACATGGTGGTGGCCTTTTTGAGGTGGGCCGCCACTAATGGATGGCATATTTCAACATATAAGGTGGGCCCCACTTGAAGGAAAATAAATGCATCAAGGCGGGATCCATTCAAGTGGGCCACACAATCCTATTTGCATAAGCACAAAATAAAATAAAAATAAAATAAAAATAAAATAAAATAAAATAAAATAAAAGAAATGAAAGAGAGAGAGAGAGAGACATGGCGAGTGGGACACGGCTTGTGATGGAGGGACCCCGTCATTATGGGCCCTCCCTTGCAATGAATCATACAATAAATGGGTCCTTTTGATCATGGGACCATCAAATTATAACTCAACGGTGGAGATCCATTCTCCACCGTTATGGACGGTCTAGATGACCTTTTTGAAATGAAATAACCATCATGATGGGGTCCATGGAGAATGGCCCTATCATGGAACGATCATGATGATCCAAGTGGTCCATCGGCCACATTTAAAGGTCCCAAGTGAGATCCACACCATGGATCGGTGGGCCTCACTTGGTCCACCATAAGATTAAGAAAATCTATCCTATAGAAGCACCCACCGTCCGATCTTCTCGCTCCTAGGGGTTCCTTGGCACCTTGGCTTCAACTTCAACGGTTAGGATGAAGAATGGAGGGTTGAGATGGGGGATTTTGGGGTAGGAAGGTGGGCCACTTGAAGCTTAGAGGGACTTGGGGAATTCCATACGTGGGAGCCCCTTGCAAATTTTAGTTGCTTGGATTTTTTTTTGAAATGAGAAAGAGAGAAAGAGAGAGAGTGATGTAAAGGGAGAGAGAGAGAGTGATGGATGGATGGGTGAGTGATGGTGGTGTAAGAGAAATTTGACTTTTGTGGCTTTTTGTGTAAGAAAGGTATGGGTTGAGAAGACTTTGTTGGCTTTTGTGTAAGAAAGGTATGGGTTTGGGAGACTTTTGTGGTTGCTTGGGAAAAGGGATGGAAGTGATGTGTACTTGACATGTGATGGGTTGATGGGTGATTGATTGATGGGATTGATGTGATTGATGTGACACATCGTTGAGATTCCCTTGGTTTTCGCAACGCGCGGCGTTTTCTCGCACCGAACGTTGGCTCATATCTCTTGATCCGGGTATCGCCTCGGCGCGCGAGTCGCGGTATCGGAACCGCGGCGACGGTGCGGTCGCTATGGTATTGGTCTCGGGTTGGGTCGACTCGGGTTGTCGGTACAAGAATCCAGGTCGCGCGTCGATATCGGTTAAGGGTCGAAAGTTGCCGGAATTCGACCGGTACGACCGCGGAAGTGTACGGAAAGGTACGGACCAAGATACGGGTCTTACAGCTCTCCCCTCCTTATAAGAATTTCGTCCTCGAAATTTACACAAGCGTCGCAACTAAGCATAACTCGCGAGGAATAAGAAATATAACGTCATCATATAGAATCAGGGGCAACGTACAAAATACAATACATGATCATCAACCATCAAAGAGATGAGGATATCGCTCTCGAATCTCAGCCTCACGCTCCCAAGAAGCCTCCTCTACCGAATGGTGACCCCACTGCACCTTCACCAACGGAATGACCTTGGTTCTGAGGACCTGCTCCTTCCGATCAAGGATACGGACTGGCTGCTCAATGTAAGAAGCGTCCTCACGAACCTCCAACGGCTGCCAATCAATAACGGGAACTATGTCTGACCCACACTTCCTCAACATAGAGACGTGAAACACGTTGTGGACGCCAGACAACTGAGATGGTAAGGCAAGCCGATAGGCCACGGCGCCGACGCGCCCAGTGATCTCAAAAGGTCCTATGAATCTCGGGGCAAGCTTGCCCTTCGCTCCAAATCGAACTACGCCCTTCATGGGCGAGACCTTGAGATACACATGGTCCCCTACATCAAACTCCAAGGGACGACGCCGACGATCAGCAGAACTCTTCTGTCGGCTCTGAGCTGTGCGCATCCTCTGCCTGATGATGTCGATAGCGTCTGAAGTCTCCTGCACCAGCTCGGGACCTAGGAGACGGCGCTCTCCAACCTCGGTCCAACAACTCGGTGATCTACATGGTCTGCCATATAGTGCCTCAAAAGGAGCCATGCCGATGGTCGCCTGATAGCTGTTATTGTACGCAAACTCAGCCAATCGCAGATGCTCATCCCAGCTACCCCCGAAGTCAATCGCGCAGGCCCGAAGCATATCCTCAAGTATCTGATTGACCCTCTCGGTCTGGCCATCGGTCTGCGGATGGTACGCGGTGCTGAGCTGCAAATCAGTCCCCATCGCACGCTGGAAGCTCCCCCAAAACTGAGACGTGAACCTCGAGTCTCGGTCAGAAACGATCGAGACTGGAACACCATGCAGTCTCACAATCTCCTCAATGAATAGTCTCGCAAGCCGGTCCATAGACCAAGTCGCACGCATCGCAAGGAAATGTGCCGACTTCGTCAGACGATCCACAACAACCCAAATGGAGTCATGACCGCGCTGAGTCCTCGGCAAACCCATGATGAAATCAGTCGACACGTGCTCCCACTTCCACATCGGGATGCTCAACGGCTGCAATAACCCAGGAGGTCTCTGATGATCGGCCTTGACACGCTGGCACGTGTCACACTCGGCCACAAAACTGGCGATCTGGCGCTTCATCCCCGCCCAAAAATACTGTCGCCTCATGTCACGGTACATCTTCGTCGAGCCTGGGTGGATAGAAAACCGCGATCGATGTGCCTCGGTCATAAGATCTCTGCGTAACTCTGGAATATCCGGGACACATAATCGGCCTCTGAAACGAAGTCCACCGTCTGTACCGATCTGCCAATCAACCTGACCCTCAGATGCCGCCTCAGCCACATAACTCTGCAACGACTCATCAGCCTGCTGAGCCTCGATCACCCTAGCAACAAGAGAGGGTTGAATCGACAAGCTCGATAACTGTACTATAGAAGACTGCAGGCCGAACTCAAAGTCATACGCAGCAATATCCTCAAGCATCCGCCACTCCTGAATCATCATGTGCGCCACTAGGCCTCGTGGCTGACGGCTGAGGGCATCTGCCACCACGTTCGCCTTGCCCGGGTGGTACTGAAGGTCGAAATCATAGTCCTTCAGGAGCTCCATCCAGCGCCTCTGTCTCATATTCAACTCAGACTGCGAGAAGAGGTACTTCAAGCTCTTGTGATCATGTGTAGGGTAGTTCAGCTCATGGACCTTGAGCTGACGAGACGCAAAGGCCACTGGTCTCCCGTGCTGCATCAGGACAGCACCCAAACCGATATGCGAGGCATCGGTGAATACAATGAGGCCGTCACTCCCAGAGGGAAGAGTGAGGACAGGAGCGGACGTCAGACGGTCCTTCAACTCCGTAAATGCTCGCTCGCAGGCGTCACTCCAAATAAACTCTGCCCCCTTCCGAGTCAACCTGGTCAGCGGGGCTGCAATACGAGAAAAACCCTCGATGAAACGTCGGTAATAGCCCGCTAGACCAAGGAAACTACGGATCTCTGTCGCAGTCGTGGGCTGGCCCCACTGACGCACTGCCTCGACCTTCGAGGGGTCCACTGCGACACCCTCCCTCGTCACCACGTGACCGAGGAACTTCACCTCCTCCTGCCAGAACTCGCACTTCTCCAGCTTCGCATACAGCTGGTGTGCGCGGAGGGTCTGTAGAGTAATCTCCAAGTGCTGCTCATGCTCCTCACGGGTCCTCGAATAGATCAGAATGTCGTCGATGAAGACTACGACAAACTGATCCAGATATGGGCGAAAAACCTCGTTCATCAGCTGCATGAAGACCGCTGGTGCATTGGTCAGTCCGAAGGACATGACCTGAAACTCGAAATGACCGTAACGCGTCCTGAATGCTGTCTTCGGAATGTCCTCATCTCGGACCCGAATCTGATGATAACCGGAACGCAGGTCAATCTTCGAAAAGAACTGTGCACCCTGCAGCTGGTCAAATAAATCATCAATCCTAGGGAGCGGGTACTTGTTCTTGATCGTGACTTTGTTGAGCTCGCGATAGTCAACGCAGAGCCTCAACGAACCATCTTTCTTTTTCACGAAGAGTACCGGTGCTCCCCACGGAGAACTGCTCGGACGGATAAAGCCCAACTCACGCAACTCGTCCAACTGCTTCTGCAGTTCCCATAACTCCAACGGTGCCATACGATACGGGGCCTTTGAAATAGGCGCGGTACCAGGCACGAGATCGATCTGAAACTCGGTGAGTCGACGAGGTGGTAATCCCGGAATCTCCTGGAACACATCGGGAAAATCGCATACAATCGGCAAATGGTCGATGCAAACGGCGACATGCTCCTCTATGGCGCACGACATCAAACAAGACAACTGCTCTCCTCTGGCCTCTGCAACGAACTGGAACTGTGGCACGCCGGGTATACAGAACGTGACGGTCCTCGCGGCGCAGTCCAAAATGGCATAGTACTCGGCGAGCCAATCCATGCCCAAGATAACGTCGAACTCGAACATCGGCAAAACAAACAAATCAGCAGGCAGGAAGGTATCCCCAACTAGAATGGGACAAGACGAACAGAATCGTCCTAACGCTGCAGTCCTCCCCAAGGGAGTAGATACTGATAGGCTCTCACCAGCAGACTCCAACGGTAAGCCAGCCGATCGACAAAAGCTCTCGGCCACAAAAGAATGCGATGCACCAGAGTCAAACAATACACGTGCAATGCATGCAGAAACTGGCAATATACCCTCAACGACTCCTCCGGATGACTGTGGATCCTGCTGAGCCGCATAAAATCTAGCCTGAGCTGGCTGGGGAGGTGCCTGTCCCCTCTGAACGTGCTGCTGCTGCTGCTGAGGTCGCTGAGGCGGTCGAAACTGCTGCCTCTGCTGCTGCGGCCTCTGAGGCTGGTGCTGATGCTGATGCTGCTGCTGAGGTGGCCTCGGTGGTAGAGGCTGCTGTCGCTGCTGCTGTCGCTGCTGCTGTGGGGGTCTCTGCTGCTGTGGTGGAGGTCTCTGCTGCTGTGGACCTCTCTGCTGCTGCTGGGGACTGGGACACTCCCATGAACGGTGTCCCGTCGCACCGCACCTGAAGCAAGTGCCGGTGAACTGTCTCTGAGGTGGTGGTGGAGGTGCTGATGGTGCTGATGGTGCACGGAAAGCTGGGCGACCAGTACGCCTCTGCTGCTGTGGTCGACCCTGCTGGGAATGACTGGAAGGAGCCTGCCTCTTCCGGTCTCCCCTCTGACCACGATCAGACTGAGAACCGGCCCACTCAGTCTCATATATCTGAGCCTTCCGCACTACTGCCTGGAAGGTAGGAAGCTCATGCCCAATGACACGACCTCGAAGGCCGTAACGTAAGCCGTGCTCGAAACGGCGGGCCTTCCGCCCCTCATCATCAACCATGTAGGGGGCGAATCTCGATAGTGCCATGAAACGGGCCGCGTACTGTGCCACGGTCATGTCTCCCTGTACCAGAGTCTCGAACTCTAAGGCTCGCTGACGACGGATGTGGTCAGGGAAGTACTGCTCCTCGAATCGCTCCACAAAGTCCTCCCATGTCCAGACATAGTCAGGTCCGGCGACACGGGCGACAGAGGTCCACCAATGCTCGGCCTCACCGTGGAAGAGAAATACTGCTAACCGGACGCGCTGCTCGGTCGTGCATAACATGGTATCGAATATCTTCTCCACATCGGAGCGCCATCTCTCAGCAGCGGTCGGATCTGGCTCGCCCTGGAAACGAGGGGGATCATGCCGTCGGAACTCACGAAGTACAGCGCTCGCGCGCTCCTGCTCTGCCTGAGCTGGTGAAACAGCTGGGCGTCTGCCCTGTCCCTGTAGTGCAGCTGTCACAGCCTGCAACATCTGCTGTAACTGAGAGGCACTCACAGTCACAGTCGGCTCCTCATCAGTCTCGGGTGGAGGAATGTCATCCTCATGGGAGGAATCAGGGATCTCTGAGGGTGGGATGGGAGACGCAGGTGGTAGAGCTGGAGTCTCTGATGGTGAAGTGGAATCCTCAGGTGGTGGTGCGGGAGTCGATCGAGTAACAGGCGCCATACCCTACAGGAAAGAGCGAAAGCGCCTATCAACTTCAAAACTCTCGAATGTACGCACGTTAACGGTCTGAATCAGAAGGTCGTGAAGTTATCCGAACTTCAGAACTTAGCCATTCTTCACTCATAGCAAACATGTAATGTTGTTCTCGGTTATTCCCAAGTTATGCTCTGATACCAACTTCTGTCACGCCCCAAACTCGGAAACCGGGCTCACAAAATTCCCGATCGCCGAATCCGGCACCGACAGCCTCCGTAGAACCCCATTCTCGGCTCCTAGCTCCCATTCGCCAGGTTCCGATCCTGGGATGCTACGAGGAGGATTTTAAATATCAGTTTGATTCGTAATAAGCATAACCAAAGGCATAACCCACAAACAACAACCAAGCACTCCATTACATTTTCACTATGATCAAAAATTTTTACAAGTACAATGAACATAAAGGGAAATACAATGGTAAATAACAGAAAACTCCAGAATGATCAGCAACGCGCTCCTGCCTCAACGCTGCTGCAGTCCAACGTCACCTGCACGCAACGGTCGTGCATAAGCTTACAGAAAGCTTAGAGGGTGGTGAAAGTGTGTGCACAAGGTAGTAATATGAATGCAATGTCAGAGTAATGCGGAATATGCAGATGGAACCAAGACGTCATGAGCCGTACCAAGGCTATGCAATGCAAGACATGAATGGTATCGGCCATCCCAAGGCCATGCAATATACAATGCAACTCAAGCATACAGATCCTCATCAATGTCCACATATCAGTACAGCTCAGAGTATGGAATATCACCGGGGTCTAGTACACTCTAAACCAGATTGCCGCCACATCGCGCGCAATAAGGTAAGTGGAAGAGACCTCACCATCCGTCTGCCAATATCGGGCGCGACTCGTCGATAGCGGACCCATTCCTCGAGCTGGTCAGACTCAGCCTAGCATTGCCCCCTACACTCGGGCGGGTAAGGCCGTACCCCCTTCCAACCGACCACGACACAGTGGAGAGCGTAACCGTCTGGTAATCGGCACTCAACGCTCATCTACCCACTCGGTCTAGACGTTGGAGCAACCTCTTGGTACCATAAGGGTTTAGGGACTTTCACCCAGGGATATCTATAGTACCCCATGTAGAACAAGATTTCCGGTATCCAATCCTGCCAACCACGATGCGTCTGTGGAGGCTACAGCCCTGATGTCGCTAGGGCGTACAACAACCATATCACACAAATGCGGAATGCATGAATCACGCTATCCAGTCATGCAACCAATCCTGCGCATACCGTGCGCTCATGTAGGGCAACACCGCCTAACCGGGAACCCATAAACAACCTGCCCGAAGGCATATGCCATGATCAGTCAATCCTCATATCAAGCATGCATATGATGCGTATGATCATGGGTCATGAAACTATACTAAACATGTTATAATAAAATGCATTATCTTACAATGCAGGTGAGCCTGAACGGCCTAAATACGATAAACATGGTCCAGTAATGGGCCCTAAGGAGAGTCGTAATGTGGACATCCAACCAGCATTACACTCGCAATGTGGACATCAAACCAGCATTACTTCCCAGGCACAATCTTCTTAAAACACCGCTACATAATCGGTATTGGGTTTACACATTGCAATGGACCTTAGGTTCCTCCCATTGGGTCTTACATATATGTCAAATGGGCCATATCTTATGGACCTTTTATTCATCAGATGGGCCATATAAATGGGCCACACCAATGGGTTTTAAGTGCATTGCAATGGGTCAAAGTCCGTGGGCCTTGGATTACATCAGTTGGACCTAGTCACATGAGTCTAATATGTAACAAATGGGCCACACAATTGGGCCCCCAAATGTATATCAACTGGGCCTCAACCCAGAGGCCTTATATGAGTCGAATGGGCCTAAATTCCTAGGCTTTAAACAATTCTAATGGGCCTAGTCCATGAGCTTGCATGCATATCCAAGTGGGCATAATCCCATGGACCCTTTCTTAATCAAATGGGTGTAGTCCCATGGGTCTTACAATATAACAAATAGGTCCAATTTTATGGGCTAGAAGTACATCAAATGGCCTAGTCACCTGGCCTTAGATCATATCCATTGGGCCTAAAACCATAGGCCTTGAATATCAAGTTAAGCCCACAGGCTTTACATATCAAGTGGGCCCAAGTTCTTGGGCCTTACATGAATCAAATGGGCCTAGCCCATAAGCATTTTCTAATTTAAATGGGCCTAACCCATAGTCCTTTTTACAGTCCAAAAGAGCTTAACCCATAGGCCTTATATGTTAAAGTAGATGGACGGTCCGGATGCATCACATGCATCAAGGTGGGTCCCACTGTCCAATGGACAGTGCGGATATAACACATACCTCACACAGGGCCCCACCGTCCGTGGACGGTGGAGGCAGCACACGCATCAGATGGGTGCCACCGTCCACTGGACGGTGGACTTTAGAATGCACATCATTGTGGGTCCCATGTGGGGCCCACACAGTAATATCTATTTGCCATCCAACCCATTCATAAGGTCACTCGGACCTGGATGAAGGGATGACATAAATTTCAGCCTGATTCGAAACTTCAGTGGGCCCCAGGAAGATTTTTAATGGTAAAAATTCAATTACATTGATTCACTTGGTGTGGGCCACCTGAGTTTTGGATCTGTCCCATTCTTGGAGGGGGCCCACCTGGTCCTGGGACCCGCCTTGTGAACAGGTTAGATGACAGATAAACATTACTGTGGGGCCCACGGCTAGAGCCGTGGGTCCCACGCTGGACGCCCGCCCGTCACCCGCGCGGCTGCACGCGGCAGCGTGCAGCGCTGCTTCAGAAGTCAGAGGCAGAGGCAAGCCTCTGCCATTGCTTGTTACCAAGAAAAGGAAAATCCGTTTTTCCGGGGTTTTTCGCACGTGGGGCCCGTCAAAACGAAATCCGCCCCGGCCATTGTGATCAGTGGCCCGAGACCGTCCAAATGAGTCCAGAGTTAGAATTTTTTTGATGCTTGGAAGTGGAATAAAATAAGAAATTATCATTTGAATGGTGACAATACAATATTTAGTAGTATGGCCCACCGGGTGATTGAATCAGCTCCAAACTTCTACCCAACGGCTAAAATGCCGTGGGTAGGAGGATGGACGGCTTGGATTGATCATAAACATCAAGGTAGGGCCTGTGCAAGTGGGCCACCAAAAAGGTCCCTCTTCTTTTTTTTTTTTTTTTACAACGTCCAGCGTCTGGGACGCTGGACGGCTCTAAATACAAAAAAATATATATATTTTTTTTTTTAGGAACGGTGGTCCCTGATGAAGTGGGCCACCACAAGATGGATGTTATGGGAATGATGTTTAAGGTGGGCCCCACTTGAATAAAATACTACATCAAGATGGGATCCATTCAAGTGGGCCACACCATCCTTTTGCAATAAATAAAATAATCATAAAATAGAGAGAGAGACATGGAGAGTGGGACACGGCTTGTGATGGAGGGACCCCGTCATTATGGGCCCTCCCATACATGAAATCATACATCAATTGGGTCATTTTGCACATGAGACCCTCAAAATTAAAGATCAACGGTGGGGATCCTTTCCCCACCAATATGGATGGTCTAGATGACCTTTTTAGATGAAAATAAACATCATGATGGGGTCCATGGAGAATGGCCCCATCATGGAATGATCATGATGATCCAAGTGGTCCATCGGCCACAAATAAGGGTCCCAAGTGAGATCCACACCATGGATCGGTGGGCCTCACTTGGTCCACCATAAAATCAAGAAAATCTACCCTATAGAAGCACCCACCGTCCGATCTTCTCGCTCCTAGGGGTTCCTTGGCACCTTGGCTTCAACTTCAACGGTTAGGATGAAGAATGGAGGGTTGAGATGGGGGATTTTGGGGTAGGAAGGTGGGCCACTTGAAGTTTAGAGGGGCTTGGAAAATTCCATACGTATGGAACCCTTGCAAATTTTTGTTGCTTGGATTTTTTTTTTGGAATGAGGGAGAGTAAGAGAGAGAGTGATGTAAAGGGAGAGAGAGAGAGTGATGGATGGATGGGTGAGTGATGGTTGTGTAAGAAAGGTATGGGTTAGGAAGACTTTTGTGGCTTTTTGTGTAAGAAAGGTATGGGTTAAGAAGACTTTGGTGGTTGCTTGGGAAAAGGGATGGAAGTGATGTGTACTTGACCTTTGATGGGTTGATGGGTGATTGATTGATGGGATTGATGTGATTGATGTGACACATCGTTGAGATTCCCTTGGTTTTCGCAACGCGCGGCGTTTTCTCGCACCGAACGTTGGCTCATATCTCTTGATCAGGGTATCGCCTTGGCACGCGAGTCGCGGTATCGGAACCGCAACGACAGCGCGGTCGCTATGGTATTGGTCTCGGGTTGAGTCGACTCGGGTTGTCGGTACATGAATCCAGGTCGCGCGTCGATATTGTTTAAGGGTCGAAAGTTGCCGGAATTCGACCGGTACGACCGCGGAAGTGTACGGAAAGGTACGGACCAAGATACGGGTCTTACACACCATATGTGTCTTTTGGACAAGCAAAGGTGGTTCCAAGACTCCCAACACAGTTCATTGGGCCGGGCAAATTTCTCAACCAACCATTATATTTCCTCCTTTTGTGGCTTCCTCTACAACTTTACTGTGAGAGGGAACTTTGACGGTCTGACTTTGTCAGAATCCTCATTATGTTTCAGGTACAGTCCTTTCCTTATGGCATGCTTCAACCCTGAAACGGAAGAATTTCAGAGCGTGTGCCGTGTCATGTCCGGATTTTCAGATTCTTTCTATGTGGAGGTAAATATCGTGAAGCAGCAGCTTTAGTCCAAGTATTTAAACATTGATATGGCATTTATGTGCCCGCTGATGACTTGACAGATCCAGCTCCTGCAACTACCTTTGCTCATCTTGACGCCACGATTGTGTTGTCACGACAGGTTTGTTGATTTCTCTACTGATCCTAAGCTGCTGCTTCACAGAAGGATTTCTTCTATGTTTGGCCCCCCATATTTTATGGCTGTCTTCTAACTGACCCAAATAGCTGGGACAAGGCTATGATGACACTGATGGTCGTTTTCTACCTGTGCCCAGATCTCAGAGCTTGGTACCTATCCTGCTATCGATCCTCTTGATTCAACATCTCGTATGCTTTCCCCCCGTATTTTAGGACAAGAGCACTACAATACTGCTCGTGGTGTCCAAAAGGTTCTCCAGAACTACAAGAATCTTCAGGATATTATTGCAATTTTAGGAATGGATGAGCTCAGTGAAGATGATAAGTTGACTGTGGCTCGTGCCCGTAAAATTCAAAGGTTCCTGAGTCGGCCATTCCATGTTACTGAAGTGTTCACAGGTGCTCCTGGAAAATATGTTGCATTGACTGAATCCGTTGCCAGCTTCCAGGTAAGGAATAAAGAAATTCTGCCTCGTTGAATGGGCATTTATTTTCAACTTTTCTTTTTCTGTCTAGAATATGAATATTAAGAAATTTGGACCAGTGGAAGATTGGCAGATAGCATTAGCGTATCCTCATCCTTCTCTATTGTCGACATTTAACGTATATATTGCTCTAAAATGTTACTTGTAGAAGCATTGTAATTTCATTGTATGTGCATTATAGAGGTATACAATTGCCTATAAGACAAAAGGAAGAAAAAAGAAGAGTATAAAGTTCTGATGTGGCAAAAGGAAGAAAAAAGAAGAGTATAAAGTTCTGATGTGGCTCTTTTCGATAGCAATGAAAAGAATGTCACTGCTAAATTTTGTGATGATGGGTCACACCAGCAATATTGCAAATGTTAAAGTAGCTCCAAGTCGGGTCCATACTCCATCATCACCATGACTAGTCATATCCATGGAACATTTTTCTCTCAAAGTTCGGAGTTACTCGGGTAGGATTTCTTGCTAAAAGTGGTGTCTTAATTGCCTTTGAAGATTTGTAGCTGGCAAGCTAAGTGACTGTTGAACACAACGTAGGTCCCGCCTGCATTGCGTTCTGATGGTGGCAACAATACCTTCTATGTTTAGTGGCACTTAGATTGTAGCCAAACCTGATTTTGGCCACAATTATTTAGTTCTGTGACCACACCATCCACAATAGGGCCTCCAGATGAATGGACTGAATGTACGGATATTAGAGTGCTTGATGACTAGCTTAAAGTATACGAGCTTTAATGTTAAGCTTCAGTGACACTTGCTGTAGCAATTGCTTTTTGACCACACCTGACAGTAGCCAGTGTAGGCCTGACAGATAATGAGCTTATATATTGGCACTTTGTGTTGGATGCTTTGCATTCCCAATTTATTAGTAAATTATCAGTTAGTGTGTTGGCCACAGACAAGTACTTGCCTTTCATGGACTTGTGTTGAATCTAATTTTTTTCCTGGTCAAATTGTTTCATACACAGCATACAGATTCTATTAATTTAACACTTAGCTCTTCACTTCTTATCATGTCTTTTAATGCACATGGTTTTGTCATGGTTGACAGGGTGTTTTGGATGGGAAATTTGATGATCTTCCCGAACAGTCATTTTACATGGTGGGAGGAATTGAGGAGGTCATCGCTAAGGCTGAAAAGATTGCCAAGGAGTCTACGACCTAATGGGCTGGTTTTCCTGTTTTAATGAATAATTCGATTGATACAGTCAATGCCTGTATCCAAATTTGCATTTTTGAGGTCACTGCTATTTGGCTTTCCATTTTCATTTTGACAGGATTGTGTTAGTTTCAGGAAAAGAGCGATGGCTGGCCCTCAGGGGCGCCTCTTTTTTATCTGAATAAAAAAGAAGCGGACATGTTCATAAGTACTTGTGTTGGATCATTGAATCCCTTTCATATGCATTGGCTTCTGGTGCCTTTTTTGTTTTGTACCAGTCGGTTGGATGTTTTATTGGTGTAATTGTTTGTTTAAGCATAACTGATTTCTGTTGACAATTTAGACAATGCAGAGAAAGGGCTGGGGCTGGGCCACCCGGTGACATCTATTGCAGGTGAACGGCCCAGCTAGTCAATCATGTTACCATCAGCTTCCATTTGAGATATGCTGAAACCTTCTGTGAAATTTGTTATTACATAGTAGGTTTAGCAGGGAGGTTTGCATCTTTTTCAAAGTTGTGATCCATCCTTTCATGTAATGGCCCATCTCAGGATGGTCTATGATCATCACGATCTATTGTGTTGAAATCTGATAGATTCCGACCGTTGTTTCAAGCGAATCTTTACCTTGTGAGGGTATTGAAACTCCGATAACCTGGCCAAGTGGTTCATCGAGGTTGGACCTTACCTTACGGATGAGATGCGTGCATCACCACATGTTGTGGAAGGAAAAGTGATTTTCTTATCTTGATTTGCAGTTGGGTGATGGTGATAGCTTGGCTGAACCAGATGGTCCAATGGGTATCTTATGCCTGGCATTTGTTGTGACCGTTGTGTAACAGCAAACGCTGTCATGAAGCAGCCAAGCGATAAAAATGTGTGAAGTCCAGATGTAAACATACCATGGTGTTTTCTTTTCAAAACGTGCACTAGATGAAACTGTTGTATTGTAATGCTGTTACGCACTTAGCCAACTAGATCATTCATCTTGTAGGCTATGTTTATCTTTTCAACCTTTGGTTTCTCCCATCATCTGCACCGTGGAATCCAATGTGTAGTCTATGATTTAAAACTTGCATTGATTGGATATTCGTAATTGTCTGTTTCCGTGGTGTCAATTAGGCAGGTTATTATCATATATTAGATTATTGGGGGTATGCTCAGGCCCTTTTTATGGTAGGGTGCATGGGAGATCAGATTACCTCGTTAACAAAGCATGTGATGGGTCTTTCAAGGAGAGCTTTAAACTGAATCCATGCGTGCACCTGCACCTGAAGTCCATCTAGCGGATGGGCCCAGAAGTTTAGCGTAAAAGAGAAAGAAAGCAACGATCTCCCCCTAAATTAGCAATACGAACTTTTAGAAAATGAAGTATGCGTCCAATGGAGCTTGTACAGTTATCTACTTGGAAAGAATTGCAGTAGCATAGAACAAAAAGGAAAGAATGGAAAAATATTCCAAAGGTTACCTGTTGCATCTAATCTAAACAGGAATGCACTCTATAGGGGTGGCACTGGCACTGGGCCGAAATGTCACGTGCAGACTGCCCCCTAGTGTCAGGGCTTGGGGTCCTAAACCTCACCTAAGGTGGGGCCTGGATCAACTATAAATCACCCAGTTTACCGGTCCAATCATTAAATGGGGCCACATATGCATAAAAAGAATGGATGATTTAAAGACACTTTGGGTGGCTCCTATTTAATTAGTTTGAAAGCACGGTTAGATTTGCAGTAATGTTCCCATGCTTACTTAAAATCATTTTATATTGTGCGACTCTGCATGGAAGGGATACTTACACTTTTCTCTGACAATAGGATAGGTTCAAGGATTGGGAATCTTCTGGTGTTCGAATCGTACCCGTATTATCACAACCGGATGATAGATGGAAAGGCGAAAGTGGCTATGTACAGGTAGTATTTTTAATCTTTAAATTTATTAGTTGATATCAACATTTGGGCTCTACTTATAAGAAGCAAATCATAATTTCTACATCATGCTAATTATCTTTGAGTAAATATCTGCAGGTTGCTTTTGCTAGAGCCAAACAAATATCGAACCCTTTGTCCACTGGTGCAGTTCTTTGTGGGCACAAACAAATGACTGAGGTTTGTCTCCTTTTTGAATTAAAATGCTTCTGTTAGTAATTCCGGTTAGAGCTTGCCTTAGCAGTTGCAGTACTTGTTGGATATGTCTTTTGGTTTGAGGTGTTCACCAACAGGGTCGTTTGTTAGTAGTTTCAAAAGTTAAGTGACCTACCAAGGTCCATGGTTTGTTATGGTTTAGGAAGAGAAGTCTTGCGAACTTCTTTGTGTAGCTTGGTTGAGATGGATTCAATTTGTTGTTATGGATAATTACCGCAGGAGCTCAATTGCTACCTTCACCTATAGGTAACTCATTTTAAACTTTCTCACCATGGAGTTGCTGTGTACTTGTTTTAAGAAATTGAAAGATCAATTTGATAATTTACATACCTGTTGCAGTGGCATGTTCTTTTTTCTCTAGGGAAGCATGCTGTCAATGTGTTCAACTACTTGAGCTTTGGTATAGTTGCCTAGGTATGTAGTCTCATTCCAGGGGTGCTCAAATTTGGGCTGACTATACTTTCTGCTAGATGGCATCATGAGATACACTATATGATTGTGTTGGTGGAAGGTTCCATTAACAGCTAGTGGCTGGCGAAAAACTCTAAGGCCCTATTTAGGGTCATGGAATGAGACTATGGATTTGATAAATCCATGAACTTGTCAAATTCATAGATTTGCATTGAGTTTGGAATTGGCAAATCCCAAAATCCACTGTTCGGAAAATCAAGCAGTAAATCCTTGTATTTGAGAGCATTTATGGTGATGTCAAAGCATTTATTGCAATGGAATAACTTTTATTGGTTTTAAGCAAGTCTCCCATTTTGTGGATTTGCAGAGTCTTTTGTATGTTGGGGGGTTTGGATTTGCCCCAAATCCATGGATTTATGTGGGTGTGGTTTTGGAAATCCACGAATTGACAAATCCTCATCAAAACACCAATAGAGGAGATTTGAAATCCATCGATTTTACAAATCCCCACCTCAAATCCCTCACTTAAATAGTTGTTTGTGTTGGGGATTTGCCATATCCATGGATTTTCGATATTCACACCTCCATAAATCCGTGGATTTGAAGCAAGTCCGAATACCCAAAAATACTAAGGGGCTTTTTGGAACGTGGGATTAGGTGGGATGGAATTGCATTTGGTCCCATGCAAATTCCATCCAGTGTTTAGAAACGACAGGAAGGATGGGAGCAATTGAGGTATCATTTCATCCAGTCCCAATAGTAGATACTACGGGATTTCTAGTGGATTTCGAAATCCACTACATATATGGGCCCCATGTTGATGCATGTGTTTTATCCACGCCGTCCATCCATATGCGTCATTCCCATGTGACATTTGAGTTGCATATGCATACAGGTGACCGGCATCAGTTGTGAAATCTGGTCCATTGATTACAATTCCATGGTCCTCCAAATGTCGGTTTGTGTATGGTGTTTTTTGCAAATGAAGAATTTGATCCCAAACGGGGGATTGGACGGTCAAAATACCATGGTATTTCCAGACATGCAATCATTGTGCAATAATGGTGTTAATTTCATCTAATGCAATTCCATACTGATACCATTTAATCCCTCATTCATACGCCCATAATGAAAATTGGATGCCCACAAACTTGTGTCAATCCAACCATCAAGTGGCCACCATGTGAATTTCAAGGTTTTTGGGTGGTTGTCCAGTCTTTTCTATCATGTGGCCCACATGATGATTAGATCAACGTGATTTTTGGGTTGTCCTAGTTTCATGATGGGCCAACCCTGTTGGATGAATTGGATGTCATACATACACCATGATGAGCCCCACGTGCATCTAGTTGCACTGTTTTTCATCTACAACTCACATATGAGACCTTCCCTTATTGGTATTTCCTTGCAATAAATTGCCTGCCATTGCATTAAATGCTCCCCAAATCCATGAATTTGTAGTTTGGTTCCCAAACAGTGGACTTCGGACCATGCCAAATCCAAATCCAATGCAAATCCATGCATTTAACAAGTTTATGGCTTTGCCAAAGTCAAGTTCTCGTTTACTGATCCCAAACAGCATCCAAGTGAGTCCTTTAATATCTTAGAGATGAGACTTTGGTAGAAAATTTATTGGAAAGTCTGGGTAATTTTAATCACAAGTGCTTTGAATCTACACGATAGCTGCTGTATGAACAACGTTTGTAGACATGAAAATTGCTCACCCAACCATCCCAAAAATGACATCTGATCCTGATCCTTAATCTTGCATCGATATGCATAGCTTCTGAGCCAATGATCTAGTGCCTCCTGAGGTGCACCACATGCATCACCACAACCGGAAATATACCTCCACTACCTGCATGTGATTACCCAATGCTTGAGAGGGAGGCGATAATGAACTTCTAATCTTGATAAATATAAACTGTTCCCCAAGGAAAATGACTGCTGCCGATCGCTTATCTCATATATTCAGCTAATTCTATAAAGTGGCATGAACACCATTTTTTTTGCAGTATGAATTGAGTGTTAAATGCCGATATATTCTTGTCAAATTTTGATGGGATGCTACTAGGTTTAACTATTTGCTTGTTATTTTGTATTTTCTTACTTTATTAGCTTCATTGCTTCACTGGTTGGAGTCTGGAGTTCCCTTATGTGCTACCTCACTTTTGGCTACATTGGCATTTAGTACCAGAACATTTCCTTTTATTCCCTAATTTAACTAGTTTTTGCCAGCAAAGGGGAAACATAAAACACTTTGGTTCAACCTATGAGTTGTGATGGAGAGTTAAGACAAATTGGACTTAAATAATCAATGCACAATCTGGAAAATGATAGTGTATCCAATAATGCGTGTAAAACCCTTCTCACAGCCAATAATCCCGCGTGTTTTTCAATTTGTTCTTTTTATTTTTTTAATCTAACTGTGCCGGTGGGAGTTTTGCCCTCTCATTGCCAATCAGAAGTCTTGCTAAAGGAGGAGGGTTGCGTCAGGTTGGCAGCCGACATCTTCTGCCACTATTATCATAATTCCTGAGAGCAGAACAGGATTTGTGTAGCCAACCCCAATAAGTTGGGTGAGGCTTAGATGATGATGATCTGCTGAATGTTTTGGTTCTTTATAAAATATCTGATAACTAAATTATATTTTAGTTCTTCCATGTGATGGCTTTTCTAAATTTTAGTAGCATGGTTTTGTTGGTCAATTAGGTGCAAATTATTACTTTTGCTGACTAAGGCACTAAAAGAACTTTTACTACTTGCCTCTTAGAGCTGCTGGTGTGAATGAAAAGGACTGAAATAAATTTCGACTGCTTTTAGTAGTTGACACATCGGAAAATTTAGTGCTACCTTCTTCCTATGATTTTGGGAATCCAAATTTTGAGAATTCATGTTGTAATATCTGCACTTTGGCAGGACGTTATATCTGTTCTCACCACAGATGGAGTCTCAAGAGACAAGATATTGATGAACTTCTAATTATGACTGGTATGCATGCAGTCTTATGTGTTGTGTAGCATTCTCAACAAACAATTGGAATCTAATTCTTTCATTTTCTTGTGTGGAAGATAAAGCATTTCTGACTTTGATAAATGCCATCTACCTTGGGATCATTGTTCAGAAAAGAATAAGAAATAAAAAAGAACCTTCATTTTGGGGCTCTTTATGAATACACTCTGTGCATGCATGTCTACAAATCAGTTACACCCTGATCCATAGCTCAAGTGGTAGACTGAGTGAAAGATACCTTGTTTCAACACTGAGGTCTTGGTGTCGATCCCTAGTGGGGGTGGCTAACAGTGAAGTGTGAACTGACAGTGGGGTGTACTAACAAGCTAACAAAAAAAAAAAAGTCTACAAATCAGTTGGGGAGGAGGTTCTTTCGTGATGAGGATTTTTTTATTTATTTTTAATGATTCCAAACAAATTATGGGAATGAAGAATCACCCCATGATTTGTAAACCAACCCACAGATTCTTCAATGGAAATGCAGAGACTTCCTCAACTAATTATGTACTACTCATTTGCATCTCCGATACTCCATGAATATTGCAACACTTCCATTGCTTAAGATTTCTCAACTTCAGGTGTCAGGCCTGAGTATTGGTGGATACTATGAATGAATGTGGTTGGCTTATTGGTTGTTTTAAAGTTATAATTGGTTCTTAAATTTTGCTACTTCCATTAATATTTGAAGTCTTATTTATTGCATTAGATGTCCTTTCTATTCGGCATGGAGTGGTCATAATTTTTTTTTGATTGACCAGAGCGATCGTGGTTTAAAATATTGTTGGATATATGTAAATAAGGGCATTTGGAACTGCGAGTGAGATTCAAGAAGTAAAAGTCAAGGAAGATAACTACCTCCAATAATAATCCAACTCTACTATAAAAGTAGGCATGATGCAAATTGACTTCAAGCCTAGTCAAATAAAGGATGAGCCCTTTGGATATTGGTACTGTAAAAGTTAATGGAGTTCAATTGAGGATGAAAAGAGTAGGACATAAAATGTTATGTAAAATGCTATGTATTAACATAACAAAACCAAATTATGCTAATATGGCTAAAGCTCTCTTAGTTCTAACTCGGATTGACTCCTCCCATTTCTTGTCTTCTTGGTTAACTCTCACAACTCTTCTTCATCTTCTTACATCTATTTACCCAATGTTTTTGAGGATTAACAAATTGAGTCATAGCATCAGTGTTCACCAAATTGGTCCACATCATTGGTTTCGTTCATTGTGACTTTTAGACATGGCAGTATAGCGAACATTTTCCTTGTAGTCGAGAATGGCACGTGGTTGGGAAATCAAATGACATGGATGAAAACTGCTGGAACACCTGAGTTACTACTGAACTCTCACTCTAAAAAGTGAATTATGCAGCTTTTGTGCTAAGATGGTATGGACGAATATTATTTTATTGTGCCTGAGAGCTCTTTGGAAAGCTCTTGAGTGCCTTGTATGAGTGAAAACATGAATTACCCTAGGAAAATGGAGGTCAATAATTCGTATCAGTATTGTTTCTTTTGGAAGACAGATCAACATACAAATGGTGTTAAGCTTTAAAAAAACACATAAATGGTGTTATTTTGATGAGCTTTTTCTAGATATGGTGGAAGGCCATGTTCATTAAATTACTAGAACAGCGATAGCTTTCTCAAGAAAGATGAATTAGGATCCATTCCTTTGGGGGACAGATGGAATGAGGTGATGAGTTAGATGGTAAATCAACATGTATTCTTCCCCTTTTGATCTTCAAAAGTTAATTCAATCATCATAGCATTTTCTTTTCAAAAAAAGATTGGTGGTTGAAGGTTACCATAGTAAATGAAGGATATGCCTCACTGGTTGCACATTGATGTTCTAAATCAGTGTCCAAAAGCTGCTCCGATCAATTGTTGATTAACTGAAGCAACTTGGTTTTGGCCTAACCAAGCCTAGTAAAATCTGATCTGATTTGGGCCCGTAAATTCGTTCGACTTAGGTAGGTCAATCGTGACTTAAAGGCAGTTGACTTGACTTGGGTGCATTCCATTCTGAGTCCAAGTATTTAAACATTGACATGGCATTTGTGCTATAGCTGTACGAAGAGTGACACAAAAGTGGCAACGGATTTGGGTGCGAGAGCGGGGAAGCATCAGTTTCAGAATGTTGGCAAGTATCAGCAAGTTGGAAGTGGGAGCTGGAATTGGAAGTATGATTGAAAGTGGGAGTTGGTTCTTGTATGTGTTGTGCATAGGTTATTTTGCCTGTCACATTAAATAGCTTTTGTATTGCTAATGTCAATGTGAGATTAACGTTGATGTTCTTACAAGAATCATGACATTATGTCAGGGTATCAACTATCATATGTGTGTAAAGGTTGATTTTCTATTACATAATAGGGCTGCAAATTGGGTTTGGGTGACCAAACCCAAGTCTATATTGGGTTGTTAGGGTCCTCAGGTGGGGTTAGGGTTGGAAAACTTCGACCTGAATTGAAATTCGGTGGGGTTCGGATTGAGTTATTTGTTGGGGTTCGGATTGAGTTATTTGTTGGATATGGGTCTCTGGGGCCCGCTTGTGAGCAATCACTAGTGGGTGGGTCCCACGGCTAGAACTCAGAAGATTCTTGGCCGAATATCCATTTTCTAACCCTCTTCTCTGGAACATCAAATTCAAACAAGAAGAGGATTGAGATAAGGGAGAGAGATTAGTTGTGATAGGGATAAGCCCTATCGCATCCAAACTGCTCCCATATCCTCTCCATCCCTGCCTCGGTATATGTATCCCTGTATAAGAGAATCCCAGATAGAATTTTAAGAAGAATAATGAGTCAAACCATTGTCCATTAGGTTGCTTCTAGATGGTCTGAACTGTTGATCGTGTCTTAGGACTATCCTGACTGTAAAATCAGAGAGGTGATTAGATTCTTTTCAATCTTGTAGTAGTTAGGCAGACCACTGGGCATGAGCCGTCCATCTTCGACTTTGTGAAGGCCCCAAAGATTGTGTAGATACTGTTAGATGTTGTGGGCTCACCCATCATATGTGAGGATATGAGATAAGTCATGACTCATGTCTGATGACTTATGTATTGTAGTCCCAACATATGCCTGGTATAGTCTATTTCACTATGTGGATTGTAGCCATTTGTGTGGACTTGTTACCTACAAAATGCTTTGATTTGATTTAATCATTGCATTGTGCAAGTAGCCAGTCCTGTAGGTGACTTTGTGTCCTTAGTATCCTCTTATATATATGAGGATGGGATTGAGTATTGCTATTTTAGTGTACAATGATGAAGGTCCCTAGATTGGTCAGATTTCGTTATGCTAGGAAAGTGGCTTGATCGATTTTGAATTATAGATTTGTTTGGAGAAGATCCTGTGACAACTACACAATGTTTCTAGAATTATTAATATGAACTTGAAGACATTTGTGTCGTAGTATCGAACACCCCCAAACAACAATTTTCAACTCCCTAAAGCCTCTCGCTCTCACTCATGATGATACTCTCAATCTGTCTCAACTCTCTTAACTCTCTCATCACTGCAATACTCTCATATTCTCATTCTCTCTTTAACCCTCTTGCTCTCGTACCCTCTCTCATCATTCTAATACTCTTATATTCTTTCTTAAGCGTAAATTCTCTTACTCTCTCTTACTACACTAATGCTGTAATCTTTCACACAATTTTGAGTATATGCAATTAATGCATTCATTTGATAGGTATCTGATTTGATAGGTTTTCCAATTATTGATACAATGGAAAATACAAAAAAAAATTCAATAGATGCATTCAGAACTCTGAATTACTTATATAGCGAAGTCATCAATCTTATCACCAATTAGATTCCCCAATATAAAAGTATTTATCAACTTGCAACACAACACAGGCGACAAGTTATTAAAGATAATCCACTTGTATTCTTTAACACCATCAAACTTAAAATATGATTTGCTTTTGGAATTTGAGTATTATCACATCCTTATATTTCTATGGCAAGCTAAGCCGAAAGTGTGTGGAATGAGGTTCTCCTCCCGTTCTACCCAGCAGATGGTCTTTTTTTGTTTACTAACACACTTCAATGGACATCTTGTTGATATTTATGCATGTTGGTCACTATAGTCCAATTGTAACATCTTGAAAATCGGGAGTCGAGTAGAAACCCAACTCCCGAGTTCCAAAACATCACTTATGCAACATAGATAATGATGAATGAATGTTGTCTGTAGAAGGGCATTAAACATGATTGAGATTATACCAAAAACAACATATCATACTCCAAAGGTGTTCAAATTATGTAGGCGGAAGACTGTGATAAGTATTTAAACTAGATAAGAGTGATAGTAAGCCCTTAGAGTATGAATGTCACTAGGTTAACAATTACAAGTTTGATTACAAAACGTACAAAATGAGAAAAATGTAATGTCTTCTATCCCAAATATTGAAGCCCCATTGGTGCAACTCCAGGTCAAATAGACCCACCAGAGAGTTACATGAAGGAGAACTCACTAGCAAAAAGCAAAGTACGGCTCCGCTTCACAAGCATTGCCCTCACCTGAAACTAAGACAGGGTCTGGTTGGTGTGTACAACACCGTCCCGTAACGTGAGAGTGAGTAGCTAACTCAGTGGAACAATAGAGTAAAGATTAACATGTTATCAAATCAGTCAAGTGGTAATGATAAAGTAGTACAATCAAACATTCCTAGATACTCTTGTTAATGCAAGGATGAGATGCAATCATGATGCATGCTCTTGCTTACGTACTCCCCCATGCGACACCGTCTTACGTTCGCAGCATGCTTTCATTCCTCAGTTCTCCACATCTTCCAGGCACATGCAGAGCGATATGAATATGATTACCGAGTTGTTATTAGTCCTTTTCATACAGCAAGATTGGAAAGCAAAGGTACCTCCCCTATATCAATTCCCAACAATGATCCAGTCTAGGGTTGTTAGTCCTAGTATATCTCGTTACAAGGGCTGTCAGGGCTGTTACACGCAATCGTTACACCACTCCCCCATCATCAAATCAATACAGGCTTAGTTTGTACTCTTGTTGCTACGGAAGGGTCGTCGCCTCCACATAGACTCAGAGTACGCTTGAGGTCACTACAAAGGACTGTCAGGGCTGTTACATGCAATCGTTACACCACTCCCCCATCACCAAATCAGTGTAGGCCGACAGCTCGAATACAGTGTCTCATACCACCGTATTCGGCTCATGAGTCTGAGTTGCTCACTGGTCACTACGGGGAGGCTCGTGGCCCCAACGTAGGCCAATCGCTCGACCACGGTGTCTCATACCACCATGCCCGGCTCATAAGTCTTAGTGGATCGAGGTACCATGGTTAACGGGATTTTCACTGGTAAGTTTGGTACTTTAAATTCAAGCAGTAGCGTCCATACATGGTTAACATACATCGAGCTAATCGGGTTACTTGACGAGTTCGACTAGTACGAGCGCCCGTTGAGTTGATCGACATGAAGTGCATAAGCACCTCGTGTGGCCTATCCACTGTTGATAAATAAATCATGGCTCGGGTTCGTCAAACACGTCCTACGTAGCGAATAAGTCTTAGCCACGAACTCAAGGCATATTACCAATTTCCTGGACTATACAATAGCCCCAACCACATTCCATTACATTAAATATTCATATGAAATACTCAAAGCAATAGCGGAGCAATAATTCACATTATACTATCATTCGAGCATGTTCTGAAAAGCAATGTAAATATGAATTTTCACATATTCAATTCATAAACAAACAGTCATCAGCATATGACATACATGAAGGAAATCATACACATTACTAAGGAGATTGAGAATCATGTCTCAATCCGCATACAGGTACACCTTACTAACTACAACTCATTCAGATAATTTTACCAACATTTAGCCTACACAATTCATCATACAAGTTATATATCAGGTAACATACATATTAGGACAAATCCTTTCGTCAAAGGGTTGTTGCCTAAACAATAATTATATATCCACGACAGTTACTCGGGGGGAGCACGAATGCAATTTCTATACTCATTTGGTCATTATCACAAACACTTAGACTACACATACTAACACAGATAGCGTATGTTGACCAAGACAAGCATTAGAGCGAACCCTTTCGCCAAGGAGTCATCACACATATAACTAGCATATACATACGACAATTAATCATGGCAAACACAATTTCAGATTTTATATGTATACCGTACTTTATACAAATACCAAGAATACAATAAAATCTACATAATACGTACATAACTGAAATACAAAATAAACTTCGCATTCTACATGTGAAATAGCATTCAGATCATGAATCTATCATTATCCGGCATTGAAAGCGTTGAAAACCATAACCTAAGCATCTATAGTCCGCACCTTATGCCGTAGAATCGTAACAAACTCGACAGAGACTCTAAGTCTTCGTCAACGATGAAATGTCAACCTATAGCAGTGTGGAGTTAGCTATTGCACTACTTGGAACATTTAGAACCCTAGAACAGATTAGGATTAGGTCTTCTTACCTAAGAACAAAGTCAGAATCGCCGTAGTAGCGACACGGTTGTGATGAATAAACACGTAACATAACAGAAACGATTCTCAAGAATAACTCCCACACCTTCACTCACCTTCTCTCTCTCTCTTTCCTTCTCTTTCTTTCTTCTCTCTCCCTTAGGTTTAGGAAATTCGTATGGGATATGAGAGAGGAGATTTAAGTCTCTTATATAGGCTCTAAATTGATGAAAATGGTCCTAGGGCCATGATATACTTAGGTTATAACCAAATCGGGATTGTTTCGATCCAACAGAGCACTTCTGGAGGTCCTGTTACTAAATGCGGTTGGACTTAAGGTCTCTAATATTGGATCTAGGTCAAGATAAGTTTTCAGTCCGGTCAGATTTCCAGATCGACCGTGGCGGACCAGTTTCAGTTCAACGGTTACGGGAACTCGATCAGAGCTACAAGTACTATGACATGTATGGGCTAACTATCCTGATCCGAGGGTGAATTTGGATCGAAATCTAACGGTCAGAACGCTTAGAAATAACGCGCAAGTGAAACGATCCAAATTACTTAAAATTATATTTAATTTTCTAAAAATCTTCGCTTTCTCACTCTCTTCACTTCGGACTCAAGGAAACAGTCCCAGGACATCGTATGACCTTGATTTTTGAGGTGATAGTCAAGTCCAACTAGGCGGTCATAATGGTCTAAGTTCATCGCTATCGGACTTTCAACGTGCAGTCTAGGTCCGATACGAAGTTTCACGATGCTCCCAAGAGCAACTGGGTTTAGAGATTGATCCTAGGTTTCTAGTAACATAACATTAGCAGTCCTACTTATTTTGGGTCTTGTAGTTCGTATTTAAAGTGGTTCAAGTTAATTCTACTGAGTATTCAGTTTGGTACCTAACCAAATTCTACCATAATTATGGCAGAATACTGTCGTAGGGCCATTCTATGCCCCATTTTGGGCACTTCTAGTTATCATATTAATTTAATTATTTTTTTAGTGATTCATCATCAAGTTTACCCTATCTCCACCAAATTTCATAATATTTCGAGTTGTAGAAAAATTTTAAAAATTCCAGAAGCAGCAGATGTCCAACAAGTAATTTTCATACAGTTATCACAAAGACCTACTTTAAACTATATTAAATATTTTATTATATTTTTCACATATTTTTATATAAAACTAAACTCATTTAGCTTCAATCTGGTTTTTGAATCACCTAAATCGGAGTTATAACGAAGGAGATATGATTTTTCAAAGTTGAATGAAACGTACAGAAAAAAATATAGAAAATGGGTTGCCTGACCGCTGTGCGGACGAGGCCTCGCCAAACCGACGAGGACCTCGCCGGTCACTGACCTATTTGGCGAGGGATTGCCTCAGGGGTGATGTCCTCCCCCCCCGGGGATGTCGAAAACATGTGGGATCCACCTCGGGTTTCCCCGAATTGAGCCGTTTGGGCCCACGAGTCCGTCGAGGCGTTTATCGAGTCTCATTTGCAAATCGGAATGAGTTATGTGACGTACAATACATGATTTTGGGGTAGAAGAAGCTAATCCATCCAAATAACCTATCTACATCATGAAATTTTAAAAATTTAATAGTCGAAATCCCATTTTATTCATGTACGTACCATTTACAGTAAGTTTTAGTTTAAGTATAGTTCTTCACCATTTAAACTTTAAGATTTGTGTCTAATATGAAAGTACTTAGAGAAATTTAAAAAATGAGGTGGTGAAAGGTGAGATTTTGAAGGAAATGGGTTGAAAAGCGATTTCTAGACTTTATGATTGATCTTTAAGAGGGTTATGGTTGACCCATTACCTAAGGACGTCTAACTCCAGATTGGCAAAAATCCGGGATGTTACAATCTATCCCCCTTAAAAAAATAATTTCGTCCCCGAAATTAGCTAAGGGTAAAGAGTAAAGATTCTATTATTCCTTTCACCTAAGCTTTACTGATTTCAAGTTTATATGCATGGTGGGATATATACATCTATATTAGTCTAGCGCATTTTTATCTATCCTCCTTAAAAATTTACTCTTTATCCCTTGCTTATACCCTAATGGTTTGCTATAATTTAGTTTTTTATCTATTTGAAGTCTTGACGACGATTTCCAACTATATAGAGTAAGATATTCATTTTCAATGGTCGACCAATACGGAGAAACGGTTGTAGTGGGCTTGATCCCGATACTTCGATCATCTACTTGACCAGGGTAGATGGCTCATCATATCCCTTCCTTGTCCTGATACATCCTGGTCTTCTGCTCGGTCAAAGCAGTGAGTCCATTGGTAGTCTCCCAAGATTGAGAATTTGGTCAAGCCACGAATGTCTCGCCATTGTATATTTTAGTAATTCCGTATAGTTCGATTACTCCAAAGCTTAGGGAATGCCCATCACTGAAAGGTTCCAATTTCCTATTTATAAGGTTGTCCTTTGGGTCTTAGTTTAGGAGAGTCCTCGTATGAATCTATGTCCAAGGTAGGGGTTAATAAGCACCTTAATAGATCATCTTAAAAGAATTTCTAATCGTTTAGAGTTGGCCAAGGCTTCTGTTATGTTCGTATCCACACTGACCTCCGCTCATTCTCATTGTTAGGCCTATGATTTAATATGAATAGGTTTAACACTTAAACCCTAATTGTTTCCCTTTAAAGACTTCACTATTGACATTCTAAGGAAGATTCAGACCCTATTTAATGACCTAATCTTATGTATAACCTGAATCACTGTCCTTCGATCCTGGGCCAGTGGGGAAGGGGCCAACCACGCGTTCGCTGCGCTATTCTAACCCAACGGTTGTATTAGCTGACCTAACTAGATTGGGCTCATAAAATTCTACCCCCCTTAAAAATAATTCTACTTTCAAGACTCAAGACTCTATGTCCCGACCCATATGTCGAAACCAGGTATACTGTCACACCCCAAACCCAGAAATCAGATTCACAAGAATCTCGATCGCTGAATCCGGTGCCGACAGCCTCCGTAGTACCCCATTCTCGGCTCCCAGCGCAACATACGCCAGATTCCGATCCTGGGATCCTACAAGGAGGATTTTTTTTTTTTGAACGTACACTTGTCTTGTAATAAGCATAACCACGAGTTTACCCAAATTATAAAGGAAACATCATCATCACACAATACCGAAATTACTGGTAATTCATAAATCGTATATTATCGGAATAACCTGAAATACTGACAAGATCATAAATTATACAATGACAGAGTAAGCGAAAGTATGGATAAGTTCATAAGTCAGTCAATTATCAGAAACGTAATATAAAACAGATATGCACTAAGGAGTCATAAAGAGTCAAATATCAGATGCCGAGGATGTAATGCGATATACAAATCCTGCTAAGTCTGTTTAGGCCATATAAGTACAGAAATATAGCAACCCAAAATGCCATATGTCTGCGGATGTAATGCAATATGCGATGTGAATGAAATGACCATGCTGGAGTGTGAAGTCGGGATGATAGTGCATAGTATCGCAGGCTACGGGGTCCACCACAAGGACTTCTATCCAAACCAGTCCCATACCTAAATTTGGATAGTCAGACTCAATGTGGTAAACTCCTGATCTCAGGTTAGTCGCACGCCCAACCGAAATTCTTGCCATAACGAAGGTACATAACGATTAATTGCGCACCACCAGCCCGAGTGGATAGTGAATGAAGGAATGAATGAATGAACATGCAATTCCTACTCAATGAGTTCACATATTAGTACGGTTTCTCTCTGGAAAATCACCGTGGTCTATTACACTCCATACCAGATTGCCGCCCCATCGCGCGCGACAAGGTGAGTGGAAGAGATCTCACTATCCGCCTGCCAATATCGGGCCCAGCTCGTCAATAGTGGACCCATTCCTCGAGCTGGTCAGACTCAGCCTAGCATTGCTCCCTCCTCTCGGGCAAGTAAGGCTACACCCCCTTCCAACCGACCGCGACACAGTGGAGAGCGCAGCCATCTGGTAATCGGCACTCAGCGCCCATCTACCCACTCGGTCTAGACGTTGCAGCATCCTCTGGAACCAAGAGGGTTTAGGGACTTTCACCCAGGGATATCTATAGCACCCCATGTAGAACAGATTTCCGGTGTCCCATCTAACCATCCACAATATGCCTGTGGAGGCTATGGCCCTGATGTCGCTAGGGCATACAGTAATCACAACACACCATACAAGATGCATGAGTCATACAATCCAGTCATGCATCAATCCTGTGCAAACCGTGCACTCATGTAAGACAATCTCCCCCTATCAGGGAGTCTCATAACAACCAGCACTATGACATATGCAATGGTCAATCATATCTCATAACAGACATGCAGATGATGCGTATGGGCATGTATCATGATGCTATGCAGTCACATACTCATAATTAGTATCAATAACTGACATCAACAATCGACCTCTACAATGTGGACATTTAACCAACATTGCCCCCAAGGAATGACTCACATAGGGCCAAACATATAATGGACTCATGGCTTCCCAAGAGGGCCACGTATATCAAGTGGGCCGCATCACATGAGCCTAATACACATCACTATGGGCCGCATTATGTGGGCCAGAAATACATCTCAATGGGCCTCATCCTTTGGGCCTCTTATACATCAAGTGAACCGCATCACATGGGCACACCAAGGGTCCTCATATACATCCAATGAGCCGCATTAATGGGCCATATACAACCTGAATCGGCCATATCTCATGGGCCTCAAATATATCATAATAGGCCTCAAACACGGGCTGCATACACATCACAACAGCCTCAAATACGGGCTGCATATACATCACTTCGGGCCTCGACAATCGAAATTGACAATCGGCCACGATAATCGGCCTCGATCGATAATCGGTCAATCGGCCACGACCATCAGAATCGGCAATCGGCCACGGTAATCGGCCTCGATCGATAATCGGTCAATCGGCCACGACCATCAGAATCGGCAATCGGCCACGGTAATTGGCATCGACCGATAATCAACAGATAAACAAAGCGGGGTCCATAAATGATCAGCCCATCAACCATAGTATAAAGATCGGCACTCGGTCGAGGTTGTATTGAATCCGATAGCACGGAGCCATCCATCTACGGCGAACGGGGCCCACTTATTTGGGTTAACCCACTAAGGAAATGATTAGAATGGGCCTAACAAGGCCTAAGGGAAGGTCACAATGTGGACATCTAACCAGCATTGCTCCCAAGGGGTGGCCTACATAAGGGATTCATAAACAACGTAACGGCCACACATACACCTCATTGGGCCTCATCATATGAGCAGGAATATATCACAATAACCTCACTAAATGGGTCGAAAACACATCTTAATGAGCCACGACATATGGGCCAATTACACATCTCAATGGGCCACGACCCGTGGGCCTCAAATACAATAAGTGGGCCACATCAATGGGCCCTATATATATATATATACATCTCAAGTGGGCCCTGCTCATGGGTTTCAAATACATAACATGTAGACCTTACACATGGGTCTTATACACATCAAATGGGCCACGTATCTGAGCCTTGAACACATCAAATGGCCACACGTAATGGGCCAAATACATGTCACAATGGGCCTTACTCAAGGGTTTAATACACATCACGATGGGCCTTTCGCATGGGCCTAACATAGATCACAATGGGCCTTGCCCATAGGTCATGAATACATCACAATGGGCCTTGCCCATGGGCCATGAATACATCACAATGGGCCTTGCCCATGGGCCTTAATACATAACGGGTGGGCCCTACACATGGGCTTCATACACATCAAGTGGGATACATCAATGGGTCGTACCAATGCACTATAGGTGGGTCCGTACATGCAGCAAATGGGCCCCACCAGATGGTCAGTGTGGATACAGAATGCATACATCAGGTGGATCACACGTTCCACGAACAGTGTGGATAAAACATACTTCGAGGCAGGCCTAATATGATCTAGACGGCTAGGACATAACAAGTATTATGGTGGAGCCCCCCACCATCCCAACCTGATGGACGGTGTGGATTAAATCATACATCAAGGTAGTCCACGTGTATAGGGTCCACGTCCAACACATGGACGGAACGACATGGGTGAAACACTTACATCATGGTCGGTCCCACATATATATATATATACTATCTAATACAATCCAAGGCCTGGACGGGCGACCTGGATAATGCACAAACGTTAAGGTAGTCTATCGTCCAGATGCTAGACGTGTGGGCACAACACATACATCATATCAGGGCCCCACGTGGCACCATCCAAATAAGTCTATCACCGTCTGAACGGTGTGGATCAAACATATATATCTCAGTGGGTCACACCATCTCACACGATGGACGGTGTGGATTAAAGCATACATCATGGAGGAGTCCCACGGTGGGATGGCTTGAATAAAACCCAAACCTCATGGTGGGGGTCCACAACACTTACCGACGTCAACCTAGGAGCTATGAGGCTAGTGGATGGAGGGTCTGGATTGAATCACATATATCATGGTGGACCCCGCTGGATGTGGACTACCAGGGAGTGGGCCATTGGCACAAGCAGTCAACCCAAGTGGGCCCGCTGTTGCTGGGCAGACATGCAAGCCCTGCAGCAACTGTGGTACGACTCATTAGAGATTTGGATCTGGCTCCTATCCAGGCCCACGGCCTGATAGATCCGAAGGTTGGGTGGATGGCCTGGATGTACTGCACATCACGAGGGGGCCCTGTAGTGGGCCCAGCGTTAGAGAACACGCTGGACAGCATGCTGTCCAGCAGTGTACACCACGTGAGATTTGAATCTGTCTCATTTCCACGTGCGGCCAAATACAGAATTGGATGGATGGTGTGTACACAACACACGTGTACTGAAGTGGGTCCACGCCAGTGTGGCCCACCAGCGTTTTAAATCAAGTTGGTATTTGTGTTGTCGGAGCATCCAGGCTTGCTGGACAGGAGCTGGCCTAGTGGCCCTGGCCCATCAGGTTAGACCGTACAATGGTCTGAAAAACTGGACAGTGTAGGTGCTGCACACGTGCAGCAAGGTGGAGTCAACATCAGGTGGGTCATCTGTACAAAGCTAATATCTGTGTTTTCTTGCCATCCAGACAGTCAGCAGTCTGGATGGTGCTGCTGATGCTAGTCCAGTCCACACAAATCATTAGACCTGCACTGATGCAGATGGACGGCTAGGATATAGAACACATACATCAAGGTGGGGTCCCACAGAACCGTCCAGACATGGATAGCCTGGAACACAAACCATACATCACGGTGTGGCCCACGTCCATGGACCGGACAGAGTGGATAAAACATTTACATCATGGTGGAGTCCACACGCGTGGCACATAGAGTGTGGATGGATGGTCTGGATCACGACCAGGTCCAACCATCCAATCCATTCGTCAGGTGGGTCTCACACGCACGTGGGTAGGCCATCCCACCTAAATATAATATAATATAATATAATATTATATATATATGCAGCCCAGATTCCACCTGGACGGCGCAAATTTTATTTATTTATTTATTTTTATAATGAAGGTGGGTTCCACGTGAGAGGGTGGCCCACCTACCATGTGTCACACCCCAAACTCGGAAACCGGGCTCACAAAATTTTCGATCGCCGAATCCGGCGCCGACAGCCTCCGTAGAACCCCATTCTCGGCTCCTAGCTCCCATTCGCCAGGTTCCGATCCTGGGATGCCACGAGGAGGATTTTTAACATCAGTCTGATACGTAATGAGCATAATTAAAGGCATAACCCACAAACAACAACCAAGCACTCCATTACATTTCCACTATGATCAAAAATTTTACAAGTACAATGAGCATAAAGGGAAATACAATGGTAAATAACAGAAAACTCCAAAATGATCAGCAACGCGCTCCTGCCTCAACGCTGCTGCAGTCCAACGTCACCTGCACGCAACGGTCGTGCATAAGCTTACAGAAAGCTTAGAGGGTGGTGAAAGTGTGTGCGCAAGGTAGTAATATGAATGCAATGTCAGAGTAATGCGAAATATGCAGATGGAACCAAAACGTCATGAGCCGTACCAAGGCTCTGCAATGCAAGACATGAATGGTATCGGCCATCCCAAGGCCATGCAATGTGCAATGCAACTCAAGCATACAGATACTCATCAATGTCCACATATCAGTACAGCTCAAAGTATGGAATATCACCGGGGTCTAGTACACTCTAAACCAGATTGCCGCCACATCGCGCGCAATAAGGTAAGTGGAAGAGACCTCACTATCCGTCTGCCAATATCGGGCGCGACTCGTCGATAGCGGACCCATTCCTCGAGCTGGTCAGACTCAGCCTAGCATTGCCCCCTACACTCGGGCGGGTAAGGCCGTACCCCCTTCCAACCGACCACGACACAGTGGAGAGCGTAACCGTCTGGTAATCGGCACTCAACGCTCATCTACCCACTCGGTCTAGACGTTGGAGCAACCTCTTGGTACCATAAGGGTTTAGGGACTTTCACCCAGGGATATCTATAGTACCCCATGTAAGTCAAGATTTCCGGTATCCAATCCTGCCAACCACGATGCGTCTGTGGAGGCTACGGCCCTGATGTCGCTAGGGCGTACAACGACCATATCACACTAATGCGGAATGCATGAATCACGCCATCCAGTCATGCAACCAATCCTGCGCATACCGTGCGCTCATGTAGGGCAGCACCGCCTAATCGGGAGCCCATAAACAACCTGCCCGAAGGCAAATGCTATGATCAGTCAATCCTCATAACAAGCATACGTATGATGCGTATGATCATGAATCATGAAACTGTATTAGTCATGGTATAATGAAATGAACTATCTTAATATGCAGATGGTCCTGGACGGCCTAAATATGATAAGTACGGCCCAGCAATGGACCCAAGGAGAGTCGTAATGTGGACATCCAACCAACATTAGACTCGCAACGTGGACGTCAAACCAACATTGTTTCTCAGGTACGATCTTCTTAAAACACCGCTACATAATCGGTATTGGGTTTACACATTGCAATGGACCTTATGTTCCTCCCACTGGGCCTTACATATATATCAAATGGGCCATAGCTTATGGGCTCTTATTCATCAGATGGGCCACAGAAATGGGCCCCCTCCAAATTTCAGGTCAATCCAAACTCTAGGTGGGCCACATCACAAGAAACAGTGTGAATGAGCACCCACCATTGAAACTCTTCCTGGGGTCCACAGAAGTGTTGGATCAAGCTGAAATTTCTGAGAAGGGGACCCACCTAATGGGCGGGGTAGATGAAACATGTACATCATGTGGGGCCCACGGTGGCAGCCGTGGGTTGCAGCACGGTAGCCGCCCGCCCGCCTGCACGCCAGCAGCGTGCTGGCCGCTGACAGGAGGCAGAGGCCATGCCTCTTTAACGTTTTTTTTTTTTTTTTTTTTAAAATCGCTTTTTCCCTGGGTTTTTATGCGTGGGGCCCGCTACACCAAAATCCGTCCCGACCATTGCATTCAGTGGCTCATCGCCGTCCAAATGAGTCTAGAGTTTGAATTTTTTTGACGCTAGAAAAAGGATAAAATGAGAAAATGGATCCTTTAATGGTCGAGGTGCATTAATTGATGCTATGGCCCACCAGGTGATTGGATCAGCTCTAAACTTTTACCCAACGGCTAAAATGCCGTGGGTAAGAGGATGGACGGCTTGGATTGGACATAAACATCAGGGTGGGGCCCATGCAACGGAACCACCCAAACCCCTTCCTTTTTCTTTTGTTTTCTTTTGTTTTTTTTTTTTTGTGTCCAGGGAAGTCCAGCGTCCCAGACGCTGGACGGTGTCTCAAAAAAAAAATAAATCGTGATGGGCCTCTTTGAAGTGGGCCACCACTTACAGATGAGAGGGAAACACATGCAAGGTGGGCCCCACTTGAAGGACTCTTGGGCCAAAATAAATACCTCAAGGTGAGGTCCATTCAAGTGGGCCACACAACCCAAAAAAAATAAGATCAAATAAAATAAAATAAAATGAAATAAAAGGACTGAAAGAGAGAGAGAGACATGGAGAGTGGGACACGGCTTGTGATGGAGGGACCCCGTCATTATGGGCCCTCCCTTGCAATGAAACATACAATAAATGGACCCCTTGCACATGGGACCGTTAAAAACGTAAATCAACGGTGGAGATCCATTCTCCACCGATATGGACGGTCTAGATGACCTTTCTAAATGAAAATAAACATCATGATGGGGTCCATGGAGATTGGCCCCATCATGGAATGATCATGATGATCCAAGTGGTCCATCGGCCACAAATAAGGGTCCCAAGTGAGATCCATACCATGGATCGGTGAGTCTCACTTGGTCCACCATAAAAAAAACAATAAAAACTACCCTATAGAAGCACCCACCGTCCGATCTTCTCGCTCCTAGGGGTTCCTTGGCACCTTGGCTTCAACTTCAACGGTTAGGATGAAGAATGGAGGGTTGAGATGGGGGATTTTGGGGTAGGAAGGTGGGCCACTTGAAGCTTAGAGGGACTTGGGGAATTCCATACGTGGGAGCCCCTTGCAATTTTAGTTGCTTGGATTTTTTTTGAAATGAGAAAGAGAGAAAGAGAGTGATGTAAAGGGAGAGAGAGAGAGTGATGGATGGATGGGTGAGTGATGGTTGTGTAAGAAAAGCTTGACTTTTGAGGCTTTGGTGTAAGAGAGGTATGGGTTGTGAAGACTTTTGAGGCTTTTTGTGTAAGAGAGGTATGGGTTTGGGAGACTTTTGTGGTTGCTTGGGAAAATGGATGGAGGTGATGTGTACTTGACATGTGATGGGTTGATGGGTGATTGATTGATGGGATTGATGTGATTGATGTGACACATCGTTGAGATTCCCTTGGTTTTCGCAACGCGCGGCGTTTTCTCGCACCGAACGTTGGCTCATATCTCTTGATCAGGGTATCGCCTTGGCGCACGAGTCGCGGTATCGGAACCGCAACGTCGGCGCGGTCGCTATGGTATAGGTCTCGGGTTGAGTCGACTCGGGTTGTCGGTACATGAATCCAGGTCGCGCGTCGATATTATTTAAGGGTCGAAAGTTGCCGGAATTCGACCGGTACGACCGCGGGAGTGTACGGAAAGGTACGGACCAAGATACGGGTCTTACACCATGCATATGCCATCCAAACCATTCATCAGGTGGGTCCATATGGACGAGCGGTGTGGATGCAACCCGTGGAACTTGCTGATGTCATACGGCAGTGGGTCCCACCTAGCAAAACAGATAGGCAGTCTAGATACAGGATAAATACATCTTGGTGTGTACCACCGTCCAACAGCTGGACGGTGGATACAACATATACATCAATGCAGGCTCCATCGTCTAGGGACGGTGGATGGCTTAGATGATATGCAAATGTCAGTTGGGTCCACACGTGTGGCCCACCTGCTCCAAACAAGCTGATATTTGTTCCCTTCCTTTATCCAAGCGGTCAGCAGGGGACGGCTCTGCTGCTGCGTTACGGTGCAGGCCACAACCTGCTGTTGATCTAAACCGTTGAAGCGGGCAATACATCTCAGTGGAGATAAAGCCCATACATCACAGTGGGGTCCACGAGGGTGGCCTACACAGTTTTGGGTCAGCTAATATTTGTGCTTTCCCTTCAAACAGGGAAACTGGCAGGCTGGACGGTCTGCATTGCTAGGTCTTTCCAGACCATGGGCCCAAGCCTAAAATGATCTCTCCACATGGATGGCGTGGATCTACTCACTTCCTCAAGGTGGGCCACACATAGAGAGAGAGAGAGAGAGAGGAGGGACCCCGCCACTATGGGCCCTCCCTATATATTGCATACATGAAAATGGGTCCCACCAAGTGAGCCCTCAAATCATAATAAAAACAATGGTAAAAATCATAAAATCACCCACAAGGCAAAAGAAAAAGAGAGAGAGAAAGAAAGAAGGAAGCACTCACCTTTGATCTTCTTGGATTTCTTCTTCCATGAACGCCTTTTTAAGCTCCAATGGTTGAGATTTAACGGTCGAGATGGATCATGGATGGTGGAGATGGAAGTTAGGAAGTGGGCCATACATGGCCTCTCATGGAGGCTTGGATGATTCTTGCATGGAGAATGAGAGAAATGAGAGAGGGAGAGAGAGTGATGGGAGAGAAATAATGGTGAGTGATGTAAGCATGTACTTTGTTGTAAGAAATGTTGACTTTTGGAGAGGGGTGGTTGTACTTGGCATTAATTGGTGATGTGTACTTTGATTGACAAGATTGATGGGATGTTTCGTAGAGATTCCCTTAATACTTGCAACGCGCGGTGTTTTCTCGAACTGAACGCGGGCCCATATCTCCTGGCCTGGGTATCGCCTCGGCGCGCGAGACGCGCCATCAGAACCGCGGCGATGACGCGGTCGCTAGGGTACAAGTCTCGGGTTGAGTCGACTCGGGTTAACGGTGTGTGAATCAGGATCATGCGCAAATGCCGGTTAAGGGTCGAGGTTACTGGGATTCGACCGGGAAGACCACGGAAGCCTACCGAACAATACGGTCAAGGTTACGGGTCTTACATATACTGTAGGATCTATGGCATTGGTACCTATAGTTATAGAAAGGAGCTAAAAATGATGGGTGTTGTGGTTGATTCCCAGGGACGGATGTGCGTCTACGAAAAACTAAAGAAATTTCTTGGGCATAAAAGGAAAAATCTTTATTGGCTATGTATTCTCAACACTTCTCAAAGATTAACGAAGCCTATAAGGATTAGGGGATTCAACAAAGGAGTGAGGTCTCACTCCAACCTAATTAAGCCTACTAATTAAGTCTATCTTTCAACCATCTTAGCATAATCGGTCTCTTACATTGCTTAGTAGAACCAATAGGCTAGTCTTAATTTAGGAGTAGTGGTAATCCAATAGTTGTAACCCAAGGTCTACACTCATACACTATATGATTTCATACCCTTTCTAACACAAGAAATTGCTTTATCGCTTAGGGTCAAAAGTTGTCTGATTGAAATTGAGTTGCTCGAACTTGAATTTCGCTGCGCTTGAGCACTACACACATGCTCATACTAGCTAAGAAAGTCCTATGGTTCACGTTATTCACGTTATTAATTTATTGAATTTCCTACACTGTCAGATCCTTTGAAATCTAAGAGTACCAACTTTAGGTTTAAACTCTAAGGGCCTGTTTGGGTATTAAGTTGTATTACATGGATTGTGTTGCTTAACCCGCCTCGGGATTGGAATTGACATGTTTGGAAGGAGGGTGGGGTGAGATTAAAATTAATTTAATAGGCTTTGAAAAATGAACCTTGTGTTGGAAAGTGTGAGATGAGATTTGTGGGTTGGAAGGTGATGAGACACAAAAGTTGGGTTTGAATGCTCAATTAAAAGGGAATAAAGGGGTTAGGCAGCAATGGAGGAGGGTTTTGACAGGGGAGTGGAGAGAGTGCACGATAATGAGAGAGGAAGGACTTGGTGGGGCGATTTTATGTGAAAAATCTAAAATTTTTGGAGAAAAGGAAAGCTTGGGAGGGTGGTTTGTGAAGGAGGGGTGACTTAGGAGAGGTTTTAACCGAAACCCCATGTAGCAGTGGGCCACACAAGACCCCAAATGCCATCGGCCCGACCGGCCCTCCTGGCGGTGAGGTCCTCCCCCCTCCTTGGGTCCAAAAAGACATGGGTCCCACCTTGAGTCACTCTAAAACAGCCCCAATTGGGCCCTAACTCCGGTTTGACTCGATTCGGGTCGATTCAGAACAAAACTGTTATATATACAAAGTTACCGATTTCTAACGGCTGAAATGGATTGAAACACGATCTAAACCCATCAGTTGACGGTCTAGAAGTGATTTGGGGTCATCGAGTGTGATCAGGAGTGTGCACAGACTCGATCTCGGCGATCGTTTTCAGTAAACTTTCGCCAACAAACAAAACTGGGGGTCCTAAACATGTTTCTAGATTTTTCTCGCACCCTCCTACATTAAATTGGAGTCAACGTGCGTCGTGTGATTATAACCCAGGTCCAGTTTAATCCAGATCATGCTCTGATATCATCTGTAACATCCTGAAAATTGGGGGTCGAGTAAAAACCCAACTCCCGAGTTCCAAAACATCACTTATGCAACATAGATAATGATGAATGAATGTTGTCTGTAGAAGGGCATTAAACATGATTGGGATTATACCAAAAACAACATATCATACTCCAAAGGCGTTTAAATTATGCAAGCAGAAGACTGTGATAAGTATTTAAACTAGATAAGAGTGATAGTAAGCCCTCAGAGTATGAATGTCACTAGGTTAACAATTACAAGTTTGATTACAAAATGCCAGGCATAAGATACCCATTGGACCATCTGGTTCAGCCAAGTTATCACCATCACCCAACTGCAAATCAAGATAAGAAAATCGCTTTTCCTTCCACAACATGTGGTGATGCACGCATCTCATCTGTAAGGTAAGGTCCAACCTCGATGAACCACTTGGCCAGGTTATCGGAGTTTCAATACCCTCACAAGGTAAACTTTCGCTTGAAACAACGGTCGAAATCTATCAGATTTCAACACAATAGATCTTGATGATCATAGACCATCCTGAGATGGGCCATTACATGAAAGGATGGATCACAACTTTGAAAAAGATGCAAACCTCCCTGCTAAACCTACTACGTAATAACAAATTTCACAGAAGGTTTCAGCATATCTCAAATGGAAGCTGATAGTAACATGATTGACTAGCTGGGCCATTCACCTGTAATAGATGTCACCGGGTGGCCCAGCCCCAGCCCTTTCTTTGCATTGTCTAAATTGTCAACAGAAATCAGTTATGCTTAAAAAAACAATTACACTAATAAAACTGTTATGGATGTCTTAAATTTGAATGTGTACGATCGGTCGTAGAAGTGGCTCAACTAGTCGTAGCCTGCTCGACTCAAAGTCCACCGAGCATAAAGATTTGTGGTTCGAGGTGCTCGACCGATCGTGGGCCATGCTCGACCGGTCGTGGGTGACGCTCGACCGGTCATACGTTACGCAGATTTGTTCCGCGATTTTGTGCGGATTGCGGATTTTGAGTCCTTTCGCAACTGGGTTTCGGAATGGAAGTTGCCTAAACTATAAATAGGTATTCCTAGGGCTTTTCTAGGGTATGGGAAAGCTTTTTAAAGGGGTTCCATGAAAATTAAAGGGTGCAGCAAGGGTGAGATTCGAGGTTGTTCGAATCGGGTAAGTCCTCTCTCTTTGTAATTTCTGTTTTTCATAGTGGAGATCTTTCGCTTTGTGCCGTGGTTTTTTTTCGAAAGAATTTTCACGTTAAATCTGGGTGTTCTCTGTATTCTCTTGTGTGCTTGGTGCCATTGAATTGCTATCTTAGATCTAGATTTGTGTGATTCCGCAGGTCAAAATCCCCAACAAGTGGTATCAGAGCGATCGTTGGGGCACAGATCTGAATCTGAGGGATTAGTAATAATGGCAAGCGCCAAGTATTAGATTGAGAAGTACTCAGGAAAAAATAATTTTGAGTTATGTAAGGTTAAGATGATTAGCCTGTTAACTAAGCAAGGCGAAGATGATGCTCTTGAGGAGCGGAAGTCTACTATAACTGATGCTGATTGGAATACTCTTGATAAGAAAGTTTTATCATCGATCCGTTTATATCTTATGGATGAGGTTCTCTACAATGTCATGAGGGAGAAAACTGCGGCTAAGTTATGGGCAAAGTTAGAGGATGTTTATACGAAAAAATTCTCTGAAAATCGCCTGCACTTGAAGCGGCAGTGGTATAACTTCAAGATGGAAGAGGGTGGAGATCTGGAGGCTCACATCAGCAACTTTAATAAATTGGTTTGCAAATTGCTGGATATGAAGGAAGTGATGAAAGATGAAGAATAATCATGTATGTTGCTGAATTCTTTCCCGGTGTCCTATGAGGCATTCAAGGACACTATGTGCAAAATGAATAAAACCCTGAGTGTCGACACAGTTATCTCAGCCCTTCAAGGGAAGGCTATGAGACAACTAAATAGCGACATGGGGACGTCTTCTGATGCATTATTTACAGTGGGTAGGAATTCTTGATAAGGTACAGGTTCTTCTGGTTCTAGATCCAAATCCAGGGGCAATGACAAAGAAAAGGTAAAGTATTGGAATTGTGGGAAGGAAGGACATGTGAAGAGGGATTGTGAAAATCCTAAATCGAAGAGGAAAGATTTTGAGGCTTCATGCAGGGAGGCCAATGTTGTCACGTCAGATGGATCGAGTGGAAGTGATGGTGATGTTTTATCTGTGTCTTCGCTCAGACGGTCATATGATGATCGTAAGGATGAGTGGATGCTAGATACAGGGGCATCTTTTCACATGACTCCTCATCGGAGTTGGTTCACCAGCTACAGGGAGTGCGATGGTGGACAGGTATTTATGGGCAATGACATTGCCTGTAATGTTGTGGCTGTTGGTTCTGTGCGCATCAGGATGTTTGATGAGGTGGAGCGTACCTTGACAGATGTGAGGCACGTTTCTGATTTGAAGTGGAATCTGATTTCTCTTGGTGTGCATGAGGCAAAAGGATGCAAGTACACAGGTATTGATGGTGCTCTTAAAGCATCTAAGGGAGCACGGGTAATCATGAAAGCGCAACGACTCAGTAACTTGTACAAGTTGATCAGGAGCACTTCAAAAGGTGGAGCTACGGTGGATATAGCGGATTTCACTTCTGCACATGTGTGGCATGTTGGGCATGGCCACATGAGCGGACAGGGTAGGAAAGCTGAGATGCGCGGACATGGATACAGAGCAGGTGGAGCAGCCACCTGTGAGAAGAATCATACGGCATAATTGTAGAAAATCGGCGAGGTACATGGACGACTCCAATATCGCAGGAGTATTCATCTTCTATTCAGATGGCTTTAGGTGAGCCTGGTGCTGAGAAGTGAAAGGTAACCATGGGTGATGTGATGGATTCATTGTACCAGATTGACATATGGGAGCGGGTGGAGCTTCCAGTGGGCCGGAAAGCGGTTGGATGCAGGTGAATCTTCAGGAGGATACAACATAGATACAGAGCGAGGTTGGTGGCGATGAGTTATGCTCAGAGAGAAGGGATCGACTTCTCAGAGATATTCACGCCGATGGTATAGCAGGTGTCTATTAGATCAGTGATTGGCGCTGGTTGGCCAATGTGATCTTGAGTTGGAAGAAAGGATGTGGAGTTTGCACTTTTGTAAGGGAAAGTGAAGAGCAGATCTACATGAAGCAACCAGAGCGGTTCGAAGTGAAAGGGGCTGAGAAAAGACTTTGCAGGAGGTCGTTGTTTGGCCTGTCGCCTAGGCAGTGGTTTGATTCCTTCATGGTGGGTTAGGTATTGTATGTTGATGACGTGTTGATAGCCAATTGTGACATGTCTGAAATCAATGTATTGAAGACTCGGTCAATTGGAACATTCAGGATGAAGGATCGGGGGGTTGCAAAGATGGTTCTCGGCGTTGAGACTGAAGGAGGAGTAGGCTTTAGTAATCACAGGAGGAATACCTTGTGTGTAGGTATTGATCCAGGATGTGATGAGCCAGGTAAAACTAGAGAGCATTCCATACGTGTCTCTCCTCAAGTTTTCCTCAGGACATGTCCCAAAACATATGAGGAAAAGCAGGATATCTCATGAGCCTTATTCGAATGCGTTGGGCAGTGTATGCCATGCTCTGGATTAGACCAGTTATTTCACAGGCTATCAGTGTTGTGAGCAAGTACTCCAGCAAGTAATATTGGGTAGCGGTGAGATGTTAAGAAAACTACGTCTTTCCTTTTGAGAAGACAGGAGCAAGGATGGTTGGGCACGTGGATCCTGATCCGACGGACATGCTCTTCTATATCGTTCCTGTAGAGAAGTTCAAGTTCTGTGAAACTTCTCTGGGCTTGGCGATGACATAAAAGGAAGATGGAGTGTGCACAAAATGCTATGATGTAATACAGAATTAAGAGAAGAGGTTAAGAAGCTACACAGTTCAAGATTGAAGACATGGTGGAGATTGTTACGGATGTCTTAAATTTGAACGTGTACGACCGGTCGTAGGGACCTTCGACCGGTCGTGGAAGCGGCTCGACTAGTCGTAGCCTGCTCGACTCAAAGTCCAGCAAGCATAAAGATTTGTGGTTCGAGGTGCTCGACCGGTCGTGGGCCATGCTCGACCGGTCGTGGGTGACGCTCGACCGGTCGTCCAGTCCACTCGACTAGTCGTAGGTTACGCAGATTCGTTCTGCGATTTTGTGCGGATTGCGGATTTTGAGTCCTTTCGCAACTGGGATGCGAAAGGGAAGTTGCCTAAATTATAAATAGGTGTTCCTAGGGCTTTTATAGGGTATGAGAAAGCTTTTTAAAGGGGTTCCAGGAAAATTAAAGGGTGTAGCAAGGGTGAGATTCGAAGTTGTTCGAATCGGGTAAGTCCTCTCTCTTTGTAATTTCTATTTTTCATAGTCGAGATTTGTCGCTTTGTGCCGTGGTTTTTTCTCGAAAGGGTTTTCCACGTTAAATCTGGGTGTTCTCTGTGTTCTCTTGTGTGCTTGGTGCCATTGAATTGCTATCCTAGATCTAGATCTGTGTGATTCCGTAGGTCAAAATCCCCAACAAAAACATCCAACCGACTGGTACAAAACAAAAAAGGCACCAGAAGCCAATGCATATGAAAGGGATTCAATGATCCAACACAAGTACTTATGAACATATCTGCTTCTTTTTTATTCAGATAAAAAAGAGGCGCCCCTGAGGGCTAGCCATCGCTCTTTTCCTGAAACTAACACAATCCTGTCAAAACGAAAATGGAAAGCGAAATAGCAGTGACCTCAAAAATGCAAAATTGGATACAGGCATTGACTGTACCAATCAAATTATTCATTAAAACAGGAAAACCAGCCCATTAGGTCGTAGACTCCTTGGCAATCTTTTCAGCCTTGGGATGACCTCAATTCCTCCCACCATATAAAATGACTGTTCGGGAAGATCATCAAATTTCCCATCCAAGACACCCTGTCAACCATAACAAAACCATGTGCATTAAAAGACATGATAAGAACTGAAGAGCCAAGTGTTAAATTAATAGAATCTACATGTTGTGTATGAAACAATTTGACTAGGAAAAAAATTAGATTCAACACAAGTCCGTGAAAGGCAAGTACTTGTCTGCGGCCAACACCCTAACTGATAATTTACTAATAAATTGGGAATGCAAAGCATCCAACACAAAGTGCCAATATATAAGCTCATTATTTGTCAGGCCTACACTGGCTACTGTCAGGTGTGGTCAAAAAGCAAAAGTGTCACTGAAGCTTAACATTAAAGCTCGTATACTTTAAGCTATTCATCAAGCACTCTAATATCCGTACATTCAGTCCATTCATTTGGAGGCCCTATTGTGGATGGTGCGGTCACAAACTAAATAATTGTGGCCAAAATCAGGTTTGGCTACAATCTAAGTGCCACTAAACATAGAAGGTATTGTTGCCACCATCAGAATGCAATGCAGGCGGGACCTACGTTGGGTTCAACAGTCACTTAGCTTGCCAGCTACAAATCTTCCAAGGCAATTAAGAAACCACTTTTAGCAAGAAAACCTACCCGAGTAACTCCAAACTTTGAGAGAAAAATGTTCCATGGATATGACTAGTCATGGTGATGATGGAGTATGGACCCGACTTGGAGCTACTTTAACATTTGCAATATTGCTGGTGTGACCCATCATCACAAAATTTAGCAGTGACATTCTTTTCATTGCTATCGAAAAGAGCCACATCAGAACTTTATACTCTTCTTTTTTCTTCCTTTTGTCTTATAGGTAATTGTATACCTCTATAATGCACATACAATGAAATTACAATGCTTCTACAAGTAACATTTTAGAGCAATATATACGTTAAATGTAGACAAGAGAGAAGGATGAGGATATGCTAATGCTATCTGCCAATCTTCCACTGGTCCAAATTTCTTAATATTCATATTCTAGACAGAAAAAGAAAACTTGAAAATAAATGCCCATTCAACGAGGCAGAATTTCTTTATTCCTTACCTGGAAGCTGGCAACGGATTCCGTCAATTCAACATATTTTCCAGGAGCACCTGTGAACACTTCAGCAACATGGAATGGCTGACTCAGGAACCTTTGAATTTTACGGGCACGAGCCACAGTCAACTTATCATCTTCACTGAGCTCATCCATTCCTAAAATTGCAATAATATCCTGAAGATTCTTGTAGTTCTGGAGAACCTTTTGGACACCACGAGCAGTATTGTAGTGCTCTTGTCCTAAAATACGGGGGGAAAGCATACGAGATGTTGAATCAAGAGGATCGACAGCAGGATAGATACCAAGCTCTGAGATCTGGGCACAAGTAGAAAACGACCATCAGTGTCATCATAGCCTTGTCCCAGCTATTTGGGTCAGTTAGAAGACAGCTATAAAATATGGGGGGCCAAACATAGAAGAAATCCTTTTGTGAAGCAGCAGCTTAGGATCAGTAGAGAAATAAACAAACCTGTCGTGACAACACAGTTGTGGCGTCAAGATGAGCAAAGGTAGTAGCGGGAGCTGGATCTGTCAAGTCATCAGCGGGCACATAAATAGCTTGGACAGAGGTGATGGAACCTTTCTTTGTTGTGGTAATACGCTCTTGCAGGCCTCCAAGATCAGTAGCCAATGTTGGTTGGTAACCGACAGCAGATGGGATACGACCCAGCAAAGCAGACACTCGAGAGTTTGCTTGAAAAAGAAAATTCTCATTATGATAATACCATGCAAAAGGATGACCAGATCTTCAATAAATTCATAAATAAGGCAACTTACTTGGGTGAAACGGAAAATGTTTTCAATGAAGAGAAGCACGTCCTGCCCTTCAGCATCTCGGAAGTGCTCAGCTACAGTCAGCCCGGTCAGCCCAACACGAGCACGAGCACCAGGGGGCTCATTTATTTGCCCGTACACAAGAGCACACTTGATTTCGCTCTGCAGCATATGAAACAGAGATGAAGAGAATGAATGCATAACCTATGAGAATAACGAACACCGGATGGATGTGCCAATCATAACAACTCATGAATAAGATGTAATGATACAGACCTGTTTGTCTCCAATACGTGCAGTTTTAAGAAATAATATATCAGACAGAATATAAAAAAATTGTCAAAAGAAAAGCACACCTTAATTCCAGTCACAAGAATCTGTTGTTCAGTTGCCTGTTCAACAAAGGAAGGAGCTTCACGATGGATGGGCAGAAAGTGGTCGGTCTCTGTTGGACAACCAAACAGCAATATAAAACATGGTGTGCATGAAGCAAAATTACAATATATAAAACAGCATTTTCCAGTTAATAAATGAAACTCAGCAAGGGCACAAAAATCTTACTTATTTCACCCCTCTCATCGATCGGCTCCCCAATGACATTCATAATGCGGCCGAGGGTAGCCCTACCCACGGGCACCTAAACAACAATCAAACATAAACAAGAAAAGGAAAAGAAAATTCATCATTGATATCCCAAGAACAGATGAAGAAAATACAACACAAACATCACATAAACAGCCAGGAAGTTATATAGTAAAAAAACTAAAAGAACCACATCCACACATATCAACAAAGAAAATCAAATAAAAAACTACAGATCAACAGTTTCAAACCTATGAAACTCATGAAACCATTCTGTACTTTCTAGTAACAACTCAAAAGGCATAGATCTTGGCCAACATCAAACTCAAAATTGAAATCCTAAAAGTGTGTTCAGACAGCCTCACAGTTTGGACAACAAATGCATCACTGTCCAAATATAGATAGCAAAACTTCAAGCCTGAACATACTTTTCTGCCCACTAAGGACAGAATCATGTTGACTACCCTGTCCAGATGGCATTTTCTAGACAGATCCCAAAAGCTCCCGAAACACCATTGGGGGAGAACAGCATTGTATAGACTGTAATGCCCCTCAAAATGCATCTAGGTTTACACCAGTATTAGGACAGAATTAAGTTGTCCCCTCCCAAATGGCATTTTTATACAGGTTGAAAACAGTCAAAAAAACAGAAGACTTCATTAAGGGGTCGTTTGGATAACTATAAATGGGGCTAGTTGTAAATGATTTACAGGGAAGTCATTTATAGGCGGTGTTTGGATGCTGATTTATGCCTGTAAATGATTTCCAGCTTTTACCCTTTAGATTACCCAGCAAAAAACTGGGATTTCATTTACAACTTTTACCTCCACTTTTTTTTCTTCTTTTTTTTGTTTTTTTTTTAGAAAGATGTTTTTACCCCCTTTTGAATATCCAATTACGGGATAGCTTTTTTCTTCTTCTTTTTTTTTTTTTTTTTTTTTTTTTTGAAGGATGCTTTTACCCCTTTTTGAATATCCAATTACAGGATACAAATAATTTACTGACTATCCAAACACAGACAATCATTACGTGTAAATCATTTACAGCTTAAAGACAAACAGGACAGGTTGTAAATGATTTCTGTAAATCATTTACAAGTTAAACAATTTACAGGCAACAACAGCAAAACAGACTGCAAGTCCCTCAAAAATGCCGTGGGAGGAGACCTCATACCTCATAAATCTTACAATTTACTGCTACAATTTCAATCCAAATACAAACACTACATTGTACAGACTGTGATACCCAAAATGCCTCCAGTTTTGCAGCTGCAATTTTAGGACCGAATCATGTCAGCTTCACTCACAAATACCATTTTTCTAAATATGTCCCAACCATTCCCGAAACACCATCTACGGGAAAAATGCATTATACATACTGTAATTCCCCCAATATGCCATTTGAGGGGACATCCAGACACCTCAGAAATCTTAAAATCCACGAATTTCAATCCAAATACCAACATTAACATTCACTGTAAATATATCCATGAATCATCAAATCCATCAAATCCATGATAAATCAGTACTAATAGCAATAAATCTTAATCCCGATCTGAGATCTACATACATCAACACATAATCTAAAAGATAAGCACAATCAAAGTGATGAGTCAGCAAAAATCCTAAATTCCAATCCACATTTGCAATCAACCCGACAACATGATCAGCTAGTCTCAACTTACATTTCAAATCAATCCTAAACGCCGTAAACCCATACATCTCATCATATATGCAACCGATCGAGGGAGCAGGAATAGAAAAACTCACACTAATAGGCGACCCAATATTCAAGACCCACTACCCGCGGACAAGCCCGTCAGTCCCGTCCATAGCGATCGTCCTCACCGTGTTCCCCCCAAGATGCTGGGCAACCTCCAGCACCAACCTGATCGAATTGTCCAAGACCTCGAGCGCCGTCAGGATCGGCGGTAGCCCGTCGTCGAATCTGACATCGACGACAGCACCGATGACTTGGCAGACTTTTCCAACCGACCCGGCACGGGTGAACTCGTTGGTGATCTTGTCGATGGGCCATGGAGTGCCTTTCGCAGGGGGCACCGACGGAGGGGCAGGGGCCGCTACTGCCGTCGCGTAGTCAACGACGCTTGTGAGGAGGAATCCAGTGGGAGAAGTGCGAGAGATCGGAGTTGGAGATGGACATCTAGGGTTTGGGATGGAGTGTTTGGATGGAGAGCGATGGAGAGAGGAATGGATGAGGGCAGATAGTAGCTTGCGAGAAGCCATAGATCTCTGTATGTAGATAGATAGATTTCTAGAGTTCGGGTTTTACGAGATCAAGGTTTTTGAGAGGGTGTTAGTTGCAACAGGAAGGAGACATTAGTTTTCTCAAAGAGAGAGAGAGAGAGAGAGGCATTGATTTGTTAAGAGGTAGAAGATGAGAAGAGAGCGAGGGCGGACGTGACAAGGTTTTATGATCTGGATTTCAGCAAGTGTTTGGCGTTCGGAGAGTGAGTATCGACCAGGGTTTGTTGAGAAATTCTCTAGTTCTCTCGGAACATTATAAGTTATAGTCCTCCTTAGTTGTATCTGGAAACTTTTATAGTTCATTCAATTGATCTTGACCATCTAATAGGTTTATAATATATTTTTGAGCTAAAATTTTCAATGATTTATAATCACATATGCCTATATTTCGAATATAATTGTTTTAGCCATTCGTTTTACAGCAGCGTATGAGATGGCGAGCATAGGACGCAGGTTGCCCGAATTGGATTGCCTTGGATGCTCTGTGGGCCCTACCATGATGTATTTGTTTTATCCACGTCGTCCATCATTTTTCTATCTCTATTTATGACATTATCATAAAAGGTAAGCAGATCCAAACCTTGGGTGAATCCCAACACAGGAATCCATGGTGATTGAAGGCCCACTATTAAAATCTTACTAAGGGTCAAAGAAGTTTTGGTTCAAGCCGATATTTGTGTTTTTCCTTCATCCAAGTCCGCATGACCTTTTCAATAGGTTGTATGACAGATAAATATTACAGTGGGCTTTAGGAATTTCTTAATGGTAGCCATTTAATCACCACTTACTTTCCTATGGCATGGTCCACCTGAGATTTGGATCTTACTCGTTTTTAGATTATGCCCTAAAATGAGGTGAAAAAGTAAATGGATGGTGTAGATTAAAAAATATTCCTCATAGTGGGCCCATGGAATACCGTCCAGTAGCCAGGTGGCTACTGGCACTGTCGGTAGGCAATGTGAGACGTGTATCTTAGCCCGTACCGTTCCGTAGGCTTCCGTGGTCCTCCCGGTCGAATTCCGTCGACCCGCGATATGTTATCGGTATTTGCGTGCAACCTTGAGTCGTATCCTGTATTGCATAGTCGGCTCAACCCGAGACTTATACCTTTGCGACCGTGCCGTCACCGAGGTTCCGACGTCGTGTCTCGCGCGCTGAGGCGATACCCGGGCCAGGAGATTATCATGGCTGATTATCGATTCTGATTGTCATGGCCGATTACCGATTATCGATCGAGGTCGATTATCATGGCAGATTACCGATTCTAATTTGTCGTAGCCGATTGGCGATTATCGATTGAGGCCGAATATCATCGTCGATTTCTGATTCTGATTTGTTATGGCTGATTGTCGATTATTGATTAAGGCCAATTATCATGGCCAATTACCAATTCTGATTTGTAGTGGCCGATTGCCGATTATAGATCGAGGCCGATTACCGATTCTAATTTGTCATGGCCGATTGCCGATCATCGATCGAGGCCGATTATCATGACCGATTACCGATTCTGATTTGTCATGGCCAATTGCCAATTATCGATCGAGGCCGATTATCATGACCGATTACCGATTTTGATTTGTCGTGGCTAATTGCCGATTATCGATCGAGGCCGATTATCATGGCCGACTACCTATTCTGATTTGTCGTGGCCAATTGTTGATACCTATATGATGTATATGCGACCCGTAGTTGAGGCCTATTGTGATGTGTATTCGGCTATTGTGATGTATGTTAGGCCCGTGTGAAAGGCCCATCATGATGTATATTAAATTCTTGAGTGAGGCCCATGGTGTTGTATATTTGGCCCTTATGTGAGGCCATGGGTCTACTATATGTTAGGCTCTATAAGGTCCATTCTTTGGGGCTAATGTTGGTTATATGTCCACATTGTCGAGACCGATTATGAGTACATGATAGCATTGCTGGTTCGTGGTACCGATTATGAGTATATGATAGCATAACATCATTATACATGCCCATACGCATCATCTGCATGTTTGTTATGAGATGTGGTTGATCATTGCATATGTCATTGAGCATGAGACTCCCTGATAGGTGGAGGTTATCTCATGTGAACGCACGGTATGCACAGGATTGATGCATGACTGGATTGTATGACTCATGCATCTTGCATTATGATTACAGTACGCCCTAGCGACATCAGGGCCGTAGCCTCCACAGGCATATCGTGGTTGGCCAGACGGGACACCGAAAATTTATTCTAGCATCGGGCTGCCATAGATGGCCCTGGGTGAAAATTCTTAAACCCTCTTGGTACCAGATGACGCCCCAACGTCGAGACCGAGTGGATACATGAGCGCCCGAGTGCCAAATATCAGGAGGTCACATCTCCCACTGTGTCGTGGTCAGTTGGGAGGGGGTGTGGCCTTACCCGACCGAGCGTAGGGGGCATTAATAGGATGAGTCTGACCAGCTTGAGGAATGGGTCCACTATCGACGTGCCGAATAGGTATTGGCAGAATATTGGCCAGGCGGATAGTGAGGTTTCTTACGCCCACTTGGACTGTGCGGCTGGGAGAGCGGCAGTGCCATTTGGAGTATACTAAACCTCGGTGGTAATCCAAGAGAGGAACTGTACTGATTTGTAGACTTATTGAGAAGGAATTGTATATTCATTCATTCACTATCCACTCTGGCTGGTAGTGCGTAACTAATTGTTACGTGTACTTTCGCATGGCCAGGATTTCAGTTGGGCGCGCGACTAACATGAGATCAGGAGTTTACCACATTGAATCCTACTATCCAAATTTAGGTATGAGATTGATTTGGATAGAAGTCCTTTGTGATGGACCCCATAGCTTGCGATACTACGTACTATCATCCCGACTTCACACTCCAGCATGGTCATTTCATTCGTACCGCATATTACATTGCATCTGCAGTACTTAGTATTTTAGGTTACTATGTTTCTACACTTATATGGCCTAGAAGGACTTAGCATGATTTACATATTGCATTGTACCCTTAGCATCTGATATTTGACTCTCTTTGACTCCTCATTTGTATAGCTGATCTGTATTGCATACTCTGATATTGTATGACTCATGGACTTACCAATATAATTCTGCTTACTCTGATATTGTATCTTGTCAGTTTTTTCATTTGTTCCATTGTATGATTTATAGCATTGTCTTGCATACTTGGCACTTACCTTGTGCACACACTTTCACCACCCTCTAAGCTTTGATTTTTGACATATGTATTTTCCTTTTAGTACTGTATTCAAATGTTTATATTAGTAGATATGTGATGGTGAAGTTGCCTTTGTGAATTGGGTAAACTTGTGGTTATAATTGTTATGAAACAAAATCCTCCTTCTACGATCACAGGATCAGAATTTGGCATATGAACGTTGAAAGCGTAAAATGGGATACTATGGAGGCTGTCGGCTCCGAATTTGGCGATCGGGATTCCTGTGAATCCAATTTTTGGGTTTGGGGCGTGACAGAAGTTGGTATCAAAGCATAACTAGAGAATACCTGAAGATGACATCACATATCTGCTGATAGCTACCATGCACTCTATGATTGTTGAGAACTTAGAATGGTTAGATCCCCGAGTTCAAATAACTTAGAGATTTTCTGATATAGCTCCCTACTGTTGAGATTATGAGGCTGCATAGTATTCCCGTTTCGATCGTTTCTGGTCTTGGATCCAAAGATTAGTATGGTTCACCATTCTGTTAAGGACGCGTCTTAGGAGCGCAAGGATGAGATTAGAGAGCGTTATCTTCATCCTTTTGTATATTGATTGTGCCTTGACTTATATACTTGATGATGTTTCCTCTTCCCTTCTCTGTTCTGTAAATTTCGAGAACAAAATTTTTATTAAGAGGGAAGAGCTATGAGACCCGTATCCTAGCCCGTACCGTTCCGTAGGCTTCCACGGTCCTCTCGGTTAAATTAAGGCGACCCGCGATATGTTATCGGCATTTGTACGCAACCTTGAGTCATATCCTGTATTGAAGAGTCGGCTCAACCCGAGACTTGTACTCTTGCGACAGCACCGTCGCCGCGTCTCACCCGCTGAGGCAATACTCGGGCCAGGAGATGTGGGCCAGTATTCAATTCGAGAAAAACGCCGCACGTTGCAAAACCCAAGAGAATCTCTACCTAATGTCCTATCAATTAATCTCATCAATCACCTCACATGTCAAGTATAACATCTCATCCCCAAGTACCAACACCCATTCCTAAAGTCAACTTTCTCTTACAACAAAGTATACCCTCTCATCACTTACCATCCCTCTCTCCCATCACCTCTCTCTCTCTATCATTCTCTCTTTCCATTTTCAAACAACACCCATGAGAGCAATCGTGCTTAAATTAATTTTCACTGAACATATGGATCATTTTCTCAGCTCCCCTCCTTTCACTCAATGTTGAAGGCTGAATGCTGAAAGTAATGGTGCATTAAATCACTTTTGACTAAAATATCCCTAAAATTATTTCAGAATTACAATTCAACACTTAAGTTTCATAGCTTATTTTTCGGTTTATCAAATAACACCTAAGGCATAAGACAAATGTATCAGAAAATCAGTTTACTTTCATGGCAAGAAGGTCTACAACTAAAGCTATCTTTCTACTTGGACAATTGATGGAGAAATATGAGGAGAGGAAAGATCCCGACTTCTTTTTTTTTATTACTTAGAGAGCTTATAATAGGGTCTTTAGAGAGTTAATCTAGTGGGTGTTGGGAAAGGAGTTTCAAGAAGATAGATTGATTGGATTAAGGATATGTATGAAGGAGCACTAACAAATGTGAGACCCACTAGTAGAGAGACCAATGAGTTCCCAATTACATAGGCTTGCACTAGGGGTTGGCATTGAGCTTGTACCTTTTCACATTGGTTATGGATGGGTTGACAAGGCATTTCTTGGAAGAGATGTCATGGTGTTTGTTGCATGTAGATGACAGTTTTGATTGACAAGATGAGGAAGGTGTAAAAACAAAGATACATTTATGGAGAGTTGCTTTAGTATCTTAAAGAATTTAAAATTAGTAGCACATTAAAACAGAGTGTATAGAGAGCAATTTTAGTAACAATAAGAGTGGGAATGAGGAATTAGTTAAGATTGTTGACCAAAATGTTACGCAAAATGACCCCTTGGATATCTTGGATCGATAATTCATGAGAGTGGAGTGGAGATATTGAGAAGGATGTTGCCCATAAAATTCAAGCAGGGTGGAAGAAACAGAAATATGCCTCAGGAGTTTTATATGATCACATGTACCACTCAAACTGATGGGAAATATTATAGGATAGCTATAAGGCCAGCCATGCTTTATGGGACAGAATGTTGGGCAATTAAGGAACAACCAATGTTTCAAATGGCGTTCGTAGCGTAGCAAAGGCATGGCGCCACGTAGAGTAGCTATATAGCGTAAATCCCCATAACACTACGCTACATAGCGTAGAGTGTATGCTACGACTATGTAGCGTGTAGCGTTTGTAGCGTATGCTACAATCTATTTTTCTTTTTCTTTTTTAAAGTTTTGTTTTCTAAAAATTGTGTAAAATTCACAACATAAAAAATTAAAAAATTTAAAAAAAAATAAAAATTAAAAATTAAAAATTAAAAAATTAAAAAATTAAAAGTAAATTTAAAACCAAACCTTTTTATGTTTACTTTCACTTAAAATGATGGTGATCCTTTGTAGAAGTTGGTGTGAAGCTCACACACTAAAAAACCTTTAAAACTAAAAATAAAAGAAAGAGGGTTTTCAAAAAACCCCTCTTCCTATAGATGACATCTATATCGTACTTAATACTCTTAACTTGTGGGATTTTTATTTCTTTTCATACTTGTGAGTTGTGACTCCTTTTTTTTTTTACTTGTGAGTTGTGACTTATGGTTTCAATTAGACATTATTAATTAAAGTGGTTTTCTTAGAAAGAAGCTGATGCGATAATTATTTGATTTGTTTTATAACTTTATATACTTTTGATAAATGATAATTAATAATTTGTTTGAACATGATACTTGAAAAAATGAATCATCTGTTACGTATTTTTATATTTTTTACTAGTTATCATATTTTTTTTTTATTTTTAAATTAAAAAATATAATTATCGTGTAGCTTACGCTACACGCTACAAAGGGTTGAACACTACACAACACGCTACTACTATTTAAAACATTGGGAACAACATTTTCACAGGATGAGCATAGCTAAAATGAGGATGTTGAGATGAATGAGTGGCAAGACAAGGATAGAATTAGACATGAATGCATATGAGGGAACGTATAAGTAGCACCAATAGGTAATAAGATGATGGAAAGTAGACTTAGATTGCTCATGTGTAATGAAGACTAAGAATTGCGTCAATTTGAAAGAGTGAGTTGGTAAAAGTTGAAGGCTCTAAAAGGGCAAGAGGAAGGCCCAAAAGGACATGAGTGGAGGTAGTAAGAAAGACCTGATAGCCTATGGTCTAACTCAAGCCATGGCCCTTGAAAGAGTAGAATGATGGAAAATGATTAATGTAGCTGACCCCAATTAGTTGGGTTGGTATAAGGCTCACATGTTGATGATTTAAAAAAGAAAAAGAAAAGAATGAATGAAGGAAAGAAAGAAAAGAAAATGGCAATTCGTCGGATTGAAGGCAAAAGAAAATATGAGCAAAGAGAAGGGAGATGAAACATGAATAGATGGAAATTTGTGGAACACTCATTTTCCCTTTTCCGACTAAAACCCTTCTTCAACTGTTACAAATGTAGATGAATATAGAAAAGAAAGCACATTCTGCTTCAGAATTTGACCAGATCTGATTGGATATGAATTTTATGTTCGATTGGTTATGCCAAAATTTTGTTCTGATTAAAGAAAGCATACTATCACAGCTTTTGGGAGGCAAATATTTGTTGACTCAAACATCAATGACATAAGTGTTATTTTGGTTATGAATTACGATAAGGATGCAGAAGAGATCATTTTGTAGACGAGTGTTAGCTGAAGATGACTTGCTGGTCCGTGCAAAAGCGTGGAACAATAATGAATGTCAAAGTTGTCATACAACTGTCTTTTAAAAAAAATGGACCAACATAATCAGAAAAAGTAAAGGAATGGCATATAGTGCATACGCCAATACAGATAAAATATTCTAACCTCCTTTTGATTGTTTGTTTCAGTCTCAAATAATACCCAATCAAATAAACTACTCAAACCAAGAAACTTCTCCCGTGTTATTGTTTGTTACTCGTCTCTCCCAATTTTGATGGTAGTGTCCTCATAGAATAACAATTATTAAACAAACAAAAAATTATCGTGCATTAAAACCCAGAAACAGAGATATAAGCCTAATTCACCAAATCAAGTGGACACCTGGAAAGAAGCAAATTATAAATAGTGGAATTTCTCATGTTACCAAAGAGTAAAAAACAGGTTACATTCAATATACCAACACAGCATCAGACCGCAGGGTTTAGTGCTGGAAATTGAATTGAAATTAGAATAATTTAATACCTTATCTTTCGAAGCACAAGAAATACTTCTCGGATTGAAGGTGGATGAGGGGGAGCAAGTAATGATTGTGTCTGCCGGCATAGTTGTGCAACATCACCTTTAAAGATCACAGACCATCAGTAAGTTATTCAAGAGAATGTAGACAAGAAAAAGAAATAGATTTTGCAGAGAACTATTCATCTCTACCCAGATCACCCAAGTTATTGTACATGTCTCTTATTTTGGACCTGTTTGTTCCACATGCCTCTTCGAGTGCAGCTGAGACCAGGCTTCCACCAATGTTCAGTTCCTGGAACCAATATCTGTGATTACATATTACAAAGTGGTTTAACACCATTCCCAAAAATACAGAAGAAGAATAAGTGGTGGCGGTGGTCTAACTACAAGCCTGCCACATAAAAGTTACATAAAACAGAAAATGAACTCCCCAAAGAAAAGGGAGGAAAAAAAAAAAAAACAACAAAAAACAAAAGAAAGAAACAGACTTGGTAACATTGCCACGTATTCAATGGATTCATCTTGCAAAATTCTATCATTGAAAAATTCTAAAGGGCATATAAGTTTTGTATAAGCTGATATTTTTGTTTTCTATTTATTTGTCTCCCTAATCTCATAAATAGATTTGATGACAAATAAACATCACTATGGTTCCTATCAAGGTTTCAAGGTTTCGAAGGTGGAAATCATTATTCTCATCACTTCCATTAGTGTGTCTTACTTTAGCTTTGGATATCTTTCAATATTAATCTCGACTTATAAAATTAGCTGGAAAAGCAAATGGACAGCACGAATAAACCAGTACATTCACAGTAGACCAACAGAGTTTAGTCAGTGCGGTAAAAGCATAGCCATCCGTGATGGATCACGGGGCCGTGGAGCATTTTGTTGCATTGGCTCCAGCAATAACATTTGTCTCCTACATTTTGAGCGTGGCTTCAGTGGATCCATAACTGTGGGACCATATTGATGTATTTTTATTATATCCATACAATTCAACCATTTTAATAACTCATTTTTAATATGACTCAGAAAATGAAGCAGATCCAAGTCACTAGTATATTACATAGCAAAAAATAGTGGTGATTGATCATTAAAAGCTTATTGTGGGCCACATTTTTTTAATCAAGCTGATATTTATATGGTCCCTTTATCCTGGTCTTTGCAATCTTATCAGCAAGTTAGATGAAAAATAAACATTCCGGTGTCCTCCACTAAGCTTTTAATGGTAGGTGTTTAATCACTACCATTTCCTGTGGTGTGGCACACCTAAGCTTGATATCTGCTTTATTCTTGGGATTACGTTCTAAAATGAGGTGTTAAAACGGATGGACAGAGTGGATGTAAAGCGCTTACGTCAAGGTGGGCCACACAGTGAGGGGTTCACCGACCTCAGTGAATCCGGGGATCAACTTAAGACACGCCCTACATTTTGTATAGAAAGATATCACCGGGTGGGCCTCATCGTGGACGGGAGTAACCGTTAATCAAATGAGCCCCACCACAAGCCACTCATCAAACGGGCCCCATCATACACGGGCAAGCTGTCAACCCAACCACCCATCCCACGTTCTCTAACATCATTGCCCCACCTCAATCACAATGATCACCGTCCAATCCTCAAGTCAGACATAAGCCGTCCACTCAATTCGAAGGCGGCGTGGGATCATCCAACCAATGCACATTCAATCCAGCAAAGGTCCCATCAGACCACAAAAGAAGCCAACGTGGATCACTGACAATGGAAATGGATTGGCTACTCCCCCTGCCACCAGCCTAGTGGCTGGTGGTCGGTGCTCTGTGGGCCCCACCATGATGTGTGTGTTTCATCCATTCCGTTCACCCATTTTTACAGATCATTTTAGGGCTTAATTCGAAAGATATGAGGTATATACATCTCAAGCAGACCACACCACATGAAAACAATAGCGATTGGATATCCACCATTAAAATCCTCCTAAGGCCTACTGTACTGTTTATTTGACATCCAATCTGTTGATTAGATCATACAGACCCAGATGAAGGGATAAAACAAAGATCAGCTTGATCCAAAACTTTTATGGCCCCCCCTCCCAAAAGTTTTTAATGGTCAAAGTTCATTCAACACTGTTTCCTGTAATGTGGTCCACTTGAGATTGGAATGTACCTCATTTTTGGTCTAATACCATATTATTATCTAGAAAATTAGATGGACAGCATAGATGAAACAGATACATCATGGTGGGTCCACAGAGCACCGACCATCAGCCATTGGCTGGTGGCAAGGGGAGTAGCCAATAGGTTTCCATTGGCAATGCCGATCTGCATAAAAGTTCCTGCAGCCCAAAGCTTGTGGGGTCCACGGTGTTAAATCTATGCTGCTGGGTTTGCTCAATTTAGGCAAATATGAGGCAAATCCAAATCTTAAGTGAACTACACCATATGAAACAACTGCGAAAATAACTCAAAAGCCTTCCTTGGGCCTACCTTGATGCTTATTTGCCATGTGACCTATTCTAGGGTGGATTTCGATCATATATAGGGAACGGGCAAATTTCAACTTAGTCCAGGACATTCATTCATGGCCTAAAAAGGGTTTTAATGGGCTATAGTCATTTCAATTTTGTCTTCTCTAAGAATGTATAATTACTGGATTACTAATTTATTCATCTTTGACTTTTAATATCTTTTAGGTGATGCCGAATTCTATCAAAGAGTTATTTCATTTATGGTACGTGGATGATTTGAAGCGTGAGAGGAGATGGAGTGTGGCTGTGCTTGCCCTTCTTTAATGCTATGCGGGAGGAATGATCATTACTTAGAATAAAAATATTTGTCTTTCAAGATTATTGATAAGTTGAATCTTTGTTTTAGGGATTGGGTGTCTTGATTGGCTGTTATATCTCTCTTTTATTTTATTTTTTTAAAATTCCTCTTCTTATCTTTCCTTTAGATTTGTCTTTTCTTTTTTTTTTCTTTTTTTTTGTTATTCTACCTTTCATGGTCCCGAGCATAGTTAGTGTGTTAAAAAAGATTAAAGAATGGTTGATGTTCAATCTTCATTCACCTGGTGTGTTCGACTTTGAGATTTGGATATATCACATGTTTGGGCTCATGGCTAAAATTAAGCTGTGAATATGATGAGTTGAATGCCCCATGGAGCTTAGGGTTGTAGGAATCCCTTGGGAGTTGTCTGGAATCATGGATTTAAGAGCTTGCTGGATTTTTCAATATTTTGTTAAATAAAAGGTAATCAAGCCACTGCTCTTATTTATAGTTAGTCATTTAAATTTATATTATGGTTCATAATTTAGAGTCAAATGCATTTATAAATAAAATAAGTAATTGTAATCACTACATTTTCAAGAATTTATAGGTGAAACAAATAATGTAGCAAAATTATCCATACAGTGAGTATAAGTTACAAGACTACATAATTATACATATGAACAATCATCATCCATTCACATCTATTTATCATTGTAATTAGAAAACCAAAGCCTTGATCATATTTGAGTGCATTTGGCAATGCGAATTTATAAATTTTTGGAATCGAATGTATCTGAAATACACCATTATATTGTGTTTTCTAATTTGTTTGGTTTAAGTTATTACAATTATTATATCAAACATATGTACTTTAATTACGATTTTTTAAAGTTATTTTAGTAATCAAATTCAAATGCCTATAAATGTATCAGTGTGTTCCAAATATAAGCTACCAAACATAGCTGAGAATTCAAAATCAACTTGACGCGTGACTTGAAATTCAATACATTTCAAGACATGGTTACCCACACATTCCATCTATTTTGCTAAATCATTTTGTAATATGAGTTGAAAAATGAAGTAAATCAAAGGCTTAAGTGGACCACACAGTAGGACAGAATGCCCACCGTTAAAAACTTTATAGAAGCAGCCAAAGTTTTGACGGACACTTGCATTTTCCATTCATCTAGGTCCATGTGACTTTATGAATGTGCTGGACTGCAAATAGACATTAGGGTGGTCTTAAAAAGGTTTCAACTATAGGTGCCATTACAATTGACACTGCCATTCTCATATTTTGGTTGGGCTCATATCCCAAAATGATACTAAAAAAATAGACGGATGGAGTGGATTAGATCCATACATCATAGTGGGCCCCACATAGTCCCTAGTCAAGGTAGGGCAGGACCTAATACTCTTTCAAGATAAATAGTCCCAACAAATCCATCCATGCAGGCCGGTGGACCCTAGTCACGAACCACAAAGTAACAAGATTGAGAATGATCCGCAGCTCTCAGATGACGAATCTGAGCTGTCCATTAGGTCCAAACACATTCCAGACTCCTTGATCAAAGTCACACCAGTCGAACAATTGCAACGATCTGATCAAAGCATTGTAAAACGGACGTCTAAGATCACTCATGGAAAGCGGGACTAATCAACAAAATGAGCAATCAATTTATTGGGATCATCACCAGTTATTTTATATTTACAAAGAATGACACGGTGGACTCACTATTTGTAACGCTCTGAAAATCGGGGGTCAAGCAAAAGCTCATCTCTCGAGTTCCAACGCATCACTTATGCAACATAGATAATGCTGAGTGAATGTTGTTCATATTAGTGCAATAGACATGAGTAGGATTATACCAAAACAATAATTCATACTCTAAATCAAGTTATATATCGCAAGCGAAAGACTGAAAGAGGTATATAAACACATATGAGTCCAAGTGATAACTATAGAACCTCAGAGTATGAATACATCACTGAGTCACCATATACATGTATTAGTTCAAAAATAATCAAAATGTGGGGAGATAGTTTCCAACTACAATGAAGCCCTGTAGCCCCGTCGATCATATCAGCCTAAGTGAAACCATCTGAGAACTGCATATACGAGAACTCCTCCGGATCATCGTAGTAATCAGGCTCCGCCTCCTGAGTTACGTCGTCATCTGCAGCTAAGACAGAGTCTGGTGGGTGTTCAGAACACCGTCCCAGAACGTGGGAGTGAGTGATCAACTCAGTGGAATCATAGAGCAAAGATTAACATGTCATCAATTCAATCAAGCAGTAATGATAATGCATGGATGTAATACTTTCATGATGTATGTCTTTGCCTATACTCCCTCGTGCGACAACATCTTACATTCGCAGCATGCTTTCTTCCCTCTGTGCTCTTCAACCCCGGACACATGTAGTGCGATGTTATGAGAATGATTACCGAGTTATTATTAGTCATTTTCATACAACAGGATTGAGAAGCTAAGGTACCTCCCTTATATCATTTCCCAAACAAGGATCCATTCTAGGGTTGTCAGTCCTAGACAATCTCATACGATGTTATGGTTCTAGGTCGCTGCAAAGGGTTCGTCACTAATCAATGCATGCCTAGTTATACCCTAGTTACTACAATAAGGCTCGTCGCCTCAATGCAGTATCAAGATATACTTGAGGTCACTACAAAGGGCTCGTCACTAATTAATGTAGGCCTACAACACGAATATAGTGTCTCATACCACCATAATCGGCTCACGAGTCTAGGTTGCTAATTGGTCACTATGAGGAGGTTTGTTGCTCCAGCGTAAGCCGACAGCTCGACCACGGTGTCCCATACCACCATGTCTAGCTCATGAGTCTTAGCGGATCGAGGTACCAAGGTGGACGAGATTTCACTGGTAAGTTTGGTACCCTAAATTCAAATAAGAGTGTCCATACATGGTGAACATACATCGGGTCAATCGGGTTACTTGACGAGCTCGACTAACACGATCGCACGTTGAATTGATCGACATGGAATGCATAAGCACTCCATGTGGCCAAACCACTGCTGACAACTCTAGTACGGCTCGGGTTCTTCAAACATGTCTTACGTGGTGAATAGATCTCAGCTACAAATTCAAACCTGTTACCGATTACCTGGACTGTAATATAGTCCCAATCATGTATAATCGCAATAATAGACATTTGATACAAGCTCTACATTCATAGGAACATGTTATGAAGTATAACTCACACATGAATACAGTACATGGAGGAAATCATACACACAGTTAACATGAATGAAATAAGTTAAACATTTCATGGAGAAAATCATACACACAAGTAAGGTGATTGAGATTCATATCTCAATACCCTTAAAAATCATGCTTTACCAACTACTAACCCATTCAGTCATTTACACAAACACTTAAACTACACTATTCAACATACATCACGTATGCTGGCATATTGCGTATTTAGGAAAATCCTTTTGCTAAGGAGTTGTCGCATACATAACGAGCATGTACTAGCAACAATTAATCATGGCAATCACAACATCAGATTTCATATGCATACAAACATTTTAGCAAATACATGGAATACTCTATTTACAACTTAGACAATACATATTCGTAAAACAGAATAGATAGCGCATTTAGCATGTGTAATAGCATCCACATCAGTAATAAATCATTATCTGACATTGAAAGCTTTGAAAACCATAATCTATACATCTATAATCCGCACCTTACGCCGATAAACGCATAACGAATTCAGTTTGTTCACTCACGCTTCGTCTACGGCCCAACGATAACCTATTACATGAAATAAGTTAACTATTACATCACTTTAACTAATTGAAACCCTAGAACTGATTGGGGTTACACTTTCTTATGCAATAGTGTATTTGAAATCACCGGAATAGCGATCCATTAGCGATATATAAGCATTTGGAGTAACGTGAATTGAATCCTAGGAGTACCTCCCACCACTCTCTCACTTTCTCTCTCTTTACTTTCTCCTTTTTCTTAGGATTGTAGGAAATTCATATGGTGAGAGAGGGTGAGGGTTTCAAGCCCTTATATAGGCCCAAAACTCACTAAAATAGTCTCATGGCCAAGGTATACTTAGGTTATATCCAAATCGGCCTTATTCCGATCCAACGGAGCAGTTCTAAAGGTCCCTTTGTTGAATGTGGTCGAACTTAAGCTCACAACTATTGGATCTTGAGTACATTAAGTTTTCAGTCCGATCGGATTCCCAGATCGACCATGGCGGACCAGTTTCAGTTCAGTGGTCACTGAAACTCGATCAGGGCCACAAGTATTTTGACATGTGTGGGCCATCTTCTCTGATCCGGGGGTGAATTTGAGTCAGAATCCAACGATCAGAATGCTTATAAATGGTACACAAGCGACACGACTCAGATTACTTAAATTCATTTTTAATTTCTTAAAAATCTTCACTTTTTCACACTCTTCACTCCGGACTCAAGGAAACAGTCTTAGGACATCGTTTGGATTCAAATTTTGAGGTGATTCTCAAGTCCAACTAAGTGGTCATAATCCTCTAAGTTCATTGCTATCGGACTTTCGACGTGCGGTCCAGGTCCGATACAAAGTTTCTGAGTGCTCCCGAGAGCAACTGGGTTTAGAGTTGGATCTTAGATTTTATGATACCATAGCGTTAACGATTTTACAGGTTTTGAATCTTGCATATTATATTTAAAGTGATTAGTGTTAATTTTATAGGTAATCTAGGTTAGCACTTAGTTAATTCTCGTCTAGTTTCTAAAGGATTTAGTCCTGAGGGATTTCTGCCTGAGTTGGTACTCGGGTCTTTGTACGAAATTTTTCAGGTCGTTACAATCTACCCCCCTTAAAGAAAAATTTTATCCTCGAAATTAGTACCTTCTCGTACTCCTCGAGAATCTGAGGGTAGTTCTTTCTGACCTCAGCTTCTGTTTCCCAAGTAGCTTCCTCCTTTGTATGATGTATCCATAATATCTTCACGAGTGGAATCACCTTACTGTGCAACACTTGCTCCTTCTTGTCTAGGATACGCGTCGGACGCAGTACATATGTAGCATCCTTACTCAACTGTACTTGCTCCCACCTGATGATGTGTGAAGGATCAGGAATGTATTTTTTCAGCATAGATACATGAAATACGTTGTGTACGCCTGCGAGTGGTGTGGGTAAAGCCAGGCGATACTCTAATGCCCCCACTCGATCCAAAATTTGAAATAGACCAATAAACCTCGGTGTGATCTTCCCCTTTTTGCCAAACCGCAGGACTCCCTTTATAGGAGAAACACGGAAGAACACATGGTCTCCAACATCAAACTCAAGCGGTCGCCGCCTCGTGTCGGTATAACTCTTCTATCTGCTTTGGGCTGTCAGAAGTCAACGTTTAATAATATCGATCTTCTGCGAGGTCGCCTGTACTAACTCTGGACCAAGAAAACTGTGCTCGCCAACCTCTGCCCAGCAATGCGGTACTCGGTAAGGGCGCCCATACAAGGCCTCATAAGGAGCCATGCTAATACTCGCTTGGAAACTGTTATTATAGGCGAACTCTGCAAATGGGAGACAGTCATCCCAACTGTCCTTGAAGTCCAAAATCTGATTCACCCGCTCCGTCTGCCCATCGGTCTGGGGGTGAAACGCGGTACTGAATTTCAACTTCACACCCATCGCTTCTTGGATACGAGTCCAGAAGATAGATGTGAATCGCGTGTCTCTGTCTGACACAATCTCTAAGAGAACTCCATGCAGATGAACTATCTCTTTGATGTATAGCCTGGCCAACTCGTCTGCAGAGTTCGTGACTCTGATTGGAAGGAAGTGAGCCGACTTCGTCAATCTGTCAACGATCACCCAAATAGAATCATGTCCCTTCCTCGTCTTCGACAGTCCTGATATAAAGTCCATAGAGATGAAGTCTCACTTCCATTCAGCTATGGGTATGGGCTGAAGCAGTCCAGGAGGTTGACGATGCTCTGCCTTGACCTGCTGGCACGTGAGACAACGAGATACGAACTCAGTAATGTGAACCTTCATGTTATCCCACCAGTACGATCTCTTCATGCTTTGATAAATCTTCGTGCTACCTGGATGCATCGCAAGCCTCGAACTGTGGGATGACTCGAGAACCTCTCGTCTCAAGTCAGGAATATATGGGATGCATAGGCGGCCACGATAACGTAAGCCCTCATCCATATAAATACTTCACTCTGAGTTGTCATCTGTACCAACCCGCTCTCTCATCTTCACCAAAAGCTCATCGTCTGCCTGAGCCTCGATAATCCTGCCATCAATGAGGGGCTGTACACAAATATGTGCGACGACTTCATACGGCTCTTCCATCGTGAGTTTCTGTTCAAATTCTCGCACAAACTCCACCATATCCCATTCTTCAATCATAAGCAGAGCCGCAAACTCTTTAGTCTTCTTGCGGCTCAACGCATCTGCCACAAGGTTTGCCTTACCTGAATGATAGGAGACATTGAACTTGAAGTCCTTCAAGATTTACATCCATCGGCGCTGCCTTATATTCAAGTCCCACTGAGTGAATATATATTTAAGGCTCTTGTGGTCGCAAAAGAGCTCGAATTGCTCTCCGTGGAGGTAATGTCTTCAGAGCTTTAGTGCGAAAATGATGGCTGCCAACTCCAGGTCGTGTGTAGGGTAATTCTCCTCATGCGTCCTCAACTGTCTCGAGGCATATGCAATCACTCTGTCCTTCTGCATAAGGACACAACCTAGACCAACCCAAGACACGTCGGTATAGATCGTATATTTGACCCCTTGTTCTGGTAATACTAGTACAGGGGTAGACGTTAATTTGTCCTTTAACTCCTGAAAAGACGCTTCTGCCTTCTCATTCCAGGCGAACTTCAGATCCTTCCGAGTCAACTGAGACAAAGGTCTGGCTATCTTCGAGAAGTCTCGAATGAATCGTCGATAATAGCCAGCAAGTCCAGAAAACTTCGCACCTCGGTGACTGAACCGGGCTGTTCCCAGTCCTGAACTGCAGCTACCTTAGCAAGGTCCACCGCTATCTCTTCCTCGGACAACACATGTCCCAGGAACTTAACATTTTCCCTCCAGAAGTCGCATTTTTTATACTGTGCGAACAACTGGTTCTTCCTGAGAGTATCCAAGACCGCTCTTAGGTGCTTCTCGTGATCTTCCTGACTCATGGAGTATATCAAGATGTCATCTATAAACACGATGACGAATCGGAAAAGAAACTGCCGAAATACCCTATTCATCAAGTCCATGAACACGGCCGGTGCGTTCGTAAGACTGAACGACATCACGAGAAACTCATAATACCCAAAATAGGTCCTGAACGCCGTCTTCTGCACGTCTTCATCCCTGACACGCAACTGATGATACCCTGACTGTAGATCAATCTTTGAAAAATACTTCGCCCCCTTCAACTGATCAAAAAGGTCATCTATCCTAAGCAAAAGATACTTGTTTTTCACCGTGACATGGTTCAACTTGAGGTAGTCAATACACAATCGCATGGACCCGTCCTTCTTCTTCACGAACAACACGGGTGCTCCCCAAGGAGACACACTCGGGCGTATGAAACCTGCCTCTAACAAATCATCGATCTGTCTCATAAGTTCCTCCATCTCACATGGAGGCATACGATAAGTCGGCAGCGAAATAGTCATCATCCCAGGTACAAGATCAATGGTAAAGTCGATCTCGCGCCGAGGGGGTAGTCCCGAAATCTTCTCAAATACATCTGTGAAGTCTTGGACCACAGGCGTATCTCCCAACGTCGGAACATCAGTACCCTTTAATAGCGAAGCATAGCAACTCAAACGAGAAGGGTGGCTAACCTGAACAGGAAAAGTAAATGCCACGCCCTCTGGTCATAAGCTGTCACGACTCTGCCCTCGCAATCAATCTCTACTCGCATCTTGATGAGCCAATCCATACCGAGAATAACGTCGTAATGATATAGGGGAACGACAATCAGATCAACAAGCATCGTTTTGCCCCCTAAATCTATCGAGTAACTCTCACAAATTCGAGTAATGTTAGTAAAAGTCCCGGTGGTGGCGAGGACCCTCACTCCTTTCGTAGGAGTAGTGTTCAGCCCCAATCGTTTGATGGCCGTGCATGATATAATGGAGGTAGTGGAACCAGTGTCTACCAATAAGAGGACTGGAGTACCTTGGATATGAGCTGTGCCCTCAAAAGACCTTGGTAATAGGTCTGCTATCTCAGAAACTTTGACTGTAAGTGCATGAACCCAAGCCTGCTGCGGGTGGTTCGGTAGTGGTACCATGGCCCGTTGTGGCGAACTAAATCGAGGTGCCGGTGGTCGAAACGACTGATGTGCAGGTGCAGTCCGTAGGGGTGGAGCCAATAAAGCTTGTGGGTGAGGGCGGTCGATTATCTGCGGCAGCGTAAACCCGCTGTCTCTCATACACGTAAAACAGCTCTCCTCTGAATGACCTGGTCTCCTACAGTACGTACATGTCACACCAGATCGCCTCATCGGAACTAATGACACCGTGATCCTGAGAGGAGAGTCGATACGGGACCTCTTGCCGAGGAATGGCCAGCTCGGCATATCTGGTCGTGGCCTAGGAATCATAGGCCCAAGAGAACGTGACAATCGATCCTCGTCCTGCTCTGCATGCATAGACATATGAACTATCTCAGCATAGGAAGGTATGCTAGCACAGCACATCTTCGAGAGAATGTCAGGTCGCAGGCCCTCGAAAAAATGTCGCATCCGCATCTGCGCGTCAGCAAGAACAGTAGGGACGTATCTTTCCAACTCCGTAAATCGATGCTCATACTCTGTCACAGACATGCCTCCCTGTTTGAGGCATAAAAATTCATACTCCTCGTGCCGGTACGCAATGGGATAGTATTTTTCATGGAAGCGGGTCTCAAATGCTGCCCACGTCCAAATATAGTTAACTGCAACAGTCCGCAGGACACTATCCCACCACATCTTGGCCTCCTTCTCCAACATAAAGGTGGCCAACTCGACCTGCTCCGGCTCTGTACAATGTAGCATCCTTAGCATCTTAGAGATGCGGTCAAGCCAATATTCAGCTTCCTCGGGTCTGTGAGAACCCAAAAATGTAGGAGGTCACAAACGTTGGAATCGCTCTAGGAGGCTACTAGTACCCAGATTCCCCGTAGGGTATACAACGGGTGTAGGCAAAGTCACACCCTCATCCCGAGCAGAATGCCCTACAGCCTTAGCAGGGCGTACAGATGGTGAAGGTGGAGTCGTAACCCCACCCTGAGCTAGGGCTCCTGCAATGGTGGCTAAGAGCTGGTGGTGGTGGTGGTGGTGCTGCATCTACTGCTGCTGGTGTTGCTCCTGCTGCTGGTGCATCATCGTCAACAACCATTCCAACCTATCCATAGGTAGAGACGACTGAGGCACATACTGCGTCGAAGAAGATGCACAGTTCTGCTCACGAACCGGTGGTGTGTAAGGTGGCGGCCCAACTGTAGGACCGATCGAAGGCTGAGACTCAGGCATCGTCTCACGAATCGGGCCCAAACCAGGGTCCGCACGACCATCACTCTGGGGAGGTGCCTGGTCCATCGAATCACTAAATGTGAGGTGTGTCGTGCTCCGTGTGAACTTAGGTGGTATTCCCTACACAACATAGGGTGCAACTTGCGTAAGATGCAGCATAGCAACACACAATTCTTTAAGCATAGCAACACACAATTCTTTAAGCATTTTATATACTTCATAGCAAAAAGACTACATGCATTTCATTTACCAAAATTTATCACAATATATGGAATACAATTTTACATAGATCATGACAGGAAATGCAGGTGCGCTAATACATCCAGGACTTCAAACATTTAAAACATCCTAGAAGTTACTACTTACTAAGCCTATCAACATAAAAAAAACACCAACAACCTACAAACAGCAAACAAGCTACGAGACAACAACATGGATGACTAAGCATTCGAATCTGGCGATGGAGGGGCACCCTTATCCTGCAGGCAAAACAGGATAGACTTCAAAGTGCTAGTCATTTTCTTGAACTTGTGATTCACGAAGCCCCGAAGATCCATGATATCCTGTCGTAGGACAGTCTGGCCCTCCTCAAGTAGAGCTATACGGGCATCCCTGGCAGCCTGACCAGCATCCTGCTCTGGTGTCGTAGGAGGAGAGCTCTTACTCGTGTCCTGAGCCTCCTCTTCTTCCTCCTCTTCTATTTCAGCCCCGCCTTCTCCTTCACTCTCTTCTTCTTCGCTTTCTGTTTCACCTTCACTCTCCTCAAGTCGAGCCTGTTGCTGCCATGGCCCGATATTCATTTGATTGAAAGTGGTCTCGCTGATGTAATGGACCAGCGCTGGCAATTCTGCCCTAAGTCTGTAGCTAAACTCAAGTGCAATCCTGCATATGAGTCGGCCAAAGGGGAGCGACTCAGTCCTTCTATTTGAACGCGCGATAAGGACTATCTGTCGCAGTATAAACGTAGGCACGCATAACTTCGCTCCCTGCCCCACTTGGTACAGGAAATCCACCATGAGACGCGTGCACTCGCTGCGATTGCTCCACCTGGGGTAGACGTTGAACGTGCAGATGTGGTGAAGCAGGCAGAAGTCGCCCGACATATTGGTCACTAAGAGGCTCTTATTACGCTGCCACTGAACCAGTCGACCACATAGAAACCTGGTGCGGTGATCCCTTTCATGTATACTATTCGGATTCCTTTTACTTGCATGTACCTCGCCAAGAGGCACATTCAGGAGCCGAGATATGAAACCAACGTCAATCGTAGCCTCCCGATCTCTGCCAAATGGGATCTTGAACTGCAAGGGCTCTAACGTAAGCTCTCAAATGTGGGTATAGAAGGCTTGGACAGTGCTCACATTTGTACGAAACTCACCTTCAAATAGCGGACCCCACTCAGCCTCCTCCAGGTGCTCGAACAATAAGTATTCTCCAAAGAGTCGCCCATCCACATGTGCTTTAAAAAGGACCCTACGGCCCTCGTAGACTCCGTGAGATAGCTCTGCCAATAAGGCTCTTCCAACAAGAGCCTGGGGATCAAGACCCCGCTTAGTCTGTAACTCTCCACCAACACTTGCACTCGCTGCGGCTCCTCTCAGTTTTCTCGAGTGAGCGGGGCGACTAGGCCCAGCTTCATCCACAGGAGCTCTTTTCTTTCCCATGAGAGAAAGAATAGTGAAAATCGAGAATAAGGCTGTAACAACCTCCATGAAAGCCATGGAAAAGTGAAGAAAAGGAAGAAAAGGGATGAGGTCTTTAGGTCTCCACGGATTTGAGCCCTAAGAGAGGATATAAAGGCTCAAATGAAAGGGAATAAAGAGAAAAATGGACAAAATAGGATGGGTAAAAGGGTTTACACGAATTTGAGCCTCAAATGGAGGATTTAAGAGCTCAAGTCAAAGGAAATGAGAGGGTTGAGTGTAAGACCCGTATCTTGGTCCGTACCTTTCCGTACACTTCCGCGGTCTTACCGGTCGAATTCCGGTGACCTTCGACCCTTAACCGAAATCGACGCGCGATCCTGAATCATATGCTGACAACTCGAGTCGACTCAACCCGAGACCAATACCATAGCGACCGCACCATCGCCGCGGTTCCGATACCGCGACTCGCGCGCCGAGGTGATACCCTGGTCAAGAGTTATGGGCCAACGTTCGGTGCGAGAAAACGCCGCGCGTTACGAAAACTAAGGGAATCTCTACGATGTGTCACATCAATCACATCAATCCCATCAATCAATCACCCATCAATCCATCACATGTCAAGTACACATCACTTCCATCCCTTATTCCAAGCAACCACAAAAGTCTTCACCACCCATACCTCTCTTACACAAAAAGCCACAAAAGTCTTCACCACCCATACCTCTCTTACACAAAAGCCTCAAAAGTCAAGTTTTTCTTACACAACCATCACTCACCCATCCATCCATCACTCTCTCTCTCTCTCTTTACATCACTCTCTCTCTTTCTCTCTTTCTTATTTCAAAATTTTCAAGCAACAAAAAATTCCAAGAGTCCCACGTATGGAATTTCTCAAACCCTCCTAAGCTCCAAGTGGCCCACCTTCCTACCCCAAAATCTCCCATCTCAACCCTCTATTCTTCATCTCATCCATTGAAGTTAAAGCTAAGGTGCCAAGGAACCCCTAGGAGCGAGAAGATCGGACGGTGGGTGCATATATAGGGTAGATTTATTTGTTTTTATGGTGGACCAAGTGAGGCCCACCAATCAATGGTGTGGATCTCACTTGGGACCCTAATACGTGGCCGATGGACCACTTGGATCATCATGATCATTCCATGATGGGGCCATTCTCCATGGACCCCATCATGATATTTATTTTCATTTGGAAAGGTCATCTAGACCATCCATATTGGTGGGGAAGGGATCCCCACCGTTGATCTTTAGTTTCGATGGTCACATGTGCAAAATGACCCATTTGATGTATGATTTCATGTATGGGAGGGCCCATAATGACGGGGTCCCTCCATCATAAGCCGTGTCCCACTCTCCATGTCTCTCTCTCTCTTTTATTACTTTTATTTTATTTTATTTTATTTTATTTTATTTTTTTTATGCTATAGGATTGTGGCCCACTTGAATGGATCCCACCTTGATGCAAATATTTTTATTCAAGTGGGGCCCACCTTAGACGTTGAATCCATGTCACTCATCAATGGTGGCCCACTTCATCAGGGCCCTCCATTAAATATATATATATATATATATATAAAATGTAACCGTCCAGCGTCTGGACGTTTTTAAAGAAAAGAAGAAAAAAAAAGGAAGAAGTGAAAGAGGGCTTTGGTGGCCCACTTGCATTGGCCCCACCGTGTTGTACCCAGACAATCCAAGCCGTCTACCCTCTTACTTACAGAGTTTTAACCGTTGGGTAAAAGTTTGGGGTTGATTGGAAGACCTGGTGGGCCATAACATCAAATAATGCACCTCGACCATTCAAGGATCCATTTTCTCATTTTATTCATTTTCTAGCTTAAAAAAAATTCAAACTTTGGACTCATTTGGACGGCCTCGGGCCACTGATCGCAATGGCTGGGGTGGATTTCCAAGTAGCAGGTCCCACACGTGATTTTCGGCGGAATCAGAAATTTAAGGAGAGAGAGAGATGAGGCAGCTTGGTGCTGCTTGTGTCAAGCGTTGGCAGCGCCTGCGCGGCTGCCAGGCGACGGGCAGGCGGACGCCGTGGACCCACGGCTCCAGCCGTGGGCCCCACCTTGATGTTTATATGACATTCAAACCGTTCATCGGGTGGGCCACCCTCTAAAGTAGCCCCCCTCCAAAAATGGGACAGATCCAAAACTCAGGTGGCCCACACCACGTGAAACAGTAGAATTGAGTGTTGCCATTGAAAATTTTCCTGGGGCCCACAGAAGTATTGGATCAAGCTGAAATTTATGTCTTCCCTTCATCCCGGTCCAAGTGACCTTATGAACGGGTTGGATGACATCTAAACATTTGAGTGGGCCCCACATGGGACCCACAATGTAGTGTGTCTTAAAGTCCACCGTCCAATGGACGGTGGCGCCCACCTTGCTGATTGTTTTGCTTCCACCGTCCAGCGGCCCTCTTAATGCATATGTTTTGTGCACGCCAGCACAGCGTGCGTGCAGCGTGTGTGCAGAGTGTGTGTGTAGTATGGGTATGCATGCGTGCGTGTGTATACATACTTATACATACGTACTTATATTATATAGTATATATATAAAATATTGTATATATATTATATACATGATTTATATACTATATATGTATACAACATTCACAATGGTGGGCCTTCACGTGGGCTCCACCCGTGATGTAGATGCTGCATCCAATCTCCCCATCCATTTTAAGCAGATCATCCTATGGAATGAGCCAAAGTATGAACCAGATCCACGGTCCAAGTGGACCCCATCTTAGCATGATTAGAGGCTCATCTTAAATGTAGTTGTGACATTTATTGGGGCCCACTTTGATGTGGATGTACCGCCCATGGGATTGGACCATTTGATATATTTCAAGGCCTATGAGTTTAGGCCCATTTAAATGGTATAAGGCTTATGAGTTTAGGCCCATTTAAATGTACATGTGCGGGCCCAATTGGTGTGGCCCATTGGTCACATATTAGACGCATGAGACTAAGCTCAATTGATGCAATCTAAGGCCCACAGGTTTTGACCCATTGCAATGCACATAAGACCCATTGGTGTGGCCCATTTACGTGGCCCATCTGATGAATAAAAGGCCCATAAGATATGGCCCATTTGATATATATGTAAGGCCCAATGGGATGAGCCTACGGTCCATTGCAATGTGTAATTCCCATACAGTCTCTCTAACGCTGTTTATAAAGATCGTGCCTGGGAAGCAATGTTGGTTTGACGTCCACATTGCGAGTGTAATGTTGGTTGGATGTCCACATTACGACTCTCCTTAGGGCCCATTACTGGGCCGTACTTATCGTGTATAGGCCGTCCAGGTCCATCTGCATTGTAAGATAGTTCATTTTGTTATAACATGTTTAGTACAGTTCATGACTCATGATCATACGCATCATATGTATGCTTGACGTGAGAGTTGTCTGATCATAGCATTTGCCTTCGGGCAGGTTGTTTATGGGCTCCCGGTTAGGCGGTGTTGCCTTACATGAGCGCACGATATGCGCAGGACTGGTTGCATGACTGGATAGCGTGATTCATGCATTCCGCATTTGTGTGGCATGGTTATTGTACGCCCTAGCGACGTCGGAGTGTAGCCTCCACAGACAGATCGTGGTTGGCAGGATTGGATACCGAAAATCTTGTTCTACATGGGGTACTATAGATATCCCTGGGTGGAAGTTCTTAAACCCTTATGGTACCAAGAAGTTGCTTCAACGTCTAGACCGAGTGGGTAGATGAGCGCTGAGTGCCGAATACCAGTTGGCTGTGCTCTCCACTGTGTCGTGGTCGGTTGGAAGGGGGTGTGGCCTTACCCGCCCGAGTGTAGGGGGCAATGCTTGGCTGAGTTTGACCAGCTCGAGGAATGGGTCCGCTATCGATGAGTCACACCCGATATTGGCAGACGGATAGTGAGGTCTCTTCCACTCACCTTATTACGCGCGATGTGGCGGCAATCTAGTTTAGAGTGTACTAGACCCCGGTGATATTCCATATTGAGCTGTATAGATGTGTGGACATTGATGAGGACCTGTATGCTTGAGTTGCATTGCACATAGCATGGCCTTTGGATGGCCGATACCATTCATGTCTTGCATCGCATAGCCTTGGTACGGCTCATGATATCATGGTTCCACTTGCATATTCCACATCACTCTGTCATTGCATGTACATATTACTACCTTGCGCACACACTTTCACCACCCTCTACGCTTTCTGTAAGTTTATGCACGACCGTTGCGTGCAGGTGACGTTGGATCGCAGCAGCGTTGAGGCAGGAGCACGTTGCAGAGCGTTTGGAGTTTTTGGTTCTTTACCATTGTATTTCCCTTTATGCTCATTGTACTTGTAAAGTTTTTTATCATAGTGGAAATGTAATGGAGTTCTTGGTTGTTATTTGTGGGTTATGCCTTTGGTTATGCTTATCACGATTCAGACTGACATTAAAAATCTTCCTCGTAGCATCTCAGGATCGGAACCTGGTGAATGGGAGCTAGGAGCTGAGAATGGGGTTCTACGGAGGCTGTCGGCGCCGGATTCGGCGATCGAAAATTCTGTGAGCCCGATTTCCGAGTTTGGGGCGTGACATTGAGTGATGGGTATGGCTGAGAACAGTGGAGGGAGAAAAAGAGTGAAGAAAAATGAAAGAAAGAGTGATTAGAAGGACGATTTGAGAGCGAAAGGAGCTGTTTTGAAGAAAAAAGAGAGCATGGAGGTGGGTTTTGTGAAGGAAGTAGCTGTTTGGGGAGGTTTTAAACGACGAACCATGGACCAGTGGGTCCCACTAGTCCCCAAATGGCGTCGGCCCGAAGGCCCAGCCGGGCCGAGCACGCCAGTCGGCGAGGCCGCTGATCTAGTCGACTAGGGCTCGCCCTTTCGGCGAGGTCCTCCCCACTCCCTGGGTCCAAAAACGTGTGGGTCCCCCTGGAAGTGGCCCATTTGGCCCCCCCTTCCGATTCGAGTCGTTTCGGGCTATTTCGAAACAAATCCAATACCTATCCCCTTTACCGATTTTTAACGGTTGGAATGGGATGAAACATGGACTAAACTAGTCAATTGACGGTCTAAACTTGATTTGGAGTCGTCGTGTGTGATCAGGAGTGTGCACAGACTCGATCTCAACGATCGTTTTCCATAAACTTTCGCCAAGTGACGACACTGGGAATCCTAGACCTGTTTCTAGATTGTTCTCACACCCTCCTACGCTAAAGTGGTGTTAGCGTACGTCGTGTGACTATAACCCAGGTCCGGTTTAATCCAAATTATGCTCTGATACCAACTTGTAATGCCCTGAAAATTAAGGGTCGAGCAGAAGCTCAGCTCCCAAGTTCCAACGCATCACTTATGCAATATAGATAATGCTGAGTGAATGTTGTTCATATTAGTGCAGTAGACATGAGTACGATTATACCAAAACAGTAATTCATACTCCAGATCCAGTTATATATCGCAAGCGGAAGACTGAAAGAGGTATATAAACACATATGAGTCTAAGAGATCACTATAGAACCCCAGAGTATGAATACATCGTTGAGTCACCATATATATGTATTAGTTTAAAAATAATCAAAATGTGGGGAGATAGTTTCCAACTACAATGAAGCCCTGTAGCCCCATCGATCATATCGGCCTAAGCGAAACCGTCTGAGAACTGCATATACAAGAACTCGTCGTAATCGTCGTAGTAATCAGGCTCCGCCTCCTGAGTCACACCGTCATCTGCAGCTAAGACAGAGTCTGGTGGGTGTTCAGAACACTATCCCAGAACGTGGGAATGAGTGATCAACTCAGTGGAATCATAGAGCAAAGATTGACATGTTGTCAATTCAGTCAAGCAGTAATGATAAAGCAGACATATCAAACATTCCTAAATACTCTTATTAATGTAGGGATGTAATGCTTTCATGATACATGCCCTCGCCTACACTCCCTCATGTGATACCATCTTATGTTCGTGACATGCTTTCTTCCCTCTGTGCTCTTCAACCCGGGGCACATGCAGTGCGATGTTATGAGAATGATTATTGAGTTATTATTAGTCCTTTTCATACAGCAGGATTGGGAAGCTAAGGTACCTCCCTTATATCATTTCCCAAATAAGGATCCATTCTAGGGTCGTCAGTCCTAGACAATCTCATACGATGTTATGGTTCTAGGTCGCTGCAAAGGGCTCGTCACCAATCAATGCATGCCTAGTTATACCCTAGTTACTACAATAAGGCTCGTCGCCTCAATGCAGTATCAAGGTATACTTAAGGTCACTACAAAGGGCTCGTCACCAATCAATGTAGGCCGACAACACGAATATAGTGTCCAATACCACCATAATCGGCTCATGAGTCTAGGTTGCTCACTGGTTACTGTGGGGAGGTTCGTCGCCTCAGCATAGGCCAACAACTCGACCACGGTGTCCCATACCACCATGTCTGGCTCATGAGTCTTACCGGATCGAGGTACCAAGGTTGATGGGATTTCATTGAAAAGTTTAGTACCCTAGATTCAAACAAGAGTGTCCATACATGGTAAATATATACCGGGTCAATCGAGTTACTTGGCGAGCTCGATTAACACGATCGCACGTTGAATTGATCGACATGGAATGCATAAGCACTCCATGTGGCCAAACCACTGCTGACAACTCTAGTATGGCTCGAGTTCGTCTGTCACGCCCCAAACTCGGAAACCGGGCTCACAGAATTCCCGATCGCCGAATCCGGCGCCGACAGCCTCCGTAGTACCCCATTCTCGGCTCCTAGCATTCATATGCCAGATTCCGATCCTGGGATCCTACAAGGAGGATTTTTTTTTTTGTACATATAACTAATAATAAGCATAACCACAAGATTACCCAATTCACAAGACAACATCATCATCACATATCCACTAATATAATCGTTTGAGTACAATACTGAAAGGGAAATACATAAATAAAAATCAAGCCCCAGAAGACCACTGCACGCTCCAAGCTCAGCACTGCTGCAACCTAACATCACCTGCACGCATCTATCGTGCATAAGCTTATAGAAAGCTTAGAGGGTGGTGTAAGTGTGTGCACAAGGTAAGTGCCAAGTATTCAATACAATGCTATAATCATACAATATAAAAAAATTGGCAATCCATAAACCATACAATGTCTAAATAAGCAGAAACACTAACAAGAGCAGGAATTATCAGAGTAAGCGGAAGTACTGACAAGATGTAAGTCATACGATAACAGGGTAAGTGGAAGTATGTACAAGTCTATAAGTAAATCAATAGCAGAATACGCAATATAGAACAGCTATGCAATAAGGAGTAATAAAGAGTTAGATATCAATGCCGAGGATGCAATGCAATACACAAATCCTGCTTAGTCTGCCTAGGCCATATGAGTGCAGAAACATAGGAAATCAAAATGCCATATACCTGCAAATGTAATGCAATATGCGATGCGAATGGAATGGCCATGCTGGAGTGTGAAGTCGGGATGATAGTACATAGTATCGCAGGCTACGGGGTCCACCATAAGGGGCTTCTATCCAAACCAGTCCCATACCTAAATTTGGATAGTCAGACTCATCATGGTAAACTCCTGATCTCAGGTTAGTCGCGCGCCCAACCGAAATCTTTGCCATAACGAAGGTACACAACAATTAGTTGCGCACCACCAGCCCGAGTGGATAGTGAATGAATGAATGATCGAGCATGCAAGTCCTACTCAATAAGTCCACTATATATTAGGCTTTATGTGGGTTGTTCCTTGGGGGACAATGTTGATTAAATGCCCACGTTATCGATGTCGATTGTCAATGCTTGCTATTGATACCGATTATGAGTATGTGACTGCATAGTATCATGATACATGCCCATACGCATCATCTGCATGTCTGTTATGAGATATGATTGACCATTGCATATGTCATAGTGCTGGTTGTTATGAGACTCCCTGATAAGTGGAGATTGTCTTACATGAGCGCACGATATGCGCAGGATTGATGTATGAATGGATTGTATGACTCATGCATCTTGCATTGTGTGTTGTGATTACTATACGCCCTAGCGACATCAGGGTCGTAGCCTCCACAGGTATTTCGTGGATGGCCAGATGGGACACCGGAAAATTTGTTTTACATGGGGTGCTATAGATATCCCTGGGTGAAAGTCCCTAAACCCTCTTGGTTCCAGAGGTTGCTCCAACGTCTAGACCGAGTGGGTAGATGAGCGCCGAGTGCCGGTTACCAGATGGCTGCGCTCTCCACTGTGTCGTGGTCGGTTGGAAGGGGGTGCGGCCTTACCTGCCCGAGAGGAGGAGGCAATGCTAGGCTGAGTTTGACCAGCTCGAGGAATGGGTCCGCTATTGACGAGCCGGGCCCGATATTGGCAGGCGGATAGTGAGGTCTCTTTCACTCACCTTGTTGCGCGCGATGGGGCGGCAATCTGGTATGGAGTGTAATAGACCCCGGTGATTTCCCAAAGAGGAACCGTACTGATATGTGGACATTGATGAGTATCTGTATGCTTGAGTTGCATTGTACATTGCATGGCCTTGGGATGGCCGATACCATTCATGTCTTGCATTGCATAGCCTTGGTATGGCTCATGACGTTTTGGTTCCATCTGCATATTCCGCATTACTCTGACATTGCATTCATATTACTACCTTGTGCACACACTTTCACCACCCTCTAAGCTTTCTGTAAGCTTATGCACGACCGTTGCGTGCAGGTGACGTTGGACTGCAGCAGCGTTGAGGCAGGAGCGCGTTGCTGATCATTTTGGAGTTTTCTGTTATTTACCATTGTATTTCCCTTTATGCTCATTGTACTTGTAAAATTTTTGATCATAGTGGAAATGTAATGGAGTGCTTGGTTGTTGTTTGTGGGTTATGCCTTTGGTTATGCTTATTACGTATCAGACTGATGTTAAAAATCCTCCTCGTAGCATCCCAGGATCGGAACCTGGCGAATGGGAGCTAGGAGCCGAGAATGGGGTTCTACGGAGGCTGTCGGCGCCGGATTCGGCGATCGGGAATTTTGTGAGCCCGGTTTCCGAGTTTGGGGCGTGACAGAAGTTGGTATCAGAGCATAACTTGGGAATACCTGAAGATAACATCACATATCTGCTGGTAGTTGGCCTGCACTCTATGATTGTTGAGAACTTAGAATGATTAGATTCCCAAGTTCGGATAACTTAGAGACTTTCTGGTATAGCTCCCAACCATTGAGATTTCGAGGTTGCATTGTAATCCAGTCTCGATAGTTTCTGACTGAGATCCGAGGATTTGAAAGATCATCGTAGTGTTGATGAAGCGTCTTGGGAACCAGAGGCTGAGATTCGTGGGCGTTGTCCCTATCTCTTAGGTGTCCGGCGATGTTGGGATGTTATGTTCTGATGCGATTTTCCTCCTTGGGTGAGCCTTGTATTGGTAGTATTGTGATTTAAATTTCGAGGACGAAATTTTTATTAGGAAGGGAGAGCTGTAAGACCCGTATCTTAGTCCGTACCGTTCCGTAGACTTCCGCGGTCTTACCGGTCGAATTTCGGCAACCTTCGACCCTTAACCAGCATTGCGCGCGACCCTGATTCATACGCCGTCAACTCGAGTCGACTCAACCCGAGACTTGTACCCTAGCGACCGCGCCGTCGCCGCGGTTCCGATGCCACGTCTGGCGCGCCGAGGCGATATCCAGGCCAGGAGATGTGGGCCCGCGTTCGGTTCGAGAAAAATACCGCGCAGTTACAAAATTCAAGAGAGGACATGTCAAATCAATCCCATCAATCCCATCAATCACTACATCATGTCAAGTACAACCACCCCTCTCCTAAAGTCAACTCTCTCTTACAAACCCATCCCTTTCATGTCAAGTACACATCACCCATCCCTCTCTCTCTCTCTCCCATTCTCTCTCTTTCATTCTCTCTCTTTCATCCTCCAAGCAAGAAACCATCCATGGCTTCCATGGAGAAGCTAGGTGTGACCCACCTTCCTACCATCAAATCCAACCCTTGGATCACCATCTCAACCGTTAAAAATGACTTCTTGGAGCTCTAGAGTGCATAAAAGGAAGAAGGAATAGGCGATCAAAGGTGGGTGCTTCTTTCTTCCTTTCTCCCTCTATTTTTCCTTTGTTTCGTGGGTGATTTTATTTGTAGATTTTGATGATTTAATGGCCCACTTGTAGTGGGACCTATCTAGATGTATGTATCATGTAGGGAGGGCCCATAGTGGCGAGGTCCCTCCCCTCTTACAACCGTCTCTCTCTCTCTCTCTCTATCTTTCTTTCCCATCTTGTGGCCCGCCTATGAGGTATGTATTTTATCCATACCGTCTACCGAGTGGGACGCAGTCGTTGTCCAACCGGGGCTCACTCCTATGTCCACCATTGCTACCATTTGCACAGGTCCTGTTGTAAGAAAAAAAAAAAAAAACACAACAGCAGCTTGATCCAAAGGAGTGGCCCATCGGACGTGGGACCACCACGATTTATGCATTTTATCAGCACCGTCCAACAGACTGGACGGTAAGACCCACTATGGTACGTATTCCATCCCACATTGTATCTGGACGGTGGTGAAAATAGAGCAGATTCAAAGCTCAGAAGGAGCAGGTAAGATATGAATACATGTAATAATAATATAATATTAATTGTGGTGGGCCCACGTGGGACCCACCTGATTTGGAATCGGATTTGGCTGGAGCACGTTTACAGCAGCTAAACAGCTGTTGTGCCAACGTTAAACAGGTGGGGGCCTGATGATCCAAACCATCCATGTGGACTCCACCATGATGCTGATGTTGTATTCGCACCGTCCAAACATCACAGTGATGTTTTATTTTCTTTTACTTTATTATTTTATTTTATTTTATTTGTTTCTCACGGCATTACAGGAGAATGGGAGGGATCTAAATTTCACGTGGGACCACCACATGTACGTGGCCCACCGGATATATGTATTTTGTTCATGCCATCCACCGTCCAAACTTTGGACGGTAGGGCTTGCCATGAGGTGTGTGGCCATCCACACTGTCCAAACGGTCGTGGAACCACCTGGATGAAATGTTTCATCCACACCTGACGTTGGATTTCCATCCACACCGTCCATTATTGGATGCATGTATCCCCACCGTCCAATCTGCTGGACGGTGGGATTCCAATATGATGTGTGTGTTTTAAACACGTTGTCCATCTGTTTGGACGAGGGGCTACTCAACACGTGTGAAACGTGTGGTGGATAGGACCCACCTTGACATATGTGTTCCTTTTTTTTTTTTTCCACACCGTACTTGCATGAACGGCGCTGGTGTTAGACGTTGATGTTAATAATAATATATTATAATATATATATTCTATTATTTATGGTGGTGGCCCCACGTGGGACCCACCTAGGTTGGACGTGGATTGGCTGGTCCAACGCTAACCAGCTATATAGGTGGTGAGGTTGGCGTCAGCCACTTATGTGGGGTCCTCTTGATGTATGTATTTTTTTTTTATGTGTACCGTCCATCCATCAAGCTCTGTGGGTCCCACGGTATGGTGTCAGCAAGTCTATGAGGGGCCCACATGAGAGTCCATCCGTCTGGGGATGTGGACCCCACCTTGATGTATTTATTCTACATCCACTCTATCCATATGTCCAGGGTGGTGTGGGACCACGTTGAGGCATGTATTGTATGTCCACATCACCCATTTGTGGGGCCATAATATGATGTATGTATTTTATCTATGCCGTCCGTAGGATGGTGGGCCCTACCGTGGGTATGTATTTTGTCTGCACCACCCAGTTGGGATGGGACCCACCTGAAGTATGTTTTGCATGCACGCTGTCCATGGGCTGCGGTTCGCCATGGCATATATATGTTTTATCATTCCCATCCATTAGTTTTCGGGCCATGGGATATGACCCATTGCGATGTTTTGAGGCCCACGTGATGGGGCCCATCTGATATGTAGTTGGCATATCCATGAGGCCCATCATGATGTATGTTTTAGGGCCATATGATTGGGCCCACCTGCTTGTATTTGAGGCCCGTGTATAGGGTCCACCTGCCCTATATTCTAAGGCCCATGTGCAGGGCCCACCATGTTGAGTATTAGGCCTGTGTGAGCAGCCCATTTGAAGTGTACATATGACCCATGACAAAGGCCCATTATGAAGTATTCAAGGCCCATTGTTGAGGCCCAGTGTGATGCATATATGACCCATATGTTGAGGCCCAATACGATGTAATTGCAGCCCATTTGTTGATACCCAATATGATGTATTTGAAGTCCATGTAATGTAGCCCAACTTGATATACATGATGCCCATCGGTGAGGCCTATTTGATGTACATAAAGCCTACTGGCGCGGCTCATATAATGCGGCCCATGTGATGTGGCCCACTTGACATAAGAGGCCCATTAGGATGTATTCGATGCCCAGGTGCGAGGCCCACACATTGTGTATTCAAGGCCCGTTGAGATGTATGTTGGCCTAATATGACGAGGCTTATGTGACATAAATAAGGCCCATCATGATCGTACGCGAGGCCATGGGCCCACTATATGTCTAGCCGATGTAGGCCACTCCTAGGGAGCAATGTTGGTTTGATGTCCACATTGACGAGCAATGATGGTTAGATGTCCTCATTATGACTTTCCCTTGACTTTCCCTTAGGCCTTGTAAGCCATTCCTTCATGGGTTAACCCAAGTAAGTGAGCCCCATTCGTTGTAGACGAATGACTTCATAACCACGGCCGACGCCGATTATCGACCCTGATTAACCGTGCCGATTACCGATGCTGATTATCGGTGCCGATTGTCGAGGCCGACGCCGATTATCGAATCTGATTATCGGTGCTGATTACTAATGCTATTATTTGTGCCGATTATCGTGGCCGACTGGCAATTCTGTGTCATTGTCGATTGACCGATTACCGATCGAGACCGATTATCGTGACCGATTATCGATCGAGGCCGATTACCGATTTTGATGGCCGATTACCGTTTATCGATCGAGACCGATTACCGATTTTGATGGCCGATTACCGTTTATTGATCGAGACCGATTACCGATTCTGATGGCCGATTTCCGTTTATCATTCGAGGCCGATTATCGATTTTGATGGCCGATTTACCGTTTATCGATCGAGGCTAATTATCGATCAAGGCCGATTACCGATTCTGATTTGCCGTGGCCGATTGTCGATTATTGATCGAGGCCAATTATCAAGGTCGATTGTCGTGGCCAATTGTCAATTGTTGAGGCCCAATATTATGTATATGCGGCCCATATTTGAGGCCCATTGTGATGTACATTCAACCCGTGTTTAAGGCCCAACGTGATGTATATGATGCTTATGTGATGAGGCCCACTGTGATGCATTTGAGGGGTAGTCGATGGAACCCATTATAATGTATGTTAAGCCAATGTGAAAGGCCCATCGTGATGTATATTAAACTCTTGAGTGAGGCCCATGGTGTTGTATATTTGGCCCTTGTGTGCGGCTATAAGTCCACTATATATTAGGCTTTATGTGGGTTGTTCCTTGGGGGACAATGTTGATTAAATGCCCACGTTATCGATGTCGATTGTCAATGCTTGCTATTGATACCGATTATGAGTATGTGACTGCATAGTATCATGATACATGCCCATACGCATCATCTGCATGTCTGTTATGAGATATGATTGACCATTGCATATGTCATAGTGCTGGTTGTTATGAGACTCCCTGATAAGTGGAGATTGTCTTACATGAGCGCACGATATGCGCAGGATTGATGTATGAATGGATTGTATGACTCATGCATCTTGCATTGTGTGTTGTGATTACTATACGCCCTAGCGACATCAGGGTCGTAGCCTCCACAGGTATTTCGTGGATGGCCAGATGGGACACCGGAAAATTTGTTTTACATGGGGTGCTATAGATATCCCTGGGTGAAAGTCCCTAAACCCTCTTGGTTCCAGAGGTTGCTCCAACGTCTAGACCGAGTGGGTAGATGAGCGCCGAGTGCCGGTTACCAGATGGCTGCGCTCTCCACTGTGTCGTGGTCGGTTGGAAGGGGGTGCGGCCTTACCTGCCCGAGAGGAGGAGGCAATGCTAGGCTGAGTTTGACCAGCTCGAGGAATGGGTCCGCTATTGACGAGCCGGGCCCGATATTGGCAGGCGGATAGTGAGGTCTCTTTCACTCACCTTGTTGCGCGCGATGGGGCGGCAATCTGGTATGGAGTGTAATAGACCCCGGTGATTTCCCAAAGAGGAACCGTACTGATATGTGGACATTGATGAGTATCTGTATGCTTGAGTTGCATTGTACATTGCATGGCCTTGGGATGGCCGATACCATTCATGTCTTGCATTGCATAGCCTTGGTATGGCTCATGACGTTTTGGTTCCATCTGCATATTCCGCATTACTCTGACATTGCATTCATATTACTACCTTGTGCACACACTTTCACCACCCTCTAAGCTTTCTGTAAGCTTATGCACGACCGTTGCGTGCAGGTGACGTTGGACTGCAGCAGCGTTGAGGCAGGAGCGCGTTGCTGATCATTTTGGAGTTTTCTGTTATTTACCATTGTATTTCCCTTTATGCTCATTGTACTTGTAAAATTTTTGATCATAGTGGAAATGTAATGGAGTGCTTGGTTGTTGTTTGTGGGTTATGCCTTTGGTTATGCTTATTACGTATCAGACTGATGTTAAAAATCCTCCTCGTAGCATCCCAGGATCGGAACCTGGCGAATGGGAGCTAGGAGCCGAGAATGGGGTTCTACGGAGGCTGTCGGCGCCGGATTCGGCGATCGGGAATTTTGTGAGCCCGGTTTCCGAGTTTGGGGCGTGACAGAAGTCAAACACGTCTTACATGGCGAATAGATCTCAGCCACAAATTCAAACCTGTTATCGGTTGCCTGGACTGTAATATAGTCCCAATCATGTACAATCGCAATAATAGACATTTGATACAAGCTCTACATTCATAGGAACATGCTATGAAATATAACTCAAACATGAATACAATACATGGAGGAAATCATACACACAGTTAACATGAATGAAATAGGCTAAACATTTCATGGAGGAAATCATACACACAAGTAAGGTGATTGAGATTCATATCTCAATACCCTTAAAAATCATGCTTTACCAACTACTAACCCATACAGGCATTTACACAAACACTTAGACTACACTATTCAACATACATCACTTATGTTGGCATATTGCATATTTAGGCAAATCCTTTTACTAAGGAGTTGTCGCATACATAACGAGCATGTACTAGCAACAATTAATCATGGCAATCACAACATCAGATTCCATATGCATACAAACATTTTAGCAAATACATGGAATACTCTATTTACAACTTAGACAATACATATTCGTAAAACAGAATAGATAGCGCATTTGGCATGTGTAATAGCATCCACATTAGTAATAAATCTTTATCTGACATTGAAAGCTTTAAAAACCATAATCTATACATCTATAATCCACACCTTACGCCGATAAACATGTAACGAATTCAGTTTGTTCACTCACTGTCACGCCCCAAACTCGAAAATCGGGCTCACAAAATTTCCGATCGCCGAATCCGGCGCGATAGCCTCCGTAGAACCCCATTCTCGGCTCCTAGCTCCCATTCGCCAGGTTCCGATCCTGGGATGCTACGAGGAGGATTTTTAACGTCAGTTTGATTCGTAATAAGTATAACCAATGACATAACTCACAAACAACAACCAAGAACTCCATTACATTTCCACCATGATCAAAAACTTTACAAGTACAATGAGCATAAAGGGAAATACAATGGTAAAGAACAAAAACTTTAAAACGATCTGCAACGTGCTCCTGCCTCAGTGCTGCTGCGAACCAACGTCACCTGCACGCAACAGTCGTGCATAAGCTTATAGAAAGCTTAGAAGGTGGTGAAAGTGTGTGCGCAAGGTAGTAATATGAACATGCAATGTCAGAGTAATGCAGAATATGCAGATGGATCCATAATATCATGAGCCATACCAAGGCTATGCGATGCAAGACATGAATGGTATCGACCATCCCAAGGCCATGCGATGTGTAATGCAACTCAAGCATACAGATCCTCATCTATGTCCACATATCAATACAGCTCAAATATGGGATATCACCGGGGTCTAGTACATTCTAAACCAGATTGCCACCACATCGCGCGCAATAAGGTAAGTGGAAAAGACCTCACTATCCGTCTGCCAACATCGGGCGCAACTCGTCGATAGCGGACCCATTCCTCGAGATGGTCAGACTCAGCCTAGCATTGCCCCCTACTCTCGGGCGGGTAAGGCCGCACCCCCTTCCAACCGACCACGACACAGTGGAGAGTGCAACCGTCTGGTAATCGGCACTTAACGCTCATCTACCTACTCGGTCTAGACGTTGGAGCAACCTCTTGGTACCATAAGGGTTTAGGGACTTTCACCCAGGGATATCTATAGCACCCCATGTAGAATGAGATTTTCGGTATCCAATCCTGCCAACCACGATCTGCCTGTGGAGGCTACGGCCCCAATGTAGCTAGGGCGTACAACAACCATGTCACACAATGCGAAATGCATGAGTCACACCATCCAATCATGCATCAAATCCTGCGCATATCGTGCGCTCATGCAGGACAACACCGCCTAATCGGGAGCCCATAAATAACCTGCCCGAAGGCATATACTATGATCAGACAATTCTCACGTCAAGCATATATATGATGCGTATGATCATGAGTCATGGAACTGTACTAAACATGTTATAATGAAATGAACTATTTTACAATGCAGATGGACCTGGACGGCCTATACATAATAAGTACGGGCCTAATAATGGGCCCTAAGGAGAGTCGTAATGTGGACATCCAACCAACATTACACTCGCAATGTGGACGTCAAACCAACATTGCTCCCATGGCACGATCTTTGTAAACATCGCTACTTAATCCGTGTTGGGATTACACATTGCAATGGACCTTAGGTTCATCTTATTGGGCCATATCATATGGGCCTTCTGTTCATCAAATGGGTCACATAAATGGGCCACACCAATGGGCCTTCTGTGCATTGCAATGGGTCATAACCCGTGGGCCTTATTCAAATCAAATGGGCCTAACCCATAGGCCTTCTTATAAGTCAAATGGGCCTAATCCATGGGTCTTAAATAAATCAAATGGGCCTAATCCCATGGGCCCTTTTTATAATCGAATGGGCCTAAACCCCTAGGCCTTATATAAATCAAATGGGCCCTATAATATGTTAAGGTGGGGTCCACTCGGGCTATGGATCCGGCCCATTCTTTTAGCTCAAACCATAAAATGAGCTTTTAAGACGGATGGACAGGTTGGATGCAGCACCTGCATCAAGGGTGGGGCCCACATGAAGGCCTACCATCATATATATTATAAATAGTATAATATATACATATATTACATATAGTATATATATATATATATATATATATATATATATATATATATATATATATATATATATATCCACACACGCGCTGCGTGCCATAGGGGGTGGGCCCCACCGTCCAGTGAGGACGGTGGTAGAGAATACATAAATCACGGTGGCCGTCACCGTCCACAGACCGTGGACGGTATGAACAAAATACATAAATCACTGAGGTCCCATATGAGGCCCACACTAATAGTCAAATGCCATCCAAACCGTTCGTAAGGTCACTCAGACCTGGATGAAGGGTAAATACAAATTTCAACCCGATCCGAAACTTCTGTGGGCCCAAAAAGTATTTCAAGGCAGCCACTAGATCTCCACTGTTTCCTGCGTTGTGGGCCACCTAAGCTTTAGAAATGGTTAAAACTTGGAGGGGGCCCACCTGAGGAGGGGACCCACCTCATGGACGGATTGGATAGCATATAATCATCAGGTGGGGCCCACGGCTGGAGGCCGTGGGACGGTCGCTCGCCCGCTGCCCGGTCGCTGCACAAAGCAGCGTGTTGCTGCAGCACGTCAGAGGCTCTGCCTCTTTCAATATTTTAAAAAAATTATTAAAACCCTTATTTTTGGGGTTTTTCTCATTTGGGGCCCACATCTAGCAGATCCACCCCGTCCATTAGTTTCTACAGGCTATAACAAGTCCAATGAGTCCAATGTTGCACATTTTTGGCCTGAAGAAAAATTTAAAATGTTATATAAACGGTGAAAACTACCGTTTCGAAAAGTATGGCCCATCTGATCATCGGATTGACCTCATTCTTTGGCTCAACGCCTAAAATGACCCAGGGAATGAGGTGGACGGCGTGGATTTAATACATACACCAAGGTAGGGCCGATGCATGTGACTCACCCCAAAAGCTCATTCCCCCTTTTTTTTATTCTATTTTTACAGGGACGTCCAGTGTCTCAGACGCTGGACGGTTGGTACCTGAAGAAAATACATTGTAGTGGGCCCGGATTAAGTGGGCCACCCTGATGATTGGATAGAATGTAAGTCTCATGGTGGGGTCCATTCAAATAGGCCACACCACCCTATTGTAATCTCATAAAAATATAAAAGAAAATGAAGTAAAAAGGGAGAGAGAGATGGAGAGTGGGACACGCTTGTGATGGAGGGACCCCGATACTATGGGCCCTCCCTGCAATGAATCATACAATCAAGTGGTCCTTTAACACATGGACCATCAAAATTTAGAATCAACGGTGAGGATCCTTTCCCCACCAATATGGACGGTCTAGATGACCTTTTCTAAAGAAATAAACATCATGATGGGGTCCATGGAGAATGACCCCATCATGGAATGATCATGATGATCCAAGTGGTCCATCGGCCACAACTTAGGGTCTCAAGTGAGATCCACACTATTGATCGGTGGGCCTCACTTGGCCCATCATAAAAATAAGAAAAACTACCCTATAGAGGCACCTACCGTCCGATCTTCTTGCTCCTATGGGTTCCTTAGCACCTTAGCTTCAACTTCAATGGATGAGATGAGGAATGGAGGGTTGAGATGGGAGATGGTGGGGTATGAAAGTGGGCCACTTGGAGCTTAGGAATGCTTGGAGAATTCTATACGTATGGAGCTTGAGATTTTTTTTGTAAATGAGAAAGAGAGAAAGAGAGAGAGTTGTAAAGGGAGAGAGAGATTGTGTGATGGGTGATGGAGTGATGGATGGAAGAGAGATGGGGTGTAAGAAATCCTTGACTTTTGTGGCCTTTTGTGTAAGAGAGGTATGGGTTTGAAAGACTTTTGTGGTCTTTGTGTAAGAAAGGTATGGGCATGAAAGACTTTTGTGGCTTGCTTGGGAAAAGGGATGTGTACTTGACATGTACTTGACATGTGATGGATTGATGGATGATTGATTGATGGGATTGATGTGATTGATGTGACACATCATAGAGATTCCCTTGGATTTCGCAACGCGCGGCGTTTCCTCGCACCGAATGTCGGTCTACAACTCTTGACCAGGGTATCGCCTCGGCCCGTGAGTCACGGCATCGGAACCACAACAACGGCGCGGTCGCTATGGTATTGGTCTTGGGTTGAGTCGACTCGGATTGTTGGCATAAGAATCAGGGTCGCGCATCGATATCGGTTAACGGTCGAAGGTTGTCGAAATTCGATCGGTAAGACCGCGGAAGTTTACGGAACGGTACGGACTAAGATACGGGTCTTACACTCATGCTTCGTCTACAGCCCAACGACAACCTAATACATGAAATATGTTAATTATTACATCACTTTAACTAATTGAAACCCTAGAACTGATTGAGGTTAGGTTTTCTTACCCAATAGTGTATTTGAAATCATCGGAATAGCGATCCGTTAGCGATATATAAGCACGTGGAGTAACGAGAATTGAATCCCAGGAGTAGTTCCCACCACTCTCTCACTTTCTCTCTCTTTACTTTTTCCTCTTTCTTAGGGTTGTAGGAAATTCATATGGTAAGAGAGGGTGAGGGTTTCAAGCCCTTATATAGGCCCAAAACTCACTCAAATAGTCTCATGGCCAAGGTATACTTAGGTTATATCCAAATCGGCCTTGTTCCGATCCAACGGAGCAGTTCTGGAGGTCGTTTTGCTGAATGCGGTCGGACTTAAGCTCACAACTATTGGATCTTGAGTACATTAAGTTTTCAGTCCGATCGGATTCCCATATCGACCATGGCAGACCAGTTTCAGTTTAGCAGTCACCGAAACTCGATCAGGGCCATAATATTTTGACATGTGTGGGCCATCTTCCCTGATCCAAGGGTGAATTTGAGTCAGAATCCAACGGTCAGAATGCTTATAAATGGCGCGCAAGCGGCATGACTCAGATTACTTAAATTCATTTTTAATTTCTTAAAAATCTTCACTTTTTCACACTCTTCACTCCGGACTCAAGGAAACAATCTTAGGACATCGTTTGGACTCAAATTTTGAGGTGATTCTCAAGTCTAACTAGGCAGTCATAATCGTCTAAGTTCATTGCTATCGGACTTTCGACGTGCGGTCCAGGTCCGATACAAAGTTTCTGAGTTCTCCCGAGAACAACTGGGTTTAGAGTTGGATCCTAGATTTTAAGGTACCGTAGCGTTAACGATTATACAGGTTTTGAGTCTTACGGATCGTATTTAAAGTGATTAGTACTAATTTCATAAGCAATCTAGGTTAGCACTTGGTTAATTCTCGTCTTATTTCTAAAGGATTTAATCCTGAGGGATTTTTGCTTGAGTTGTTACTCGAGTCTTTGTACGAAATTTTCCAGGTCGTTACACTATTCTTCTGGTGTGGCCCACTTGAGTAATGAATCTCCCTTCTGGTTGTGCCCTCGTCCTAAGATGAGCTACTGAAACCCATCAACCGAGTGGATATAACACATGAGGGGTCGATATATAGCACTTGTCATTGCAGGGATCCTGGGAGACCGGACGTGGATTGCCTATCGACAGTGCCAGTAGCCACCTGGCTACTGGACGGTATTCCATGGGCCCACTATAATGAATATTTTTTATCCACACCGTCCATTTACTTTTCCACCTCATTTTAGGGCATAATCTAAAAACGAGTAAGATCCAAATCTCAGGTGGACCATGCCATAGGAAAGTAAGTGGTGATTAAATGACAACCATTAAGAAATTCATAAGGCCCACTGTAATATTTATCTGTCATATAACCTATTGAAAAGGTCACGTGGACTTGGATGAAGGCAAAACACAAATATCGGCTTGAACCAAAACTTCTTTGACCCTTGGTAAGATTTTAATAATGGGCCTTTAATCACTACAGATTCCTGTGTTGGGATTCATCTAAGGTTGGGATCTACTTACCTTTTATGATAATGTCATAGATAGAGATGGAAAAATAATGGACGACGTGGATAAAACAAATACATCATGGTAGGGCCCATAGAGCATCCTAGGCAATCCATTCCGGGCAACCTGCGTCCTATGCTCGCCATCTCATACGCTGCTGCAAAATGAATGACTAAAACAATTATATTTGAAATAAGGGCATATGTGTTTATAAATCATTGAAAATTGTAGCTCAAAAATATATTATAAACCTATTAGACGGTCAAGATCAATTGAATGAACTATAAAAGTTTCCACATACAACCAAGAAGGACTATAACTTATAGTGTTATGAGAGAACTAAAGAATTTCTCAACAAACCCTAGTCGATACTCACGGACAGGGATTCCATGCGAAAGGCTTTCGCAGGAAGTTCTTACACCGGGAACTTAGGTGGGGCCTACTGTGATGTTTGTGAGAAATCCACTCCATTCATCCATTTTTTGAGTTCATTTTAGGATGTAAGGACAAAAATGAGCCGTATCCGATACTCAGGTGAACCAAAAATGTAAGTATTGAATGTCAACGGTTGAAATATTTGTATGGCCATAGAAGCTTTGAATCAGGATAATATTTTTGTTTTCATTTCATCCCAATATGACTACTGACGTTGTAAACTATGTAGATAGCATATAAACATCGCTGTCTACGCCAGGAACGTTCCAACGGCAAGAATTTTCCTGTAGACATTTTCCTTCATTGTGACCCACTTAAGTCTTCGATCCTTCTCAATTTTTCTCTAAGGGCCTATTTGATTTTCTAATTACAGAGGTAATTCTGCTGAATTTCCAAGGTGATTTGACTGCTACCTTTCATTTATAGCACTCCTCACGTCGCCCGAGGAGAAAAAGGCCCAATTATGGGGCCCACCTTGATGTTTTTGTGTTATCCACATCGTCCATCCCTTTAGCCAACTCATTTTAGGGCATGAGCCAAAAAAAGAGGCAGATCCAAATATCCAAATATCAAGTGGACCACACTACTTAAAACACTGGGAATTGAACTTATACCATAGAAAGCTTCTTGAAGACCTTGGAAGTTTTGGATCAAACTGATATTTTTTTTTCTACTTTATCCATGACCGTGTGACCTTATTAACGGGTTGGATGACAAATAAACATCACCGTGGGCCCTAGGAAGAAAACAACTTTCAACCATTGACAGTTTAATGATCCTTATTTTCTAAGGTGTGGTCCACTTGACCTTTTGATTTTCCTCATTTTTGGGCTCATGCCTTAAAATGTATTTCTTAAAAGGATGGATGGTGTGGATAACTCTCATATATTATAGTGGGGCCCACATATTTAAATCAGTAATAAAAACGTATGTATGGCACGATTTTCGAAACGTATTTCCCAGCTAACTCCAAACAGGTGTAGTAAGTAATAAGCAGGTAATTCCGTATATATACATAGGGGAATTAAAAATCAAACGGCCCCTAAAATGATCTAAAAATCGGATGGACGGGTTGGATTTCTCACAAACATCCCGGTAAGCCCCACCTAAGTTTCCAGCGTAGGAAATCCGCGTCCGATACTCAGGCGGTGTTTGTTAACGCTGAATTTTTGCACTTAACGGTGAATAGGAAAAATTTTACGTGTTTAGTGGTGTTTGTTAATGCGTTATTAACACGGAAGGCGGAAAGCGCTAAGTGGTTTTTCACTGAATTCTTTCCGTGATAGGAGTCTAGCTTAATGGTGAACGCGAAATGCGGTCCGTGATTTTTCATTAAACACAAATTTTTGCTTCCCAAAGTAACCTTTTGCAAATAACTACGTCAATTTTTTCTTTTAAATTATTTGCGAAATACAAAATCAATCTTTAACTTGTGAAACTTTTTTATGCCCCACCATGATTTTTGTGTTTGATCTACACCGTCTATCAACTTTTTCAGATCATTTAAGGTGTGAACTAATAAAAGAAGCAGGTCCAATGATTAATTGGACCACAAGGTGGGGATTGAATGTCCACTGTTAAAAACTTCTTAGGAGCTGGAGAAGTTTCAGATCAAGCTGATATTTGTGTTTTCATTTCATCCATGTCTACATGACCTAATGAATAGGTTAGATGGTAAAAAAACATCACAGTGGCCCTTAAAAAGGTTTTAATGGTAGATGTCATTATCACTACAGCATTCTTTGGTGTGGTTCACAGTATCTGTGGACCTGTTTCATCTTTTGAATCTTATCTTAAAATAATATGAGGAAAATGATGAATAGCTTAGATAAAACATTTACATCACGGTGGGCCCCACAGAGCCCTACCCGCCAACTTTAATTTCCTTTAAACCGTCCGTACAACTTAGAGCTCAGTGAGCGGCGCGTTAATGCACCTACACCAGATATATAGCTAGTGCGTGGTTGGTGATTTGCGAGCCCCACCATGATGTATGCATTTCATCCATGTCGTCCATCTATTTTTATAGATTATTTTATGATATTACAAAAAAAAATGAGATATATCCCAATCTCAAGTGGACCACATTACAGGAAATAGTGTTGAATGAACGTCGACCATTAAAAACTTTTTGGGGGCAATAAAAGTATTCAATCAAGCTGATCTTTGTTTTTTCCCTTCATCTGGGTCTTCATGACCTAATCAACAGATTGGATGTCAGATAAACAGTACGGTAGGCCTTAGGAAGATTTAAATGATGGATATCCAATCACTATTGTTTTCCTATAGTGTGGTCCACATAAGATTTATATCCCTCTTATTTTTAAGATAAAGCCTTTAAATGATCTTTAAAAATGGTTGAACGGAATGGATGAAATCGATACATCATGGTGGGGCCCACAAAGCATCGGCCACCGCCCACAAGGGGAGTAGCCAATCCGTTTCCAGGAGCATCCGCGCTCGTCTGGTACACAGATTTCCTGCAAAAGCCTTTGGCAGGAAGTTCTTGCGTTGGGAACGCTGGTGGGGCCCATTGGGATGATTGTGAGAAATCCTCACCGTCCATCTGTTTTTTGAGTTCATTTTAGGACATGAGGCCAAAGATGAACTGTATCCAATGCTCAAGTGGGCCAAAAACGTGATAAATAAACGTCCATAGTTGAAATATTCAACGGTTCAACAAACGAGCCTTATATGCAAACACCATCTCATGATTAAACGTACACAGTCTATGATCCCAATATTATGAACGTCCACGGTCTCTTGATTAAACACAGTTTGGATTGCATGTAAGTCCCACTAAAGTTTTGAATCAGGAGCCTATAGTTTATGATCCCAATATTATGAACGGTGGATTGCATGTACACCGGGTTCGAATTAGATGAGAAGGTCAGTATCCAACTCGCTACTGAAGTGTCGTCACCAAGCTTTGCGGACCCCACCAAGATGCGTGTGTTGTATTTATACCGTCCATCTATTTGTAGAGATCATTTTATGACATGAGAAAAATAATGAGATAGATCTAAAGTTCAAGTGGACCCCCCCATAGAAAACAGTGGAGACAGTGACATCTACCATTCAAAACTTCGCAGGGGCCACGGAAGTTTCCGATCAAGCTTATATTTTTGTTTTCACTTCATGTATCTATATGTTAACTTATGAATAGGTTGAATCTAAAAAATACATCATGATAGGCCCAATAAATGTTTCAACGATGCGTGTGACTGATCCCACGGGTTTATGTGGTGGATCCACTTGAACTTTAGATCTATCTCATTCTTTTTCTCATGCCATAAAACCATCTCTACAAATGGTTAGACGGTATGGATACAACACACGCATCATGGGGGGTCCACAACTTGGTGACATCACTTCAGTAGCGATTTGGCTACTTACCTTGTCAGTATCTAATTTGTGCCGTGTACACCAGTCCATGTACACGTGAGAAAGCCTTTCGCTGGAAGTTCCTGTGCTGGAAACCTATATGGGGCTCACCCTGACTTTTGTAAGAAATCTAACTCGTCCATCCATTTTGTGAACTCATTTTAGAACATCAGGTCAAAAAATGGGTCAGAAAATGAAGAAATTGTTATCACACTTGTACGTGCAAATCATTAATTTTTGATAATTTTTTATGAATAATGATATTTAAATTTTCAATTAAATACTTTATAGTTTATTTGAGTTAAATAGAATAATTTTATTTTTATTTAATAAAAAATAATTTCTTTATAATGTTAAACATTTCCAAACAGGAGATAGGGACAAATATGTTAAATTAATATTTTTCAGACATTTAAGATATTTTTTAACAAGCATATTGCTTCAAATCCAGTACTTAATTTTCAGGCTTCAACCATGATTACCAAACAAGTTTTTTAACTTCAGATTTCAGATTCACGCTTCAGATTCAAATTTCAATTTCAGGCTTTAGACTTCAGATTTAACGAACGGGGCCTCACTCTCCGGACGCTGCTGAAATCCAGATCCTAAACCCCGTCACGTCCGCCCTCGCTCTCTTCTCATCTTCGCTCTCTTCTCATCTTCTACCCCGTAACAAATCAAAGCCTCTCTCTCTCTCTCAAATTTATCTATCTACATACAGAGATCTATGGCTTCTCGCAAGCTACTATCTACCCTCATCCGCTCCTCTCTCCGTCGCTCTCCATCCAAACACTCCATCCCAAACCCTAGATGTCCATCTCCATCTCCGATCTCTCGCCCTTCTCCCACTGGATTCCTCCTCACCCGCGCCGTCGACTACGCGACGGCGGCAGCGGCCCCTGCCCCTCCGTCGGCGCCCCCGGCGAAAGGCACTCCAGGGCCCACCGGCAAGATCACCGACGAGTTCACCGGCGCCGGGTCGGTCGGAAAAGTCTGCCAGGTCATCGGTGCTGTCGTCGATGTCAGATTCGACGACGGGCTGCCGCCGATCCTGACGGCGCTCGAGGTCTTGGACAATTCAATCAGGTTGGTGCTGGAGGTTGCCCAGCATCTTGGGGGGAACACCGTGAGGACGATCGCTATGGACGGGACTGACGGGCTTGTCCGCGGGCAGCGGGTCTTGAACACTGGGTCACCTATTAGTGTGAGTTTTTCTATTCCTGCTCCCTCGATCGGTTGCATATATGATGAGATGTATGGGTTTACGGCGTCTAGGGTTGCTTTGAAATATAGGTTGAGACTGGCTGATCATGTTGTCGGGTTGATTGCAAATGTGGATTGGGATTTAGGGTTTCTGCTGACTCATCACTTTGATTGTGCTTATCTCTTAGATTATGAGGTATTTTGGGTATTTTGGGTATCACAGTCTGTACAATGTAGTGTTTGTATTTGGATTGAAATTGTAGCAGTAAATTGTAAGATTTATGAGGTATGAGGTCTCCTCCCATGGCATTTTTGAGGGACTTGCAGTCTGTTTTGCTGTTGTTGCCTGTAAATTGTTTAAGTTGTAAATGATTTACAGAAATCATTTACAACCTGTCCTGTTTGGCTTTAAGCTGTAAATGATTTACACGTAATGATTGTCTGTGTTTGGATGGTCTGTAAATTATTTATATCCTGTAATTGGATATTCAAAAAGGGGTAAAAGCATCCTTCAAAAAAAAAAAAAAAAAAAACAAAAGGAAGAAGAAAAAAAAAATCCCGTAATTGGATATTCAAAAGGGGGTAAAAGCATCTTTCTAAAAAAAGGCAAAAGAAATAAGAAAAAAAGGAGGAGGTAAAAGCTGTAAATGAAATCCCAGTTTTTTGCTGGGAAATCTAAAGGGTAAAAGCTGGAAATCATTTACAGGCATAAATCAGCATCCAAACACTGCCTGTAAATGACTTCCCTGTAAATCATTTACAACTAGCCCCATTTTGAGGCATCCAAACGACCCCTTAATGAAGTCTTCTGTTTTTTTGACTGTTTTCAACCTGTATAAAAATGCCATTTGTGAGGGGACAACTTAATTCTGTCCTAATACTGGTGTAAACCTAGATGCATTTTGAGGGGCATTACAGTCTGTACAATGCTGTTCTCCCCCAATGGTGTTTCGGGAGCTTTTGGGATCTGTCTAGAAAATGCCATCTGGACAGGGTAGTCAACATGATTCTGTCCTATATAGTGGGCAGAAAAGTATGTTCAGGCTTGAAGTTTTGCTGTCTGTATTTGGACAGTGATGCATTTGTTGTCCAAAATGTGAGGCTGTCTGAACATACTTTTAGGATTTCAATTTTGAGTTTGATGTTGGCCAAGATCTATGCCTTTTGAGTTGTTACTAGAAAGTACAGAATGGTTTCATGAGTTTCATAGGTTTGAAACTGTTGATTTGTAGTTTTTTATTTGATTTTCTTTGTTTATATGTGTGGATGTGGTTCTTTTAGTTTTTTACTTTATGACTTCCTGGCTGTTTATGTGATGTTTGTGTTGTATTTGCTTCATCTGTTCTTGGGATATGAATGATGAATTTTCTTTTTCTTTTCTTGTTTATGTTTGATTGTTGTTTAGGTGCCTGTGGGTAGGGCTACCCTCGGCCGCATCATGAATGTCATTGGGGAACCGATCGATGAGAGGGGTGAAATAAGTAAGATTTTTGTGCCCTTGCTGAGTTTCATTTATTAATTGGAAAATGCTGTTTTATTTATTGTAATTTTGCTTCATGCACACCATGTTTTATATTGCTGTTTGGTTGTCCAACAGAGACCGACCACTTTCTGCCCATCCATCGTGAAGCTCCTTCCTTTGTTGAACAGGCAACTGAACAACAGATTCTTGTGACTGGAATTAAGGTGTGCTTTTCTTTTGACAATTTTTTTTTATATTCTGTCTGATATATTGAATGTTTGTTATTTATTTCTTAAAACTGCACGTATTGGAGAGTTCCAAGTAGTTGACTCCCTTTTTTGCATGTTTCACAAGCATGGCATTCGGTGTTGTTGGATCTTAGTGCCTATTTCAATGACTTTGAATCTGACTTTGTAACTGCCCAGGTCGTGGATATGCTTGCACCTTACCAGAGAGGTGGAAAGATTGGGTTGTTTGGTGGTGCTGGTGTTGGGAAGACCGTGCTTATCATGGAACTGATTAACAATGTTGCCAAAGCTCATGGTGGGTCATGGAATAATGGGGAAGCCCATTTTGAACGCATCTTTGATTTCTCTATTGCTTACTTTAAAAATAAAAAAAAATAAAAATTAATTTCATCGCATCAGGTGGTTTCTCTGTCTTTGCTGGTGTTGGTGAACGTACCCGTGAGGGTAATGATCTATACAGGGAAATGATTGAGAGTGGTGTTATTAAGCTTGGAGACAAACAGGTATGTATCATTACATCTTATTCATGATTTGTTATGATTGGCACATCCATCCGGTGTTCGTTATTCTCATAGGTCATGCATTCATTCTCTTCATCTCTGTTTCATATGCTGCAGAGCGAAAGCAAGTGTGCTCTTGTGTATGGGCAAATGAATGAGCCCCCTGGTGCTCGTGCTCGTGTTGGGCTGACCGGGCTGACTGTAGCTGAGCACTTCCGAGATGCTGAAGGGCAGGACGTGCTTCTCTTCATTGACAACATTTTCCGTTTCACCCAAGTAAGTTGCCTTATTTATGAATTTATTGAAGATCTGGTCATCCTTCTGCATGGTATTATCATAATGAGAATTTTCTTTTTCAGGCAAACTCTGAAGTGTCTGCTTTGCTGGGTCGTATCCCATCTGCTGTCGGTTACCAACCAACATTGGCTACTGATCTTGGAGGCCTGCAAGAGCGTATTACCACAACAAAGAAAGGTTCCATCACCTCTGTCCAAGCTATTTATGTGCCTGCTGATGACTTGACAGATCCAGCTCCTGCAACTACCTTTGCTCATCTTGACGCCACGACTGTGTTGTCACGACAGGTTTGTTTATTTCTCTACTGATCCTAAGCTGCGGCTTCACAGAAGGATTTCTTCTATGTTTGGCCCCCCATATTTTATGGCTGTCTTCTAACTGACCCAAATAGCTGGGACAAGGCTATGATGACACTGACGGTCGTTTTCTACTTGTGCCCAGATCTCAGAGCTTGGTATCTATCCTGCTGTCGATCCTCTTGATTCAACATCTCGTATGCTTTCCCCCCGTATTTTAGGACAAGAGCACTACAATACTGCTCGTGGTGTCCAAAAGGTTCTCCAAAACTACAAGAATCTTCAGGATATTATTGCAATTTTAGGAATGGATGAGCTCAGTGAAGATGATAAGTTGACTGTGGCTCGTGCCCGTAAAATTCAAAGGTTCCTGAGTCAGCCATTCCATGTTGCTGAAGTGTTCACAGGTGCTCCTGGAAAATATGTTGAATTGACGGAATCCGTTGCCAGCTTCCAGGTAAGGAATAAAGAAATTCTGCCTCGTTGAATGGGCATTTATTTTCAAGTTTTCTTTTTCTGTCTAGAATATGAATATTAAGAAATTTGGACCGGTAGAAGATTGGCAGATAGCATTAGCGTATCCTCATCCTTCTCTGTTGTCTACATTTAACGTGTATATTGCTCTAAAATGTTACTTGTAGAAGCATTGTAATTTCATTGTATGTGCATTATAGAGGTATAAAATTACCTAGAAGACAAAAGGAAGAAAAAAGAAGAGTATAAAGTTCTGATGTGGCGCTTTTCGATGGCAATGAAAAGAATGTCACTGCTAAATTTTGTGATGATGGGTCACACCAGCAATATTGCAAATGTTAAAGTAGCTCCAAGTTGGGTCCATACTCCATCATCACCATGACTAGTCATATCCATGGAACATTTTTCTCTCAAAGTTCGGAGTTACTCGGGTAGGATTTCTTGCTAAAAGTGGTGTCTTAATTGCCTTTGAAGATTTGTAGCTGGCAAGCTAAGTGACTGTTGAACACAACGTAGGTCCCGCCTGCATTGCGTTCTGATGGTGGCAACAATACCTTTTATGTTTAGTGGCACTGAGATTGTAGCCAAACCTGATTTTGGCCACAATTATTTAGCTCTGTGACCGCACCATCCACAATAGGGCCTCCAGATGAATGGACTGAATGTACGGATATTAGAGTGCTTGATGACTAGCTTAAAGTATACGAGCTTTAATGTTAAGCTTCAGTGACACTTGCTGTAGCAATTGCTTTTTGACCACACCTGACAGTAGCCAGTGTAGGCCTGACAGATAATGAGCTTATATATTGGCACTTTGTGTTGGATGCTTTGCATTCCCAATTTATTAGTAAATTATCAGTTAGTGTGTTGGCGACAGACAAGTACTTGCCTTTCACGGACTTGTGTTGAATCTAATTTTTTTCCTGGTCAAATTGTTTCATACACAGCATACGGATTCTATTAATTTAACACTTGGCTCTTCACTTCTTATCACGTCTTTTAATGCACATGGTTTTGTCATGGTTGACAGGGTGTTTTGGATGGGAAATTTGATGATCTTCCCGAACAGTCATTTTACATGGTGGGAGGAATTGAGGAGGTCATCGCCAAGGCTGAAAAGATTGCCAAGGAGTCTACGACCTAATGGGTTGGTTTTCCTGTTTTAATGAATAATTTGATTGATACAGTCAATGCCTGTATCCAAATTTGCATTTTTGAGGTCACTGCTATTTGGCTTTCCATTTTCGTATTGACAGGATTGTGTTAGTTTCAGGAAAAGAGCGATGGCTGGCCCTCAGGGGCGCCTCTTTTTTATCTAAATAAAAAAGAAGCGGACATGTTCATAAGTACTTGTGTTGGATCATTGAATCCCTTTCATATGCATTGGCTTCTGGTGCCTTTTTTGTTTTGTACCAGTCGGTTGGATGTTTTATTGGTGTAATTGTTTTTTTTAAGCATAACTGATTTCTGTTGACAATTTAGACAATGCAGAGAAAGGGCTGGGGCTGGGCCACCCGGTGACATCTATTGCAGGTGAACGCCCAGCTAGTCAATCATGTTACTATCAGCTTCCATTTGAGATATGCTGAAACCTTCTGTGAAATTTGTGATTACGTAGTAGGTTTAGTAGGGAGGTTTGCATCTTTTTCAAAGTTGTGATCCATCCTTTCATGTAATGGCCCATCTCAGGATGGTCTATAATCATCAAGATCTATTGTGTTGAAATCTGATAGATTCCGACCGTGTTTCAAGCGAATGTTTACCTTGTGAGGGTATTGAAACTCTGATAACCTGGCCAAGTGGTTCATCGAGGTTGGACCTTACCTTACGGATGAGATGCGTGCATCACCACATGTTGTGGAAGGAAAAGTGATTTTCTTATCTTGATTTGCAGTTGGGTGATGGTGATAGCTTGGTTGAACCAGATGGTCCAATGGGTATCTTATGCCTGACATTTGTTGTGACCGTTGTGTTACAGCGGACGCTGTCATGAAGCAGCCAAGCCATAAAAATGTGTGAAGTCCAGATGTAAACATACCATGGTGTTTTCTTTACAAAACGTGCACTAGATGAAACTGTTGTATTGTAATGCTGTTACGCACTTAGCCAACTAGATCATTCATCTTATAGGCTATGTTTATCTTTTCAACCTTTGGTTTCTCCCATCATCTGCACCGTGGAATCCAATGTGTAGGCTATGATTTAAAACTTGCATTGATTGGATATTTGTAATTGTCTGTTCCCGTGGTGTCAATTAGGCAGGTTATTATCATATATTAGATTATTGGGGGTATGTTCAGGCCCTTTTTATGGTAGGGTGCATGGGAGATCAGATTACCTCGTTAACAAAGCACGTGATGGGTCTTTCAAGGAGAGCTTTAAACTGAATCCATGCGTGCACCTGCACCTGAAGACCATCTAGCGGATGGGCCCAGAAGTTTAGCTATAATCCCCCACCATTAAGCGGGCGGTTCAAAAGAAAAGAGAAAGAAAGCAACGATCTCTCCCTGAATTAGCGCTACGAACTTTTAGAAAATGACGTATGCGTCCAATGGAGCTTGTACGGTTATCTACTTGGAAAGAATTGCATTAGCATAGAATAAAAAGGAAAGAATGGAAAAATATTCCAAAGGATGCCTGTTGCATCTAATCTAACGGGAATGCACTCTATAGGGGTGGCACTGGCACTGGGCCGAAATGTCACGTGCAGACTGCCCCTTAGTGTCGGGGCTTGGGGTCCTAAACATCACCTAAGGTGGGGCCTGGATCAACTATAAATAACCCAGTTTACCAGTCCAATCATTAAATGGGGCCACGTATGCATAAAAAGAATGGATGATTTAAGGACACTTTGGGTGGCTCCTATTTAATTAGTTTGAAAGCACGGTTAGATTTGCAGTAATGTTCCTATGCTTACTTAAAATCATTTTACCCCGGAGAGATTGGCCCATTTCAACCCTTTGGTCACATTACTCCTTAACCAATAGGGCCCGACTAGATCAACCACGATCGTAGCCGGGTTCATTTCAACTCCCGTCAGTTCCCTGGAGCAATTCAGTTGTTACCACTAATGGGGGCTACATTGATGTACACGATGTATATCTACGCCGTCCATCAGTTTTTCCAGCTAAATTTTAAAGGTATGGTCCGAAAAACATAGCAGATTCAAATCTCAAATGGACCCCGCCACATGAAACATTGATGATTGAATTCCCATGATTAAAAGCTTCCTAGGCCCACCATAATGTTTTGATAAGGTCACCATAAACACAAACATCAGCTTGATCCAAAACTTTTGTAGTCTCAAAAAGTTTTTAATGGTGGGCATTCAAATCCCTACTGTGTGGTCCATTTGAGATTTGGATCTGCTTCATTTTAGGTAACATGCGCTCAAATGAGCTGGAAAAACTGATGGACGGCGTGGATATAAACCACATTCATCAAGGTGGTCCCCACGGTCAGGGCAAGACTATCTAACTAACGGTAACCCTGGTCACACCTAATCCACCCCCTCCAAATTTCAGCTGCCCCAATTTTAGCGCAACGACGACGGAGTCACTTACCACTCTCCAAATCCATTACTCAAAAAAGGAATGGTTCTCACACTCTCACCGGCTCACCTCTCGCTCTCCCCTCTCCACCCTCATGCCTCCTCCATGTCTATCCTGCGCCCCGACTTAACCTGCGCCCACGACTTATCCTGCGCACCCGCCGAACCTTCTCCTCAATCTCCGCCGCTGTCCGCCAAGACACCACTGTCTGGACCCAAGCCCCCCTCACCCTCATCTCCCCTGCCGCCGAGTCTCTCTTCCACGTCAGCATCGACGTCTCAGATTCTCCCGATCTCGCTGCATACCACTCGCGGCCCGGGCAGTACCTGCAGCTCCGCGTCCCTGATGCTGCCAAGCCTGCCTTCCTCGCCATTGCCTCCCCGCCTTCTCTCGCTGCTTCGAAAGGCGAGTTCGAGTTCCTGGTGAAGACCGTCGCGGGTTCCACTGCCGAGCTTCTGTGCGGTCTCCAGAAAGGAGATGTGGTCGAATTGAGTCGGGTGATGGGGAAGGGATTTGACGTCGATGCGTTATCACAGCCGGAGTTGTTCCAGACAGTGCTGATCTTCGCGACTGGGTCCGGAATCAGGTATGTCAGATTGAAAACCAATCTGGGTTTTGTTTATGGAAAATTTCAGATGTACCTCTGTATTTGTTGTGTAATTACACTGATATGCCTACTTCTCTTCCAATTAAAGATACACACCAATTTTTTCGAGATAATTACTTTTCTATACATTGATAAATCAAGCAAACATTCTATTCAAGACGAAAATTTGTTCATATTTTACTTCTAATTACTCTCCCCTTAACGTTGCGGGTTGAATGTCGACCATTGATTTGTTCTCTTTGACGATCTTAGTGATCTTAAAGGTTTGAAAATATTCCATTCCAGGGAGTATCGTGCATGGCCGACCTTAGTGGGACCGGTAATGTCAGTGATTTTGATCACTGGGCCATGATCTCACTTGTACTAACTAACAACCCAAATGGTGATATACATACTCTTTGTCCAAGCATTATATAATGCAATACAACATAGGACACAAGATTCGGACCAATTATTTTCTAACAAATCAAACTAGTCCTAATCGGGGTGTATCTAAACACATGGAACAGATGAATGGGATTGAAACCCTCATTATTTTATCTCCAATGTGCCATGGTTTAAAAATCAGTGTCTGGACAGGCCCTTTCATTGGTGGTGTACAAATGAACACTAAAAGATGGAAATCAGAAACTGCTCCCATTAAGCAAGGAAATGTCAATTTATTAGATGGTCAAGATAATCAAATCATAGGAAAATTTATATAGGGGCCAATTAAGGGCTGAGCCTACAGGACGCTTGGTTCAGATCATTATACGCATGTTCCGCATGTGTGTTACACAATCTAGAGGCACAAAAATGTTATGCCTTCAGAGGCAGGTAATCCGCTAGTAATCTGCTTGCAGTTGATGGTGACATTGATCGCCAGTGGAGCGTGGGCTGTTTCTTATTTATTTCTGTTTGCAGTCCATTTGAAGGTCACTAGTTGGATGGTCATGATGATGCAAAAGGTGTAACTTTTGGTCCTTGACCTAACCATGGTGGTGTTGCGAGATGTCTTAAATCTAAGTTCTTTCGCAACCGAGATGCGAAAGGGTCCTTTCGCAACTGGGATGTAAAAGGGTCCTTTCGCGTCCTTTCGCAACTGGGATGCGAAAGGGAAGTTTCCTAAATTATAAATATGTGTTCCTAGGGCTTTTCTATAATATGAGAAAGCTTTCTGAAGGGGTCCTAGGAAAATTAAAATGTGTAGCAAGGGTGAGATTCGAGGTTGTTCGAATCGGGTAAGTCCTCTCTCTTTGTAATCTTTGTTTTCATAGTGGAGATCTGTCGCTGTGTGCCGTGATTTTTTCTCGCAAGGGTTTTCCACGTTAAATTTGGATGTTCTCTGTGTTCTCGTGTGTTTGGTGCCATTGGATTGCTATCCTAGATCTAGATCTGTGTGATTTTGCAAGGCAAAATTCCCAACAGGTGGACCCCCTGAAATCAATTGTCCTACTCTTGTACTGGATGGCACATGTTCTGACGATAACATGGCATAATTGAGCAACACCAAGGAGTCTTTCTAGGGTGCATGCACCTGTGTGTGTGGCTACACATGGAGATGGCATTTGAACCGTGAGTCAGGTGATTCACACTATGTAGATGGCCTGGCTCAAATAAGATCAATCCACACGTCTGGATAGCTGAAAGCGTTTACTGAATGTGGATCAGTGGCAAATTTTTTAAAACAATCCATTTTAGTATTAGCCCACCTAATGAGTAATGAGGTAACTGACCAGGGTTTTGTGCCGGATCACCTATACAGTGGGGATTACCTGATGTTGTCCTGCAAAGATGAAAGATCAGCACATGTAGTCATGTGGCCAGACACAAGACATCTGATCTGTACAATGCATGTGTAAATTTGGACTTTGGGCAGCCATCCATTTCTCTCAATACATGTGTGGTCCATCTGATAGCCAAAGTGGCCTAATTTTTGGGCCATGGTACTGTCACAGAAGGCTGGCTAAATGAAGAGCTTGCACGCACTTGCCGCTACAACACATTTCTAGAGAATTAGATCCAAAATCTCGGTAGCCATCTTCAGCCCTACCCACAACACCAGGGTGTTGAAAAAGGGTATTTTAGTCAGAAAATAAAATATTTGCTTGACTAACTATCTTGGAAAAAATGGTGTATAAATTTAGTTAATAGCAGTGTCTGATGCAATGAGCAGGCATTCAATAGCCTCTTCAGTCATTCTTGAATAGTTAATTCAGTAGCTGACATAACTATCTTCACCTTATAATTTTGAGAGTATGTAATCACACGCCTCATTGGAATCTTCATTGCAGAGTTCCAAGGATCCATATTAAAGTCGATCTATAAACTGTTGCTAAAGTCTTTCTCCCTTACCAATTTGTATCCGCATGTGGCCTGAAAACGGGCACTGTATCATGAAGGGTTCTGTTTTTAAACCTTTTTCCACCTCAAATACTAAGTCAAGTAAGTCATGTAAAAGTTGAAGGATAAACTTACACAATCAAATTTTCACATCTCCATTTGAAAGCATTCTCCACTAATAAAGTGAAAACCTGAGGGTTAAAATCCTTCAAGATTTCATCTCTAGCTATATAAACATGCAGTGCGGCACCATATTGTTGTAATAGCTCAATATTGACCTTAAAAAGTTGTTGTCACGAATAAATCAAAAGATTATAGGTTAGATTGATTTCAATATAAATTAAACGTGCATATCAATAAATGAATATTACCCTGAACAATGCCGTTACATACATACATTCCTGAATATACACATTAGGATATTTTATACGTCGATCAGTAAAAAAATTCATATACAGGTCAATTTACTGTGGAAGTCCCGAATTATTAGTAAACATATATGATATAAAATGAATTACTTAAAAGATTTTCGTACAAAAAATTTACCTTGTCATCAACCCATACATTCTCTTATAGCCATTTTAGCTAAACACGAATACCATCAACATAGGTCGCCTTAACAATTTCATATTCCTTGAGGCTAAGCCTTCTTAATAGGTCTATACAGGCTTGTGGTGGGTTGGGTCCGTGCTTGGACCTGTACAACGACACCTGCTAACGTGATACGTGCACCATGCATGAGCATCATATATATTGGTTATATCGCAACTAACAAAACTTGTACATGATAATAATTAAAAATTTAAATACCTTCAACAACTTTACCTCGGCCCATAGAAAGTTTACTTCATTGTGGCCTTCAAAATTTTCGATAACATCTTCAACCAGGAGTTTATTCTTCTCTCCCACTGTTGTCCTCCCTTAACTCTCTCATTCAACTATTTAAGTTTGGTAGTGGCTATTTATCATCATTCTTATTCCTCCTCTCACCTGCCTTCATCTCGTTAACATTCTTCTTCATACTCCTCTCCTTCACTACCTCTCTTCTCGACCTCTTTCTTTTTATTAAAGAGTGATACTATTTTCTTCATCCACTGTGGGGATGAGTTCACCACTAATCTACAACAATATATATGCATTACTAGCGACATTGATATACAATACGAACAAATCAAGTTTGAGGTGATATTTCAACTTACCTTCACATCTATAAAAACTTTTGTTAGAGCCCTATTTTTTCCCACCTTAATTGCCTTCCAATTCAGAAATCATGGAAATTTGATCGGACTATGTCTAGTAGCCTAGCCCTTTGGGTAGCATAGGCTGGAGATGAACTCATATGCCTAAACCTATTAGATGAGGGAAAAAGGAATATTAAAATAAAGCACGTTATAATAGTATAATATTTTATAGAAATTCATACTTTATTTATTTATATGGGCATCCACGGAAATCATACGAGTTCAAAAGGTGTTACTTAATTACAATAGTCATTCATTCTTTCAAGATCTGGTACCCCACTCTCCTCATTGGGTGATTATCAAATGCATCCTAATTATTTGTTAAATATATATACGTTCTATGCATGCTTTCTTTTAGGGCGATGGAAGAAGTAAATTCTTTACATATATCAACATCACCAAATGTAAATTGATCGCATCATTGGTACTCCCTCATCTGAGAGATCAAAATGTCTTCAACAAATCATTCTTTATAATGCGAGACCAATTCTTGGAAAATCTATCTCTAATACTCTTTCTTCTTGACGATCTTTGACCGATCTGCTTTAATTCATTTGGCATTCCCCACTTTAGACCCATAATCAAGGTAAAGTCCATATCCCTAATTTGAAGAATGGTGCGATCGAAGTCAAAGTGGAGGTCAATGAGGTGCCTCTGCATCAGGTAGTGGAGCAATGATCCATTTACCATCCATCCTCCATTAAAATCAAGCAAATACCTGAATTAGGTTATTCTAAACATCTCCCTTCTGGCAGGGAGCTTGTTGAATTTATCTCTTAAAGTATGTAGAAATGGTACTGAACACTTGATGATAACCCTTATACTAGAATATTCTAAGCAAGGGCCAAGTTCCCTCGCCTCGTAAGAGGATTTTGTAGTATATAAAAGATAAAGTATTATATTAAGAAATAATCATATTTACGGAGGACCGTGGATATTAACTGAGGTCCGCTAGTATTGACAAAGGACTACTGATATTCACTTTGGATCGCCAATCTTAACAGGGGACCGTTGATATTATCTACGGTCCATAGTGAATATCAGCGGATATTAACAGAGGACCGTTGATATTTACTGTGGAACACATATATTGATAGGGATCGCAGATATTCACTGCGGACCGCAGATAATATCAACAACCCTTTGTTAATATTAACGATCAATAGTGAATTCCACTGATATTCACTATAGACCACATATATCAATAATGGATCGTTGATATTATCCATGGTCAACATTGAGTATCATTTGATCAGTGTTAATATCCACAGTCCATAGTGAATTAGTGAATTCCATTGATATTCACTATGGACCACCGATATTACAGTGAATATCAGCGGGCCAGTGTTAATATTCGTGATCCATAGTGAATTCCACTGATATTCACTATGGACTGCGAATATTAACAGTAGCTCGCTAATATTATTTGTAGTCCAAAGTGAATATCAGTGGGTCATTGTTAATGTCTGCAGTGAATATTCACGATTCATGTGGTCCCACCATTCATACAACAAAAAAGGGACCCCCACACTTTCCTCCCTTTCATAAACTCCCACCATTCCCCACAACATCTATAAAGGAACTACCACACCCTCATTCCTTTCACAAACTCCTACCAAACCCTCATCTCTTTCATAAACTCTCATCATTCATGTCCACCAATAAAGACAAAATAAAGAAATAGAAAAAACTTTCCTTTGCTCAGCTTCTAATTTAGAGATTTTAAATGAAAAACTTCAAAGAAAACCTTTTTTTCGTCGGAGAGTGGTCTGAACTTTGCCGAAGCTTGACCAAAGATTTTTGTCATTGCCCAGAGAATGTGGACTCCGGTCATACAAGTACTAATTGTTGCAGAAGCTTTAGCTTCGTTGTTGGGGGCCTTGCACAAAACCTTAGGATTTAGCCCCTCGAACAAACCAGAATTATGGAATGATAATGCAATGAAAAACAATCAAAGCATAAACCACACGACACCAAGGATTTTTACGTGGAAAACCCTCAAAGAGGTAAAAATCACAGGATCTCGTCCAGATCAACAAGCCACTATAAAGCAGAATGTTATAACCGATCACAAGCACACACCGCTTGGATCAAACCTTCTTCACTCACGCAGGAGTGAATAAATAATAAGAGAAACAAAGAAGACGGAGAGATCTCACCAATTACGAGGACGTGGAAGCGCTGAGATATGGTAGATCACCTCTAGGAGCATAGCCTCCCTTCTACAAGCTTTCTCTCTCTCTCTCTCACACCTTGGATAGCCCTAAACCCTTTAGCAAACCCTTGCAAAGCTTTAAGAAACCCTAGAATACCCTGGAATATACCCCAATCCCGGATACGCCTCTTTATATAAGAATAGAAAGAGGTAGAACCCAAATAGGAAACAGAATTCATAAAATCTGTGTTTCCGCAATCTCATCTACGGAACTCTTCGATGTCATCAAAGGTTTCTCGATGACAGCTTCGATATCATCAACAGGTCTCTCGATAATATCGGAACAGGACCAAAACTGTCCAGCGATCAGGGGTGAAAAATCCAACAATTATCGATGTTATCGAGCCGCTCTCGATGACAGCCTCGATATCATCTGAAGGTCTCTCGATGATATCGACAGGACCAAAAAACTGTCCAGCAACCAGCAGTGAAAAATTCTGCAATTATCTATGATATCGAAACCTGTTCGATTTCATCGATACTAATAATGAGGAGAAAATCCCCATCAAATCTTCTCCTTTTCGACTCAGGAGGAGTTTACCTTCTTTAAGCCAGCTAGGTTTCTACAAACTTCAAACTTGCCATTGAGCAAAGCCTTGGTCATCATGTCTGACCCATTATCATCCGTGTGGATCTTCTCAAGTTGTAACACCTTCTGTTCCAACGTATCCCTGATCCAGTGATACCGAATCTCTATGTGCTTCGACTGGGAGTGCTTACTTAGATTCCTGCTCAAGTGTATAACACCGTGACTATCGCAATAGACCACGTGTTGCTCCTGCTTCAGGCTAAGTTCCTGTAAGAACCTCTTCATCCAAAGCATCTCTTTACATGCCTCTGTGACTGCAATGTACTCGGCCTCTGTCGTCGATAATGCTACGACCTTCTGTAGCTTGCTCTGCCAAGAAACTACTCCCCCTACAAACGTGAACATGAACCCCAATGTAGACTTCCTGGAGTCTATGTCACCTGCCATATCTGCATCTGTGTAGCCCTCTAACACAGGTTTTCTGTCACCATAGCATAGGCTCAACCTCGATGAGCCTCTTAGATACCGCAATATCCACTTCACCGCTGCCCAATGCTCTTTATCAGGATTGGCAAGATACCGGCTGACAACACCAACCGCATATGTTATGTTTGGGCATGTACACACTATAACATACATTAAACTTCATATAGCTGACACATAGGGTATCTTTTGCATCTCTTCCACCTCTGGCTTCGTCTTGGGACACTGTCTGTCGCTCAATCTGAAGTGACTATCCAGTGGAGTACTGACCGGCTTCGTTGCATTCATATTGAACCACTCTAGGACTTTCTCAATATACCATTCTTGTGACAACTAAAAATTTCTGCTGCTTCTGTCACGGGTTATCTCCATTCCTAGGATCTGTTTAACCGGGTCCAAGTCTTTCATCGCAAATAACTTGCCCAACTCCTGTTTCAGCCTGTCGATGTTCTTGATGTCTTTTCACATGATGAGCATGTCATCAATGTATAACAGCAGAACTAAGAAATCACCATCTGAGAACTTGCGCGTGAACACACCGTGGTCCGACTCCGTTCTGTCATACCCATGCTGTAACATGAACGAGTCAAACTTCTTGTACCATTGTCGTGAAGCTTGTTTCAGCCCATACAAGCTCTTCCTCAGCCTACACACCATATACTCTTTGCCCTTGACTTCGAACCCTTCTGGTTGGTGCATGTAGATCTCTTCTTTCAGGTCATCATGGAGGAAGGCAGTTTCAACATCTAACTGCTCTATCTTCAGAACCATGCTAGCCGCAAATCTAAGTAACATCCGTATGGATGTCATCTTCACCACTGGTGAGAATATCTCCTCGAAGTTTATACCTTTTCTCTGACCAAACCCTTTCACCACAAGTCTGGCCTTGAACCTCGTCTGTGAATTCTTCTGCTCAATCTTCTTTTCGAACACCCACTTGTTGCTTAGAGCTTTCTTGCCCTTAGGCAATTTCACCATATCATAGGTGTGGTTCTTATGCAAGGATTTCATCTTCTCTTGCATAGCTTTCAACCACTCTCCCTTATGTTCATCGGCTAGGGCCTTAGAGTAATCTTCTGGCTCTCCCCATCGGTCAGCATAATGTACTCATGCGGTGAGTACTTCCTGGATGACTGTCTATCCCTAGATGACCTCCTCACCTGTGGCTCAACAGGTGGATCAAGTGGGGGCTGCTCTCTTGGTCTATCTTCTGAAGGAACTCCCTCATCCTCTACACCTTGTTGTACTCCCCCATCATCAGTCACCACGGGAGGAGTAATCGGATCCATGTCCTCTAGCTCACCTGAACTAGGTTGGTTCTTCTCTGACTTACTAATGTCTTCTATACACTGATCTTCAAAGAAAACCACATCTCTGCTCCTGACGAGCTTCTTTTTGTTCGGATCCCACAATCTGTAACCGAACTTTTCATCACTGTAGCCCAAGAACACACACTGCCTGATCTTCATATCGAGCTTGGACCTCTCGTCCTTTGGTACATGAACGGATGCCCTGCATCCAAACACCCTGAGATGACTGTACGATGGATCCTGTCCAGTCCACACCTTCTCAGGTACTTCTCCATTCAACGAGGCTGAAGGAGACCTATTTATCAAATACACTGCCGTGTGCATTGCTTCTCCCCAGAACGTCTTGGGCAACTTCGCATGGGATAACATGCATCTGATTCTCTCTACAATTGTGCGATTCATTCACGTAGCTACACCATTATAATGAGAGGTCTTGGGAACCGTCTGTTCATGCTGTATACTCAGGGACTTGCTGTACTCATGAAAGTCGTCAATGTATTCATCACCATTGTCATTGCGGATGCACTTCAATGATCTACCTGTCTCTCTCTCGACCATAGCATGAAACAATTTAAACATACCAAAGACTTCGTCCTTGGATTTTAAAGCATAAACCCAAACCCTTCTAGATGCATCATCTATAAAAGTGACAAAATGCAATGCCTCACCCAAGGTTTTTATCCTCATAGGACCACAAACATCAGAATAAATCAAATCTAATGCATGCACTTTATTAACATGAGAAACAGTTTTAACGAATGAAACTCTATGTTGTTTTCCTAATGAACAATCAAGACAGGTTTTGAGAGGTATACCTATCACGTCAGGAAGGAGCCGCTTCCTCGCTAGTAACTGAAGCCCTTTTTTACTCATGTAACCTAAACGCCTGTGCCACATGTCAATAACTGGATCTTTTGTTGCGTTCAACCCACCCTTGCATACACTGACACTTGTCTTGTACAGGGTGCAACACTTCTTTCCTCTGACTGCGATCAACGAACCCTTGATGAGCTTCCAGCGCCAACCAGCAAATCGGCTTTCATAGCCATCATCATCCAACCTTCCCGTCGACATCAAGTTGAGGCGAAGGCCTGGGATATGCCTCACATCCATGAGAACCAATGTGCAGCCCACATCGATCTTCACAGAAATATCACTGACTCCCACGATCTTTGATACACCAGAATTTTTCATCTTCACGGTTCCATAGTCACCTGACTTGTAACTTGTGAAGAAGTCCCTGTGTGGAGTCGCATGAAAAGAGGCTTCTGAGTCAATCACCCAGTCGGTGTCCTGACTCGTAGCCGTGAAACAAACATCATGATCTGCTGAAAGAATAATAACAACACTACCATCTGTAGCGACTGTAGTGGAATCTGATTCATCTTCCTTCTCCTTTCCTTTTCCTTTCTTGTCATTCTTAGTCTTACGACATTCATGCTTATAGTGGCCCTTCTTACCACAATTTCAGCATTCAACATCTTTTTTGTTACTCGACTTGCCTCTTGATTTATCTCGGGCCTTCCTGCCCTTCCTATTCTTTCCTCTCCCCCGTTCCTGTGTCACAAGGGCCTCTTGCTAAGTGGACCTATGAGACTTCCTCCTTGTCTCCTCATTGAAGAGACAATTGGTTACTTGTTTCATGGATATCGTTTCGTCTGGCGCTGAGTTACTTAGAGACACCACCAATGTCTCCCAACTGTCAGGCAATGAACTAAGCAATAGTAAAGCCTGTAATTCATCATCCAGGACCATCTTCATATAGGAGAGTTGGTTCACTATATTGCTGACCTCATTCATGTGCTCGGCCACAGAACCACCATCTTTGAACTCGAGATTCACAAATCGCCTTATTAGAAAAATCTTATTACCGGCTATCTTCCTCTTATACAGCCCTTTTAATTTCAGCCATAGGCTAGCGGATGAGGTCTCCGTAAACACATGGTGGAACACAGAATCATCCAGCCATTGTCTAATAAACCCCACTGCCTTCCGGTCCATCTTCTTCCAATCATCATCAGACATATCCTTAGATTTTGTTGATATGCCTAAAATTGGAGAATATAAGTCCTTGTAATAAAGCAAGTCCTCCATCTTAGCCTTCCATATGGTCCGGTTAGAACCATTGAGGCTGATCATCCTTGATGAGCCACCTTCCATAATTCAAAACTGATCCTACCCGTTCAATGAACTTAGACTTGATACCACTTTGTTGGGGGCCTTACACAAAACCTTAGGATCTAGCCCCTCGAACAAACCAGAATTATGGAATGATAATGCAATGAAAAATAATCAAAGCATAAACCACACGACATCAGGGATTTTTACGTGAAAAACCCTCAAAGAGGTAAATACCACGAGAGCTCATCAAAATCAACAATCCACTATAAAGCAGAACATTACAACCGATCACAAGCACACATCGCTTGGATCAAACCTTCTTCACTCACGCAGGAGTGGATAAACAATAAGAGAAATTAAGAAGACGGAGAGATCTCACCGATTACGAGGACGTGGAAGCGTTGAGATATGGTAGATCACCTCTACGAGCATAGCCTTCCTTCCACAAGCTTCTTCTCTCTCTTTCTCTCTCTCTCTCACACACCTTGGATAGCCCTAAACCCTTTAGCAAACCCTTGCAAAGCTTTAAGAAACCCTAGAATACCCTGAAATATACCCCAATCCCGAATACACCCCTTTATATAAGAATAGAAAGAGGTAGAACCCAAATAGGAAACAGAATCCGCAAAATCTGCGTTTCTGCAATCGCATCTACAGAACTCTTTGATGTCATCGATGACAGCTTCGATATCATTGACAGGTCTCTCGATGATATCGGAATAGGACCAAAACTGTCCAGCGACCAGGGGTGAAAAATTCAATAATTATCGATGTCATCGAGCCGCTCTCGATGACAGCCTCGATATCATCTGAAGGTCTCTCGATGATATCGACAGGACCAAAAAACTATCCAGCAACTAGCAGTGAAAAATTCTGCAATTATCAATGATATCGAAACCTGTTCGATTTCATCAATACCAACAATGAGGAGAAAATCCCCATTATTCGTGTGGTCCTAAGAAGTGAAAAAGAAAAAGAAAAAAGGAAAGAAAAATAACCAAATGGTTGTATGCGGCTTGGGCTCCATGTTTTTAACCCATCCACATTTTTATGTGAAGCCTACTGGGTTGTCTTGAAGTAAATTCATCGCTTCCACATGCAAGGAGTTTTAATTTCATGTCAATGGCCCAAATTTAAGGTAAAAATTCATCGTTGAAGAACCACGCAGGAGAAAATAGTTCAGAATTAACACAGAATGTTAGTGTAGTCATGAGCCACAAAGAGCTTCAAATAAAATGCTGAAAAAAACCTGCCTTTAGGTTCATGACTGTCCAATTAAAACGAAAGGATCATATTGGTTAATGAGTGAGCCAGTTTTGGTGGGGACACGTCCCTTTTCAATAGGGCATTTCTCGTTTTGAGATGAAAGCCCTCCATATGAGGGGCAACTGTGGTAGATGGGCATTTTCAATCTCTATAAAAAAAAATAAAAAAGTAATTTCAGGGTTACAAAAGCTTGAGCTTAGTCTGTACGGGCTTCTACCACAACCATGTCCCGATACAGGACTATTTGGACAAAAAACCCACTATGTTTTGGTTGGAGGAGGCTCTGCATCGACGATTGATCAAGATAGAGTTTTGTATCCAAAATTTCCGACACGTGCCAGGTTTAAGAAGGGATTTATACCGTCCATCTAGATCTTTCTTCCCATGGGTCATTGAAAATTGAAAATTTATCTAGCAAAATGATATAGTATAATAAAATAGAACCATGGTCACCATTCATAAAAAAAACTGATTGATATATTTATTTGATTAATAATTTGATCTGAAAATTTATAATAGGAAACTCACAAACAAAATTCATTTTTAAATGGTCTGGATCTTTTATTAAACTTTCCACATATTGGATTTTGATCAAGGAATACCTCTTCCCAATCTAGCATGCCAGATCATAGCTAACTATTTTTCGACCATGGAACTACCCAACAAACGGACAATTTTTTAATCACACAAAAGGACAGCAAGTTGTCCACGTTTGGATTGTCAAATGCCCTAGAGAATTGTCCACTTTCGACCACACGGGCCTACTATTTAGCCATCAATTATATTAATTAAAAGTCCACATTTTGGGTCTAGTGTTGGACCTTTATAATGTTAAAAATGTGGTCCATTTGTGGATTGTTTCACTGTCTAAAAATCTAGTTTTTACTAGACCCATATAGCATCCAAAATTTGATTAGTTTATGGACCATTTTAATGCTCAAATTTGAGCCGCTGCTAGACCTTTTGAAAAGCCCACATTTTGGATCATCTGAGATTCACACTTTAGATCATTTGAGGACCACGAATTAGCTTATTGATGGTTTGTTACTGGACCATTACGTATTTCCTTAAATAAGCCTATTTAGTGGACTATTTAGGGACTAATTGTTGGACTTTTAGTTGGGATACAAAATCCGTTTTACTATAAACGACCCTTAAATCTAGCCCATTTGTGAATCATCAGATGGTCTAGAAATATGACAAGATTTGGGACCCCTGGATGGCTAAAAAATATTATTAAGTAAATGATGTTACTTGTCTCTTTATGATAAAATGTATAATGTTGAAGCTATTGTATGCTTACAACCGTTGGATGAATTGTTCTACTCCAGTTCGTCTAGGTATTGATAAATAAACCTTGTAATCACGACCAAGGTTAAGCAAAGTTTTTAATTGTCTGATTGTGGTGGAATTCATGGGAAAATTAGATATAGGATTGGACTCAAAGAGGACACGAAATGAGACTTTGTGATTAGGACCAATAATATTTCATGTCAACACGTGGACTTTATAAAAGGAATGACTAATATTTTACTCTCTTTTTTTCATTAGATTTCATTGAGCGATTTATTAGACTCATTAGTGGTATGCATTTGGAATGGTTTTGAGACCTCGATGTTGATTTGAAATTTTAATTATTGAAAATGCGCTTGGTCATTAAGACCTATAAATTGGATATAAAATATAAAAAAAATAAGTGGAGTGATTGAGTCCCTTGGGTTGAAAGTCCTTAAAGAGGTAAATAAGTGAGACTATCACAACCTTTAGGTTGAAAGTCCCTAAAGTCCAAATAGGTACCATTTGGAATCTCTACTATGAGGTTGTGTGAATGAGTATGGTTGGATTGCAAAAACCTATGATAAGGCAGGTACGATATGTAACATCCCTAGATTTTTGAGCCATATAAATTTAGGATTAATCAAATTAAAATTTTAAATTTTATAATTAATAATAAAATAAGTCACTTAACACGTTAGTAGAGGCACTCTTGATGGAGGGTAAGGTCGAATGATTGATTCCTATCATGACTTCATGTTTATTGTTCTGATCTATGAGAATTTTTGGAGAGGGCCCCAAACTTTAGAGTGATCTGATCATAATGATGGTAGGTCTTGGATGATACAGATCAAAGCAATCCATTGGTTTTCTCAAACGTGATGTTGTGGACATCAATGGATGTCTTGGATTCAAATCATGGGTGAGGGAAACCCATTAAAACTAAAGAAAATAGAAAAGAGCCTAAAAAGTTGTGAAATTGGATTGTGTTGTAAAACTTGACTGACTTCGATCGATCGATTGAGGTTAGGTTTTCAATTGATCAAACATATTAATTTTTGTCTAACAAATAGTTAATTTTTGAAAATTGCTTAATTGATTGATGTCTAGTTTCAATCAATTAAGGAGAGCTTCAAGCGGTCTCGATTGATCGACATAAATAGTTCAACGATCAAATTAAATTAATTTTGATTTACCTTGATCGATCGATGATGAGTTTTGATTGATTGAAAATGGTAAAAAGTGTCTAGAGACTTAATTTGTGAAATTCAAAATTTCTCAATTATGTCCGATCGATCGAGAGTCCTCTATTTGGCTCGATCAATCGATGGGTTCAATCGATACTCCTATACCAATAGAATAGATTCTGAATTTTGATGATGTAATTAATAAGTTATAATTATTAATTTAAATTATCTATTAGAGATCCTAAAGTTAAACCTGTATGATCGCTTGATGGATTATCTCTACCAAGTACCAGGGGTGCACACAGTTTGGTTCGGTCCGGTTCCGGGGTGAAACCGGAATCGAACCGTTCCTTACAGTTCTAGGATTTTTGACACCGGAACCGGACCATTAACACTTTAGAACTGAACCGGAACCGGATCGTGAAAACCGATTCGGATCAACGGTTTTGGCCTTTTTATAATCCGGCCCGATTACATGTTCTATTTTATAATTTAGCCCATGTCCATTCGTGTTGTGATCATCTTGATGAATGATTTAGATATTGTATATAGTGTGACAAAAAAACATTTATGAAAACAAGCAAAGGGTGCATTGTAAACCATAAATCATGAGTCAAATATACAACTAAAATATATTGTAAACTCATGGTTCCAGGTTCGGTTCCATGGTTCAGTTTCAAGTTCGGTTCCATAGATCGGAGCCACAATTCGAATTCACGGTTCGGATCCACAGTTCGGATCACGGTTCAGTTCGATTCTACATACCCCAAACTGGAACCTAACTGAATTAAATGGTTCTTTAATTTTTGGAACCAGAACCAGAACTGATGCATTCTAGAACCGGACCAAACCGGACCGTTTGGTCAGTTCCGGTCTGGTTCCATAGTTCTATCGGTTCGATGTGCACCCCTACCAAGTATAGTTGAGTGAATCCAAACATGCCTCATATCTTTATGACTAAGATTGTTATGATTGCTATGATTGATATGTTGGTTATGGTGTCATGTCAGATGAATTTGTTGATATATTATCATGCCCATAAATTTGACACTTGAGTACGGAAACTCTGATCCCAAGTTCCCAGGTATGAGATTAAAAGAAATGCACGTGTGTTCTAATTCATGTTCACAATCATTCCATAAACAAATAACCAGAGTAACGCATTTTGACTTAGCGAATCTAAAGCAAGGTATATATAGTTGAATTTAAGAAAGGAAATGAGACAATATAAAGAGGAGAATTGTATATTTTGTTTACAAGAGAGGTATCTTATTTATAGTCTGACTTGAGGGGAAATGTTTAATGTTGAGATTTTTCCGATATGACTCACGGTCATAAGAGAACCATCAGCAGTTTGAATAGTCAGGGTATGATTAGCAAGACATTTGGTGGCAAATATAGTGGAATCAGGTGTCATGTGATTACAACATGTAGAGTCAAAGAACTAAGATGAATTACCTGAGGTGACTGACATAGCAGTAGAGGGTAGATTACCAGAATGAGCAAGAATTTATTTGACAATTTCCTCTATGTCAGAGGCAGAAAACGTCTCAATGGAAGTAGTGGATGATGAACCTTCAACAGTAGTGACAACAGATCTAGAAGGAGTACCGCAAGCAATGGATGATGAACCTTCAGCAGTAGTGACAATGGATTTAGGAGTACCGCGAGATATGTATTGTTGAGAGTGTCTGTTGGGGCTTTGGAAACAATCACGTTGAAGATGACCAGGGGCTTGCTTCTGACAGAATTGACAAACTCAAACCGTGCATTCCAAGAGAGTGTGTCCTGGTTTCTTGCAGTAATTGCAGAATTTCGAGGATCCAGATGGACGCCCTTTATTGTTGGGTTGAAAAGATCCCTTGGGAGTGGCGAAGACAACATCCGTAGAGGTCGTCTTGCGAGGGGTAAGACGAGTTTCCTCTAAGAGAAGTTCAGTGACAGCTTGATCTAAAGTAGGTAAGGGATTGCGGTGAAGGAGAGATGCACGAACATGCTCAAACTCATTAGTGAGGGCCATGAGAATGAGAACCAATTATTGCTGATCCCGATAGTTAGAAAATTTTTCAGTATTGTTGGCATCTGTAAACTCTGGTTCTAAGGAAGCAAGTTGATCCCAAACATAGTGCATCTCAGATAAGAAGTTATTGATGGATTGCCTATGTTGTTGCTGCATGCGATGTAGAGTGCCCAAAAGTTGGTATTGATGAGACAGATCTGCGGTGATGTAGCGTTTCTGTAAAAAATTCCATAGTGACTTGGCAGTCTTGAATCTACCAAACTGGAGGCTAATGGAGCGTACACACGTGTTGCGAATCCAAGTGATAATCTGGTGGTTTTTGCTATCCCACTCTTCGAGACGGTCTATGTATTTTATGTCGGCTTCTCCAACGATTTTCTCTGGTTCGGTAATATCGCCAGTGACATAGTGCCAGAGCTTTCTGCCCTTAAGAAAGCTTGACATAGCTTGAGCCTATATAGTGTAGTTGAGTCCTTCTATGACAATGGCAATGGGTTGTGAGGCCTCAAGATGCTCCATAATGTGCAAGAAGCTAGAAGGAGACAAAGATAAAAAATAACAGGAACGAACTGAACTAGTCAGGAAATGACTGATGGAGTGGCGGCTGAGATGACGTCGATGGAGAATAAGACTCCGACTATAGTGACGACCTGATAGATATGAAGACAATATACAAGAAGTTTTTCTGATGTGAAGGCTCCACTAATAGTGGCAATCACAGAGCATACTCAACTCTTGATATACTGAGGACCACTAAGAATAGTAGTTCTGATACCAAGTTGAACTTAAGAAAGGAAATGAGACAATCCAAAGAGAAGAGAATTGTATTGAATAGTATATTTTGTTTACAAGAGAGGTATCCTATTTATAGTCTGACTTGAGGGGAATGTTTCCCTTTCTAACCAATGTGGGACCAACTATTATATATATATATATATATATATACACACACACACACACACACACACACACACACACACACACACACACACACACACATATTAACATATATAACAAAAAAAAAAACCTACATGGCTAATATGCAAAGATATAATTCCAAATGTGGTGTCCACCCATATGTGAATTATACAAATCACAATAAAAGTAGCATGAGAAAACATATAACTACTAAGCAAAAAGAAACTAGAGATTTATTGGGGCGTCACGAGCGCACCACTAATGGGTCCTATTTCAGAGTCATCTGCATATGTCAAATAAAATGCGCCAAATAGCAACATAGTGAAGAAATATCCCCCAAGATCATACTCGAGAAATTTTCTTGATAAGCAGGCTCACGATATATATATATATATATATATATATATATATATTTACATGTAATACTTTTAAGCATGTTACTTCTAGTGCACATATACTAAGCAAGTTACATATGTTATCAACACAATCAAGTGTGGTTAATGATATCATTATAAAACAACCATTTCCTATGTAGTCTTTTTAGGTGCATGAATGCGATAATATGATAATGTATGATCCTCATAATTCAACACTCCCTCAATCAGAGACTTTAATGCCTATTTCACAGAATGTCAGCACTTCCTTAACAATCGACTCTAATACATTTTGCAAACTACCTATCATAGGATATACATTATTAGTGAAGTGATTACTAACCCCAGTTCATATAATAAATTGGTGAAGCTAAGATACCACCATTATATCACGCGTCATTATTCGAATCACATGGCTCGTTGCGGTACGTAACAACTTCTCACCAGTGTCCCTTACTCCAAATTAAGGCATCATCCATTATATCTCATAAATAAATAATTCTAAAGGTCGGGTATGATGCCCAATAGTATGTAAATCAACATGATAAGGGTTGTCAGCCAAATACCGAGTACGAACAATCAATTCATAGATGCGAGCTTGTCACTCAAAACTAAATCAATACAAAGAAAATGACTTGTCACTCACGTCCATTCACACCCGAGTTGTTCGAACAGTACTTTAACATGTAAGCATCGGCCGAGTATTTGATGGGGGCCGTTTGAACAATAATCTATCACCTCCATTAATACTCATTGATCACTATGAGGAGATTCATTACCTTAGCATAGGCTGACAGCTCGAACATAGTATCCCATACCAACATGCTCATCTCATGACACTTTGTAAGATTATAACGCACTAATGGTTATGAGTATACTTAAATCAATTGTAATAATGGTATCACAAATTCTATCGAATGTTATACAATCACCAAACATAAAAATGATCGAGGCCTACATTAGACTGATGCGATCAACTATGGAGAACCCTAGGCAAACTGGCATTGGATGCAACGCATCCCGTGTAGTTCTAACTACTGTCGATCATCTGTGTTTAACTTTGGTCGTTTGTATAAGTCTGGGATAGATGCCCAAAGTAGTCATCCGCTTATTAAAATAATTTACGGGGCTCGATCCACCACAACAATAATTTAGATTTAATAACTACATAAGTACAATAACAAAGAAATTCAATACCACGGTATGGTATACCAATTGAACACATGTATGAATTAATATAATTCAACCAACACCAACACAATCCGACCTATATCAACACATATACAATTCAGCATAATTCAATATACATCAAAACAATTTAATTTATATCAATATTTTTTAACATTAAACATTAAAGAGTTCTAATATTAGAAATTTCATATGACTCAAGCATTTTATCGAGCATGTCATTAACCAAATAATAAACAAAGAAATTTAATAATCTAAAATTTTAAATAAAAGCTTGAGGGTAGATCTTCACCTTATAGTTGAAAATCCTCGATTCGGATGTAGCCCTAGTGTCAGAAATTTAGATGAAATGCTACAACTCTGATTCACTAGAAATCTCATCGGTAGTAACTTAAATTCTAACCTAATTAGACCTTAATTAAGGGTTAAGGATTTTACCTCACTTAATTCGAGCAAACCCTAACTCGATTCAAAGAGTTGGAGCTTGGAATTAGCATATAATGGCATCCACGCTGGGCCACACCAATTACAATTCCGGCAATAGCATAAGCTACTCCAAACTAATGAATGGAGGTCCAAGACTTAGTATGCACAAAACCCTAACATTAGAGTTTTCAATTTTTCAAAGAAATGAAAAAGGTTTTGGGAGAACATCGATTCTTATACAAGTACTAAGAACTATGTGAGATTCATGCAAATTATCTAAATAACTTAGATTGAAAAGTAGGGTTCATTTCTCACATCTATTCGTTGACATGTGACTTGGTGATGGGTAGGGCTTTCATAAAAGGGCATTAGTAAGATGATGCACCAAAATTGTACTCTTGCTCTCACTCTTTTCTCTTTATCTCTTTATCTCTTTTTTTTCTTCCTCTCTTGTTAGAGAAAATTGGTATAAAGGGGATGGGTGTATGAGATTAAGCTTTATACAGTGTCAGATATGGTGCAAATGGCCTTAATGGCCCGATATTTAGTATATTAACTATAATGGAGATCGTTTCTAACTATTGGGGCCCACTAGGATGTGTACATGTCAATATATGTTGTAAGATAGATGGCTCTAGTGATGATCCACGTATGGATATGATTGGTCCACCATTTAGATGTGTCAATCGATGGGTATGATTAGAAGTCAGTTCGATAGTTACTGATCATCAATCGGGGCCGTGACTATGGGAATATGTGCTTGATATTAACTTAAATTGTTGCCCAAATTTTGGTCGTGATCTAATGGTCTGAAAGCCACAACTTAATTAAGGAGTGGAATGAAACTTTTAATTTAAGTTCATTTTATTTCTTAAGGCCTTCGCGCATCCCATGCACTCAGCTCACGAGCCCAAGTTGAACAATTCTAGATGCAATCTTGGTTCAATGTCCACGATGGACGTCGTCAAGTCCGCTAAGACGAAAGTCTTTCTATAGTTTCATGCTTAGCAGCCCACTAACGAGTGGTCTATAGTTCGTTTCATTAATTTGGGCATTTCTAAGATAAAATAATTAACTAAACTTATCGTTTGTGATTATCTAAGCTTGGATTACCTAAGCTTGTGACATGAGTCATTTGCAATAAGCGAAAATGGTAATTTAGTTCTAATCATCATAAATCATTGATTTGAATGTCATAGAATACTTTGGTTAATTCGGTTTATGTGCATGAGATTATCTAGATCTATTCCATCAATTATCTTAGCTTTAGGTAGATCTTTATTAGGTTATAGTTATCTTGATTAATCAGGGTCGATTAGATCTAGGCCTTAGATGAATAGATCACAAGGCTAGACTCGAGGTTTAAATGATCGGGTGAATTCGGTAGCTTTCTAAGGGTATGTAATCGAATGTTTGTGGTTCGATTTATTTTTAAAGGATTCGTTTGAAGTTTTTTCAAGGTATGATACTTAGAGACAGGTTTTCATGCATAAGTTTTCAGAATTTTTGAGTGTGGACGCGCATATTCATCCATATTTATTTAATGTCTCAACATAACGCCCGAGGAGTTTTGAATTTCAGGTTGGTGGAAATCCTGGGCGTTACAATATAACCCCTTAAAATAAATTTCATCGCCAAAATTTTTTAACATTTTTGTTATATAAATTAGTAAGGACATTACAATTATTGATGCATGAGTTTTCGCTAAGTTCATCGTGATAGGCTAGCATGTGGGTAGGTACTCAAGTTATTATGAATATTAACCCTCCTAAAAAAAATTCACTCTCAAGATTCCTTTAAAATTAAAAATTTAAGGATTAGGATTCAAGACAATAGTTTCCCACTATCTAGAGTAAAAATTTCTATTTTCAGTGTTCGACTAACATGGAGAGACGGTTTTAGTGGAATTTAATCCGATACGTCGATCCTGTGCTTGAACTGGGTAGAAGCTCGTTGTATCCCTTCCTAGTCCTGGTGGATTTTAGTCTTCTACTCAGTCAAAGCAATGAGTCCATTAATAGTCACCCAGGATTGAGAATTGGGTCAAGTTGTAAATGTCTCGTATGTGTATGGTTCCATAATTCTGTAGTCCGATCATTCTAGATGTTTGAAAAATATTTCAAATTATTGGGAAGTTCAAGTTTCATATTTATAAGATTGTCCTTAAGGTCTCATTCAAAGAGGGTTCTTATTTAATTTATTTTTAACTTAGTAGGTAATAAATCTCCCATGGTGCCTATGGTCAAACGACTATCTTAGAAAGGTTTTCAAGGGCCTAAGATTTTGCCTCTATATTGCCGTTTCGATCTTACAACCTCTGAGTTACGAGCCCACGCTCAGTTTAGTTGGTTTCGAAATAGAAGAAAGAATTAGAAGTTATAAGATATTTTAGAGGTTTTAAGGATTGGTGATGCAAGGATGGACACTGAAAAGGAAAGAGGAAGAACATCATCTCTTCAACATGGTATGAACCTTGAACCCACAAGAGAATAAGAAAATTTAAAATATTTTACCAAAGTCTTCCTCTAATATGAATTTATAGAGTCTTAAACAATGAAACTCTATCCTACTCAAGAGTCCTAATTCAACTGTACTGAAAACTATGTGAAATAGAAAAATAAACTAAAAAAAAATTCTAATTTAATCATATAGGATGATTCCCGAAATGATTAGAAGAAACTTCTAAGAAGACACCACATACCAAAAATTCCAAGATGAAAAAGATACGTCCAGTGTAAAACTTAATAAAAATAGAAAATTTTTCAAAAATGTGGAATTTTAGGTTAAGAATGAGTCATTTTTTACGAAACAAAGTGACATGGCATACTTATGTGCATTGGTTAACCCTAGATTGAAATTTTAGTAAAAATTCATAGGTCGTGCGTCCCGTAACTCATTTCGGATAAAAGGTTAAGGCCTCAATTGAAAAGTTTTCTTGAGGATTTTAAGGGAGATTGAGTTTTGGAATATAGAGAATGGAAAGAAATGGGGTGAAATAAGGTTAAGGAGATGGGTGGAAAATGAAAGGATTTGGCCTCTCAAACCCCTCCCACACGTGGGTGTAAATTTTAAAACAAGTGCCGATGGAGACACCGTCGAGTCAACGGTGGCGTCGTGCGACTACTGTTCAGTCGGAAACAATGACACCATTGGGTTGGTGGTGGCGCCGTCCCCAATTGCCCAAAAAATCCATTTCCAGTGGTTGCACCATGGTCTTGGCAGCGCCAACTATTGTCCCTTTTTCGAAAAATCTAGCAGTGGCACCGTCAAACTAACGATGACACCTCAGCTGTCTATCTATCACGCCCTAAACTCGAAAATCGGGCTCACAAAATTTTCGATCGTCGAATCCGGCACCGACAGCTTCCTTAGTACCCCATTCTCGGCTCCCGGCTCCTATATACCAGGTTCCGATCCTAAGATCTTATAAGGAGGATTTTGAACATAAATTTAATTCGTAATAAGCATAACCCATGAACAATAACGAGAACACCATCAAAAAAATTCACTATGATTAAAGCTTGAGTACAATGCGCATAAAGGAAAATACAATGATAATATTGACAAAACTCCAGAAGTTCTGCGGTACGCTCCTGCTCCTGCTCAGCTATGGCCTAGCGTCACCTGCATGCAACGGTCGTGCATAAGCTTATAGAAAACTTAGAGGGCAGTGAAAGTGTGTGCTTATGGTAGAAATGTAAGTATGCAATATCAGAGTAATGCAAAAATACTGGTAAGTCCATGAATACCATCAGTCATACCAAGACTATGTGATGCAAGACATAAATGCTATTGGCTATACCAAGGCCATGCGATGTGAGGTATGAATGCGATCGGCCATACCAAGACTATGCGATGCAAGGCTTACAGGGCCAATGTCATATGCGAGGTGTAACTTAAGCATATCAAATCTCATCTGAATCCTCATATCAATATAGTGTATCACTGGAATATACATATATATCACTGGGGTCTAGTACACTATACACCAGATCACCGCGCACTAGACGCGCAACCATGCAAGTGGAAGAGACTTCACTATCCGCCTACTAATATCGGCTAGGAACGTCGATAGCGGACCCATTTATGAGCTGGTCAAACTCAGCCTAGTTATACCCCCTACACTTGGGTGGGTAAGGCCACATCCCTTCTAACCGACCACGACACAGTGGGAGATACGGCCTACTGGTATACGGCCCTCGTGGGCTCATGTATCCACTCAGTCTTGAGATTGGAGTCATCCTTTCGTACCATCGGGTTTATGAATTTTCACCCAGGACATCTATGACGCCCCAATACTAGTAACATATTTTCAGTGTATAATCCTGCCTTCCATGATATGCTTGTGAAGGCTATGGTCCTGATATCGCTAGGGAGTACAGAAATCATATCACACAAATGCGAGATGCATGAATCATACTATCCAGTCATGTAACAATCTTGCACGTACCGTGTGCTCATGTGGGCAACTCCTCCTATCAGGGAGTCTCATTATAATATGTCCAATGACATGTGCTATGATCAATCACTCATCATATCAAGCATACATATGATGTGCATGGGTATGGATCGTGAAGCTATACTAAGCATGTTTATGATAATGATGTACTCTCCTCATATCAAGGATGGTCCTAGACAGCCTACTCATATCAAGAATGGGCCTAACTGATGTAGAGCGAGTCGCGGACAGTTTCATGGCCAAGATGGATCAGAAAAGGCCCGGTCGATGACAGAAGTGATCTTGACCGTCGGACCTTAGATCGGTCGTATCTCATAATCCGGAATGAGTTATCAGGCGTAAAATATATGATTTTGGGGTACAATGAGCTACTTTAGCCAACTAACCTAGATGTAACACCCCAAATTCTTGTCAACCTAGTGTCCCATACCACCACAATCGGCTCACGAGTCATAGGTGCTCACTGGTCACTACGGGGAGGTTTGTGGCCCCAGCATAGGCCGACAGCTCGAACACGGTGTCTCATACTACCATGCCCGGCTCATGAGTCTTTATGGATCAAGGTACCAAGGTTAACAGGGTTTCCAATGGTAAGTTCAGTACCCTAGGTTCAAGCAGTTATGACTCATTCAGGGTGAACATACAACGACCAGTCGGGTTACTTGACGGGCTTGACTAGTACGAGCGCATCGCAAGTCGAACGACATGAAGTGCATACACTAATATGAAAAACATTCATCCATCATTGAAAATGTTGCATAAATGATGTTCTGGAACTCGGGAGTGGAGTTTTTGCTCGACCCCCGATTTTCGGGATGTTACACTAGATATACTGGGTTACGCAAGTCAGATTTGCAAAATACCGCTAGATCGACGGCCGTTTCCTTGTTTTAATTTCATTTTTACTATAAATAGTAAGTTTTAGTTTGATTATAACTCTTCATCCGTCGAGCTTTAGGAGTTGCGTCCAACGTGAAAAGAGCTTAGAATAATTAGGAGAACGGTTTGGTGAAGCAAAATAGGACACTTACTATTTTTGGCCAAAAACCTTTTGCACTAGTAGACATCACGACCGTCTATAAATAGTAAGTTTACTATTTATAGTAAGTCACGAATTCTAGGAGTTTTAGTTGTAGTTTGATTCTGATTTCTTTCCCATTGCTTTGATACCGAAATTGACGCAGGGAAAGACGTGAGGTCGAGCACCGTCTTCCTGAAGAGGATAACTATTCCGAATCCACGAAACTTCTCTGGACTCCTCACAGAGACTTCTCGAATCCACGAGGAAAGAAAGCAGAAAATAGAAATAAATTCTAATAAATTCAAAATTGATTAATGAATGAATAAAAATGAGTTCACAACCCTTTAAATAGGGGTACCAAGCAATGTGAAAGAAATTAGAATCAAACTACAACTAAAACTCTTAGAATTCGTGACTTACTATAAATAGTAAACTTACTATTTATAGACGGTCGTGATGTCTACTAGTGCGCAAGGTTTTCGGCCAAAAATAGTAAGTGTCCTATTTGGCTTCACCAAACCATTCTCCTAATTATTCTAAGCTCTTTTCACGTTGGACGCAACTCCTAAAGCCCGACGGATGAAGAGTTATAATCAAACTAAAACTTATTATTTATAGTAAAAACAAAATTAAAACAGGGAAACGACCATCGATCCAGGGGTATTTTGCAAATTCGGCTTGTGTAACCCGGCATAGCCGGGTTGGTTGGTTAAAGTAACTCGTTCTACCTTAAAATTATATATTTTACACCCGATAACTCATTCTAGATTGTGAGATACGTCCGATCTAAGGTCCGACGGTTCAGATCACTTCTGTCGTGGACCGGGCCTTTTCTGATCCATCTTGGCCATAAAACTGTCTGTGACCTGCTCTACATCAGTCCCCTCCACTTCAAAAGAACTCATCCTCGAGTTCTTATCCTTTTCTGGTTCATGATACTCGGTCAGGTCCGGGATGTTGAAAGTCCGTGAGATCGCCATGTCATCTGGAAGATCAACAACATAAGTATTGTCATTGATCTTTCGAATGATTGGGACGGGTCCAATCTTCTTATTTTTTAACTTGTTGTACGTCCCATTCGAAAATCTCTCTTTACGCAGATGGACCATAATGCGGTCTCCCACCTCGAACACTTTTTGTCGCTGGTGCTTGTCCGCTTGTTCCTTGTACTTCTTGTTCGAGGCATGTAGCTTGGTCTGCACTTCCACATGGATGCCCATGATCTTATCTACCATATGTTCTGCTGTAATGCTCGTACCTGAGTGCTTGGGCAGAGGGACTAAGTCAAGTGTGTGGCGAGACACTCGTCCGTAGATAATCTGGAATGGTGATTTTCCTGTCAAGCGGTTCACCATATTGTTGAATACAAACTCTGCTTGAGATAAGGCCAAATCCCACTGTTTCAGTTTTTGTTCTAAAATACAGCAAAGGAGGTTTCCCAACGTGCGGTTCACAACTTCTGTCTATCCATCAGTCTGTGGGTGGTAAGCACTGCTAGATTGAAGTCGTGTATCGAATTGAGTCCACAAAGTCCACCAAAAGTGGTTAGTGAACTTCATGTCATAATCAGAAGTAATGGTCATGGGGACACCATGTAGCCGTACGACCTCCCTGAAGAATAGATTCGCCATGTGTATTGCATCGAGGGTCTTCTTGCATAGGATAAAATGCACAATCTTAGAGAAATGATCTACCACCACGAACACCGAATCCATGCCGCGTTGTGTTCGTGGGAGACTAAGCACGAAGTCCATTAATAAATCATCCTAAGGACCGTCAGGCATAGGTAACAGGGTGTAGAGGCCCGTATTTTAATATTCCCCCTTAGAGGTCTGACAAACATAACAACGTTGTACGACTTTTTCCACATCACGTACTAATTACGACCAGTAATACCGTTCTTCCATAAGAGCTTGTGTCTTGTCTCGCCCAAGGTGTCCATCGAGGCCACCTCCATATAGCTCCTGAATAATCTGCTCCCTCAGAGAACTTTGGGGGATGCACAATCGATTCCATTTGAAGAGAAAATCGTCCCGTATATGAAAGTCACCAGGGTGATCTTTTGGCACTTCATCCAAGAATCTTTGAAGTCCTAACCTCGGTATACAGCTCCTTGAGACAGTCGAAGCCGACTATCTCGTTGCTCATCGTAACAAGTAGTGATGCACGACAGGTAAGTGCATCAGCCACCTTGTTCTGTTGCCCTGACTTGTACTTCAGAACGAACGTGAATTCCTGTAAAAACGCAACTCATCTAGCATGCACATGATTCACGTTAGTCTGACTATTAATAAACTTTAATGCTTGATAGTCAGTGTACAGAATAAACTCTCTTTGAATCGGATAATGCCACCAATGTCGCAGCACCTGAACAATTGCGTAAACTCAAGCTCATAAGTTGACCACTTCTTTCGAGCTTCGCTGTGATTCTCGCTGTAGAAGGCTACCAGCCTGCCTTCCTGTGATAATACCCCTCAAATTCTGACATATGAAGCATCACACTCAACCTCAAACAATTTGTCAAAATTAGGAAGCACTAAGACCGGTATTGTAGACAAACGATGCTTGATCTCATGAAAGCTCTTGTCAGCTTTATCGATCCATTGGAACGGTCTTTTTTTCATGCAATCTGTTATAGGCGTAACTATGGTGCTAAAATCTCTCATAAATCGATGATAGAAAGTCACCAACCAGTGAAAACTCCTCTCCTCATGAATGTTTGTCTGGATCGACCATTCCCTAATAGCTTGCACCTTTTTATCATCCACGCGGATGCCTATGGATGTTACAACAGATCTTAGAAATAACAGACTGTCAGTTAAAAAACTATACTTCTTTAAGTTGAGGTATAACTTGTTAATTTGTAGGACCTGCAGTATGTGCCTGAGATGTTTTCTGTGCTCCTCCTCATCCTGGCTATATATCAATATGTCATCAAAATATACTACCACAAATTGGCCAGTGAATGGTTTTAGAACTTAATTCATCAAATACATAAAAGTACTTGGTGCGTTCAATAGGCCGAAGGGCATGACCAGTCACTCATACAGCCCTTCCTTGGTCTTGAATACCGTTTTTCACTCATCACCGGGTCGGATACGAATCTGATGGTACCCGCTCCTTAAATCTAGTTTAGAGAACACCTTGGTCCCTTCTAGCATATCGAGCATGTCGTCCAACCGTGGTATTGGGAACCGATATTTAATGGTAATTTTGTTGATTGCCTGACTATCGACACACATGCGCCAGCTTTCATCTTTTTTTGGCATTAATAATGTTGGTATGATACATGGGTTCATGCTCTCTCTCAAGAGACCCTTACGGATCAATTCCTCCACTTGCCCCTAAAGTATCTCATACTCCTTTAGACTCATCTGATAATGAGGGTGGTTGGGCAGGCTAGCCCCAGGGACGAGGTCTATGTGATGTTGAATGTCCCTCATGGGGGGCAATCTATCAAGTAAATCCGCAGGCTAGACTTCTTTGAATTCGTTTAGCAACAATCTTAAACTTGGAGGGATGTTTGAGGGTTCCTCTTCCTCGGCCTTTACCACTACGACGTATACCTCGCCGGTTTCCTTGAATTCCTGCATAAAATCCTAAATGGTTAAGAGGGAACTCTCCTCTACTTTAGAGGCTTCAAGGTGGTTCTCTGGTGTCATAGGGGTAATGATTATTTTTCGACTATCCTTGACGAATATGTAGACATTATCTCATCCCCGATGGGTTGCATCACAGTCCAACTACCAGGGTCGACCAAGTAGCATATGACAAGCTTACATGTCGACCACGTCACAAAGTATTTAATCCTTATAATTTTTACCAATTGAAAACGAGATAGTGCAATGTTCAATTACCTTGGTCTCATTCACCTTTTTTATCCAGACAATTGAGTACGGGGAAGGATGTTTCGTCGTTGGTAGTTGCAACTTATCCACCATCACTCTTGAGACGATGTTCTCGCTACTACTGTCTATGATTACATCATAGACCTTTCCATTTACAGTGCACCGAGTATGAAATATATGGTATCGCTGTGGATGTAATTCCTTTCGTGGGGCATATAGTAATCGTCTCACAACTAGAAATTCTCCACGATCCTCACCCGTCACTTCATCGTCACCTGCTATTTCTTCAGTGGTTTGTTCATGTTCATTAAAGCCATGGTCTTTCTTTGCGGTCCCATCTTCAGTGCCCCCTTAGTTTATAGTCAAGTATGCTGCAGGACGTTGATGACAAGTGTTTGATAAGTGGCCTGGTTGGCCACAGCGGTAACAATTGTTCGACCTTGACCGAGCATAAGGATTTGGAATCCTACTCAGGCCCGCTGTTATGGGTGTTGCACGTTGATGCTCCTCATCTCACAGTTTGTGGTTGTAGGAGGTTGAAGACGTTCTCATACTGGATCTTTTACTCGTGCCAGCACTGGATCCTACATGAGACCTGTCATGGGGGGTCGAGTTGAAGGATAGGGATAAGCAGGAGCTCTTACAAGTTGTGTTTCTGCCCTACCCACCAATTAAACTGCTTCATCCACGGTCCCAACTGGGTACATCTAAACTCGGTCTTGAATTGTCAGTCGCAATCCACCTATAAATAGTGACACCTTTTATGACTCAGAATCTGACAGATCGTCTCGTGTAGCTAACCGCTGGAATTCTTCAGTGTAATCTGTGATGGTTCGATTTTCTTGTCGGCAATTTTGATATTGCTGGAATAATATCTGCTCATAATCACTGGGAAGAAGACGTCTCATTCGTGGCCATGATGAGATGGGCGCCCTGTTCTGCCGGGCTCGTGAGAGTTGTAATTGTTCCCACCATACAGAAGCACCAGATTTTAATTTAAACGCTACCAATTTTACTATTTTATGATTTGGCACGTGCATATAATCAAAATATCTCTCTACTTTGGCTAGTCAATCGAGAAAATCTTCTATATGTAATAAACCATTAAAATTAGGAAGTTCAGCCTTACCTCGATAGTATCTTTCAACACGATCTAGATGATCGCCTCCATGGATTGGTTGTCGGGCAAAACCCTCATTAAGATCCTCATCGCTAGAACTTGAATTATCTGGTGTAGCCCTATGGTTTACCACTGGTAGTGCTCTACGAAAATCGGGGTTGTGTCGTACAGCAACCATAGGTGGTGGAGTAACCATAGGTGGTGGAGCACCGCCTAGGGCTCGGGGCAGAAGTAGCGTATCCGCAAGACGGTCGAGGGTTACCTGCAGCCCTTGCATGGTCAACTGACTCTTCCGGTGGAAAGCTTCCATTCTTTCCAAAAGATAACGAATCCCTGAATCACCGTCCACAGAATTTTGATTCATACCTTCATTGTTTGTCATCGGCCCGAGGGGAATCCTCGCTTTGATACCAAATTGACACATGGAAAGACGTGAGGTTGAGCACCGTCTTCCTCAAGAGGATAACTATTTCGAATCCACCGAACTTCTCTGGACTCCTCACAGAGACTTCTCGAAACCACGAGGAAAGAAAGTAGAAAATAGAAATAAATTCTAATAAATTTGAAATTGATTAATGAATGAATAAAAATGAGTTCACAACCCTTTAAATAGGGGTACCAAGCAATGGGAAAGAAATCAGAATCAAACTACAACTAAAACTCCTAGAATTCGCAACTTACTATTTATAGACGGTCGTGATGTCTACTAGCGCAAGGTTTTCGGCCAAAAATAGTAAGTGTCTTATTTGGCTTCGCCAAACTGTTCTCTTAATTATTTTAAGCTCTTTTCACATTGGACACAACTCCTAAAGCCCAACGGATGAAGAGTTATAATCAAACTAAAACTTACTATTTATAGTAAAAACGAAATTAAAACAGGGAAACGACCGTCGATCCAGGGGTATTTCCCAAATTTAGCTTGCGAAACCCAGTATAGCTAGGTTGGTTGGCTAAAGTAGCTCGCTTTACCCCAAAATCATATATTTTACGCCTGATAACTCATTCAGGATTATGAGATATGCCCAATCTAAGGTCCGACGGTCTAGATCACTTCTGTCATCAACCGGGCCTTTTCTGATCCATCTTGGCCATGAAACTATCTGTGACCCGGTCTACATCACTAACGATCATGGGGGCCCAATGGTTTGGGTTAGCCCACTAAGGGGAGGTGAGAATAGGCCTTAGGGAGAGTTATAATGTAGACATTTAAACATCATTGCTCCCAAGGCATGACCCATCATAAACATTATTACATACATCATGGTGGAATCACACATCACATTGGTCCTCATATACATTGCTTTGGGCCTCACACAAGGGTCTCACATACATTGCATTGGGCCTCACTTATGGGCCTCACATGCATCACATTGGGCCTCATATACATTGCATTGGGCCACATCCCATGGGCCTCAGATATATCACAATGGGCCACGTCCCATGGGCCTCAAATACATCACAATGGGCCACATCCGTGGGCTTCTCATACATCACATCGGGCCTCATTATATGGGTCGATATACATCACATCAGGCCTCATCATATGGGCCTTATATACATCATATTGGGCCTCACCAAATGGGCTGCAAATACATCATATTGGGCCTCATCAATGGGCCACAAATACATCATATAGGGGCTCAGCAAATGGGCCACAATTACATCATGAGGTGGCCCACATAACACCGTCAGATGGATGGTGTGCAATATAACACATATATCATGGTCAGCCCCACTGAGCTTACTGACTTCAATACAATAGTAATAGCTGCTAGGACCCACCGTCCAGGGTCTAGACAGTGTGGATCTAGCACACATCAAGGTGGGTTTCCACGGATGGACGGTGTGGAGGATACAATACATATATCACAATGGGTCCCACACACGTGGCCCACCAGAGATTTGAATCTGTCTCACATCCAGATGGAAGGTGAGGATGTAATAATTACATCAAGGTTGGGTCTCACACACGTGGTGGGCCCCACTTGAAATTTAGATCTATTTCATTCTCTTAGTAATGCCATAAAACGATCTTACCAAATGTTTGGACGGTATGGATAACACATACCTGTAATTAGATCCAGATGGACGGTCTGAATATAATACAGACCTCATGATCAGATCCAGAGAACTTGCTTGCATCTATACAACAGCTATAGCTGTTGGGGTGGCCCCCACCGTCCAGATGGACGGTTGGGATATAACATGTCACGCCCCAAATTCAAAAATCGGGTTCAGAAAATTTCGGTTCACTGAATCCGGTGCTGACAGCCTCGGTAGTACCCTATTCTCGGCTCCCAGCACCTATACGCCAGATTTCGATCCTGGGATCCTACAAGGAGAATTTTTCAGTGTACATTTATCTCGTAAGAAGCATAACCACAAGTTTACCTAAATCACAAAGGCAACATCATCATCACATATCCACTAATATAAACAGTTGAATGCAATGCTGAAAGAGAAATACAATATCAAAAACCAAAGCTCCAGAAGATCGCTGCACGCTCCAAGCTCGACGCTGCTGCAACCTAACATCACCTGCACCATCTATTATGCATACGCTTTAAAAAGTTTAGAGGGTGATGTAAGTGTATGCGATGTACGTGCCAAGCATTTATATATATTAGAGTAATCGAAAATATTGGCAATCCATATATCTTTTAATATCAGAGTAATGCGGAAACATGCTGGTAAGTCCACGAGTCATATAATATCAGAATATGTAATGCGGATCGACTATGTAAATACTGAATCATAGAGAGCTAAATATCAAATGTCGATGATGCCATGCAATATGTAAATCCTGGCGAGTCCACGAATGTCGTTAACCTCATCTAGGCCATATAAATATAAAAACTTAGCAACCCAAAATATCATATGCCGCGGATGTAATGCAATATGTGGTATGTAGTGCGAATAAAATGAGCAATCTCCAGTGTGAAGTCGGGATGATAGTACGTGATATTGCAGGCTATGGGGTCTATCATAAAGGACTTCTATCCAAACCAGTCTCATACGTAAATTTGGATATATAGACTCAATGTGGTAAACTCCTGATCTCAGGTTAGTCGCGTGCCCTAACCAAAATCCTAGCCATTACGAAGGTACAGTAATAAATAGTTGCGCATCACCAGCACAAGTGGATAGTGAATGAATGAATGAGTATGCAACTTCTGCTCAATAAGTTCTCATATCAGTACCGTACATATCTGGGATCATCACCGGGGTCTAGCACACTTTAAACCAGATTGTCACCCCATCGCGCGCAACTAGGTAAGTGGAAGAGAACTCACTATCCGTCTGGCCAGTAGTCAGCCAATACCTACTCGGCATGTCGATAGCGGATCCATTTATGAGCTAGTCAAACTTAGCTTAGTTTTGCCCACTACGAATCGGGCGGATAAGGCCACACCCCATTCCAACTAACCACGACATAGTGGGAGACGTGACCTACTGGTATTCGACACTCGGGCGCTCCTGTAATCCACTCGGTCTAGATGTTGAAGCATCTCCTGCCCACGGAGGTTTAGGGACTTTTACCCACAGACATCTAAAGTGCCCAGATGCTCAAACCAAACATTTTGGTGTCCCATCTAGCCATCCATGACATGCCTATGGAGGCTACGACCCTAATGTCGCTAGGTCGTATAGTAATCACAAAACACAATACAAGATGCATGAGTTATACAATCCAGTCATGCATCAATCCTGCGCATACCGTGCACTCATGTGAGACAATCTCTGCCTATCAGGGAGTCTCATAACAACTTACCCAATGACATATGCAATGGTCAACCACATCTCATAATAAATATGCAGATTGTGCGTATGGGCATGTACATGATGCTATGTTGTCACATACTCATAATTGGTATTGACAATCTGCACCGATAATCGGCATTGATAATCGGCCTTGATAATCGATCTATACAATCGGCCTCGACAATCGGTCTCAGCAATCGGAATCGGCCTCTACAATCAGAATCGGCCTCGACAATCAGAATTGGCCTCGATAATCAGAATCGATTTAGCAAAGGGCCTAAGAGAAGGTTGCAATGTGGACATTTAACCTTCATTGCCCATCAACGTGGATGTTTAACCAACATTGCTTCCAAGGAGTAGCCCACATAGAGCCAAACGTATCGTGAGCCCATGGCCTCACACAAGGGCCTAAAACACATCACTATGGGCCTCACTCATGGGCCGCATATACATCACAATGGGCCTCGGCACATGGGCCATAAATACATTACATCGGGCCTCATCAAAGGTCACGAACACATCATAGTAGACCTCGCCAAATGAGTAACAAATATATCACATTGGCCCGTACATATGGGCCTCTCGAGTAGGCCACAAATACATTGAGGTGGGCTTCATGGACGGGCCACAAATACATCAAGGTGGGCCTCATGGATGGGCCACAAATACGTCAAGGTGGGCCTCATGGATGGGCCACAAATACATCAAGGTGGGCCTCATTACATGGGCCGCACCATTAGGCCTCATAAACATCAAGTGGGCCGCATCAACGAGCCGCACCAATGGGCCTCATAAACATCAAGTGGGCCGCACCAATGGGCCCCAAGTGAGAACTTGGATTACACCAAAAATTATTTCAATAGTTGCAGGTGTAACATGTGTATCATTGTACACTATCATTCTATGGGGCACATGGCTCACTAATGATGATTAGCACTGTCCAAACATTGCCTATGTAAATCAGCACTGTCCAAACATTGTACATGTAAATCAGTACCATCCAAATATTGGACAACACCATCTAAACATTGTCCAGCACCATCCAACACAATCTGGACAGTGCGGATAAAATAAATACATCATGGTGGTCCCATGCTGGCAAAACAGGTGGACGGCTTGGATAAAAAACACATCAAAGGTGGGTCCACCACATGAATCGTCCAGATGGACGGCTGAACACATAAATCAAGGTAGGGCCCCACGTGTGTGGATGCAAGTCATCCATCAAGGTGGGCCCCATGTCCGTGTATATGGTCGGACAGATTGGATGGCAAATACATCACGATTGGCCCCACAGCAGGTGGATTCCCACGTGGGGTCACCAGATATGTGTAATATATATATCATATATATTATATTATATTATTTATTTATTGAGGATCCAGGCCTGCTGGCCACCGTCTAGATGGACGGCCTGGACGTAAATCACATACATTACATGGGTCCCACCGTCTTGTGTATGGACGGTGAGGATATAAAATACTTACATTAAGGTGGGTCCTCAATGGACGGTTGGATCACATACATCGTAATGGGGCCACAGAATTGCTGACGCCTATAGCAGCTATATAGTTGGTGGGTGAACTGGACCACTGTCCAGATGATGGATGGCGGGATACAACGCATGCATCATGGTGGGTTCCACACACGTGGCCCACTAGCGAAAATGGCAAACGGTCTGGATCTCAGCCCCACTTGCTAACGTCTGTACACAAGCTATATAGATGGTGTGCGGCCAGGCCAGCCATTCCACTTTAAATCAGTAGGTGGGTCCCACGTGGGGCCCACCAGATATATATGAATATATATATATATATATATATATATATATATATATATATATATCATATACATATATTATATTATATAATATTTATATATCTATATATATTATCAAATGCTTGCAGCTAATGTCCAGGGCCTGGACACTTGCCTGACGGACGATGTAAATGGGGTCCACGCGCCACGTGGATGGCCTAGATCAAGCACGTACATCAAGGTGGTCCCACGGCCAGACTATCTGGACGGTGGGGATGAAAACACTTACATCATGGTAAGCGTCCACGTCCAGCTTGTTTGGACGGTGGACGGTGTACTCCACCTAAGATTTGAATCTGCCTCATTCTCCCCAGGGCTGGATGGACGGTGGATATCACACCTGCATCACAGCAGGCCCACTGTCTTGGACGGTCAGGGTTAAAATAGATACATCGTGTGGGGCCCTTGGATGGCAGGGATAAAACACATATATCACGTGGGTCCCTTGGATGGAGGGTGTAGATATAACACACATGTCATGGTCGGCCCCACATCATCTGGACGATCCGGATCAGACACGCCAGTAGGTGGGTTTCCACTTGGACAGCGATGTGGCCCATAAAATGGACAGCGTGGATCATCCATCAAGGTGGGCCACACTGCATCAAAAAAGGGGGGAGAGAGAGATAGAATGGTGATGATGGGAGGAGCTCCACCACTATGAGCTCCTCCATGATACAATGCATACATCGAGATGGGTTCCACGATATTTGGGCCCTCAAATCATCAAAATTTAAAAAAATCTAATGCTACGAACACCCACCTTGGATCTCTCCTTCCTTCTTCCACCAAAGCATCCTAGAGCTCCATGGAATACATTTCAACGGTCGAAGTGAAGCTTGGAGGGTGGGATTGGGTGGTAGGAAGGTGGGTCACACTAGCTCTCTCCCATGAAGCTTGGACTTGGGTTGTTTGGGGTGGAGTGAGAAAAATGAGAGAGAGGAGTGGTGATGGATGGAGTGATGGGATGAGAGAGCATGGTGCTTGTTAACTTTTGGGTGAAAGAGGAATGGGTGTCATGCTTTGCTGGTGAAAAAGGGATGGCTAGGTAAGGTTGTGTACTTGACTTTTATTGATGGATTGATGTGATGTTTAGGGTAGAGGTTCTCTTGAAAATTATGATGCGCGGTGTTTTCCTCAAACTGAATGCAGGTCCACATTTCCTAGCATGGGTATCACCTCGGTGCGCGAGACACGACATCGAAACTGCGGCGACGGCCCGGTTGCAAGGATACAAGTCTTGGGTCGAGCCGACTCTGGAATATGGGACACGACTCAGGATCACGCGCAAATGCCGGTTACAGATCGAGGGTCACCGAAATTTGATCGGGAGGACCACAGAAGCCTATGGGACGGTACGAGATAGGATACAAGTCTTCCATAACACATACCTTATGCTCAGACCCATAAAACTTGTTAATGTTAATACAGCAGCTACCTAGCTGCTGGGCTGCTAGCCCAACATCCAGCAGATGGACGGCTCAGATATAACATATATCTCATGAATGGACCCCTAGCTTGCTGACGTCCAAAATAGGTGGACTTTAGGGATATAACACGTACCTCTTGATTAGGCCCATAGAACTTTGTTGACGTCAACACACCAGCTGGATAGCTGTGGTCCAGCAAATGGTGGGTCCACGTGACTTGCCGTGTAGACGGTGTGGATAAGATATATAGATCATGGTGGGTCCACGTGACTTGCCGACGTCAATACAGTAGCTATATGGCTGGTTTGAGGTACTCCAGCCAATTCGCTTCCCACCGTCTAGGGATTGGACGGTGGGGATACAACACATCCATCATGGTAGGCCCCACACATCTAGCTTCTGGATAGTGTGACCATCATACATACATCAAGGTGGCTGCAATAGAGAGAGAGAGAGAGAGAGAGAGAGAGAGAGAGAGAGAGAGAGAGAGACGTGCTATGGAGGGACCCCGTCACTATGGGCCCTCCCTCATTACAAAACATACATCAAGTGGATCCCATTACATGTGGGCCCAACAAATCATAAAAAATCAACAGTGAAAATCCCTTTTTCCATCAATCAAATGCAAGGTCTAGATGACCTTCAAGCAATAGGAAAATAAACATCATGATGGGGTCCATGGAGAATGGCCTCATCATGGGATGAACATATGGATCATGGTGGGCCATCGGCCATGCCTAGGGTCCAAAGTGAGATCCATACCATCAATTAATAGGCCCCACTTGGCCCATCTTCAAAAACACAATCTAATCCTACACAACACCTACCGATTGTTCTCTTCTTTAGCTCCTTGGAATCCTTTGCTCCCTCTCTTTAAGGGTTGATGATGAAGTTTTGGTAGTTGGATGGGAAGATTTGGTAATAGGAAGATGAGTCCTCTCTTAGCTTCTTTTCTCTCCTTAGGATTTTTCTCTCATGGTTGCTTGGGAAATGGAGGGAGATAAGATGGAATGGGTGAGAGATGAGAGAGAGGAATGGGTGTTATAAGGAGAGATGACATGGAGGGTATGGTGCTTGGTTGACTTATGGATGAGAGAGGAATGAGTGTCATGCCTTATTGGTGAGAAAGGGATGGGCTAAGTATGGGTTGTGATGGGATGTGTACTTGACTTATGATTGATTGATTGATGTGATAGGTTGTACAGATTTTCTCGATATTCGTAATGCATGATGTTTTCCTCAAAATAAACGGAGGCCCACAACTCCTGGCTTGAGTATCGTATCGGTGCGCAAGTCGCGACGTTGAAACTGCGGCGACAGCGTGGTCGCTAGGGTATAAGTCTCGAGTCGAGTCAACTCAGATATACGGGATGCGACTTAGGGTCCTGTGCAAATGCCGGTTGCAGGTCGCTGGTTGTCAGAATTTGATTGGGAGGATCACGAGAGTCTAAGGAACGACACGGACTAGGATATGGGCCTTACACTATCCTTCCGATAATGGCGCCATCGTTGTTATCTAAAACTCTTATTTTTTATATATATTTTTTAAAGATTTTGTAAGCCACGCACTTCCCAATTGGGCCTCCACCAAGCCTGAAACACTCTCATATCAGCTGATTCTCTTTACAACAAGTTATAAAGAATGGAAGAGTTAAAAATATTTACTTAAGTAACTAAGTAACTTTACACGAGCAATTACCTATAACTAATCACAAACCGAACCTGCTTGTCTGTAATAGGTTACTCATCTACTGCTATAAGTATAAGACGTAACTTATTCAATAGTATTCAAAATGGGTCCAAAAATTCACTTCCTACAGTTACAACCTACTAGATTGATTCATTTTAAGTTGAGATTACACGTCTTCTAATACCCTATACGTAACAAAAACTAACTAAGGCATTCTTGAGTTTCTATTTTTCCCCAAAACTATAAGATGTGATTCAGTGGAACTGAATTTGGCTCAATGGGACTGAGTCTCATTGACTTGAAACTCTTAAAATGATGAGCTTTTACCTAGTTGACCTAACCTCTAATCCAACACCTTTCTTCTTTGGTATAAATCCACCAATTGAAGCCATTCTAACTCTAACCTGGGTGTAGTCAAGCATTACACCCAAAATCATCTCGACCAAGGCAATTCTAGTGTTCTAATTTCTAGGTTTGAGTTCGAAACTACGAAACAATTGAGAATTTTTTCATATTGTTTGTTATTTGTAAGTTTAAGTTTGAAATCATCCAACAATAGGAGATTTAATCCTAGAGTTAAATTTCTAAGTTTCGAATTTCAAAACGTAGCAAACTAGGGGATTTGTCCTAAGGTTCATTATCCTTAATTTACTAGTTTTCCTACATTGCCAAGTACTCCTAAGATTAGGGAGATCCCCTATAGGTCCAAATCTCTAATCTTAAGCATCTTATCCCTGAATTATTGTGGTTTGTATAATTTTTATTTTAAAGGTTGTGGTTATCTCAATACTCTGCTCTGATACTATCTTATCACACCCCAAAATTGGACACCTGAGTATGAAGATTCTGATTATGAGTTCCCAAGTATAAGCTTAAAAGAAATGCAAGTGTGTTCTCATTTAAGTTCACATTCATTACATAAACAAATAATCAGAGTAACACATTTCAACTTAGCAGATAAAAAAAAAGGTAGAGATAACAAAACCCAAAAATATTGGGCTAATATGCAAACATAAAATTCCAAACGTAGTGTCCAACTATATGAGAATTATACAAATTACAATAAAAGCAGTATGAAAAATATAACTACCAAGCAGAAAGAAGCTAAAGATCTACTACGAAGCCCCGAGCACACCACCAACGGGTCCTATTTCTGAGTCATCTACATATGTTAAGTAGAATGCATCAAACGCCAATATAATGAAAAAATATTCCCAAGATTGTACTCGGGACATTTTAGTGATAAGAAATTTTATAAAAAATAGATATTTCTGCATATAATTCTCTTAATCATGTTACATCTAATGCATAGATACTAAGTAAGTTATATAAGTTATCAACACAATCAAGCACGGGTAATAATAGCATAACAAAACAATCATTCCCTATCTATTCTTTTTAAGTGTGTGAATGCTATAATGTAATGATTCATGATCTTTATAATATAACACTCCCTCAACATGCAACTTCAACGCTTATTTCACAGAATTTCACCACTCCCTCAACAAGCGACTACAACACCTTTCACAAACTACTTATCATAGGATATGCATGACTAGCCAAGTGATTATTAATACTAGTTCATACAATAGATTGATGAATTTAGGATACTGTCATTATATCACGAGTCATTATCTGAATCACTTGACTCGTTGTGGCACGTGACTGCTCCTCACCAGTGTCCATTGATCCAAATTAAGGCATCACCTGTTATATCTCATAAATCAACAATTTTAAAGGTATGACATTATGCCCAATAATATGTAAATCAACACAATAAGGGTCATCATCTAAATACTTAGTACGAATAATCAATTCAGAGGTGCATGCTTGTCACTCAAAACTAAATCAATATAAAAAATGGCTCGTCACCTACTTACATTCACGCTCAGGTTGTTCGAGCGGTATTTTGGTATGTAACCATTGCCTGAGTATTTGATGGGGGGCTATTCAAATAATAATCTATCACCTCCATTAATACTCATTGGTCATTATGTGGAGGCTTATCACCCCAGTATAGGTTGACAGCTCAAACACAATGTCCCATGTTGACATACTCAACTCATGAGTCTTTGTAATATTGTAATGCACTTATGGTTATGAGTAGACTTGAATCAATGGTAATAGTGGTATCATAGATTTTATCAAATGTTATACAATCACTAAGTATAAGAATGATCGAGCCATGCATTAGACTAATGCGATTAACTACAGAAGACCCCAAATAAACCGACATTGGGTGCAAGGCATCTCATGTACTTCCAACTACTGTCAATCTTCTGTGTTCGACTTCGATCGGTCATATAAGTCTGAGATAGCCACTCAAAAGTAGGTCATCCGCTTATTTAAATAATATACAGATTTTGATCCACCATAATGACAATAAGATTTAACAACTATATAATTATAGTCACAAGAAAATTCATTACTACACCAAGATATAATAATTGAATACATGTATGAATTAGTACAATCCAACTAACATCAATATAATCTAACATATATCAATACATAACAATTGAACACATATATAATTCAATACAATTCAATCTACATCAACATAATTCAATCTATATCAACATTTCTTAACATTCGATATCGCATAATTCTAATATTATGAATTTCATATGACTTAAGCATTTTATCGAGTATGTTATTGACTAAATAGCAAACAGAGACATTTAATCATCTAAAATGCTAAGTAGAAGCTTGATAATAGATCTTCACTTTATAGTAAAAAATTCTTGATTTGGATGCAGTCATAACATTGAAAATTTGAGAAAAATGCTCCAACCCTAACTCACCAAAAATCTCATCATTAGTAACTTAAATTATAACATAATTAGACCTTAATTAATAGTTAAGGGTTTTTTAAATTAATTCGAGCAAACCCCAACTTGATTCGATGAGTCAGGGCTCGAAATTGGGGTACAACTGCATCCACACATGGCCACGCCCAAATACGGCTCCCACAATAGTATGAGCCACTCCAAACCGACGAATGGAGGTCCAAGACCTAGTATACACAAAACCATAATGTTAAGGGTTTCAATTTTTTGAAGAAATAAAAAGGGTTCTGAGGGAAAACATCGACTCCTATACAAGTACCAAGAACTATGTGAGATTCATGCATTTTATCTAAAAAAAATATATCAGGAAATATGGTTCATTTCTTACCTATAATCATCAATGGAAGGGATTTGACAGAGGACTCGGTAGCTGCTAGGGCTTTGATTAAAGGGAATTGGTAAGATGAGGTGTAAATGACACAATATTTGGTATGTTAATCTTATGGGAGATTGTTTCTAACTATTTGGGCCCATTAGGAAGTGTACGGGTCAATATATGCCATAGGGTAGTTGCCTCTAATGATAATCTATATATGAATACGATCGATCCACCAGTTGGATGTGTCAATCGATGGGTATGGTTAGAAGTCAATTTAACAGTCACAGATCATTGATTGGGGTAAAGATTATATGATTAAGTGCAGGGTATTCACTTAAATTGGTGCCCTAAATTTGGTCATGACTTAACGGTCTGAAAGCCACAACTTGAGCAAAGAGTGAAAATTTTTTTTAATCTTAAGTTCATTATATTTCTTAAGGCTTTCACGCATCCATTGCGCACGACTCGCGAGCTTAAGTTGAATGATTCTATATGCGATCTCGACTCAATGCTCATAATAGATATCAAGCCCGCTAGGATGAATGTCTTTATATAGTTTTGTGTTTAGCGGTCCATTAATAAGCGATCTAGAGTTAATTTAGTTATTTTGGATATTTTTAGAATAAAATAATTTAAGAGATTTATCTTGTGTGATTAACTAGGCTTGAATTATCTAAGTTTGTAACGTGAGCCATTCGTAATAGTAAAAATGATAATTTTATCTTAATTGCCTTAAATCATTGATTTGAAGGTCATAAGATACTTTGGTCAATTCAATTTATGTGCAGGGATGATTCAAATTTAATCGATCAATTATCTTAACTTTAAGTAGACCTTCATTAATTTTTTGTTATCTTGATTAATCAACGGTAGGACAACTAGATTTAGGCCCTAGATGAATAGATCATAAGGTACACTTGAGGTTTAAATGATCAGATGAATTCGATAGCTTCCCAAGGGCATGTAATCAAATTCTTACGGTTCAATTTATCTTTAAAGGTTTTGTTTGAAGTTTTATTAAGGTTTAATATTTAGAGATATACTTTCATGCGTAAGTTTTTAGGATTTTTAACTGTGGACGAGCATATTCATCCATATTTATTTAAGGTCTCAATATTAATGCTAGAGGATTTTTGAATTCTAGGTTCGCAGAAACCTGGGGCATTATATGTATAATGATGAACTGCTATTTATTATGAATTGTATATATGAAAAAGAATATCATTATATATATAGACTAATTATTTCATTTCGTATGAAGAGATGTATATGACCATTTTGTATGTTGATGCATTATGCATTGAGCATGCATTACATAGTGATCCTATCTGATTCCTAGAGGCCTGCTCTAGATGACTGCATGCACACCTCGTGCCTGGGTTCATGGGGGATTTCCCTATATGGTTTACTAGTAGAATTGTTACCGGATGCCTACTTGTGGACGTTGGAGGGCGAATTTTCCGGGGGACGAGAGATCGACTCTCTTTTCAACTGGTTGCCTCTCTTGAGAGCTTTCGTTTGGGGGTAAAAGAGTATTATATTTGATAAAAGTTGCTACCAACCAATTATTAAAATCTTGCAGTTAATTAGACCATGTAAAAATGCTTAGGATTGAGAACCTGAATATCCTTAACCTTAAGACTCGTGAGTTTATGTTATAGAGGTTCTGAGTAAGGGACCGTGGTTACATAGAGATAAGGTATTAGGCACCATCTAGTTCTCACGTGTAGAAAATATAATGTGATGCGATGACAATGGTGATTGATTGATCCAAATTTCTGATGGGCAGGATCCAATTATATCGTCAAGCAGTAGAGCATATCTTCGAAACAATCGAGTACAGGGTGAACGATAGTATTACAAAGCTAATTGAGTGGATCAAATTAAACTTAGGTGACTCAGGAGGCTTAGACTTTGGTTAGGTTATGCTAGACTAGGGATCTCTCTCTCACTCTTCTTAGTAGAGGGATGGCTAAATGACTAAGGCCTTAAGAGATGAGGATAGATGCTTGATCCTTCTTGAATGCTTTGAATGTAGTGAGCGTTTTTGAATGCATGAAATGAGAAGGGAATGTAGCTATTTATAGCCTACAAACCTGGTTTTCTGGTAATTGCTAGTAATCATAGGGGCAAAAGGTGGTTGAAGGGTTATGATTGGAGATTTCCACATAGCATCATCTCATGGGTTAGATGAGGTGATAAAATGGTAATTTCGGATAAGGGGATAGGCATCAGAGTAAATACACCTTAACCGTACACTTAGGGTTTGAAAAGGGAGTATTCCACATGCTTAAGGGACGTTACCCCATAGAGGGGGGGTGCCACGTGGCTGACAACAAGCTCATAGCCACCAGTCTTCATTCGGACTCCTTGCTTTGGCAGGCAATCTCCTCCAAGCGTGTGGAGGCTCTACTGTGAATGTTGCTACTTTGAGGTTTTGCATATTTCTTCGATTGGGCTTGCTTTCGGTCTTAGTTTTGGTCATAACTAGGCGAGTTAGCTGGGTTGTTGGATTGGGTAGGATGACCGAGTGAGTTGACTCAACGAGTTGACTGGGTGAGTTGACTTGCTAAGCTGACTCATGGCTATAGGGTTTTAAGTTCTTATGGTTTAAGATTAGGTTAAATGGGTTGACTAGGTTAATTTGATTAGGTTTAGGGTTCCTAAGGCTTAGGCTTATAAGGTTTAAGGTTTAAGATCATTTCAAACTCAATAAGCTTATTAGCTTAGGGTGAGGTGTCTACACTATTATTAGTAGAAGCCTACTAAAGGAGCAGATGAGAGCCTTGATTATGCTTACCTGATATGGCAGAAGCCTAGTACATGCAGATGCGGGTTGACAGATATCCAACCCAAGTAAGTAGACGGTTATCCCACTTGATAAGCATTTCATGACATCTCTACATTCATACTCATACCTGCACATATGTAATTGATTAATGTTTGTACTATCAGCTTGTGCTACGTATGAACCATGATGGGTTCACTCACTATCTTGGCCATCTAACATTCATTGAATGACAACTGTATAAAGGTAATCAAGACAAAATTTGAATCAGGTACCAAAGAATGAGGCCCAAATGACGGACAATGCCCGAGATCAGTGGCCTTATTTATCAAATGATGAAGTAGCTGCATTGAACTAATGGATTATTAAAATGAATTACTGTTTAGGAGATTAAATATCTTTATAATAGTCATTGACAGTTTTGCTTTACTATGATACTTGTTTATAGACATTAATATGAATTACTGTTTAGGAGATTATGATCTATAACATGTGTAGATGTATGAATGTTAAACTCTAGTGTGAACTTAGAATGCATTTAACTATGCCTCCAAGCAATTATATTATGGGTCAGTTTTTGTACACTTGGTGTACGAGTCATGGATCGTAACTCGAGTCTAAGGGCACACATTCTGTATCCAAATTGTGGGGCATGACGAAATAATAGTCTAACCATATGTTAACGTATGGATCAACCATTTACTGGAAAGCCACGTAGATGAGCATAGTCGATTTGTAAAAGGCCACGATTAGACCAGGCGTGAGTATTGGCTAACTAGTGAAAATTGATTCTATTGTTCCAGAGAATCAACCATACTAGTTGATGTGGTTGTCATATCTACATTGCATCATTCATTGATTAAATATCTTAAGTTTACATGCAAATTTCTACTATTCTTAACTTGATATATATTCCTTGATATGCATAATTTTTACTTTTGAAAAACTTACACAAGGTTTTACTTATTAGGCTTCACAGCTTACCTTGTCGGGATTTTAAACTCAAGAACAATAATCTCATTGAGAACGGTCAAGAATGGAACAATGTTTATTTAATTAATGTTTTTGAAAATTTAAATAATATTGTAACAGGTTTAAGATTGGGAATGTAACAAATAGATATTATCATAGTTTTTCTTTATCATGTATTTGTAATAGATGTTTTCATTGGTACATTTAAATTGGGATTGAGAATCTTAAATATTTTGAGTCATGCCATAAGGTGTGGTGTCAGGGTCTATTGTAACCAAGTGTCGAATTTCCAGGCGTGACGTCCTTCCAATGGTGCCTTTCTCTGTGGATATTCTTCTAATTATCATAACATCACCAACAAGTCCTTTTATATATTTTTAAGACGAACTTTTCAATAAACAACATGAGCACGGCTAATTGCTTGTTGAGATATAGATAATTACTTAAATTCATTATTAAATCATCTCATAAATCTAGTATAAAAATTGGGTGATCCAAATCATTCATCTGTATCATCCCACAAGGTTACAAACAACAATAAAGATAATACTCGACCGACAATCTTAACCTTCCATTTTGTTACGTAGAAATAGACGGTTAAGAAGAGAAACAAACCAACGGTTCATATTTAAATAAAAAAGTTCCTAATATTAGTCGCTGGCATCTCCCGCTCTTACAAAAATTTAGTACATGCGCTCCATCTACGGTGGGAAATAACTGACAAATGGTCTGGATTAAAAAACGAGTGGGACCCACTTCTCTGGACCGAAACCTGCGTATACTGCGTACGGACGCCGGCCACGCATGGAATTCATTTTCGGGACAAGATAATGGCATTATAGTCATTTCATGAAAATTCAATTGGAAAACTTTACTACTCTCGCGGAGTGTGGCGGGTGATACACAGGCACTGAGAATTTGTACACGTGGCACAGAATTGATTCAAATCAAAGCGTCTAAATATATAGATCCCAGTTTAGATTTATCATAAATGAAAAAGATGAAACTAATTTAATTATCTAACTATCGGATTGGTGGACATTTACTGGACGGTTGAGATAAAAAATCTAATGTTACTGTTTCAGCAAACAAGTGTCCATCAATCAGAGGAAAGGACCACCCAATCAATCTGATTTTGAGAGTGTCACTTCGAACAATCTATCCAGTTTAATTTGAGTTAAATGTATGATACGTGTACAATTTCTGAGTGCCAGAGTATCAAGCATCATACGCTCCCAGAGTATTAAATAACACCCCACATTTCAAACATTCATTATTCATTTTCACAACGGCTCTTGTCGGCAAAAGAAAATCCCTTTTCCCTCTTTTCTCCGTTTTGAAATTCTCTCAGCTCTCTCTCCTTCTCTCTCATCCTACGCACCCTCTCTTATCCTACGCTCTCTCTCTCTCTCTCTCCCCGTTTTGAAATTCAACCCGATCGATGTCTCTCCTCCTTCCAAGATCCGTTTCTGATCACCTGAAGATGAATCCGCTCCGTCGAAAATCGAAGCGCGGAAGAGAAAACACGGCTCCGCCGGACCCGAACGTGCTGTGCGATCGTCCGGTCTCGCCATCTGTTCCTAAAAAACTGACGGCGCCAGCAGCGAATTCGCAGAAAGTTGGATCTGGATCCGACGGTCAGGATCATAGATCGGTGGCATTGGAAGATTCCTCCGTCAAGGTATCTTGATTTTGTTCCTGTGCTCAAACCCTTAATTTCTGAATTGTTTCAAAATTGGATTTTGATTTTGGTATGAAATTGGAGAGTTATTGAATAATGCTAGACATAACAAAAAAAAAGGAAGCCTCTTTTTCTTTATTCAAGCCAGAAAGTGTACAGGTGGGACCCACATTTCGATGATCCAGATCGTTCATCTGGTGGGACTCGCAATGGATGAGGCCGTGCCCCCAGAAATCTTTTCCATCAGATAAGTTTTAACTGCTCATTTGGTGGTATACAAATTTGATGGTTTCACCAATGTTCGGCATCCATCAATTGTACATAGGGCTGAAAGTTGGGTGGGTTGGGTCGGATTGGGTTGTTGCTCAACCCTAGCCCAACCCAAGGTTCCTATACCTCAACCCTAACCCAACCCAACCTGGGGTTGGAAATTCTCAACCCAAGCCGAACCCAAGCGGGGTCAGTAGGGTTGATCAGGTTGGTCGGGTGGATACATGCTAATATTTTCATTATTACATTAGTTTATTATATTTCAATACACAACTTATTTTTTGTACCTATGATTTTATTAATTATATATGTAGTTATATATCATAAAGAACTTCATTTTTTTTTTTTTTTCTAAACAAACAAGCTAAAATATAGGACAACTACTCCTTTCAAAGTCGTGTTGTGTCGCATGCAATCTATTTGGGAGAGAGAAATCTGGCATATCTTGGTAGCTTGAGTCATTGCAAATGGTGTGAACCAATGAGACCCGACAACACTGGAATTTCATGTGCCTTCAACACAAACAATTCACACTCAATTATAATTTATAAGTAATTTATATATATTGATTGGGTTCGGTTTGGGTCGGGCAACCCGAGACCTCAACCCAAGCCCAACCCAAGTTTTATCGGGTTGGTGTTTATATAGCCCAAGCTCGAGACCAAACCCTATATACATCCTGCCCGAGCCCAACCCAATGTCGGGTCGGTCACGGGTCAATCGGGTTGAACCCACCCGACTTTCAGCCCTAATTGTACATGTGATATTTTCCAATGGAGGAGATAATAGGGGCTTGATCCAGTCTTGACCCACTAGACCAGTGGCATGGATCATAAAAAGCTGGACCTTCTTGTATAGTTGCTCTGCTTAGTTTGATCAGGCATCATATGTGTTTGTTGAAATTCAAACTCTAAATTCTATGTAATTTGATTGAATGCAAAAAGTGGTAATTCAGTAACCATGTCCTTGAACATTTTGATTTTAATCAGTGTTTCCATTACTTTTTTCTGTTTCGTTAATAGATTGTTGCAAGGATCCGACCTGTTAGTGGTCTGGAGAGAGGATCGGATCGGATTGTTCGGAAGCTTTCCTCGAATTCGTTATCTGTTGAAGACCGGATATTTTCTTTTGATTCTGTAGTTGATTCGGATTCTACTCAGGTTTGGAGCTCAGATCATGCACAGTCAATTAAAGTTCTGCATTAAGCTTCATAAAAAATTAGGCTATATTTGAATTGGAATTTGAATTTGTTTATGGATTCTTTTCTGGCAGGAAGATGTTTTTCAGTTGGTTGGCATCCCATTGGTAAAGAACTCTTTGGCTGGTTTTAACACTTCCATACTGTCATATGGACAGGTATGAGTTGATAATGTGCATGCCTGCAAATGCTTTTGTCTTGTATTCTTTACAATCTTTCTATATGATTGAAAAATTTATGTTAATGCAACTTTGTGCAATCTGTTTCAAGACGGGAAGTGGGAAGACCCATACAATGTGGGGCCCACCAAGCGCTATGGTCGAAGGGAACTACTCCCCAAGAAGCAACCAGGGGATTGTCCCTCGCATCTTCCATATGCTGTTTTCAGAGATTCAGAAAGTAGGTACCATTTCCTTGTTTCCCCGTGTTGAAAAACTCATTGATTGAGTCAGAACTCGGCCAACCTGATTTGGTTGTTGGTCCAGGCTCTGAGTTTTGAATTCAAACTATGATTTCTAGAGAACCATCAAAATCTTCTTGAAAATTTACGCACTGAATCTGAATCTTAAGACATGGGTTTTTACAAAGAGGGAACTAGTCTTATGATTGGTTGGTCTGATTTTCATTCAGGAAAAAGAGAATTTGGATGAGGGACAAATAAACTACCAATGTCGCTGTTCATTTCTTGAGGTATGCTTTTGCTTTGTAGATCAAATTGTCAGAGTTCGTATGGTTCTCGACCTTGCTATTTATGTGCTGTTTTCTGTGACAGATATACAAGGAACAGATTACTGATTTACTGGATCCAACACAACGAAATCTTCCAGTAGAGAGTTTTGAGTCCTTAGTTATTTCTTGATTTCTTTGAGTCCATTCAGTCACACAACTAAATTACAACTAAATTTTCTGTTTCTGTTGACATTGGATTCACTTAATTGATTCCAGATAAGAGACGATGCCAAGAATGGCTTCTATGTCGAGAATCTGAGTGAGGAATATGTGACTTCCTTTGAGGATGTAACTCAGATCTTAATTAAGGTAAGGTTATTCCATTTCACAGTTTTGGCTACCTCTGCAATGGCCAAGACTAGATCATGTTGGGTGAACTGCACCATGGAAAATCATTATGTTCTGTTTCCTCCCATGATTGGATGCTGAGAGTTTTTGGATACAAATTCTTTGCCTTTCTCATGGGTACAGAGTTAATTTCCTGTCATTTTCCCACAATCTATTTCATGCATGGTTGCATATAAAGAAATTGTAAATTCTTATATGGTGATTAATTAAGTTTTGCAGCATGTGTTCAATGTCTAACATGACTGACTCTGATATTGTTGTATTGGTTTATGTAGAGAATAGAATAAAAAATTTTGGGAGTAGATTCCGTGCCTCCATGTCATTTTGAACACCTGGCACGAATGGGATCCTAACTTTCAATTTCATAACTTTAAAAGTGAATAGGGCACAGCTGAAAAATTGCATAATTTAGCGACAGGCCAACAGCTTGCATTAATTGAGGAAAGGCCCATGTAATAGATGGTTATCATACATAGTAAAATTTAGTTAGGGGCCAATCAGCAGATGAAGCTACAGGATGCCTGGTTTGGAATGTCATCCATTTGTGCCACGTGTCTGGTACACAATCTGGTGGCATGAAAATGCTTTAACTATAGAGGCAGGTTATCTGTTCCCAAAACCTTTTTGTCTTAAATTTTAGATAAGGACTTGAGTTATGTTTATCGGCAATAATTTAATAACAGTTTTGATATAAGTGTGGTAATTACATCATCTTTATCACTTGTTTATCTTGTTAACATGAAGTTCATTAATGATATTTTATCAGTTGTTTGTCTTGATACATAAACTTCATTAATGATGCAGGGACTTTCTAACAGAAAGGTTGGTGCTACAAGCATAAATTCGAAGAGTTCCCGATCTCATATCGTTTTCACTTGCATCATCGAATCCTGGTGCAAGGTATATTATCATTGATTAAATATTTGAATTCGTGTTTACCTTTGAAAACAAACAGATAATGTCCTTTTACAATATGTTTTTTGCCAAAACTTTATGAGATGCACTAAAATCCACGTATGTGATATTTCATTTTGTTTGTCATTATAGCTTTGTATGAAGGTTTTCTTGTTTATAGAGATTTAAATATTTATGTGATCGATTAAATGATATTCCAGTCTGTCATCCAATAGGAATTATAGTGATAAGGAGATGCATCCTTCTTTACATACTAGATCTTTGTATGTGTATATGTAAATGTCGTGTCTTCTGATTCAGGTGCTATTTTTGAGCCTGTATTGAAAATTGCATGTGAATGGGCCTCTTTGTTGGATTTGATTACTGTTCTGTTCGTATTTTTATTGCAATTGGCATTTGAGATGACAGATGCGGCTTTCACAAGTTAATGCGTTTTTGTGTTAACATAGCAAATAATTACAGATACAGACGAGTTTAATAATTACAGATACAGTTGAGTTTTTTGTCAATTTTTTTTCTTTTAGATGTTTCTAACACTTAAAACTTGTGGTCCACAGGGAACATTGTCGAAATGCTTTAGCAGTTCAAAGAGTAGCAGAATTAGTCTTGTGGATCTTGCAGGATCAGAAAGAAATAAACTTGATGATGCAGGTAGAGAGTGTGTTAAGGACGCCAGAAATGTAAAGTGGTCTCTTTCACAGCTTGGGTATGTAAACTATAACCACTGTATTGTTGAAGTTAGTCGCTTTATATATCATATTATCATATAATCAGTACATGGTTTCCATTGTTAGGCGCGTTTCAAAGTCAATGCCTGGTTAGCTCTGTCCATTAGTCTGCCTTGTGTTTGCAATGCCCAACTCGTATCGACTCCTGATGCGTTGGGTGGTGAGTGGTGTCCGGTCTGTACATTTGGTGCCCATAATTGGTTGATCCGGATGATTTGTTTGATTGGCTCCACTGTTTGCTCCAAAATTTTCCACCGTTGAAAGTGAAAAGTGTCCAGTCCATACAAGTGAGATCCATGTTTTGTTGATCTACTGTGTATGGTGGATGTCCCTAAAATCTACCAGACTAGAAGACCTGTCTATATTTTTATGTATAGTTCAACGTGGGCCCCATCAGATAACTGGCCTGGATCAAACCATGGGTTGCACTTGGACAGAATAGGTGTATCAGGATACTATGTGCATGTCCTTCTGAAGCATCAGACTCTATAAATCATCTCCTGGAAATTAAGTGTGCACGGCTGATTTTACCAGTGAGAAGCTATAGGATCCTCGACCCAAGGATATCCTGGTCGAGGATATGCTCAGTATCCTCCCATTTTTGAATTTGTACAAGTGGGGTCCATGGTTCAGGGATCTAGGCCATTGGTCTGATGGGTTCCATCATGGATAGATAATGTCCCAGAAATCTTATCAACAGGCTATTCTTTCTATCCTTTCAATTTCTGGTCTGAAAATAGATGGTAAAGAAGTGAAGTCAAATCCACATCTAACTGAAAAATGACCCAATATTAGTGGCTAGGATCTTCCAAAGTGGAGATTTTGTGGATCCAACTGTAGTAGTTAGTTTCTTCCAATATGTTGATTTTGTGGCATGGTCCATCCACAATGGTTCTTATCAGATGCACACTACATATTCTTGGTTTGTTACTTCTATATGAATGTTCTTTACCAGTTGGACAACAGATTTCATTATAGCTCAGAAATGGATGAACATAGTTATATTTAGCTCTGTCCATAAGTGCCTGCCCTTTCTGAATGATTTCAGGTACTTAGTCAACACTCTAGCAGAAGTTGGTCAATCTGGCAAACCTCAAAACATTCCATACAAAAATTCCTGTTTGACACATCTATTGCGGGAATCACTTGGGGGCAATGCAAAACTTACAGTTATTTGTGCTATTTCTCCAGATGACAGGTCAGTGACGAGACCATGGACTTGAAACAACCACTTTCAATATGCTATTTTTCTGAAATGAAGTTTGTCCCTGTTGAGTGCAGATGCAAGGGTGAAACTCTGAGCACTCTAAGGTTTGGACAAAGAGCAAAATCCATACAAAACAAGGCTGTTATAAATGAAATAACAGAGGATTATGTTAATGATTTGAGTGACCAGATTCGTCAACTAAAGGTATACTCATCCCAGGCGATGTTTTCTGTGAGTTATTCAAGTTTTGTACACTCATCAGTGCAGACATTCAGTTTTCAGTGATGTATTTGAGTTTTGCTACATTCACCCTTAGAATCTCTTTTTATTATTATCATTTTCTTATCGGTATGAGTTTTCTAGCATTGTTTGCTCCTTTGCCTCACAATCATAGTTAGGAAAACAGAAAATGGAAAAAAAAGGTACACGGAATGTTCTTGTTTAGCTTGTCTCAATCGTTAAAAAAAACATACAGTAATAAAAAGGCCAATTTGGAGAATGTAACAAAGTTTGTGTTTAATATGATTTTGAAATGTAGTGAAGAAAATGCTATATATTTGTGTGCATATATGGTAAATAAATAAGGTTTAAATAAAAAACCTTAACTAAAATAATTAGAATTTCTAATGTACGAACAATAATTTATATAGATAGTTGAATGATGTTCTTTGCCTCTCTTGAATCCTTCCTTTTCAAGTAATCCTCATATAAATTTTTCTATTTTTTTTTTTTTTTTTTAAAATCATCTTCCACTCAATTTTATTGATGGATGGGTGACCACCGTTGTCTATTTTTTAAAATTGCCCCTAAATGTTTTTTTTTTTTTTTTTCAATAAAAATGCTTTATTGAAAAAAAAAAAAAAAAAAAAAAAAAAAAAACATGTTTAAGTCAGTTTGTCTGAAAAAAGAAGAGTTTGTTTTTCCCCTATCGTCGTCCATACATTGTTGTTGAGACATGGACAGTTGTTCTTAATGATCCTTTTCATTGATGTTTAGTTTTCTCAATTGATTTATTTACATGTTCGGCTATATTCAACCCTGGAGACATTTAAGTTTCTCAATTTATTTATTTATAACTTATACTAGCATTTTTTGCTCCTTGTTTTTGCCAACATGGTAATCTAGACTGTTCATCTAGTAGGTCCGCTGTGGATGGGGGAGATTTAGAAAAGATACCATTGTCCATTGTGGATGGGGGAGATTTAGAAAAAAGATATCATTGATTTTGAGGTCATCATTGTCCATACAATGTTGTTGAAATGGTGACTCTTATTTATAACCGCCCTTCCTATCAGTAGTTTTGTTACGTGGCCCATCTATAGTGGAATTACCAGTTGAGTGGGCAGGATCACTATGTAGAGAGAAAAGCAGCAATGGAAACAACAGATGTAAAATGTGTTATTAGAACCTCTTTATTTATATAAGTTCAATCTAACAGTAACTAAGCCGTGTATTTTGTTGGCCACAGGAAGAGCTTACCAGAGTGAAATCAAATGGAGATGATGGTTCGGTTGGTAACGATGGCGAATACTTCAAACGACACAATGCCCGTGAAAGCTTGAATCAACTCAGATTGAGTCTGAACCGTTCTTTGATCTTACCTCATATAGAAAGCGATTCAGAAGAAGAAATAAACATTGACGAGGAGGATGTAAGGGAATTATGTGTCCAACTGCACAATGTGCATGATCCCAGTGAAGATAACTCGAGGGATATGCCTGAAAACAACATGTCAATGCAGTTTTCTTCCTTTGAAGAAAATTCAGATATGGACACAGCCAATGGTTTAGATTTACTTGAGAATGGTTTTGAACTTAGTGCCACCATTCCCCCGGAAGGTAAAAGCAACAATATTCTGTTGAGAGAACCTGAGAAGGAATGCCGGAGTGGGTCTATGGAGAACCTTCATGCTTCCGAAGACATTTTGGGAGCTATAAAAGAAGATCAATCTCAAGATTCTAGCAGCACTTCTGCATCAATGGTCAGAGCAAGTCTCACGATCATACCATCCCGACAGTCTCCAGTCCTCCTAGACCCAACCCTGTCTGATTCTCCGAAAATTGATAACAAGCAAAAGAAAACCGTCTCTTTTGCGTCGTCGAATCTTTCAGAAAGTCAGCATAATCCATCCGAGAGCCCCAAGTTGACTTCAGATGTCTTGAGACAGTCAGTGAAGAGAAGCGATAACATCCGTTCCTCCTTGCAATCAAGCAAGGCATTCTCAAACCCAACTGAGTCCTTGGCTGCCAGCCTTCATAGAGGCTTGCAGATTATCGACTATCATCAGCAGTATTCAGCTTCCAAGAATAGCTTTTCCTTTGAAAACTTAGTACTTAAACAATCTCATGCAGCTGAAAGAGTTGATGCCAGTATGCAAACACCAGCAGAATACGGACAACCTTTAGGCGAATCCAGCAATTCTTTCCTATGTGCACTTTGTAAACGGGGGGATAGTAATGGTTCTAAGCAAGTTCGAGACAGCCTAAATACATGTATTGTGCCATTTGATGAAGTTGGGACTACTGATAGATTGAGAAATCAAGTACCCAAGGTACATTTAGCAAGCTGTCTTTTTCTCTGAGCCATGTCAATCTGACGCTATGTTGAGATCTGGGCCATTCATCAGCCGATCCAGGTTTTTCAAAATTGAGTATTTCCTGTGGCCCAAAAATAGGTCTGCCTGGTAATCGACATTCCACATTCAATGTAGCAACTATGTAGCCTCCTGATAAATGGACCTGTGTGGGTGTGATGAATGACCTGGATCTTGTATACCTGCGCAACAGGTTACTTGAAAATTGTACTTGTGTTCCTGTGATGTAGCTGTCGCATATCTCTTTTTATTTCCATTTGCAAAGGGTTTGGAATCTTTGTTTTTTGCATGTCAGTAATAGATTATTTTCTAATGTTTCAGGATGAAGAAAATGATTTGGCAGTAGCCATCAAGAGGCAGCAGGAGCTTGAAAAGGTCTGTGCTGAGCAAGTGGCTAAAATCGAGCAACTGAATCATCTGGTAAATCCTCATTGCGTGAGATCATTACTTCAAACTATTTTATCTATAGAGAGATGCTCACATCCAACCGGTTGGACCATAAGTTACTATCCAACCAGTTGATAAGTTTGAATGTGTTGCCTGTGGAATCCTACCCATCTAATAGGTTGGCCCCACCATAAGGATCACCGAGTGCAAAAATCAAGCCACACTAATTAGTTGGGCCACACCATAGAAAATAATGGATACCCACTGATACAATAAAGAAAGATTGTTATGCCCACCTAATTTGTGCACGGAGCAGACTTGCCCAACCCATTTTGACTCCATGCTGGTTGACCAAGTTACACGCTGAGTTGGGAAACCAGGCCTGAGTTTGGTGCATCCCCGGTCCTCCTGACCGAGTGACCAGGCCGGGTTGATTTGGGCGAGTCCCTGGTCAATTCACCTGGTTTGCAAACTAGGTTTTGCTAACATCCCCACCTTCATGGGGATCTTAGTAATGTCTGCAAACCTTTTAAATGACATATGGGACATCATATATATAAGGTACATTGATGATTCTTGACACTCAAAATATGCAGGTTGAGCAATGCAAACTGGAGCATCAACATGGTTCAGTTATAAAACAGAGTCAGGACACCAAAATTCTTTGCCTTGAAGGGCTGACGGAAGAGAATATGTTGTTAGCCGATGAATGCAAGGTGGGTTAGGCACATGAGACCTTTTATTCGTTGCTTACTGTTGGTAGTTTGCAGATGAGTTCAAGGCAGGTCACACATCTTTCTATTTGAAGCCTTAATTCTTTCCTGTGCTGGTATTAATAACTACCAAATGTTTGCAGATTTTAAAACTTGGTTTTGAAAACCATCCTGAGGTTTCAAGGGCAGAAAGTGAGCCAAAGAAACTCCAGAAAGAACTGGATCATGAATGCAAGGTCTCTTTCGAAATGGGCGAGAAGGAAGTACTTCTCAAGGAAATCAAAAGTTTAAAGGACCAGTTGCAATCACATATAGATGCTTCTTCAAATGGTTCTGTTCAGAAACAGAGCTCGACTGCATTGTCACAATCAATCCAACTGAGAAGTAGTGCTGTTGGTTCTATTTCTCTGGACGAAGTGGGGAAAGAATTAGAGAAGGAAAGGCAGAAGTGGACTGAGATGGAAAGCGGGTGGATTTCTTTAACTGAAGAGCTCAGAGTTGATCTTGAATCGAACCGCCGGCTTGCGGAGAAGACAGAGATTGAGCTGAGACATGAAAAGAAATGCTTGGACGAGTTGGATGATGCGCTGCAGAGGGCAATGCTTGGGCATGCCAGAATGATCGAACACTATGCCGAGCTGCAAGAGAAGTATAATGGGTTGCTCGAGAAGCATCGGAAGATCATGGAAGGGATCGCAGAGGTGAAGAGGGTAGCTGCGAAAGCAGGAGGCAAGGGTGCAGGTAAGCGTTTTGTTGAATCTATTGCTGCAGAGCTCTCAGCTTTGAGAGTTGAGAGGGATAGGGAGAGGGATCGTTTGAAGAAGGAGAACAAGAGTCTTAAAGTTCAGTTGAGAGATACAGCAGAAGCTGTACATGCTGCTGGAGAACTCCTTGTGAGACTGAAAGAAGCTGAGGAAGCTGTTTCAGCAACTGAGGTTAGTTACGTAACTACTTATCTTTGTTATATATGCTGTCCTCATTGGATCAATGGCCATGAGGACCTCTTTAATCAAGATCTTTAAACTCGTTCTAACATAATATTAATGTTACAAATGATATTTGCTTTGTAAAATTCATTTCATCCGCTTCAAATCAAGGGTTAACGTAGATTAGTGAACCTGGGTGGGGGGGTGTACATCCGACCGATAGGATGGTGGATCAGAGTCTATAGAAAGGGATTAGTGACCTGATTGCAAAATCCCATATGAAATGAAGAGAAACATCCTAGAAGGCTATGTTCTGGAAGAACATACCACCAAAGTGATTCCCAGTCTCAGGACACGTCTTTCCTCTTTGGACACAAATCAATGATGCCGATCTCTATTTATTTCAGTACTCTTCCTATGGTATCAAATTGTATTGAACTCTACTTAAATGCTGCTATTTTTCAATGAAACAGTTGTCAGAAGAACCTATCAAAGAAAAAGAAAACAAAGAAAAAAGAAGATGAAAGATTCCAACAAAAACAAAAACATAATTAAAAAAAAGTTGAAAAATTACCCTTAAAAATGATGACAGCTATTATAAGGTCCTGTTTGGTAGATGCCTGAAAATGGGTTAATCTCATTTTGGTTAATCACCATTATGTATTAGAGATCAATAGCTTTGGACATTTTTGCCCTGACAATTAGCCTTCACAATGTTGGTTAAGAGAGGGCAAATTTGTTTTAAAAAAGTAGCTCCATGGCAGCATCGATTGCACCTGCTTCCTTTCACTTGACTTCTCTTCTGTCAAGTGTCTAATTAGCGAGTCCATGAGACAAGGGCTCTCTATGGGGCCCACACTGATAACTATGTAACATCTACTCTGTACATCTATTGTGTCTGCTCACTTAGGACTTCGGCCCAAAAAATAGGCTTTTTGCAGACCAGTGAGCAACAACAACAGAATGATGAGTCACCCACCCACTGTTTCTTTCTCTCTGCGTATAACACGCACTTACGAGCAACCCCACATTTTCCTTTCTCTCTCATTTTTTCTCTTCCCTCCTAATCTGTTTCCCTTTTCTCTATCCACTCCTCACCCCATTACGCTCGGATCATACCCCAAATAAAACTCAGCATAAATCAAAATCCGTAATACAGGGTCAGTGTGTCTGGTATGCCACCAATCTTAGTGTGAATGTTCTGTTTCCAAGAGTAGCTGGTGAAATCAGCCACACAATGTGAATTTTCTGTTATTTATTCAATGCAGGAGAAGTTTGTGCAAGCTCAGCAAGAGAGTGAGAAAGTAAAGAAGCAAATGGAAAAACTAAAGAAAAAGCACAAGATGGAGATCATCACCATGAAACAGTATCTTGCAGAGAGCCGATTGCCTGAATCTGCACTACGGCCCGTATTGCAGCAGGATCTTGATCGACCAGATGATCAGGATGACTGGAGAGCTGAATTTAGCCCACTTTATCGTCAAGACAGCTACAACAACTCAATGGGTTACAACAATTCGAACGTCCGAAGCTACGTCGACTTGTATAGAGATAAGTAGCAGAGAAATTCACTGCATGTATACATTGTACAACCATTGTCATTATATCAATGGCTTGGCTCCAATGCGACTTGATCGGTTGGATCGAGTGGGACCCTTCTTGGGTCTGATAAGTAAATGCATGGTTGGAGTGGCTTCAGCTAGGCTTGACTTGAGTCAGCTTTATTTGATTTCGCGTAGTGATTTGAATTTTGGATTATTGTTTTTACCCCTCAGATTGGTGGGAATAAATAAGTTTGTAGAATTGTCTTTCATTTTATTGGTTTTCTTAATCTGCAGCGTCCTTCACATTACTCTTCTGCAAATGTGCTCATTCATCCAGCCATTCGTTGATCAGAACGATCAATGTACATGTCCCAGTGGTGTAAGCCAGATTGATTGGATGGTCTAAACCATACAAAAAATAGCATACAAAAACCCATCAATTAGGTTGAAAAAAAAGAGTCTCAGCTAGTATCTGTCATCCAATTAACGGAGATTGTAGGCTACAAGGCAGTTATTGCTGTCAAATAGCCCGGTGCGGGCCAATCAAAATCAAAATTTTGAATAGGCCATGGCCAAACAGTTCAAAATTCAGGTCGAAGCCAACCCCATGCCCGGCCCATTGACGGCCTAAAGGTGGTGCTCTTTCAGTTTACGTTATTGGTGATGGCCTATCTGAGATCTGCCTGTTCTAAAGGATGGCTCGGATGGATGCGGGTATGTGTTTATGAGTGTGAATTACAGTAAAACTCTTCATTTCCATATGTTTAATTTGTTTGATGTTTTGACAGTTATGGAAGTTACACTGAGTCTTTGGTTCAGTGATACTCTAGCAATGGCTTACATGGGGGCCATGTTTTGTGATCCAGGTCATAATTACCCTGCACTGAGATCCTAACCATCCAATCTTTGGCCATCTTTTTCTACTGAGTTAGGCTGATGCATTAATCTTTTTCGTAAATGTATTTGAAGGCCACCAATCAAATGGCTCGGATGATCTCATTTAAGGAGAATTGATTGGCCATCATATCAATGGTCTGGATCCCTCATCCATTGGCCCCACTTGTACAAACAGAGGATTCTGTACATATCCTCTGCATGCATGAGCCAAAATTTCATGCATTGGGTTAGTGGCAGATCCATTCATGGCGATGCTACCTCCCAAAACCAATGCATGCATATGAGCTGCTTTTCCTGACGTCTCCTTTTCTCAGGTGGGGCGTTTTATCACTGCCGTTGGATTGTGGTCCGGAATGGGTATCTATTATATCTCTTGGTGAGACAATTTCAATTCAAATGGTGTTGAAAAGCGACATCAACTCTCATGAAAGGGGAGTCCATGGGCTGGGTTTGGGCTGGGCCAGCCTGGCCCAGCCCAAGCCTAGCATGGACCTCTCATTGCTGGCCCAAGCCAAAAGATTTTCTGGGATCCAATCCCTATTTCTTGGATTGAGCCACACATGCACAAAGAAATAAATGCTCAATGGCTATTTGGATTTGGGTAATGTTGTATCCCAACTAATAGTCATATTCAACCATACATACCCATGGTTTATCAACACCTTTTTGCATGAGAACCACTACAAATTTGAATTAGTTATGGATTAGTGACATTTAAATCATGGATTAGGTGTCTTTAGTGGAGAGATGGGATTACTTGTCAATGATACCTTTTAATTTTGATGTAGATGACTATCATGTTTATCCGTGCAGTGTGATGGTTCAAATTCAAGGATCGCACATGTGCATATGTGCTACCATTTATTTTCAAGCGCTGAAAATGTTAAATGTATTAATCTCTGCACATATTAAATGTACAAATGCATATGTGTAAATGAACGGCCAACTAAATTTATACATGCCATGACTTGGAGAGTGTTTGAAAATTGAGGGATGGAGCAACTTGTCTGGAATAGCATATCCATGACCAAATAGCCTAAACAATATGCCATTGATATTCATGCTAGAGATTGGTTGTCTATGGTGGAGAGGTGGAGCTACTTGTCAACGACACTTTATTGTTTTAATGCACATGAATATCGTATATATATTTTAATGTGCCACATGTGTGACTTTTAAAGTTTTAGCATCCCACATGTGCATTTATGTCATCATTAATCTTTAAGTACTAGAAAAATATGATACATGTGACCAATATGCACATACACATTTATAAGCGTGCTACTAGCCAATCCTTAATTTCTTCTCATGAGTCTATCATGTCTATGACTTAGGGAGTTTGACAAGGTAAGGACAACTAGCCTTGAAAGCATGCCATAGATTGCTAATTGTGCCACAACTTTACCTAAATTTCAACAAGCCCTTAAGAGGAACTAATTAACGACTACATTCAAGATACGTGGATTGCCTAGTCAAGGATTACAATGGCATATTTATAGGATACAAGACATCTACGTATGAAGTCAAGTCCAATTTTGGGCGGGTTGAGCTAAAGTGACTCGCACCTAAGCCCAATCTAATGCTGAGCAAGGCTCATTGGGTTGGGTGAGTTGATAAACTTTAACCCTTAATGCATGGTAGAAAGATAAAGTTTTTTAAAAATACATATGAATCAAACAAGTCACAAGAACCCATGTGCTGTAACCTTATAATTCGCCATAATCAAAACTAAAAGGAATGGTTTAGATCCTACATAAATGCAATGAATCGTGTAGATGATTTCTTTAATATAGATTATCGTTGCGGAACCTCTATACGAAGAAGCCTCTTCCCGATCTACTATAGTTTAAAGAGATTAGAGAACCAATACACCTCTGAAAGGGGCTGAGGGAGACGATCATTGTCCACTAGGTGGACCACATACTCACATGTGTGAAAGAGAGATGAAGTATGATGATGGGAGTGGCTTCTCTCTCTCTCTCTCTCTCTCTCTCTCTCTCTCTTCTTCGCAAGGTGACACATAGGGAGATGTTGAGGCTCTCTTTGCTCTATGTTTGAGCTCTCCTCTCTTTAATACTATACGTGTATAATGAGGGTTATGATTTCAAGGGTTGCATTGATACGGTGCTCTACTATCCTATAGCTTTTAGTACACTCTGCTATGAAGAAAGCATGTTAATTCGCTTTACACTTGCATGTATTCATAATTTAATCTTTTCATTATTTACACCATCTACTATTAATTTAGATCATATGTTGATTAAGTGGCGGACTATCATATTTGAGCTTATAAATTATTATCAAATGTGAGAAAATAAGTTTTAATAGTTAAAATAAAATTTTAATAATTGAAAAGCTTTTTAATTTTAAGTGTTGGGCCTATTGGTAAACATCACTTGATAAGATTTTGAGCTAATCAGATCTAACTACAAACAAGTTCCCAAGTAAACTTAAGAGGGTTCTATATTAGCCAATGCAAGAACTAATGAATCATAATTGACATATCTAACATCACCCACTTTCAATGGCTTTTAGAAAATCTCATAAAGTGTGTCGAAGTTGTCCAATTAAGATCTAAGACTTATACATGTACTCAGTTCTAATGGTTGATTATCCTCAATGCACTATAAAGTCATTGATCACATGATGATAATCTTGGTAGATGAGCCCATAAACTATTGACTCTTGAACTTCAATCATTCAATGTTAGTATTCAAAGGTTCAAAATTAAGATACTACACTATGTAACACTTATACTCTTATGTAGGATAAGGACAAAGTTATCATAGGCATAAAGTTAGCTCCTCATGATTGACACCTTTTATCTTGACCTAAGTGAGTTCCCTTAAATAGGAGGACCGTACACATCAAAGATTGATGTTCATGAATGCGTTCTAAGCATTTGTACCGGTCATGAATTAAACCGATATAAGAATCCATGGACTACAATTCTTTATAGTCAGTGACTACTATGTCAAATCTCAAGTTCTCAAGTATTAGAAGATTTACTCTTCACATAATTCAAATTATAAAAGGCAACCTTAGATATTTTTTAAGGCATATTCATATGTCTAAAAGACTCATAGTCATTAAAATCAAAGGTTGACCAATTCCATTACATCTACAAGACTAATGAGTTAAGGCACACATTGGTTTTCTAGAGCACAACTTTAATACAGATGAATTGACTCATTACTACCTTAGCCTTGGGTCATTCTGAAAATCACATCAACTTCTTCTATCAAAGCCCTGTATTTTCCACTAAAATCCTTCCCTCATGTGGCATAAATAAGGTGCCCATAAATAAGGTACCCTCCCCCTCAACCTAAATATGATCTTTGGTATAAGTGTGTTTTTATTATAAAATTTATTTTTTAAATGTGGATAAAATTAGATAAGTAAGCATGTTGTGAATGTTTGGTGAGCATTTGTTGCAGAAAAGCACTCCCACATGATTAATGCAGTTAAAATAAAATTACAAAATAAAAGAGCCAAACAAATAATCCAAAGGCCACAGTATAAATAAAAAATAATAACATAATTTACGTGGCTTAACAATATGTCTACATTAAATTCGTAATATGAATCTTTCTCCTTCACTAAAATAAAATAAATCATAAATACATGACTTATCACCCTCTCCTTTTACCTCTATACAAAAATTCTCTAGCTAACAAAAACTTCAAAAGGCTGTATTCTCTCTCTGTATATACTCCCCCTCATGTAGAAAACACCACAGGGGAAAGCAAGAATAAAAAACTAATAGAATAAGTCTCACTTGCAATATACCAGGGATATTAGAGAGCAAAAGATAAGAGGGAGAGACGTTTTTCACGTTGCCGCCTTAATAGTACTCTCTTCAATTCTAAATACAATTTTCTTGTAGTGGGTTTTCAGGAAATTTATTGTTAATTGGTTTTAACCATCGCAAAAATCAACGGTGCAGATGAATGTTGCTTTAAAGATAGCGACACTGTAACGCATTTCAAAATTCCTTTTAATTTTTTCCCGTTTCAATTCTGAAATTAACAAGCATGAATATCGCTTTAAAGAGGTTGACATTGTAACACGTTTTGAACTAATTTTTTTTTTGTTTTTAATTATGAAATTAGCAAGCAGCAGCCTGGCCCACCCTTTCAACGGCCTATATTGGCTTCTCCCACCCTTTACACTTCCTCTCCCTAATTCATTTGACCATTCATTCCCAAACCCTCCCAGGCGACTTGGGAGAGTGGAGTTTTCAATCACCGACCCCAACATGACGCGTGCATCAGATCGAGGCTGTTCATTAGGTGGGCCGCACATGCAATTTTGGCAGGGTATGTGATTCTAATCTCCATTCAATTCAAGAGAATGATTCCTCTATTCCCTAGGTGGACACATCTCAACACACACCCTTCTCATGCATCACACATGCCAACCAGGCACACATGTGTAACATCCGAGCGGTTCATAAGGTGGGTCCACCCCATTTATCGTATATGTCACACGGTCACCAATATTGGCTACCTACCACGCCTGTGCATCTCACCTTCCAGGGATTGAGTCAAGTAGAGCACGACACGTGGCATACATGATGATGATAGATTGACATTTTGGACCGCTGATTTTGGATGGTCATGATAGATATGATAGATAGAGATGGTTGAAGACATTTCTTGCAACCTATTTGACAATTCCAGGAGTTGATGGGAATTTGATTTAAAAAAGCAATTGAGTGCCGATGAAGCAAATAAGAAGATCCGTTTAAAAGTGGGGCCCATGGTTCACTCATCCAAACCGTTGATATAATGGGTCCCACAATGATCGATTTGAAAAAATAATAATCTAGATTGGAGAAATACTAGCCCCTCGGTAGTGGGCCAAGAAATAGACGGTTAAAAGAGATAACACACCACTGGTTCGTATTCTGAGCGCAGCTGGGATGTTTACAACTCAGCACTTTTCAGATCATGGGATGTCCATCTTTGAGATCCATCATATGAACGGTCTGGATCGGCACATTTACCAACTGAAAGCTGGATTGGGCTTGAGGATTGTATAATAGTAGAAACCTCCACCAACCTTAGAAGTTAAAAATAAATGAAGTTAGGGACGTTGGTTATTTTCTTCAAGTAGACTAGACTACACTGTCATATGGTTGCATCTAAGTTAGTTATCAATCACTATCTTCGTACACGTGGCATTCATGTACATGATCCAAACCGGTCATCTGTGGGCCCAACCTCATTGGGTCATACCCCAAAAGTTGAATCCATCTTATGATCCTTAAAAGTTCTCTGATCGACGGCTGGGTTCCCGTGATCAATATGATAGATGGTCTAGATCTATTACACGGGTGTCACGTGTATTGTGCTTTGGTCGATAACTTAGATTAGATGTTTTCTTTTCTTGAAAGAAATAGCCAAAAAGAATTTCATTGGTAAGAAAAAAGGGATGTGAAAAGGGTGGAAGCGGATTGGCCAGTGTACCACACTCTACCGATCTGGCTGGTGTGTGTACGTGTCCTGCGAGGACGAGCGCCGTCGCAGCTTCAGGTTCGATCTGTACGAACCGTTCAAAGGAGATCAAAGTTAAAGGGGCCCCAAAATGATGTATTTATTATATCCACACCGTTCATACTTTTGGGGAGCTCATTTTAGAGTACTTTCCAAAAAATGAGTCATATACAAAGCTTAAATGGACCACACCACAAATTAAAGTGGGACAATGATTCTCACCGTTAAAACATTCGTAGGGCCCACCATAAAGTTTATTTTCCATCCAATATGTTCATAAGGTAACACAGACGTGGATGAAGAGAAAAAACAAATATCATATTTATCCAAAACTTTCGTAACCCTGAAAAGGGTTTCAACGGTAGACGTTCAATCCCTCACTGCTTTTTGCAGTGTGGTCCACCTAATTTTTGGATATATCTTATTTTTTCATAAAGCATTAAAACAAAATATCAAAATGTACTGACGGTTTGGATATAATACATACCTCATGGTGGGACCCACATAAATTGGTGACGTCAACACACTAGCCTGGTCGGTGGTGTGTGGTACACCACCCAATCCGCTTCCCAAAAAGGCGCACAGTTTTGTGGACATTCATGCACATTCCAAGAGGCTTTAGTTGAGACTGATATTTCTAGGGCTTTTCTCAGCCCGCACGTGTGTACAATGCAGTACGTGTATGTGCCAGCATGGCAGATAGCTACATAATCTAGTCCATCTATTAGGCGGGTACAAACATGTACGGCCATTTAAAAAAATCCATAACAATTTCATATATAGTGGCTTACCCAGCTAATTGGAAAGTTTTAATTTTGAGCCAGGATATCTATATTGTGGGACCCATCTGATCAACGGCTTGGATATTACTCCACCATGCTAGGCTGGAACATATGGTGGTGTACAGATGGTATGACTTGTAAATGCACGTGGGCTTAGCAAAACTCCATTTCTTGTATTAATAGAGGTTTCTAATTCCCTACGCATCTGCGCTCACATGTGACATGTGTCTGAGATTTGAACTTTTCTTGGGGTGCACTGTTTAAATCTATAGACGTAAAAATGAAGTCATTTCACACGTCATGTGGGCCACAGCGTATCTAAACAGATGAACGGACTAGAATAAAAGCTTTACTCCCTAATTTATTTTGTGGGTTTTGTCCACCCGAAGAGTGAAATGGTCTGAATTTTTAGGCAGAAAATCTATGCATTATTTTCAACTTTACAGAATGCTTTCATCTAACGCCTGATTTTATTTTCGCATCCGCTCATGTGTGATATGTGTCTATACAAGCTTGTGAAAATAGCAAACCTCTAGCAGGCGTGTGGGGCCCACCAGGGTGTTTGCACGATGTTTTGCCCATTTAGTAAAGTTGTCCACCTGAAGAATAGAATGCCCCAAAAATCAAGTCGAAGTTGGGGAGGCCTTTTCCGGCATATTTGGATTCCTATTATAGTTGGAATGTGTTGATTGACGTCTTAAATATGTAAATTAATAGGTCTATCGATGACAGCTCAATGCCATCAAGTAAACTTCGATGCCATTGGAAAATTTTGAGAATTTTGCAATTGGTTGTTGGATACTTTTGGTATTCTACTCGATGCCATCGAAAGGGTTTTGATGTCATTGACGAGCCGTCGATGACATTAAAGTCCTATTAAAAAAATTCAGAAAATATTTGTTTAGTTACTGGAACGTTTTAGTATTTTGTTTAACGACATCAAAGCTATTCGATGCCATCGAAATAACATCGAATGTGTCACCAAACGATTACGCATAAATTATGCAGAGTTGTAAAAATGAGGGATTTGTTTTTTTTTTCAATTGTGCTTCACTAGAGACTATATATACGAGTGTAATCGGGAATATAGGATATCAATAGCTTTTTAATTCATTCATAGGATTTCAAGGGTGTAGCTTAGGTGATTAGAAGCTTATTCAAATTGGGTAATCTTTATCTCTTGTAATTTTTTACTTTTATAGTGTTTCTATGCCGCTTTATGCCGGTTTTTTTTTTTTTTTTTTTCGAAATGGTTTTTCCACATTAAATTCGGAGTGTTTGTGATTGGGTTTGATTGTGCAATTGGAATACTTTGCTTGATTCATCTCTATGTGCTTCCACAATCTCCCAACATAATGTGCTGTAAGTGAATAATTATTATCATTACCATAGTACTATGACATGGGGGTATTTGCCATACATTACACCACTGGTTAGATACATATGTATATAAATTTTTTAATATGTGTTATATCCACGCCATACATCCATTTTGCAATATTATTTTAGGGCATGACCTCAAAATTGACATGGATCCAAAGCTCAAGTGGACCACACTTCAGAAAGTAGTAAAGACAATGATGTCCACCATTCAAATCTTCCTATGACCCATCGTGATCTTTATTTGTTTGGATGAAAGGAAAACACAAATATTAGTTTTATCCAACACTTATGTGGACCTTGAGAAGTTTTCAATCGCACGTGTACAATTCCCACTGCATTTTGTGGTGTGGTCCATTTTTGCTTCGGATCTTATTCATTTTTTGTCTCGTTTCTCAAGGATCTTGCAATATGGATGTAAGGTTCACATACTCTTGGTGAAGCTTATGAAACTATGCCATGTCAACACACCTCTCCAATCCACATCACTGCATTGATTCCAAGGATTACCATGATATGACTTTATCCATCAATGGTAAAGTGTAATGATGTAAGTTCTCGCTATATTACTATGGTAGTCTACTATCCAAATAAACCCTCGAGTGGTTATTTAATGTAGAGAGGGTTGCTGTAACGTCTTAGAAAAATCTGTACTTAGACCCGAGTACCACCTCTAGCAGAAATTCTTTAGAAATTTAACGTGTATTAACTAGCGCTAAATTAGATTACCTGTGAAATTAGCACCAATCACTTTTAATACGATCTGTCAGACCCAGAACCTATAGAATTGCTAACGCTATATTATCTTGAAATCTAGGATCCAACTTTAAACCCAGTTGCTCCCGGAAGTACTTTGAAACTTCGTATCGGACCTGAACCGCACGTCGAAAGTCTGATAGTGATGAACTTAGACTATTATGACCGCTTAGTTGGACTTGACTATCACCTCAAAAATTAAGCCCAAACGAAGTCCTGAGACCATTTCCTTAAGTTTGGAGTGAAGAATGTGAGAAAATGTAGATTTTTAAGAAATTAAATAAGATTTTAAGTAATCTAAGACGTGTCGCTTACGCGCCTTTTCTAAGCGTTCTGACCATTGATTTTGTCACGCCCCAAACTCGGAAACCGGGCTCACAAAATTCCCGATCGCCGAATCCGGCGCCGACAGCCTCCGTAGAACCCCATTCTCGGCTCTTAGCTCCCATTCGCCAGGTTCCGATCCTGGGATGCTACGAGGAGGATTTTATATGTCAGTCTGATTCGTAATAAGCATAACCAAAGGCATAACCCACAAACAACAACCAAGAAATCCATTACATTTCCACTATGATCAAAAACTTTACAAGTACAATGGGCATAAAGGGAAATACAAGGGTAAATAACAGAAAACTTCAAAATGACCAGCAACGCGCTCCTGCCTCAACGCTGCTGCGATCCAACGTCACCTGCACGCAACGGTCGTGCATAAGCTTACAGAAAGCTTAGAGGGTGGTGAAAGTGTGTGCACAAAGTAGTAATATGAATGCAATGTCTGAGTGATGCAGAATATGCAAATGGAAACATAATATCATGAGCCGTACCAAGGCTTATGCGATGCAAGACATGAATGGTATCGGCCATCCCAAGGCCATGCAAAGTATAATGCAACTCAAGCATACAAATACTCATCAATGTCCACACATCAATACAGCTCAAAGTATGAAATATCACCGGGGTCTAGTACACTCTAAACCAGATTGCCGCCACATCGCGCACAATAAGGTAAGTGGAAGAGACCTCATTATCCGCCTGCCAATATCGGGCGCGACTCGTCGATAGCGGACCCATTCCTCGAGCTGGTCAAACTCAGCCTAGTATTGCCCCCTACTCTCGGGCGGGTAAGGCCGCACCCCCTTCCAACCGACCACGACACAGTGGAGAGCGTAACCGTCTGGTATTCGGCACTCAACGCTCATCTACCCACTCGGTCTAGACGTTGGAGCAACCTCTTGGTACCATAAGGGTTTAGGGACTTTCACCCAGGGATATCTATAGTACCCCATGTAGAACAAGTATTTCCGGTATCCAATCCTGCCAACCACGATGCGTCTGTGGAGGCTACGGCCCTGATGTCGCTAGGGTGTACAACAACCATGTCACACAAATGCGGAATGCATGAATCACGCTATCCAGTCATGCAACCAATCCTGCGCATACCGTGCGCTCATGTAGGGCAACACTGCCTAACCGGGAGCCCATAAACAACCTGCCCGAAGGCATATGCCATGATCAGTCAATCCTCATATCAAGCATGCATATGATGCGTATGATCATGGGTCATGAAACTATACTAAACATGTTATAATAAAATGCATTATCTTACAATGCAGATGAGCCTGAACGGCCTAAATACGATAAACATGGTCCAGTAATGGGCCCTAAGGAGAGTCGTAATGTGGACATCCAACCAACATTACACTCGCAATGTGGACGTCAAACCAGCATTGCTTCCCAGGCACAATCTTCTTAAAACACCGCTACATAATCGGTATTGGGTTTACACATTGCAATGGACCTTATGTTCCTCCCACTGGGCCTTACATATATATCAAATGGGCCATAGCTTATGGGCTCTTATTCATCAGATGGGCCACAGAAATGGGCCAAACCAATGGGCCTTAAGTGCATTGCAATGGGTTAAACCCGTGGGCCTTGGATTGCACCAATTGAACCTAGTCATATGAGTCCAATATGTATCACATGGGCCACACCAATTGGGCCCCCAAATGCATATCAACTGGGCCTCAACCCAGAGGCCTTATATGAGTCGAATGGGCCTAAATCCCTAGGCCTTAAACGATTCAAATGGGCCTAATCCATGAGCTTGCATGCATATCAAAGTGGGCCTAAACCCCTAGGCCTTACATATATCAAATGGGCCTACTTTCATGGGCTTTAAAATTGCATCAAATGGGTCCAATTTCATGGGCTTTGTACCTACCAGGTGGGCCTAATCCTGTAGGCCTTTATATAAATTAAATGAGCTTAAACACATAGGCCTTTTTCAAATCAAATGGGCCTAACCCATAGGCCTTATATTAGTCAATAGGCCGAAACCCCTAGGCCTTATATTTAATTTAGATGGGCCTAATCACAGGGCCTTGAAACATATCAAGTGGGCCCAATCCCATGGCCTAGAGGCCCACTGAAATATTGTTTGCCATTAGAAATGGCAAGGGTCCACTGTAATGTTTATATGTCACCCAGTGTGAGTATGGGCCAGGGGGAGACCCACTGTAGAGTTTATTTCCACCCAAAATATGCAGCCAGGGGAGGGAGGTGGTGTGAACAACACATGTGAGAGGTGGGTTCCACCGTCTGCTGGACGGTGGAGTTGTAGCACAAACATCACAGTGGGAATCACCGTCCACGGCCTGTGGACGGTGTGAGTAGAATACATACATTATTGTGGGCTCCACGGATGTGGCCCACCCAAATGCATAAATGTCATCTAATCCGTTCATAAGGTCACTCGGACCTAGATGAAGGGAAAACATAAATTTTATCTTGATCCAAAACTTATGTGGGCCCAAAAAATGATTTTTAATGGTAGAGGTACAGTCCCACTGTTTCATGCGGTGTGGGCCACTTGAGTTTTGGATTTACTTGAAATTTGGAGGGGGCACACCTGAGAAGGGGGCCCACCTGATGGACGGTATAGATAAAACATATACATCGTGTGGGGCCCACGGCAGCAGCCGTGGGTGGCTGCACGGCAGCCCGTCCGCCGTCCCATGGCTGCACGCTGCCGCGTGCAGCGCTGCCTGCCAAAAAGAAAACAGAGGCCCTGCCTCTTAGAAAATTTCAGGAAAAACCCGTTTTCCTGGGGTTTTTCATGTATGTAGCCCGCTAAAATGAAATCCGCCCCAGCCATTGCGTTAAGTGGCTCGACGCCGTTCAAATGAGTCCAGAGTTCCAATTTTTTTGATGCTTGTAGGTGAAATAAAATAAGGAACTAGTGTTTGGATGGTAAGGGCGCAATATTAGGCGCTATGGCCCACCAGGTGATTGGATTAGTTCCAAACTTTTACCCAACGGCTAGAATACCGTGGGTGAGAGGATGGACGGCTTGGATAGGACATAGACATCAGGGTGGGGCCTATGCAAAGGGAAAACCCCATTCCCTTCTTTTTCTTCCTTTTTCCTTTCTTTTTTCTTCTTGTTCTCATTTTCTTAGAAACGTCCAGCGTCCCAGGACGCTGGACGGCTGACGTTCATACATAATATTTGTGGTGGGCCTGATGAAGTGGGCCACCACATGATGGGCGGCATGGAAATAACATCTAAGGTGGGCCCCACTTGAATAAAATAAATACATCAAGTTGGGATCCATTCAAGTGGGCCACACCATCCTATTACAATAAAATAAAATAAAATGAAATAAAATACAATAAAATAACAGAGAGAGGGAGAGAGACATGGAGAGTGGGACACGGCTTGTGATGGAGGGACCCCGTCATTATGGGCCCTCCCATTCATGAAATCATACAAGAAATGGGTCCCTTGCACATGGGACCGTTAAAAATGTAAATCAACGGTGGAGATCCATTCTCCACCGATACGGACGGTCTAGATGACCTTTCTAAATGAAAATAAGCATCATGATGGGGTCCATGGAGAATGGCCCCATCATGGAACGATCATGATGATCCAAGTGGTCCATCGGCCACAAATAAGGGTCCCAAGTGAGATCCACACCATGGATAGGTGGGCCTCACTTGGTCCACCATAAAATCAAGAAAATCTACCCTATAGAAGCACCCACCGTCCGATCTTCTCGCTCCTAGGGGTTCCTTGGCACCTTGTCTTCAACTTCAATGGCTAAGATGAAGAATGGAGGGTTGAGATGGGAGATTTTGGGGTAGGAAGGTGGGCCACTTGGAGCTTAGAAAGGTTGAGAAATTCCCATACGTGGGAGCCCTTGCAATTTCTTGTGGCTTGGAAGTTTTGGAATGAGAAAGAGAGTAAGAGAGAGAGTGATGTAAAGGGGGAGAGAGAGAGTGATGGATGGATGGGTGAGTGATGGTTGTGTAAGAAAAGTATGGGTTAGGAAGACTTTTGTGGCTTTTGTGTAAGAGAGGTATGGGATGTGGAGACTTTTGTGGTTGCTTGGGAAAAGGGATGGAGGTGATGTGTACTTGACATGTGATGGGTTGATGGGTGATTGATTGATGGGATTGATGTGATTGATGTGACACATTGTTGAGATTCCCTTAGTTTTCGCAACGCGCGGCGTTTTCTCGCACCGAACGTTGGCTCATATCTCTTGATCAGGGTATCGCCTTGGCGCGTGAGTCGCGGTATCGGAACCGCGGCGACGGTGCGGTCGCTATGGTATAGGTCTCGAGTTGAGTCGACTCGGGTTGTCGGTACATGAATGCAGGTCGCGCGTCGATATTGTTTAAGGGTCGAAAGTTGCCGAAATTCGACCGGTACGACCGCGGGAGTGTACGGAAAGGTACGGACCAGGATACGGGTCTTACAGATTTTTACCCCGAATTCACCCTCGGATCAGGGAAGGTGGCCCATTCATGTCAAAGCACTTGTGGCCCTGATCGAGTTTCGGTGGCCGTTGAATTGAAACTGGTCCGCCACGGACGAACTGAAAACTCGATCGGACTGAAAACTTAACTTGCTTAAGATCCAATACTAGTGAGCTTAAGCCCGACCGTATTTGATAAGAGGACCTACAGAAGCGTTCCGTTGGATCAGAAAGAACCCAATTTGGTTATAACCTAAGTATACCTTAGCCTTAAGGCTATTTCTGTCGATTTTAGGCTTATAAAAAGGCCTTAAACCGTAGCTCCCAAATCCCATACGAATTTCTAACCCTAGCAAATTCAAGAGAGAGAAAAAAGAGAAAAAGTAAGAGAGAACCTGTTGTTTCTTCATGGGATTCTTCTCAATTCTTGTATGTATCGATCTTGCGTATCTAAATCGTTATTTTGGCGATTCTGATTCCGTTCTTGGGTAAGTTAATCAAACCCTAACCTATTTTGAAGCTTAAATTAGTTGAAGTGAAGTTATAGCTAACCTGTTTTATGCCTTAGGTAGTGTATCCGCCGTTGACGAAGATTTATCGTCTGAATCATATTCATTATGCGTTTTCTGGTATAAGGTGCGGATTATATATGTTTAGGTTATGGTTTCAAGACTTTCAATGATAGATAATAATTTATTCTTGTTGTGGATGTTATTACACATGCTAAATGTGCTATCTGTTTTGATTTACGCATATGTATAACTTATGTTATAAATCGAGTATTTCATGTATATGTTAGAATACCCGCATACGTATGGAATTTGCTGTTATGATTGCCATGATTATTTGTCGTAGATATGTGATTGATATGTATGAGGCAACTCTTAGGCGAAAGGATTTGCCTTAATATGTATTGTAGTCGACATACGTGATGTATGTTGAATAGTGTAGTCTAAGTGTTTGTAAAAATGCCTGAATGAGTTAGCATTTGGTAAAAGCATGATTTTGAGGGTATTGAGATATGAATCTTAATTACCTTACCTATGTGTATGACTTCCTCCATGAACTGTTTAGCTTAACCTATTCATGTTAACTGTGTATGATTTCCTCTATGTATTGTATTTATGTTTAAGTTATATTTCATAAATATTCATATGAATGTAGGATATGAATCAAATGCCTATTATTGAGCTTGTTCGTATTTGGGACTATATTACAGTCCAGGTAATCGGTAACCATCCCTAAACTGGTGGTTGAGGTTGTTATCGTCACGCAGGATGTGTTCAGCGAATCCGAGTCGTGCTTGGGATGTTCGACAGTGGTTAGACCACACGGAGTGCTTATACATTTCATGTCGATCAACTCAACGTACGCTTGGCCTAGTTGAGCTTATCAACTAACCTGATTGACTGATGTATGTTCACTATATTTAGTTGGTACCATTTGAATCTAAGGCACCGAACTCACCAGTGAAGATCCCGTTAACCTTGGTACCGTGATCCCCTAAGACTCATAAGCCGGACATGGTGGTATGGGACACCGTAGTCGAGTTGTCGGCCTACGTTGGGGCGACGAGCCTCCCCATAGTGACCAGTGAGCACCCTACTCTCGTGAGCCGATTATAGTGGTATGAGACATTATATTCGTGCTGTCGGCCTACATTGATTGGTGACGAGCCCTCTGCAATGACCTCGAGTATATCTTGACACTGCATATGAGCGACGAGCCTTATTGTAGTATCCAAGATATAACTAGACCTGTATTGATTGGTGACGAGCCCTTTACAACGATCTAGAATCGTAACATCGTTTGAGATTTTCTAGGACTGACGACCCTAGAATGGATCCTTGTTTGGGAATTGATATAAGGGAGGTGTCTTAGCTTCCCAATCCTGCTGTATGAAAAAGACTAATAAAAACTTGGTAATCATGCTCATAACATTGCACTGCATGTGCTGTTGGCGTTGGTGTAGAGCATTGAGGAAGTGACTAACATGCGTGATCGTAAGATGAAGATCGCAGAGGGAGATTGTGGTGAGGGCACGCATCATCCCTTCATATCATTTTTGCATTAATAAGAGTATCTAGGTCATGTTTGATTGTACTGCTTTATCATTACTGCTTGATTGAATTGATAACATGTTAACCTTTACTGTATAGTTCCACTGAGTTGATCACTCACTCCCAAGTTCTGGGACGGTGCTTAAACACCAACCAGACTCTGACTTAGTTGCAGGTGACGGTGATGCCTGCGAGGCGGAGTCGGAGTTCGACGAGGACGAGGAGGCGTTCTCATTTATGCAGTTCTCAGGAGGGTTCATGTGAGCCTTGTCTTGACTGGCGAGGATTCTGGGTTATGATTGTATTGAGTATACACAGTTTGATACATGTATTTTGAGACACAAATTGTATTTATTGACCAAGCAGAGCACGATATTTTTAGGATTGTTTTTGGTTTATATCTATATTTAAGACTTCCGCTTGCATTTTCTCACTATCCCTGATTTATGTCTGCTGATTTGGCTTAATCTACTTTATTTTTTATGCACTAATACATACAACATACATCCATCATTAATTATGTTGCATAAGTGATGTTTTGGAACTCGAGAGCTGAGTCATGCTTGACTATTGAATTTCAGGGTGTTACAGTTGCGGATAGTTTCATGGCCAAGATGGACCAAAAAAGGCCCGATCAAAGACAAATGTGATTCGGATCATCAGAACTTAAAATGAACGTATCTTGCAACAATTTTGCGGTAAGAGGAGCGAGTTTAGCCACCCAATCCGCTATGCCAGTTTGCCCATGCTAATTTTGCAAAATACCATCGAATTGACGGTCGAATTCATTTTTAATTTCATTTTTGCCATTTATAGTAAGTTTTAGTTTAATTGTAACTCTTCATCCACTGGGCTTTAAGAGTTGAAACCAACATGAAAAGTGCTTAGAATAATTAGGAGAAAAGCATGGTAAAGCCAAATAGGACACTTACTATTTTTGGCCAAAAACCATGCACACTAGTAGGAATCATGGCCGTCTATAAACAGTAAGTTTACTATATATAGTATAAATAGTAGTTCACTATTTATAGTAAGTCGTGATTTGTAGGAGTTTTATTTATAATTTAATTCTGAAACTTCTTCCATGGCTTAGTATCCCTAGTTAAAGGGGTGTAAACTCGTTTATTTAATCATCAATCAAATTATGAATTTTCAACCATGTCATTTCTATTTTCTTGCTTTTTTCTTCGTGGATTCGAAAAGTCTTTGTGAGGAGTTTAGATACGCTTCATGAATTCGAAGTAGTTATCCTCAAGGAAGACGGTGATCGACCTCATCACCTTCATCCTTGTGATGCATCATTATTCATTGTTTTCTATGATTTGCCCCACCTAAAAGTTGGATCCACCCAACTTTTAGGCTGTCCCATTTTCATGGTAGGACAATCTTATTGGATGGGTGAGATGTCATATAAATACCATGGTGTGCCCCACACTCCAACCAATTTTATGTGATCATTTGTCAAATTTAAATGGTCTTGAAATGAAAATTCCAACCCTAAAAAATTAAAAAATTAATTAATTACAAAGAGGTGAACCTAGTTGCAATAGGATGCATTGGACTTAGTTGTTGAGGTCCTTTACAATGACCATGCCGTTGATATGATGGGCCCCAATTTGGATCCGGAATGCCCAAAAAAGTCTTAGAGTAAAATATTTAAAACTTTTGATTATTCAAAGTCTAAAGACATCGTTCATACAGAAAGGGAAAGAGTCCGATGATAATAATCATAATACTTGAAACATTCCAATTTAAGAGGATTTTATTTTTCGTTTCTTTGATCTTTGGTGAGGCCTATCATATAAATGGTTTGGATCATTGAAAGCCTGATCCAAAAGGTAATGTCCGCACGTATCCCATAAGAAGCATTCTAGAAAACAACCTCAATTGTCAAAGGAGACTTTAGTTGGCTTTTAAGGAAAAATGATGTTTTTCTTCACACGGTCAAACTGATGCTGCTGTGCAACGATTGAATTTTAGATCTGATTGCACTCACTATAAGATTATGCATTTTCTAATTAGAAATGCTTACATAAAACTGACTAACCTATCAACCGGTCAGCCCCAAGGGATGCAGATTGAGTGGTGAGGAGCTCACCACCCACTTTTGGTGGTGAAATGATGCACGGAGAATTGATTGGTGGGGCCATATGCAGTATGAAGTGAGGCAGGCTCAAAGTTTTTAAGCCATAACTCTGACAATGTAAGGCCCCACCAATCAAATCTCACCATATCATTTCACCACAGGGTCGGTGGTGAGCTCCTCACCACCCAATCGGTGTCCCACCATGAAGAACATTTACTGCAAAAGCCAAGCTGGTCCACTCTTCAAATGGGCCACACCAAAAAACGTAGCAAATAGTTGTCAAATCTAGAGTAATCAATGAGTTTTGATAATTTTTTCACTATGTGATCTTCGTGATGTGGCCAACCTGTTGGATGGATTGGATGACATGGCCATGGGTTAAGGTAATCCATTTAAGAATTTTTGTTTTATTTGTAAAGATTAGATTGATTGAGGTCTTAAGTTACATCGCTATGATTAGTAATAATGAGCATCTGGGTCCTTACTCATGCCTTGTGGTAGACTCACGGGAGTTTCAACACAAGGTTATCAATCTAGTACCCATTGTGGTAAAATCTCACTATGATGTGAGTTTGTGGGAGTGCATGAGTGTTGTATTTTTTTTATTTTTTTTTAAAAAAACTCTAAACAGGGCACAAATTTACCTTTGTAATTAGTCTTTAAAGTGTCTTGAAGTTTTGAGTTTTACAAGAATGGGTTGAAAGTTAAACAAGCACCATAGCTCCCAATGCTAACTAATTAAAACTACAACTAGTTGTGGTTGACCATATGTACCTAATATATGTATGAGTGTGTATATAAACATGGTGACACAGGTATGAATGTGATGAGGTCGATCACCATCTTCCTCAAGGATAACTACTCCGAATTCACAGAGCTAGCTTCTCTGTACTCCTCATAAAGACCTCTCGAATTCACAAGGAAAGAAAGCAAGAAAAATAAAAATAAATTCTATAAAATTTGTAATTTGATTGATTAATGAAATAAACGAGTTAACAACCCTTTAAATAGGGATATTAAGCAATGGGAAAATTTTCAGAATCAAATTACAACCAAAACTCCTAAAATTCGCAACTTAATATAAATAGTAAATTTTCTATTTATAGTAAGTGTCATATGTGGCTTAACCATGTCATTCTCTTAGTTTTTTCTAAACACTTTTCATGTTGGACACAACTCCTAAAGCTTAACGGATGAAGATGTATAATTAAATTAAAACTCACTAAAAATAGTAAAAATGGAAATAAATATAGAATTTGACTATCTATATAAATTATATATGGTACATAAACTTCTAATCACCTCCAGTAAGGAATCTCGAATATGAGACCTTCCGATCTGATACCAATTTTGATACAAGATAATTAACCACTTGCTTTAAAAGCTCAAACTGTTAGAGTATGACGAATTAATCTCTTTATCTCATAGCCCAAGCCCCACATCTTATGAGTTAGGATCTTGGCTGAACCTCCTTCATAGGCTCCAAATCACATGGGTACCGCCTCACACGGGCTATCTTTCCTGAGTGTGTCTTTGCATCCCACAGGCTACCCCACTTGAGCCCAGTGTGAAATGCGCATTAATCACCCCCAGTAAGGAGTCTTGAACACAAGACCTCCCTTGTGGGCCCCGCCCACTCTAAATGTGCCCTTGCATCCCACAGGCGACTCCACTCAAGCCCGGTGTGTAAATGCCCCTGCATTAATAATTATGTGACATCCTCAGCCATCAGTGGCCTCAGGAAAGGGTATGCTTAGGACCTAAAAAATAAGACTTATCTATGATTTATATGGGCCACGACAAGTAACATAGTTTGAATGGTGGTCACCCCCTACATACTATTTCCACTCCACTCATATGGCCAACCGAATCATGGATGCAGCTAACTTTTAGGCCTTTGGGCCTAACCTGAGTTGATATATCTAATGACTAGAGTAGATTATTTCACATACACATCATGGTGGTGCCCACCTTAGCTTACCTAACTTTGCTAGCATGATAAAGTAGCACTACGGATATACCCTCTATTCCTTTATCTATCATATTTCTCTCTTTCCGTGTAGCTTGCATGTTCTTTCTACTATCTTTCTCTATTTGCGTGTTGCCTGTATGTTCTCTCATACTATGGATGTCTCTCACCTCTTTATCACTCTCCGTGTCTCTTTTCCTACCTTTCTCTAGGTAGGTTACATGTGCCATATACCCATAATATTACATAGACTTTTGTCCGACTAGCGCATAACTACCAACGGTGTGTGACCTGCAACCTGTCAAAGAGATTACCTCGTGCACGAAAATCTCATGATGCAAAGAATAAGCCAATTCACTCATCAGTAGGCCATTTTGTCCATTGGATTGCATTGACATTCGCTACATATGGGAGCCAATCATCCTGAATTTTGTGTCGAGGACTTTCTTTGCAATGTGGTCAACCTTTTCACCCTGGGTCGAGCCGCTTCAACACATGATTGCTTGCAGGACATGCACCATTAGAGTCTTTGTCCTGTGTCAAGAGTTTCCTATTATAAGTAAGACTTAAGCAAGATTTTCTAAATTCATAGTTTGAATTATTTACACATGGGAGGAACATAAAAACTTATTGTGATGTATGCATGTCAAGAAAATTTCCATCTAAAAATCATTTTATTTGTGGCATTGATATCACTTGTAAAAATAATAAAAAGATTTATTTTTATTTTATAAATATTTTATAATGGGCTTTGATACAACTTGTTGAAATAATGAAAATGCTTATTTTATATTTTTCTCCATTGCATGGCATGCGAGAGCCGAAATCGAGACCATTCAAGTTAATAGTGATAAAGCATTATCCGAAAATTGCAGTTAGAAGATGATAGTAACCATTTATTTGATAGCCATCCATTGGATGGTCAGGATTACTTCATATGTGTGATTTTAAAGGTGGACTTCATTAGCAGTTTGTCCCACGATTTTGATGGTATGGATGGCTGCATATGAGTGAAACGTACGAGGAGTATGAGTCACCGCCATTTTTAGAGTTTAGTGGGACCGAGTTAGGGGTGACCTGACTTGACCCGGTTTTGAAATAGGTCTAATTCGAATTCGACTTGACTCGGTACCAAGTCCAACATCCGATCTGAGTTCGGGTCTGGCATGGACTAACCTGAAATGAGTCCAACCTGGTAACAAGGACCAAGTTGGGTCGAGTCTGCACCGAGTTAGGCCAGGTGCAGCACGTATTCGGAGGTTGAAATCATATCTCAGAATCTAGTTGCGTCTGTTGGAATTGTAGCTTCTTCATCTGCTCACACAGCATCTCACACTACAAGAAATGCCACTTTTACCAACGAAAATTTTCGTAGGCAAAAGGCTTAATTTCGTAGCAAAAACGTTTTACCCGCGAAATTTTTTGTTGGCAATTTTGTAGCTAAAAGCCTGTGGAGAACACCTTTTACCCACGAAAAAAAAAATTCGTTGGCAAAAGTAAGACTTTTACCGACGAACGTTTTCGTAGGCAAACCATTTTACCAATGTTGAATTTCGTTGGTAAAAGTATTGACAAAACTTTTTACCTACGAATAGTTTTGTAGGTAAAAATACATACATATATACATAACTTTTTACCTACCAATACTTTCGTAGCCAAAAATATTAGAAACACTTTTTACCTACCAACAATTTCGTAGCTAAAAATATTTATAAGACTTTTTACCTACGAATAATTTCGTAGCTAAACATATTTATCAAATTTTTTACCTACCAATAATGTCGTAGCCAAAAATATTAATCTCATTTTAGCTACCAAAAATTTCGTAGCTAAAAATATTAACAAGAATTTTACCTACCAATAGTTTCGTAGCTAAAAATATTAACAAGACTTTTTACCTACCAATAATTTCGTAGCTAAAAATATTAATAAGACTCTTTACCTACCAATAGTTTCGTAGCTAAAAATATTAACATGACTTTTTACCTACCTATAGTTTTGTATTTAAAAATATTAACAATACTTTTTAGCTATCAAAAATTTCGTAGCTAAAAATATTAACAAGACTTTTTACCTACCAATAGTTTCGTAGCTAAAAATTCCTTTACCTACGCACGTTTAACTACGAATGATATCGTAGGTAAAAATACCTGCAAAACCTTTAGCTACAAATATTTTCGTAGGTAAAAATATTTGTGAGACTTTTAACTACGAAAATCTTCGTAGGTAAAAACTTGGAGGATTCTTTTACCTACAAAAAGTTTCGTAGGTAAAAGTTTTTTATTTTTTTTTCCCACCCCATATTCTAGCACAAAATTCTTAAAATACACCTGATATACACCTGTTACAATATAATTCCTGATATACACCTGTCATGTAATATATTTCATCATATTCACAATCACAGACATTTAACTCCAAAGTACATAAATAAATCTATCCAAACATAAACTACATGCATAAATATATATAAGTTTAACATCCTAAATAAAATACAAAAAATCACAAAGATGGAGGCAAAGGTGGTGGGGCATCGATGGGTAAGCGTGCGGCAAGAGCCTGAAACATATTCGCTATCCGTCGCTCATGCTCCACCCGCATCTCCTCCATCCTCCTCTCCTGCTCTTCCCTCAGCCTCGTATGCTTCTCTATCCTCATCCTCTCCTTCTCATCCCTCTGCCTCGTCAGCTCCTCCATCCTCCTCTCTTGCTCCTCCCTCTGCCTCGTCAGCTCCTCCATCCTCCTCCTCTCCTGCTCCTCCCTCTGACTCGTCAGCTCCTCCACCCTCCTCTGCTGCTCCTCCATCTACCTCTCCAACTGCTCACTCTTCTTCTCTAGCTGATCTTTGATGTCATTGACGATGACCTGTAGCTGTTGAACCTCTCTCTCAGCAATATCAGCTCGGCGGGTGGCACTCTTGCCAATGACGATGGATCGGGTGGAAGCAGCTCTAGTGGGTGCTGTGAGCTTGGCACCATGGCCAAGCCCACGCACATATCCAGAATGGGTGCCAAGCACCTCACTCAGGATCTCTGGCTCACTCCGCTGAGTACCATCAGGAGTGGGCTGACTGCGTAAGGTGTCCATCACTGCCTGTAATGAAAATATATGAATTTTCTCAAAAAATGACATTATTATAATTTAATGCAATTAAATTTTACAATGTAAAGATTTTTACCCAAATCTCACCGGCACTAGGATGCACCCAAGATCCCGTCGCCTGCCGACAGTGAGTCCCTTTGTAGAGGTCTATTGATCCGGGCTCTTGGCCAGTGACAGAATCTCGCTGCGCAATCGAAAGAACAATAAAGTTAATATAAAATGCATTGAAAGAATATATCAACTTAATAGTTACCAGTAATTTCTTACCATGTCGTGACGAATTTGTACAAATGACTTTGAACCAGCTACGTGGTTCACTGCTAACTTTTCCCTGTTGTTAGAATTTATTTTACCCCTCTTCTGAACACATTATTCATAATACATTATTATTAGTTGCGAATTTAATTATTACCTTAAGATATCGTAAATATATAAATATTACCTGAAAAGAATCAGACGAAAATCTATCACAGAGTATCTTCCAGTCATCAGGGGTCATGTGCGGCGGTGATGAGAGTGTGCCCTCCTCGTTACTCATGCACTGCTTGTACCGCTTGTGTAACAATGAGCGGTACTCCTTGAACCGCTCCTTGATCATGTCGTCGATGGCATAGGAAATGTGCGTAACACTCAAATCCAATTCAAATTTATCCTGCAATTTCGTAAATAATAGATTAAGGCAATAAACTTATTAAGAAAATAACTTAATCGTAAATGAACTTTTATCAAATAAATTAGGATTTATAAGTATAGGTTTAGGTTTAGGTTAAGGTTAAGGTTAAGGTTAAGGTTAAGGTTATAGGTTTTGGTTAAGGTTTAGGTTTAGGTTTAGGTTATAGCTTTAGGCAATTGAGAATAGGTTAAGGTTTAGGTTAACGAAATCATGTTCGGGTTCAGGATTGAGTTTAGGTTTGGGTTTTCATGTTTAGGTTTAGGTTTAGGGTAGGGAGTTAAGATCAGGATTAGGTGTAGGTCTAAGTTTAGGGATTTGAGAATACATTTAGGCTTTAAGTTTAGTTTTAGGTTTAATTTTTTATTTTTAGGTTTAGGTTATATATTTAGGTTTAGGTTTAGGTTAAGGTTAGGTTATAGGTTATAAGTTTATGTTATAGCTTATATGTTATAGGTTAAGGTTTAGGATATAGGTTTTGGTTTAGTTATGTTATAGGATTTGGTTTAGGTTAAGATTATAGGTTTAGGTTATAGGTTTTGGTTAAGGTTATATGTTATAGGTTATAAGTTATAGCTTTGGGTTCGGGTTTGGGTTTGGGTTTGGGATCGGGTTTTGCTTCGGGTTTTCAAGTTTAGGTTTAGGATTAGGTTAGAGAGTTGAGATTAGGAATAGGTGTAGGTTTAGGTTTAGGGGTTTGAGAGAACATTTAGGTTTTAGGTTTAGGTTATAGATTAAGGCTATAGGTTATAGCTGTAGGGAATTGAGAATAGGTTAAGGTTTATGTTTAGGAAATCGGGTTCGGGTTCAGGTTCGAGATCGGGTTTTACTTTGGATTTTCAAGTTTAGGTTAGGGAGTTGAGAATAGGATTAGGTGTAGGTTTAGGTTTAAGGATTTGAGAACACATTTAGGTTTTAGGTTTAGGTTTTAGGTTAAGGTTATAGGTAGGTTATAGGTTATAGCTGTAGAGAATTGAGAATAGGTTAAGGTTTAGGTTTAGGAAATCGGATTCGGGTTCGGGATTGGGTTTTGGTTTGGGTTGTCAAGTTTAGATTTAGGTTTATGTTAGGTAGTTGAGAATAGGATTATGTGTAGGTTTAGGTTTAGGGATTTGAGAACACATTTGGGTTTTAGGTTAAGGTTATAGGTAGGTTATAGGTTATAGCGGTAGGGAATTGAGAATAGGCTAAGGTTTAGGTTTTAGGTTAAGGTTATAGATAGGTTATAGGTTATAGGTTTAGGGATTTGAGAATAGGTTAAGGTTTAGGTTTAGGAAATCGGGTTTGGGTTTGGGATCGGGATCAGGTTTTGCTTTGGGTTTTCAAGTTTAGGTTTAGGTTTAGGTTTAGGTTTGATAGTTGAGAATAAGATTAGGTGTAGGTTTAGGTTTAGGGATTTGAGAACACATTTAGGTTTTAGGTAGGTTATACGTTATACCTGTAGGGAATTAAGAATAGGTTAAGGTTATAGGTAGGTTATAGGTTATAGGTTAGGGATTTGAGAATAGGTTAAGGTTTAGGTTTAGGAAATTGGGTTTGGGTTCGAGATCGGGTTTTGCTTTGGGTTTTCAAGTTTAGGTTTAGGTTTAGCTTAGGTAGTTGAGCATAGGATTAGGTGTAGGTTTAGGTTTAGGGATTTGAAAATAGGTTAAGGTTTAGGTTTTGGGTTAAGGTTATAGGTAGGTTATAGGTTATAGGTTTAGGGATTTGAGAATAGATTAAGGTTTAGGTGTAGGAAATCGGGTTTGGGTTCGGGATCGGGTTTTGCTTTGGGTTTTCAAGTTTAGGTTTAGGTTTAGGTTAGGTAGTTGAGAATAGGATTAGGTTTAGAGATTTGAGAATAGGTTAAGGTTTAGGTTTTAGGTTAAGGTTATAGGTCATACGTTTAGGGAATTGAGAATAGGTTAAGGTTTAGATTTAGGAAATCGGGTTTGGCTTCGGGATGGGGTTTTGCTTTGGGTTTTCAAGTTTAGGTTTAGGTTTAGGTTAGGTAGTTGAGAATAAGATTAGGTGTAGGTTTAGGTTTAGGAATTTGAGAACACATTTAGGTTTTAAGTTAAGGTTTTAGGTAGGTTATAAGTTATACCTGTAGGGAATTGAGAATAGGTTAAGGTTTAGGTTTTAGGTTAAGGTTATAGGTAGGTTATAGGTTATAGGTTTAGGGATTTGAGAATAAGTTAAGGTTTAGGTTTAGAAAATCGGGTTTGGGTTCGGGATCGAGTTTTGCTTTGGGTTTTTAAGTTTAGATTTATGTTTAGGTTAGGTAGTTGAGAATAGGATTAGGTATAGGTTTAGGTTTAGGGATTTGAGAATAGGTTAAGGTTTAGGTTTTAGGTTAAGGTTATAGGTAGGTTATAGGTCATAGGTTTAGGGATTTGAGAATAGGTTAAGGTTTAGGTTTAGGAAATCGGGTTTGTGTTCGGGATCGGGTTTTGCTTTGGGTTTTCAAGTTTAGGTTTAGGTTTAGGTTAGGTAGTTGAGAATAGGATTAGTTGTAGGTTTTGGTTTAGGGATTTAAGAACACATTTAGGTTTTAGGTTAAGGTTTTAGGTAGGTTATAGGTTATAGCTGTAGGGAATTGCATATAGGTTATGGTTTAGGTTTTAGGTTAAGGTTATAGGTAGGTTATAGGTTATAGGTTTAGGGATTTGAGAATAGGTTAAGGTTTAGGTTTAGGAAATCGGGTTTGGGTTCGATATCGGGTTTTGCTTTGGGTTTTCAAGTTTAGGTTTAGGTTTAGGTTAGGTAGTTGAGAAAAGGATTAGGTGTAGGTTTAGGTTTAGGGATTTGAGAATAGGTTAAGGTTTTAGGTTTAGGTTATAGGTGGGTTATAGGTTATAGTTGTAGGGAATTGAGAATATGTTAAGGCTTATGTTTTAGGTTACGGTTATAGGTAGGTTATAGGTTATAGGTTTAGGGATTTGAGAATAGGGTAAGGTTTAGGTTTTAGGTTAAGCTTATAGGTAGGTTATAGGTTATAGGTTTATGGATTTGAGAATAGGTTAAGGTTTAGGTTTAGAAAATCGGGTTTGGGTTTGGGATCGGGTTTTGCTTTGGGTTTTCAAGTTTAGGTTTAGGTTTAGGTTAGTTAGTTGAGAATAGGATTAGGTGTAGGTTTAAGTTTAGGGATTTGAGAATAGGTTAAGGTTTAAGTTTTAGGTTAGGGTTATAGGTAGGTTATAGGTTATAGGTTTAGGGATTTGAGAATAGGTCTAGGTTTAAGTTTAGGAAATCGGGTTTGGATTCGGGATCGGGTTTTGCTTTAGGTTTCCAAGTTTAGGTTTAGGTTTAGGTTAGGTAGTTGAGAATTGAATTAGTTGTAGGTTTAGGTTTACGGATTTGAGAATAGGTTAAGGTTTAGGTTTTAGGTTAAGGTTATAGGTAGGTTATAGGTTTAGGGATTTGAGAATAGGTTAAGGTTTAGGTTTAGGAAATCGGGTTTGGGTTCAGGATCGGGTTTTGCTTTGGGTTTTCAATTTTAGGTTTAGTTTTAGGTTAGGTAGTTGAGAATAGGATTAGTTGTAGGTTTAGGTTTAGGGATTTGAGAATAGGTTAAGGTTTAGGTTTTAGGTTAAGGTTATAGGTAGGTTTTAGTTCATACATTTAGGGAATTGAAAATAGGTTAGGGTTTAAGTTTAGAAAATCAGGTTTGGGTTAGGGATCGAGTTTTGCTTTGGGTTTTCAAGTTTAGGTTTAGGTTTAGGTTTAGGTTAGGTAGTTGAGAATAGGATTAGGTGTAGGTTTAGGTTTAAGTATTTGGGAACACATTTATGTTTTATGTAGGTTTTAGGTTATAGCTGTAGGGAATTGAGAATAGGTTAAGGTTTAAGTTTTAGGTTAAGGCTATGGGTAGGTTATAGGTTATAGGTTTAGGGATTTGAGAATAGGTTAAGGTTTAGGTTTAGGAAAATGGGTTTGGGTTTGGGATCGGGTTTTGCTTTGGGTTTTCAAGTTTAGATTTAGGTTTAGGTTAGGTAGTTGAGAATAGCATTAGGTGTAGGTTTCGGTTTAGGGATTTGAGAATCGGTTAAGGTTTAGGTTTTAGGTTAAGGTTATTGGTAGGTTATAGGTTATAGGTTTAGGGATTTGAGAATAGGTTAAGGTTTAGGTTTTAGGTTAAGGTTATAGGTAGGTTATAGGTTATATGTTTAGGGATTTGAGAATAGGTTAATGTTTAGGTTTAGGAAATAGGGTTTGGGTTCAGGATCCGATTTTGCTTTAGATTTTCAAGTTTAGGTTTAGGTTTAGGTTAGGTAGTTAAGGATAGGATTAGGTGTATGTTTAGGTTTAGGGATTTGAGAATAGGTTAAGGTTTAGGTTTTATGTTAAGGTTATAGGTAGGTTTTAGGTTATACATTTAGGGAATTGAGAATAGGTTAAGGTTTAGGTTTAGGAAATCAGGTTTGGGTTCGGGATCAGGTTTTGCTTTGGGTTTTCAAGTTCATGTTTAGGTTTAGGTTAGGTAGTTGAGAATAAGATTAGGTGTAGGTTTGGGTTTAGGAATTTGAGAACACATTTAGGTTTTAGGTAGGTTATAGGTTATAGCTGTAGGGAATTGAGAATAGGTTAAGGTTTAGGTTTTAGGCTAAGGTTATAGGTAGGTTATAGGTTATAGCTGTAGGGAATTGAGAATAGGTTAAGGTTTAGGTTTAGGAAATCGGGTTTGGTTTCGGGATCGGATTTTGCTTTGGGTTTTCAAGTTTAGGTTTAGGTTTAGGTTAGGTTGTTGAGAATAGCATTAGGTGTAGGTTTCGGTTTAAGGATTTGAGAATAGGTTAAGGTTTATTTTTTAGGTTAAGGTTATGGGTAGGTTATAGGTTATAGGTTTAGGGATTTGAGAATAGGTTAAGGTTTAGGTTTAGGAAATCGTGTTTGGGTACGGGATCGGGTTTTACTTTGGATTTTCAGGTTTAGGTTTAGTTTTAGATTAGGTAGTTGAGAATAGGATTAGGTGTAGGTTTAAGTTTAGGAATTTGAGAACACAATTAGGTTTTAGGTAGGTTATAGGTTATAGCTGTAGGGAATTTAGAATAGGTTAAGGTTTAGATTTTAGGTTAAGGTTATAGGTTATAGGTTTAGGGATTTGAGAATAAATTAAGGTTTAGGTTTAGGAAATCAGATTTGGGTTCGGGATCCGGTTTTGCTTTGGGTTTTCAAGTTTATGTTCAGGTTTAGGTTAGGTAGTTGAGAATAGGATTAGGTGTAGGTTTAGGTTTAGGGATTTGAGAATAGGTTAAGGTTTTAGGTTTAGGTTTTATTTAGGTTAAACGTTATAGCTGTAGGGAATTGAGAATAGGTTAAGGCTTAGGTTTTTGGTTAAGTTTATTGATAGGTTATAGGTTATAGGTGTAGGGATTTGAGAATAGGTTAAGAGTTTTAGGTTAAGGTTATAGGTAGGTTATAGGTTATAGGTTTAGGGATTTTTGAATAGGTTAAGGTTTAGGTTTAGGAAATCGGGTTTGGGTTTAGGATCGGGTTTTACTTTGGGTTTTCAAGTTTAGGTTTAGGTTTAGGTTAGGTAGTTAAGAATAGGATTAGGTGTAGGTTTAGGTTAAGGGATTTGAGAATAGGTTAAGGTTTTGGTTTTAGGTTAAGGATATAGGTAGGTTATAGATTATAGATTTAGGGATTTGAGAATAGGTTAAGGAAATCGGGTTTGGGTTCGGGATCGGGTTTTTCTTTGGGTTTTCAAGTTTAGGTTCAGGTTTAGGTTAGGTAGTTGAGAATAGGATTAGGTGTAGGTTTAGGTTTAGGGATTTGAGAATAGGTGAAGGTTTTAGGTTTAGGTTTTAGGTAGGTTAAAGGTTATAGCTGTAGGGAATTGAGAATAGGTTAATGCTTATGTTTTAGGTTAAGGTTATAGGTAGGTTATAGGTTATAGGTTTAGGGATTTGAGAATAGGTTAAGAGTTTTACGTTAAGGTTATAGGTAGGGTATAGGTTATAGGTTTAGGGATTTGAGAATATGTTAAGGTTTAGGTTTAGAAAATTGGGTTTGGGTTCGGGATCGGGTTTTTCTTTGGGTTTTCAAGTTTAGGTTTAGGTTTAGTTTCGGTAGTTAAGAATAGGATTAGGTGTAGGTTTAGGTTTAGGGATTTGAGAATAGGTTAAGGTTTAGGTTTTTAGTTAAGGTTATAGATAGGTTAGAGGTTATAGATTTAGGGATTTGAAAATAGGTTAAGAAAATCGAGTTTGGGTTCGGGATCGGGTTTTGCTTTGGGTTTTCAAGTTTAGGTTTAGGTTTAGGTTCGGTAGTTGAGAATAGCATTAGGTGTAGGTTTCGATTTAGGGATTTGAGAATAGGTTAATGTTTAGGTTTTAGGTTAAGGTTATAGGTAGGTTATAGGTTATAGGTTTAGGGATTTGAGAATAGGTTAATGTTTTGGTTTAGGAAATCGTGTTTGTGTTCGGGATCGGGTTTTGCTTTGGGTTTTCAAGTTTAGGTTTTGGTTTAGGTTAGGTAGTTGAGAATAGGATTAGGTGTAGGTTTAAGTTTAGGGATTTGAGAATACAATTAGGTTTTAGGTTAAAGTTTTAGGTAGGTTATAGGTTATAGCTGTAGCGAATTGAGAATAGGTTAAGGTTTAGGTTTTAGGTTAAGGTTATATGTTATAGGTTTAGGGATTTGAGAATAGTTTAAGGTTTTTGTTTAGGAAATCGGGTTTGGGTTCGGGATCGGGTTTTGCTTTGGGTTTTCAAGTTTAGGTTCAGGTTTAAGTTAGGTAGTTGAGAATAGGATTAGGTGTAGGTTTAAGTTTAGGGATTTGAGAATAGGTTAAGGTTTTAGGTAGGTTAAAGGTTATAGCTGTCGGGAATTGAGAATAGGTTAAGGCTTATGTTTTAGGTTAAGGTTATAGGTAGGTTATAGGTTATAGGTTTAGGGATTTGAGAATAGGTTAAGAGTTTTAGGTTAAGGTTATAGGTAGGTTATAGGTTATAGGTTTAGGGATTTGAGAATAGGTTAAGGTTTAGGTTTAGAAAATCGGGTTTCGGTTCGGGATCGGATTTTTCTTTGGGTTTTCAAGTTTAGGTTTAGGTTTAGTTTAGGTAGTTAAGAATAGGATTAGGTGTAGGTTTAGGTTTAGGGATTTGAGAATAGGTTAAGGTTTAGGTTTTTGGTTAAGGTTATAGATAGGTTATACGTTATAGATTTAGGGATTTGAAAATAGGTTAAGGAAATCGGGTTTGGGTTCGGGATCGGGTTTTGTTTTGAGTTTTCAAGTTTAGGTTTAGGTTTAGGTTAGTTAGTTGAGAATAGGATTAGGTGTAGGTTTAAGTTTAGGGATTTGAGAATAGGTTAAGGTTTAAGTTTTAGGTTAAGGTTATAGGTAGGTTATAGGTTATAGGTTATAGGTTTAGGGATTTGAGAATAGGTTTAGGTTTAGGTTTAGGAAATCGGGTTTGGATTCGGGATCGAGTTTTGCTTTGGGTTTCCAAGTTTAGGTTTAGGTTTAGGTTAAGTAGTTGAGAATTGAATTAGTTGTAGGTTTAGGTTTAGGGATTTGAGAATAGGTTAAGGTTTAGGTTTTAGGTTAAGGTTATAGGTAGGTTATAGGTTTAGGGATTTGAGAATAGGTTAAGGTTTAGGTTTAGGAAATCGGGTTTGGGTTCAGGATCGGGTTTTGCTTTGGGTTTTCAAGTTTAGGTTTAGTTTTAGGTTAGGTAGTTGAGAATAGGATTAGTTGTAGGTTTAGGTTTAGGGATTTGAGAATAGGTTAAGGTTTAGGTTTTAGGTTAAGGTTATAGGTAGGTTTTAGGTTATACATTTAGGGAATTGAAAATAGGTTAGGGTTTAAGTTTAGGAATTCAGGTTTGGGTTAGGGATCGGGTTTTGCTTTGGGTTTTCAAGTTTAGGTTTAGGTTTAGGTTTAGGTTAGGTAGTTGAGAATAGGATTAGGTGTAGGTTTAGGTTTAGGTATTTGCGAACACATTTATGTTTTATGTAGGTTTTAGGTTATTGCTGTAGGGAATTGAGAATAGGTTAAGGTTTAAGTTTTTGGTTAAGGCTATAGGTAGGTTATAGGTTATAGGTTTAGGGATTTGAGAATAGGTTAAGGTTTAGGTTTAGGAAAATGGGTTTGGGTTTGAGATCGGGTTTTGCTTTGGATTTTCAAGTTTAGATTTAGGTTTAGATTAGGTAGTTGAGAATAGCATTAGGTGTAGGTTTCGGTTTAGAGATTTGAGAATAGATTAAGGTTTAGGTTTTAGGTTAAGGTTATAGGTAGGTTATAGGTTATAGGTTTAGGGATTTGAGAATAGGTTAAGGTTTAGGTTTTAGGTTAAGGTTATAGGTAGGTTATAGGTTATATGTTTAGGGATTTGAGAATAGGTTAAGGTTTAGGTTTAGGAAATAGGGTTTGGGTTCGGGATTCGGTTTTGCTTTGGGTTTTCAAGTTTAGGTTTAGGTTTAGGTTAGGTAGTTGAGAATAGGATTAGGTATATGTTTAGGTTTAGGGATTTGAGAATAGGTTAAGGTTTAGGTTTTATGTTAAGGTTATAGGTAGGTTATAGGCTATACATTTAGGGAATTGAGAATAGGTTAAGGTTTAGGTTTAGGAAATCAGGTTTGGGTTCGGGATTGGGTTTTGCTTTGGGTTTTCAAGTTTATGTTTAGGTTTAGGTTAGGTAGTTAGAATAAGATTAGGTGTAGGTTTAGGTTTAGAAATTTGAGAACACATTTAGGTTTTAGGTAGGTTGTAGGTTATAGCTGTAGGGAATTGAGAATAGGTTAAGGATTAGGTTTTAGGCTAAGGTTATAGGTAGGTTATAGGTTATAGCTGTAGGGAATTGAGAATAGTTTAAGGTTTAGGTTTTAGGTTAAGGTTATAGGTAGGTTATTGGTGATATGTTTAGGGATTTGAGAATAGGTTAAGGTTTAGGTTTAGGAAATCGGGTTTGGTTTCGGGATCGGGTTTTGCTTTGGGTTTTCAAGTTTAGGTTTAGGTTTAGGTTAGGTTGTTGAGAATAGCATTAGGTGTAGGTTTCGGTTTAGGGATTTGAGAATAGGTTAAGGTTTAGGTTTTAGGTTAAGGTTATAGGTAGGTTATAGGTTATAGGTTTAGGGATTTGAGAATAGGTTAAGGTTTAGGTTTAGGAAATCGTGTTTGGGTACGGGATCGAGTTTTACTTTGGATTTTCAGGTTTAGGTTTAGGTTTAGATTAGGTAGTTGAGAATAGGATTATGTGTAGGTTTAAGTTTAGGAATTTGAGAACACAATTAGGTTTTAGGTAGGATATAGGTTATAACTGTAGGGAATTAAGAATAGGTTAAGGTTTAGGGTTTAGGTTAAGGTTATAGGTTATAGGTTTAGGGATTTGAGAATAAATTAAGGTTTTGGTTTAGGAAATCGGGTTTGGGTTCGGGATCAGGTTTTGCTTTGGGTTTTCAAGTTTATGTTCAGGTTTAGGTTAGGTAGTTGAGAATAAGATTAGGTGTAGGTTTAGGTTTAGGGATTTGAGAATAGGTTAAGGTTTTAGGTTTAGGTTTTAGGTAGGTTAAATGTTATAGCTGTAGGGAATTGAGAATAGGTTAAGGCTTAGGTTTTAGGTTAAGTTTATTGGTAGGTTATAGGTTATAGGTGTAGGGATTTGAGAATAGGTTAAGAGTTTTAGGTTGAGGTTATAGGTAGGTTATAGGTTATAGGTCTAGGGATTTGAGAATAGGTTAAGGTTTAGGTTTAGGAAATCGGGTTTGGGTTTGGGATCGGGTTTTGCTTTGGGTTTTCAAGTTTAGGTTTAGGTTTAGGTTAGGTAGTTAAGAATAGGATTAGGTGTAGGTTTAGGTTAAGGGATTTGAGAATAGGTTAAGGTTTAGGTTTTAGGTTAAGGATATAGGTAGGTTATAGATTATAGATTTAGGGATTTGAGAATAGGCTAAGGAAATTGGGTTTGGGTTCGGGATCGGGTTTTGCTTTGGGTTTTCAAGTTTAGGTTTAGGTTTAGGTTAGGTATTTGAGAATAGGATTAGGTGTTGGTTTAGGTTCAGGGATTTGAGAATAGGTTAAGGTTTAGGTTTTCTTTTAAGGTTATAGGTAGGTTATTGGTTATACGTTTAGGGAATTGAGAATAGGTTTAGGTTTAGGTTTAGGAAATCAGGTTTGGGTTCGGGATCGGGTTTTACTTTGGGTTTTTAAGTTTAGGTTTAGGTTTAGGTTAGGTAGTTGAGAATAGGATTAGGTGTAGGTTTAGGTTTAGGGATTTGAGAACACATTTAGGTTTTAGGTAGGTTATAGGTTATAGCTGTAGGGAATTGAGAATAGGTTAAGGTTTAGGTTTTAGGTTAAGGTTATAGGTAGGTTATAGGTTATAGGTTTAAGGATTTGAGAATAGGTTAAGGTTTAGGGTTAGGAAATCGGGTTTGGGTTCGGGATCGGGTTTTGCTTTGGGTTTTCAAGTTTAGTTTTGGGTTTAGGTTAGGTAGTTGAGAATAACATTAGGTGTAGGTTTCGGTTTAGGGATTTGAGAATAGGTTAAGGTTTAGGTTTTAGGTTAAGGTTATAGTTAGGTTATAGGTTATATGTTTAGGGATTTGAGAATAGGTTAAGGTTTAGGTTTAGGAAATCGGGTTTGGGTTAGGGATCGGGTTGGGTTTTCAAGTTTAGGTTTATGTTTAGGTTAGGTAGTTGAGAATAGGATTAGGTGTATGTTTAGGTTTAGGGATTTGAGAATAGGTTAATGTTTAGGTTTTAGGTTAAGGTTACAGGTAGGTTATAGGTTATACATTTAGAGAATTGAGAATAGGTTAAGGTTTAGGTTTAGGAAATCAGGTTTGGGTTTGGGATCGGGTTTTGCTTTGGGTCTCAAGTTTAGGTTTAGGTTTAGGTTAGGTAGTTGAGAATAGGATTAGGTGTAGGTTTAGGTTTAGAAATTTGAGAACACATTTAGGTTTTAGGTATGTTATAGGTTATATTTGTAGGGAATTGAGAATAGTTTAAGGTTTAGGTTTTTGGTTAAGGTTATATGTAGGTTATAGGTTATAGCTTTAGGGATTTGAGAATAGGTTAAGGTTTAGGTTTAGGAAATCGGGTTTCGGTTCGGGATCGGGTTTTGCTTTGGGTTTTCAAGTTTAGGTTTAGTTTTAGGTTAGGTAGTTGAGAATAGCATTAGGTGTAGGTTTCGATTTAGGGATTTGAGAATAGGTTAAGGTTAAGGTTTTAGGTTAAGGTTATAGGTTTAGGGATTTGAGAATAGGTTAAGGTTTTGGTTTAGGAGATTGTGTTTGTGTTCGGGATCGGGTTTTGCTTTGGGTTTTCAAGTTTAGGTTTTGGTTTAGGTTAGGTAGTTGAGAATAGGATTAGGTGTAGGTTTAAGTTTAGGGATTTGAGAACACAATTAGGTTTTAGGTAGGTTATAGGTTATAGCTGGAGGGAATTGAGAATAGGTTAAGGTTTAGGTTTTAGGTTATAGGTTTAGGGATTTGAGAATAGTTTAAGGTTTTGGTTTAAGAAATCGGGTTTGGGTTCGGGATCGGGTTTTACTTTGGGTTTTCAAGTTTAGGTTCAGGTTTAGGTTAGGTAGTTGAGAATAGGATTAGGTGTAGGTTTAGGTTTAGGGATTTGAGAATAGGTTAAGGTTTTAGGTTTAGGTTTTAGGTAGGTTAAAGGTTATAGCTGTAGGGAATTGAGAATAGGTTAAGGCTTATGTTTTTGGTTAAGGTTATAGGCAGGTTATAGGTTATAGGTTTAGGGATTTGAGTATAGGTTAAGAGTTTTAGGTTAAGGTTATAGGTAGGCTATAGGTTATAGGTTTAGGGATTTGAGAATAGGTTAAGGTTTAGGTTTTACGTTAAGGTTATAGGTTTTAGATTTAGGGATTTGAGAATAGGTTTAGGAAATCGGGTTTGGGTTCAGGATCGGGTTTTGCTTTGGATTTTCAAGTTTAGGTTTAGGTTTTGGTTAGGTAGTTAAGAATAGGATAAGTTGTTGGTTTAGGTTTAGGGATTTGAGAATAGGTTAAGTTTTAGGTTTTCGGTTAAGGTTATAGGTTATAGGTTTAAGGATTTGAGAATAGGTTAAGGTTTAGGTTTGTGAAATCGGATTTAGGTTCGAAATCGGGTTTTGTTTTGGGTTTTCAAGTTTAGGTTTAGGTTTAGGATAGGTAGTTGAGAGTAGGATTAGGTGTAGGTTTAGGTTTAAGGATTTGAGAATAGGTTAAGGATTAGGTTTTAGGTTAAGGTTATAGGTAGGTTATAGGTTATAGGTTTAGGGAATTGAGAATAGGTTAAGGTTTAGGTTTAGGAAATCGGGTTTGGGTTCGGGATCGGGTTTTGCTTTGAGTTTTCAAGTTTAGGTTTAGGTTTAGGTTAGGTAGTTGAGAATAGGATTAGGTGTTGGTTTAGGTTTAGGGATTTGAGAAAAGGTTATGGTTTTAGGTTTAGGTTTTCGGTAGGTTATAGGTTATAGCTGTAGGGAATTGAGAATAGGTTAAGGCTTAGGTTTTAGGTTAAGGTTATAGGTAGGTTAGAGGTTATAGGTTTCTGGATTTGAGAATAGGCTAAGGTTTAGGTTTTAGGTTAAGGTTACAGGTTATATGTTTAGGGATTTGAGAATAGGTTAAGGTTTAGGTTTAAGAAATCGGGTTTGGGTTCGGGATCGGGTTTTGCTTTGGGTTTTCAAATTTAGGTTTTGGTTTAGGTTAGGTAGTTGAGAATAGGATTAGGTGTAGGTTTAGGTTTATGAATTTGAGAACGTATTTAGTTTTCGGTTTAGGTTTTAGGTAGGTTATATGTTATAGCTGTAGGGAATTGAGAATAGGTTAAGGCTTAGGTTTTAGGTTATGGTTATAGGTAGGTTATAGGTTATAAGTTTACGGATTTGAGAATAGGTTATGATTTTGGTTTAGGATATCGGGTTTTGGGATTTGAGAACACATTTAGGTTTTAGGTTAAGGTTTACGTAGGTTATAGGTTATAGCTGTAGAGAATTGAGAATAGGTTAAGGCTTAGGTTTTTGGTTAAGGTTATAGGTAGGATATAGGTTATAGGTTTAGGGATTTGTGAATAAGTTAAGGTTTAGGTTTTAGGTTAAGGTTATAGGTTGGTTATAGGTTATAGGTTTAGGGATTTGAGAATAGGTTAAGGTTTAGCTTTAGGAAATCGGGTTTGGGTTCGGGATCAGGTTTTGCTTTGGGTTTTCAAGTTTAGGTTTAGGTTTAGTTTTGGTAGTTGAGAATAGGATTAGGTGTAGGTTTAGGTTTAGGGATTTACGAATAGGTTAAGGTTTATGTTTTAGGTTAAGGTTATAGGTAGGTTATAGGTTATAGGTTTAGGGATTTGAGAATAGGTTAAGGTTTAGGTTTATGAAATCGGATTTGGGTTCGGAATTAGGTTTTGCTTTGGGTTTTCAAGTTTAGGTTTAGGTTAACGTTAGGTAGTTGAGAATAGGATTAGGTATAGGTTTAGGTTTAGGGATTTGAGAATAGGTTAAGGTTTAGGTTTTAGGTTAAGGTTATAGGTAGGTTATAGGTTATAGGTTTAGGGATTTGAGAATAGGTTAAGGTTTAGGTTTATGAAATCGGATTTGGGTTCGGAATTAGGTTTTGCTTTGGGTTTTCAAGTTTAGGTTTAGGTTTACGTTAGGTTGTTGAGAATAGGATTAGGTATAGGTATAGGTTTAGGGATTTGAGAATAGGTTAAGGTTTAGGTTTTAGGTTAAGCTTATAGGTAGGTTATAGGTTATACGTTTAGGGAATTGAGAATAGGTTAAGGTTTAGTTTTAAGAAATCAGGTTTAGGTTCGGGATGGGGTTTTGCTTTGGGTTTTCAAGTTTAGGTTTAGGTTTAGGTTAGGTAGTTGAGAATAGGATTAGGTGTAGGTTTAGGTTTTGGGATTTAAGAACACATTTAGGTTTTAGGTAGGTTATAGGTTATAGCTGTAGGGAATTGAGAATAGGTTAAGGTTTAGGTTTTAGGTTAAGGTTATAGGTAGGTTATAGGTTATAGGCTTAGGGATTTGAGAATAGGTTAAGGTTTAGGTTTAGGAAATCGGGTTTGGGTTCGGGATCAGGTTTTGGTTTGGGTTTTCAAGTTTAGGTTAGGTATTTGAGAATAGGTTTAGGTGTAGGCTTCGGTTTAGGGATTTGAGAATAGGTTAAGGTTTAGGTTTTATGTTAAGGTTATAGGTAGGTTATAGGTTATAGGTTTAGGGATTTGAGAATAGGTTAAGGTTTAGGTTTAGGAAATCGGGTTTGAGTTTGGGATCGGGTTTTACTTTGGGTTTTCAAGTTTAGGTTTACGTTTAGGTTAGGTAGTTGAGAATAGGATTAGGTGTTGGTTTAGGTTTAGGGTTTTGAGAATAGGTTAAGGTTTAGGTTTTCTGTTAAGGTTATAGGTAGGTTATAGGTTATATGTTTAGGGAATTGAGAATAGGTTTAGGTTTAGGTTTAGGAAATCTGGTTTGGGTTCGGGATCGGGTTTTACTTTGGGTTTTCAAGTTTAGGTTTAGGTTTAGGTTTGGTAGTTGAGAATATGATTAGGTGTAGGTTTAGGTTTAGGGATTTGAGAACATAATTAGGTTTTAGGTAGGCTATAGGTTATAGCTGTAGGGAATTGAGAATAGGTTAAGGTTTAGGTTATAGGTTAAGGTTATAGGTAGGTTATAGGTTATAAGTTTAGGGATTTGAGAATAGGTTAAGGTTTAGGTCAGGTTTGGGTTTGGGATCGGGTTTTACTTTGGGTTTTTAAGTTTAGGTTTAAGTTTTGGTTAGGTAGTTGAGAATAGGATTAGTTGTAGGTTTAGGGTTAGGGATTTGAGAATAGGTTAAGGTTTTAGGTTTAGATTTTAGGTAGGTTATAGGTTATAGCTGTAGGAAATTGAGAATATGTTAAGGCTTAGGTTTTTGGTTAAGGTTATAGGTAGGTTATAGGTTATAGGTTTAGGGATTTGAGAATAGGTTAAGGGTTTTAGGTTAAGGTTATAGGTTATAGGTTTAGGGATTTGAGAATAGGTTAAGGTTTAGGTTTAGGAAATTGGGTTTGGGTTGTGGTTCGGGTTTTGCTTTGGGTTTTCAAGTTTAGGTTTAGCTTTAGGTTAGGTAGTTGAGAATAAGATTAGGTGTAGGTTTAGGATTAGGGATTTGAGAATAGGTTAGGGTTTTGGTTTTAGGTTAAGGTTATAGGTAAGTTATAGGTTATAGGTTTAGGGATTTGAGAATAGGTTAAGGTTTAGGTTTAGGAAATTGGGTTTGGGTTCGGGATCGGGTTTTGCTTTGGGTTTTCAAGTTTGGGTTTAAGTTTAGGTTAGGTAGTTGAGAATAGGATTAGTTGTAGGTTTTGGTTTAGGGATTTAAGAATAGGATTAGTTGTAGGTTTAGGTTTAGGGATTTGAGAATAGGTTATGGTTTAGGTTTTAGGTTAAGGTTATAGATAGGTTATAGGTTATAGGTTTAGGGATTTGAGAATAGGTTAAGGTTTAGGTTTAGGAAATCGGGTTTAGGTTCGGGATCGGGTTTTGCTTTGGGTTTTCAAGTTTAGGTTTATGTTTAGGTTAGGTAGTTGAGAATAAGATTAGGTGTAGGTTTAGGTTTAGGGATTTGAGAACATATTTGGGTTTTAGGTTTAGGTTTTAGGTATGTTATAGGTTATAGCTGTAGGGAATTGAGAATAGGTTAAGGCTTAGGTTTTAGGTTAAGGTTATAGGTATGTTATAGGTTATAAGTTTGGAAATTTGAGAATAGGTTAAGGTTTATGTTTAGGAAATCGGGTTTAGGGATTTGAGAACACATTTAGGTTTTAGGTTTAGGTTTTAGGTAGGTTATAGGTTATAGCTGTAGGGAATTGAGAATAGGTTATAGGTTCAGGTAATACGATTAGGTATGGTTTAGGTTAAGGGTGAGGTCCCTGCAAATACAGATATAAACATGGCCCGTCAACATGGCCAGGCCCTTCCAATGCTGTCCATGGGAAATGGACAGATTCATTATGGTCATAACAACGGTTCCACCTTCCATTCAGATGACCCCCGCTCATCCGGATAGCTCCGACGCACATCCGAGTATGCTTCATTAATTTTGAGCTAATACCAAAATACGGTTTGTCCAAATGGCCAGGTCCTCCCAATGCTGTCCATAGAAAATGGACAGCTCCATCATGGTCATAACAGCGGTTCCCACCTCCCAGGGACCCCCGCTCATCCGGATAGCTCCGATGCACATCCAGGTATACTCTAATAATTTCGAGCAACATAACTTAATCGTAAATAAACTTTTATGAAATAAAATTTAATTTACTACAATTTACCTGAAGGCGCTGACGGATGAGTTACCGCATATCATCTGTCACGTCTGCCCAACGGGGGGTGGTGGCGGGGATCACAGATCGACATAGGACACCGACCTCCGACGTAAACAAGCTGACATTGTTCCCAACAGGTCTAATACAGTCCTATGGAAACTCTACCGTCACCCTACCCTCACGCGTAAGTCGCTCTAAAAGTAACCCATGCGTGGGTCCACGTCCTCGTCGGCTGGTCGACGATGCTACTGCAAAAGAAATATGTAAGTCTTCAAATAAACAGAAGTCAGTTAAAAAAATATATGTCTAGACTTACATGCTGTGACCGGTGTATACATGACTGAGGGATCAGACGCCTGCGATATAATATGTGACAACGATGCTGGCTCCGTCGCATCACGGATAGAAGGAGTAGATCCAGTGCGCGAACAACGTGGTCTCCCACCTGGTGCCATCACTGAATATTGGCGAGATACGAACTTATAAATTTAAACAATGTCAATACAAGTGGAATATACTAAAATATTATACAAGTAGGGTTATACGGTACAATGCATTTGTGCTTATGCTTAGAGACATGATTAAAATATGATTAGACCATTACACTATAATGCAAGCAGAATATAATAAAACCGTAAACTTTAATCTATAACCCTTAAAAATTTCATTACATATTGTCATTCTATATTAAATATACATATTTCATTGTAATACGAAATAACTTTGAGGTAAACTATCTGAAGTACTCCCTACGTAAGTTATCATATGCTTCAGAAGTATATGTCATCATGTGTGAAGCACTGGATATTTTTGTAACCAACATGTCAGTCACAATAGGAGAAATCTGATATCTCAGGACTCCATTCAGATGTGAAAGTGAGTGAGTCGCATCTTCCATATCTCGTTTCCCATGGCTATATATCTCCATCAGCTCCGAAATTTCTTTGAGATGGTATAATCTTTCCTCTGAGTTGTCGATATATTCTGCTTTACACTCATTGACTAGACCGGGTATCTCTATCGCCCTACTAGAAGAAGATAGGGCTGAAACGTCCATCTGTAACAACTAATGAAGTATGTTATATGCTTTTGCTACGCTCCGGTTGGAGGAGGACATGATCAGAAATTGACTCAACTGTAAATGTGGATTATAAACAAGTCAATAAGAGGAATAAATCATGACTTGTAATTTTCATGTATACATGGAATACATAAATTATTCGAATTGAAAAATGATATGTAAATCATGTGTACATTAATAATCATTGTTTGCATCACTATCGCTTAGGACTATTTCTTCTTCACCATCACTATCGCTGATCAGTATCTCCTCTTCATTATCTGCAACGTTGTTATCAATGAAACTACTATCATCTCTAACAATGTCATCTATTATTAAGGCATCAACATGATCAGGTGACACATCATCTCTGTCCAGTTGTATCACATCAATATCAATACTTGAATCAATCCCTGTATCAAAGACGACACGTCTTCTTGATATACGTGTTCAACCCTAGCCGTGTCATTTCCCTCGTCCTCCCTATCTTCAACTTCTGCTACGGGAACGTCAAATACATTCCTGGGCTTTATTTTCTACACCACGTGCCAAGATCCGCCTAACTTGGTGTCAGCGAGGTAAAATACTTGTTCGGCTTGGCTGGCGAGGACAAATGGGTCGTCCTTAAACCACTTCCGAGATAAACTTACGTTCGTAAAGTAGTTGTCCGTCTGTATTCCTAACTTCTTATTTCCAATGTCCCACCAATCACATCTAAATAAGTACACCCATTTTCTCATACAATAATTCAGCTCAATAATATCCATCAAAATATCATAAAAGTCAATCTGGTCCTCCTCATTGGTTCCCTTCACAACCACTCCACTATTTTGTGTGGTCCTACACTTGTCACGTTCTTCGGTGTGAAACCGAATTCCATTTATAATACAACCTGTGTATCTAGATACACGTCTATCAGGGTCACACGCCAACGAGTATAGTGCATCAGACGCATCCGCAGAGTTTCTTGTGCGCAACGTCTTCATCTATTATCATGTACAGAATGTAATTGTTTAGGAATTTTCTTAGGTTAAAATAATGTACAGTACAACGAAAATTCTAAGTGTGGTGAGATAGTGTGAAATCTAACACATTTTTCGAACCATTGTGGAAACTGATCCTGATGCATTCGATCATAACTTGTGGAGAATTTGGACTTCATCTCGTCCATGTGTTCGCTACACATAAATGGCACGTTAGAAACAAGAAACATTAAGAACATCGTATGTAAAGAAAATAATAATCGAGAGAAGACTTACTCCAAGTATGACTCAATTTTTTCACAATTATGCAACACATACCACCTCGCCTTTGCTAGATCCCCAACGTCCATATTCTGAAACATCGAGGATCCTAAAGGATGAACGTTATGTGCAAACACAGATATGAGTCCTTGTTCATGCTCCTGCCCTTCATCGGCATTCCGATCTTCTCGGTTAAATCTAGTCTCTATGCCACGAAGATACATGGAACAAAATTTAAGGCACTCATTATCAATGTACGCATCAGCTATGGATCCCTCTAGACGTGCCTTGTTCCTCACGAATTGTTTGAGTGTGTGAAGGTATCTGTACACAAAACTACTATGTTAAGAGTATGAAAACATAGATATATGTAGTTTACGGAATGAATAAAAATTTTAAAAGGTTCTACCACCTTTCGATCGGATACATCCAACGATTTTGTATTGGGCCTGCAAGCTTCACCTCGTATGGTAAGTGAATCGCTAGGTGTACCATGACATCGAAAAATGCAGGAGGAAATATTCTTTCAAGTTTGTAAAAGATTACGGCAATGTCCCTCTCCAGTCGTTTAATAACATCTACATTTAACGATTTTGAACACAAATCCTTAAAGAATATCCCCAACTCAATCAGCGCCGCACTAATATCCTTGCTTAGGAATCCACGAATCACAACCGGCAGTAGACGTTGCAGAAAGACGTGACAATCATGACTTTTCATTCCTGTTACCTTACAGTCCGTAACGTTTACACACCGAGATATGTTTGACGCATACCCATCGAAAAACTTCACTAATCTCAACCATTCACATAAACGCTTTCTCTCTTATTTTGTCAACGTGTAGCAGGCTGTTGGTATGGTATACGAATTTCAATGTGGTTGCAAGTGCAACTCTTTCCTTAAACCTATTTCTTGTAGATCCAATCGAGCTTTGAAACTGTCTTTTATTTTCTTCTCTATGTTCATCAATGCTCCGAAGACATTGTCACATATATTTTTCTCAATATGCATGACATCCAAGTTATGTCACAATTTCAAATCACTCCAATAGGGCAACTCAAAGAAGATGCTCTTCTTCTTCCAGTTATAGTCCAATACTGTACGTTTCCTCTTTTTCAAGTGTGATGCCTTACTAAATCTAACTTCTCTAATGTTACTCAATTTTTGTATCATATCTTCTCCAGATAGCTCTTTCGGGGGTGGCGTATGATCTTATTTACCATCAAAGATCATCGTCTTCCTGCGCCAACTATGATCTCTTGGAAGGAAGCGATGATGACTCATATAACACGTTTTTCTACCATACTTCAATGACAATGAACAAGTCTCAATACCACATGTAGGACAAGCCAACTTGCCCTTCGTGCTCCACCCAGACAAATTTTCATGTGCTAAAAAGTCATTTATTATCTACAAGACCGCTGCATGCAATTGAAATGACTGTCCTGTAAATGTGTCGTACGTTTCTACACCTTGACTCCACAGCTCATTTAACACATCTACTAACGGTCGCAAATACACATCAATGTCATTCCCAGGTGACCTGGGTCCAGGAATAAGTAATGACATCATGAAAAATAACTCTTTCATACACAACCAAGGAGGTAAATTGTAGGGCATAAGTACCACTGGTCACATACTGTACGAGCTACTCATATTACCAAATTGATTAAAACCATCACTTGCAAGACCTAGTCGAACATTGCGAGAATCCTCTGCAAACCAGTCATGTTGTTTGTCAAAATTTTGCTAGGCTGCAGAGTCCGCAGGGTGCCTTAGTGTAGTATCATCATGAACGTGTTTCTCCTTATGCTACCTCATATCTTCAGCCGTCTTACGTGACATAAACAATCTTTGCAATTTGGGTTTCAATGAAAAATACCTTAACACATTTCGTGAGATTTTCTTACTCCTGGCTTTGTCATTCTTTCACCTAGACTCTTCACATTTTTAACACTGATCAGCCTTATCATACTCTCCCCGATACAATAAACAATCATTATTGCATGCATGTATGACGGTGTAACCAAGGCCCAAGTCTCGCATCAAGGATTTTGCCTCATAATGAGACTTAGGCAATGTCTCACCGTCCGGTAATGCTTCTTTCAACAACTTAAGCAGCATGTCGAACGATTTGTTACTCCAACGATTTATTATCTTCAAATGAAGTAACTTTGTAAGAAAATTCAACTTAGAGAAGTTCTCACACCCTGAATAAAGTGGACGTTGTGCATCCCTCAACAATCTACTCAACTTTTCTGATTCGACTTCACCCATTGGAGGAATATCTTGGCAACTGCTTGTCGCTGTAAAACCAGTATCTGTAACTATTCCCCTGAACACATCACCTATGATATCTTGCATTTCGTTAATGTCTTCATCCTCGTCATCCGGCACAATTGAGTCTTCGTTGACTTCAGTGGCCTCAACTCTATGGGTCATATCTTCACCATGATAGATCCACCAAGTGTAACCCTGGTCAATCCTAACTATGAACAAATCGTCCTCTACTTTGTCTAAAGTTTTATATATGATGTTCTTACATTTTCGACATGAATACCTAATCTTATTCTCTGAATCTGCTAGATTTCGCGCAAATTCCATGAACTCTTGAACCCTTGTTTATACTATGGGCTAAACCTGTTCTTAGCTCGCATCCAACTCTTATCCATCTCTAAAATGAAAAAACTAGAGTCAGTTTACGGAAATAGCTTTAAGATTAAGTTAGGTTATAGGTTTAGGTTATATGTTTAGGTTTAGGTTAAGGTTATGAGTTTAGGTTAAGGTTATAAGTTTAGGTTTAGACTATAAGTATAGGTTTTAGGATTTGAGAATAGGTTATAGGTTATGGGAATAGGTTTGGGTTATAGGTTATAGGTTAAGCTTCGGGTTCGGAATCGGGTTTAGGTTATAGGTTTAGGTTTAGGTTAAGGTTACAAGTATAGGTTTTGGATTTGAGAATAGGTTTAGGTTCAAGTTATAAGTTTAAGTTTAGGTTTTTAAGTTTAGGTTTAGGTTTAGTATTAGGTTTAGGTTTAGGTTATAAGTATAGGATTAGGGATTTGAGAATAAGTTTAGGTTATAAGTATATGTTAAGGCTATAAGTTAGGTTTAGGTTTAGGTTTAGGTTATAAGTATAGGTTTAGGGATTTGAGAATAGGTTTAGGTTAAGGTTATAAGTTTAGGTTTAGGTTTAGTTTATAAGTTTTGGGATTTGAGAATAGGTTTAGGTTAAGGATATAAGTTTAGGTTTAGGTTATAGGTTTAGGTTTAGGTTTAGGTTTAGGTTATAGCTTATAGCTTTAGGGAATTGAGAATAGGTTATAGGTTATAGGATAAGGTATAGGTTATAGGTTATACGTTAAGGTTCGGGTTTGGGATTGGGTTTAGGTTATAGGTTTATGTTTAGGTTTAGGTTAAGGTTATAAGTATAGGTTTTAGGATTTGAGAATAGGTTTAGGTTAAGGTTATAAGTTTAGGTTTAGGTTTATTTTAATAAGTTGTTTATTTTCATTTACATTCGTAAATACATTCATCATCCATCCAATTCAAATTGAAACAAGTACTGCCACTCTATGACTAACAGTTGAAAAGGAAAATCATGCATCTGGGTCTGCTCCAACATTTTCTAAGCTCAACATCCGGATAGCTCCGACGCACATTTGGGCCTGCTCCAACATTTTCTAAGCTAATATAATTAAATCCTAAATTAGTTACTCATCTAAGGTTGGATAGATTGTAATAATTTCATATTCCCATTTAAACGTCCACGTCGAAAATCCGGCAGCATCTCCCCATGCCTCTCCAGATAAGTTGATCTTACATTATATTTCGATGTCAAAGATCTAAAGCAATGTAAAGATATTTGGCATTGGATACGGAACGGAAGAAACATATCCAGAGAGAAATGAAAAGATGGACCACGGATCAGGCATAAACATCTAAATAGATTGTATGAAAGCATACTTTCCATCTAACCTTGAACTGTCCAAAATGGGACAGTTTGAGCGATTTCTATGCCACCAAAAATACACCATATTTATGTATGGCCCCATAGAAATCCTCAAACGAGTAACTAATTATCTAACATACAAATCTATAAATTACATGTCACAACTATAAACTAACTAATCACAATAATAATTTAAGACAAAAAAATGTAATATAAAAGCTCATGAAAGTTTGCAAGGACAATTTTAGGGAACAGAAGGCAATGGATGTAATATCTTAAAATCAAATAAAAGACTTCAATTTGGGGGAGTGCATATATCATTATATATCACTATTTTAGTCAAACACATCATTTCTAGCAAGCTATGATGATGGTGATACAACCATATTTGGAGTGCATAGATCACTATAGTCTTGTTTAATCTCCACTTGTTGGCCGCAATGACTGCCATATATATATATATATATATATATATATATATATATATATATATATATATAATGAGTGGAGGAATTTGGTCGAGTGTGTGCCTCATCTCAAGTACCTTAGGACATTTAGAGGAAAAACCTCTCTAGCCATGTAGTAAACATCTGGGCTTATGCATCATGTGGACTTCGTCATGACAATTTTTCTGGACCCTAGCCCAGAAATGAGGCCATCCACTCATTAGGTGAGTTACAATGTGTGAAACTAATGGATGGTTTCCATCTACTTGTCTCATACTATATGCCCTGCTAATGAGTTTTTATTATATTTACTTTTGTGCCAAGGAATCTATATGGTGGGTATTGGGATCTCTCACATATATATTGGCATGTATGCGAGTGTAGAGAGGAACTAGGCTATACATGGATGTTGAAATGCCCTTATTTCTACATGCAATTGTATGCCGTACTTTAGATGTGTGATAAACCATAAGCTATATGGAACTTATGTCTGATTTCCAAAGCGGCTGGTTGGTGGATAACTAATACACAATACTAAGTTAGTTATTAAGCATTCAATATCACACATTCGAGTTGATTGATTTAAGCATCATAAACACATGTTCTAGTGGGCTGATCTTAGCATCATTACCACACATCCGACTTGATTGATTTAAGCATCATAAACACATGTTCTAGTGGACTGATTTAATCATCTAGATACACATGTTCAAGTGAACTGATTCAAGCATTGTAAACACATGTCCAGTGGACTGATTTAAGGTTTTTAAACAAACTTATGGTTCTAGTGTGTTGATCATTGCATCGTTACCACACATCCTAGTGGATTGATTTAAGCATCATAAACCCATGTCCAAGTAGAGTAGACTGATTTAAGCATTGTAAACACATGTCCAAGTGGACTATGCTACAAAATGAAAAATTCATTGTTCTTCTATAGAGATCGATTAATAATCATCTTAAAAAAAAAAAAAAACCTACATTATTCAATAGCAAAGAACCTACATTATTTTTCAATCAGCTGTCATTATTTGAATGTAACAATGTCATCAAATTTCATTCTAAAACTCTCAAATTACTGAAAATAAACGAAATAAAATAAAAAATAAAAAAATAGATGAAGGAAACAATCCATAGAAAAAAACAATTTCTAGACAGCGTTAGCGATCAAACAGTCAATACAGAGAAATTTTCACATACAACATTGTACAAGAACTAGAACTTTTTTTGTCTCATGGGATGCCTAGATTAGCACATTCCAAGACGAGAGGGATGAGTTGAATTGAAATCTCGAAAAGAATGAAAAGCTTTTCGTTCAATCCTTTAACCCAATGTTAATGGGGATTTAAATAGTCATACGAATTCTCCCGCGGCATATGCATGGAGGAATCCGCACACCCCATGGCATGGTTGTGTTTAGTTGGATTGTAGGCAGGGAAATTTTAGCAATTAATCATCCGACAGGCAGAAACTTATCATTCCCAATGTCTGTACTTTGTTTTCATGTTGAGAAAATGGCGGATCTTTGTTCACAAATTGCTGGAACACGGAGCACCAACCAGATGCTCCAAAAAAGGGGTAAATTATGTCTTCTATTCCAAGCTGGGAATGTTTGGATAGCTGGAATGTTGTCAAATTCATTGGAAATGGAAACTGGTTTCACCTGATGTGACAGTCTCGCATGTTTGAATTCTATGGAATCCTTTGGAACAAGTGAGAGGTTTCCATCATAGAAGGCCATTTCCAAGAGCATTTGTGAGTGTTTTGTATCATTGCAAAACATCCAATACATGGACAGTTGCAGCAGTGCTGATTATAACAGAAATGAAGATGATGTCATAATTGAGATTGATTGGCAGTTTGGCATGGACTGAGATTTGAGTGTTTCCTTTCATTTGTTTGAGCTTTTAGCTTTAGAATTTGGAAGTTAGAAGGCCCAAAAACATGTTCATATCCTGTTTTTCCAAACAACAAGGATTAAAAATAATCTTGATAACCAAGAATCATGACCTCTTGTTCACTCCCCAAGTGCGGGGTTGTGATGTAGTAATAACTCGGTAAGACTGAGGTCGAATCCCAAGGGACTGAAACTTATACGTTATCTAAAACTAACTAGAACTAGAACTAGGACTAGGCTAAGATGAATTCTAAATCAATTAGCAATTGTGAAATAATTATAGGTTAATTAATCTAAAACTAAGGAAACAAATCAGAGATAGGAAACTAGGGATTCAGAGGATCCACTTGTAGAGATCAGGAAGAACTTATGCTTGCATAAAAAATTATGGAAATTACTGAACTGCCGTTGATCTAGTTTTCAAAGAGATGAAAGGTGTATGAATTAGAATGGATTCCATCACCAAACCATGCCCAAAGACTATGGCAAACAACAGAATCAAACTAATTACCACCCAATCACATGTATGCAAGTTAGGAAGGGTACCGACATCCAACCATGCCCAGGAGACTATGGTGAACAACAGGGCTTCCTGACATCATAAACACTAAAGAGAACGAAAATATTCAAAGCCATTGCAGACCCATTGTAATTTCAGTCACAACAGATCATTAAAAACCTAAAACATTCTCATAATAATCAACTAAAATCAATGTCAATTCATGAATAAAAATAAAAATAAAATAAAATCTCCCATCTCACTACAAGCTTCACCTCTTAGCCCTAGCTAAGAGGTTTAGCCAGACATGGATGGCTAAATCCAACTAATTAAAGAGAAAAAGAAAAGGAAAAGAAAAGTGAAAAGAAAAAAAACCAAGAATTTCTCTGTCTCTCTCTTTCTCTTTCTCTCTCCCTCTCTTTCTTTGCTCCACGTCAAGCCGTGAATCTCTTGCTCTCCTTTTCCACGTTCACGATCTCTCTTTTTTATATAGCACCAAATCGGTGCTGGGAGTGCATAAGATGGTACGGAGCATCTGCAGCGAAACACTTTACGCAACGACTTTGAATAAATTCGAAATTCCATCTCCCTGTTTTCGCGGAACTACGTAACAGAGAGTGCGCTGATGATGATGGTGGGCCCACTTTGATGCTCTTTTAATAAATTCACTCCGTTTATTAGATTCACATGAAAGTTTTGGTCAGAGAAGAACTGTTTTGGACGATTTCTGATGTGGCCCACCTAATCTTTCATTCTGCCGTCCATTTCTGCGTTTAACGAAGATTCACATGCGTACGCGTGAATGGGGCCAGAAGAGCTTGGAGAAGGTTGTAGCTACCCCCTGATGCAATGGACGGTTCGGATCATCGAATCAGATGATGAGTGAGGCCCACAACGACGCACCGCAACCTCTGTTGTGAGAACAGAGCTTCTGCGTCGATATTGTGACGTTTGGTGGACCTCACAGCAAGGTTTTATGGAAGATCCATGTCGTCCATTGTCTTTATGACGAAAAATCGTCCGGGAATGGCAGTTTTTTTAATTGGGTTCGATGTGGCTCACCAAACTTCCTATTCCACCATTCATCATGCGTAGGACCGAGATTTTCCTGCATGTACAATCATTTTTCCAGAAAAACCTTACGTGTACAGTCGGTTTGACCTCCTTGACTTATTGGATGGGTCGGATCTATAAACTGTATCAGGGGTGGGCCCCACTATCAGCCCATTGGACGGACAGCGTTAGACGCTGTTGCGTCTTTTAAAAATTTTAGAAATTTCTATCGGTCAGCGTTTGTGCTGACTGATATAGTCGGCGCGGTGCACGTCCCACGTATGTATATGCCATGTGCACACGTTGCAGTGTGGGGCCCACTGCAATGGTTATTTGATATCCAATCCAGCCATCTGTTTTTTCACCACATTTAACGCGTTCATACGGAAACTGAAGTATATCCAGACTTCAGGCGAACCCAAATTTGATAATTCATGGGTTGATCTGTTCGTTGGGTCGCTTCTGTGATGATCCAACGAATGAATTTTGACGTGTACGGTTCATTTAAAGTTCTCAAGCCCTGTATAGAGTTTCGAACCAAACGGATGGTGGAAAACATGTGATCTTTCATTCTGGATGAGTTTTAGGCTGTTTGAGCTTCATTTCTTTGATTTTTGCTGATCCCTGGCGTTGATCTTGGTCCCTTGGAGTCTGTATCTTGCCTTTGTGTCATCAGGGTGTTAAATTCATACTTTAAACATCTTTTTCAGTCCCTGATTGTAAATCCACCTTTCAACACAAGAGTGAGAAAATGAGCCATTAGATAGCATTATATTTGTAAATCCAGACAATATCTAGGGTCTAATATGCAATATTTGACCCTCAACACAACCCCCAACCAGCATTTTGCTAGTCCCGAGCAAAATATGCGAAAAATAAGTTGAGAATTATAGGAGAACTTTCTATGAAATCGAGTGAGATTTTGAACAAAATACGAGAAATTTAATATCCATGAATGTTAGAAATTATTTTCTCCTGAGCTCAATCGCACGGTAGACTTCATAATCAAGTGTAAAGCATTAATCCATCAATTAGAAAAATTTTAAACATTGAGATCCATGGATGTATAGTCTAATCTCGGCTTATCATCATTAAGAGATCCAATCGTCAATTTTATGATATCATTGGTAACCAACAAGAAAATTCATGACAACCAAAACCTAATCCAAAACTTGCCTCATAGATTAACCTATTAACTTGTGATTTTTCTATTCAAAGTAATGCCAAGGAAGGGGAATCAAATCATCACCTATAGGGAGCAAACCTATGGTGAAGACCGTACACCTGACTCTTTTTAGATATCATTCATGGGGAATTAACTCCACACCTATAGGGAGCAAACCTATGGTGAAGATTAGTTATCCAACCTTTCCAATTTTTATACCATGATGGCAAGATATTTCAGGCTGGTTCCTTTCGTGCTTACTGATTACCAAGTGAATCCTTCGATATGGAACTGAAATCTTAATGTGTAAGCAAGACGTGTCCTGAAATCATGATTCAATCAATGTTTAAAATCTCTAATCATGAATTGATAATTCAAACTCAACTGTGGAATCTATCAAGTAACTAAATTCAAGAGTCATAATTACCAACATCACGTATCTCGTAATTCTAAATCAAAGATAAATGTCAAAATCACATTAAATTTACAAGAAATGTCAGAAAAATTTTAAAATCACATTAAAAATTTTTCACAATTTTTGCTCAAGACCAAGAAAATACTGATTAGGAAGCCTAATCTCCCACCCCTAACCTAAAACCTACATTGTCCTCAATGTAAAAGATATGGGCATGCAATGCACATGGGACAACGAAAGTAAATGAGAAGTGATGGGATGATAGTACCTGAATAACGAGTCAAGAGAGTTTTTCCACGAGATCACGGCATGGAAGCTTGTCAGCATGAGAGAGAAAGCAGAACAAAAATAACAAAAATAAAATCCTACCTATACCACTTTCGCAGGTGCTCTCGATTGCATTTAGCATATGCAACAAGCCTTTAAACCCCTAGGTTACCCCTTGTGGACGAGTTGTAGTCTCGTGAGGGTTTGCAGTAATGATACCCACAAACATTGAATCATCTACTAAAGAATGAAAATGAATAAAAAAGCTGGGTTGCCTCCCAGGAGCGCTAAATTTACCGTCTTCAGCCAGACAAATAAAACAACTACCCTAGACCTATGAAAGCGATAAACCTACCTATACCTCCATCAGACTAGGAGATCAGTCCTGGTAAACAGGAGCAATCAGAGGCATGGACATGTCCTCTGAATCAAAGGTCTCGACAAATGGCTTTAATCGATGTCCATTTACTTTAAACTCCTTGCCATTGTCAGGATCTCTTATCTCGACGGCCCCATGAGGATAAGCAGTAACAACAATGTAAGGGCCGGTCCAACGAGATCGAAGCTTACCCGGAAAGAGATGTAGTCGAGAGTCATACAAGAGGACTTTCTGACTTGGCGTGAATGATTTTCGTAGAATATGTTGATCATGAAACGCCTTCATCTTGTCCTTGTAAATTCTCGAGTTCTCATATGCATCGTTCCGGATTTCTTCTAGTTCATTTAATTGAAGTTTGCGTAGCGAGCCAGCGTTGTCCAGATTGAAATTTAGATTTTTGATCGCCCAGTATGCTTTATGTTCCAATTCCACCGGCAAGTGACAAGCCTTTTCATAGACAAGTCTAAAGGGAGATGTTCCAATAGGAGTTTTAAAAGCAGTACGGTACGCCCATAAGGCATCGGTCAATCGGATTGACCAGTCCTTACGATCAGGGTTAACTGTTTTCTCTAGGATATGTTTGATCTCCCTATTGAAAATCTCAGCTTGTCCACTTGTCTGTGGATGGTATGGGGTGCTCACCTTATGAGAGATACCGTATTTCTTCATTAAGCTCTCAAATGGTCTATTGCAGAAGTGTGAGCCCCGTCACTAATGATGGCTCGAGGCGTTCCGAACCGCGATAGGATATTTTCTTTCAAAAATTTAATGACCGTGCGATGGTCATTTTTACGGCATGGAATTGCTTCGACCTATTTAATGACATAGTCTACGGCGAGCAAAATATACAGATTTCCAAATGATTGGGGGAATGGTCCCATGAAATCGATGCCCCAGCAATCAAATGCTTCAATGATAAGGATGAGATTCAAAGACATTATATTTCGACGGGACAATGCTCCCAATTTTTGACAACGCTCACAAGCTTTGCAAAACTCATGAGTGTCCCTGAACATAGTTGGCCAGTAAAAGCCACACTGTAGAATCTTGGCCGTGGTCTTTTTAGCAGAAAAGTGACCACCACAGGCCTGTGAGTGACAGAAGGAGATGACACTCTGATGCTCATCGTCTGGCACACATCTCCTTAAGATTTGGTCTGGGTAATATTTAAACAAATGTGGATCATCCCAGAAAAAGTTACGCACCTTGGTAAAGAATTTCTTCTTATCTTGTGACGTCCAGTGTGTCGATATGGCACCTGTAGTAAGATAATTAGCAATATCAGCGAACCAAGGTGAATGGGAGACTCTAAACAGTTGTTCATTAGGGAACATGTCATTGATATGGGTCGCCTCAAGGGAATCAGAGGTATTAAGGCGAGAAAGATGATCAGCCACTACGTTCTCTACTCCCTTTTTATCTTTGATTTCCAAATCAAATTCTTGGAGTAGAAGGATCCATCATATCAAGCGGGGCTTAGAATCATTCTTAGAAAGAAGATACTTAAGTGCCGCATGGTCTGTGTAAATGATGATCTTAGATCCAATCAGGTAAGATCTAAATTTGTCCAAAGCGAACACTACGGCTAAGAGTTCCTTTTCCGTAGTCGAGTAGTTCACTTGGGCAGGATTTAGAGTCCTACTTGCGTAGTGAATAACGTAAGGCCGCTTATCTTTTCTCTGGCCTAGAACCGCTCCAAGAGCATAATCAGAGGCGTCGCACATAAGTTCAAAAGGAAGACTCCAGTCGGGTGGCTGCATGATGGGTGCAGTGGTTAACATGCCCTTAAGCTTAGTGAAAGCTTCTTGGCACTGCTCAGTCCACTCGTATGGTGTATCCTTTTGAAGAAGATTAGATAAAGGACGAGAGAGGAGACTAAAGTCCTTTATGAATCGTCTGTAAAAGCCTGCGTGTCCTAAGAAGGATCGCACGTCCCTGATATTCTTGGGTGGAGGTAGGTTAGAGATAAGATCAATTTTTGCCTTATCTACCTCAATTCCTTTGGACGAGATGATATGCCCAAGGACAATTCCCTTTTGAACCATAAAATGACACTTCTCCCAGTTAAGTACCAAATTTTTTTCTTTACATCTTTTCAGCACACATTTAAGACTTGCTAAGCACTCGCTAAAAGATGAACCGAAAACTGAGAAATCGTCCATCAAGACCTCTAGATATTTCTCCACCATGTCAGAAAAGATACTCGTCATGCATTGCTGAAAGGTGGCAGGGGCATTACATAGCCCGAATGACATCCTTCTGTAAGCAAAGGTGCCATAGGGACATGTAAATGTTGTCTTTTCCTGATCCTCAGGGGCGATTTCAATCTGATTATAACCTGAATACCCGTCAAGGAAACAATAATAGGAATGGCCAGCTAGCCTTTCCAGGATTTGATCAATGAAGGGCAAAGGAAAGTGATCTTTCCTTGTGACGGTATTCAGCTTTTTGTAGTCAATGCACATTCTCCAACCAGTGGTGACTTTGGTCGGCACGAGTTCATTATTGGCATTGGCTACGATGGTGATCCCGGACTTCTTAGGAACTACCTGAGTTAGACTCACCCATTGACTATCGGATATGGGGTATATGATCCCCACATCCAATAGTTTGAGAACCTCGGCCTTAACCACTTCCTTCATGTTTGGATTTAATCTACGTTGTGATTGCCGAACAGCCTTTGCATTGTCCTCAAGATATATACGGTGAGTACAAATCAATGGGTTAATTCCCTTGAGGTCCGCTATCGTCCATCCAAGGGCTCCCTTATGCTCAACGAGAGTAGATATCAGTATACTCTCTTGTTCTTTCTCCAGGTGGGCAGAGATCACCACCGGGTATGTCTCATCTTGACCTAAATAGACATATTTTAAATCAGAGGGCAAAGGTTTTAGGTCAAGCTTCGGTGGCTTCAGGTTAGACGGTAGAGGCACTACATAAGTTTGGGGCAATTCTTCAATGTGTGGCCTCCACTGGTTAACTTCAAGTACCGGTGCAGTATCAAGCATGGCACACGTCTCCATAATTATATCATCATCAAGATCATGGGAGTGGGCCAGGCACGTCTCTAGAGGATCAGAGGATAAGTTGAGAGGTGTTCTATCTTCCACAAAAGAATCAATCATGTTAACATCGTGGAAATCGTTATCATCCTCTGAGTTGCTGCCGTTGTTGAAAAAGATATTTGATTCCAATGTCAAATTTTCAAAGGACAGTCATGACACCATTCCTGCAATTGATAATTGCATTTAAAGTGGACAGGAATGGGTGACCAAGAATGACGGGAATCTGAGTGCTCGTGTCATTGATGGGTTCGGTGTCCAAGATGATAAAATCAACAGGGCAGTAAAATCTATCAACCTGGACCAACACATCCTCGATGATCCCTCTTGGTACACGAACAGAACGATCAACAAGTTGTAGTGTGGTTCAAGTGGGTTTTAATTCACCCAAACCTAACTGTTGATATACCGAGTAAGGAATCAGATTGACGCTTGCTCCTAAGTCAAGAAGTGCGTGATTAATTCGATAGTTTTCGATCACACATGATATGGTTGGGCAACCGGGATCTTTAAATTTTTGCGGCACATCTTGTTTCAGGATGACACTCACTTTCTCAGTCAAGGAGATCTTCTTTTGAACACTTTTCCATCGTTTGGTAGTGCATAAATCCTTTAGAAATTTAGCATATGAAGGAATCTATTTTACAACGTCAAGCAGAGGAATGTTGACTTTCACTTGTTTCAACACCTCTAGGATATCCTGAGAGTTAGATAGACGTTTTGGTTCAACCAACCGTTGGGGAAACGGAGCAACTGGCTTTTCTAGAGGTTCCGGTTCAAATTTTTGTGGGGCGCCACTAGATCCATCATTGTTGTCCTCTTCTGGTTCTTGAGGCTTCTCGGGCCTAACCGGAAGGGTTTTATCAATAACCTTCCCACTCCTAAGAGTGGTGATGGATTTAGTGTGCCCCATTTGATTTGAAGAACTGGGATCACCTGTCTCGTATTGCGGTTTCGGATTAGGGAGTGATTGTGCAGGGAGCATCCCTTTTTTCATAGCCGTCATATGTGAATCTATTTTTTGCATAAAATCTGAAATTCCTTGCATTGTCCGAGCCAGCTCTTGTATGAAAATTTGAATCGATTCTTCTTGAGGTTTCCCTTGATTTGGATTTTAATTGAAGAAACCTTGAGGGGTAGCAGTTTGTCCGTTCCTCCAACTAAAATTCGGATGATTTTTCCAGCCAGAATTATACGTATTAGAGGGTGGTCCATTGAAAGGTCTTTGATAGTTATTTACGGCATTAGATTGTTCATTCAATACTTCTCGAAAGGCAGGTATTGAAGGACAATTTTCAGTAGTATGAATGTTGCAATCACAGATGCCGCAAACACTTTCATTAACCTTTTCCTTCCTTCCTTCCATGGCCTCAAATTTTCTGGTGAGATTGGTCAGCTTAGCATTAAGATCATTATCCTCTTTCAGGAGATATATTCCTCCTTTTTCCCTTGAATAAGTTGGCGTAGACGTAGTGTTCGTCCTTGGGTAATAGTCCCATGATTGTGTTTTTTCAGCGAGAATATCGAGGTAATCCCATACCTCGTCGACATTTTTATTGATGAATTCTCCGTTACACATTGTCTCGACCATTTGGCGCATGGAAGATGTTAACCCATCATAGAAAAAATTTGTAATGCACCATATTTCAAAGCCATGTTGTGGGCATGCATTAACCAGATCCTTGAACCTTTCCCAACATTAGAAGAATGTTTCATCTTCCTTTTGGGCAAAGTTCATGATTGCTCTCCTGAGGGTAATTGTCTTAAGATGTGGAAAAAATTTCTTTATAAATTCCCTCTGCATATCATTCCATGTGCCAATGGATCTAGGACGCAGTCAATGTAACCACGTCTTGGCTTTTTCTTTTAAGGAAAATGGAAAGAGTTTCAGCCTAATAGTATCCTCAGATACATTAGGAAAGTATAAGGTGCCTATGATTTCATCGAACTCTTTCAGATGCAAGTATGGTTCTTCAGATTCAAGCGCATGGAACTTAGGAAGGAGTTGGATAACCCCTGGCTTGATGTCCATATGTCCTGTATTCTCAGGAAAAATCATGTATGAGGGCGTACTCACCCCCGTCGGTTGTAAATAATCTCGTAAAGTACGAGGCGGGGGTGCCTGATGCACCTCATTCTCATCATGTACTTCCTCAACCCTTGGTTGGGGTAGTACTTGAGGTTGATTTTCAGCCATAACGTCTTCTAACTCAGGAGAATTCAAGTGGTGTCTAGTCCTGCGATGGACAGTCAACCCCTCAACTAATCCTCCTTCAGTCACGAGACGTCGAGTGTTGTCGCGTGCCCAATGGGGCATAAAACACACTCAGCCCTCAAATTCTAACTTAAACCTAAAAAAGAAAATAAAAATCTAGAAAAAGGGAGGGTTGGAGAGAAGTTACCAAATCGGAGTTCCTAGGTTAAAAAACCTGCAAAACAAACCAAAATAAGTTAGTTTCTAAGAGTAGAAAGTCCTAATTAAAAATAAACTAATTTCTAGAGAAAAGAAGAAATTTCAAAGAAAGAAGAATTAGAAAGAGCTTACTAAATTAGAAGCTTCCTACAAAACAGAAAAATTGAGTTAGTTCTAAAAATCAGATAGAAGGAAGAATAGAAAGTTTCTAAAGTTAGGAAAAATTTCTAATAAGGAAAATAACTAAGCTTTTAAACCTAGAATTAAAAATTTCTAAAAAGGAAATCTAATCCTAAAACTAATTAATTTCAGAAAAACGTAGCCGACAGTCCCCGGCAATGGCGCCAAAAACTTGTTCACTCCCCAAGTGCAGGGTTGTGATGTAGTAATAACTCGGTAAGACCGAGGTCGAATCCCAAGGGACTGAAACTTGTACGTTATCTAAAACTAACTAGAACTAGAACTAGGACTAGGACTAGGACTAGGCTAAGATGAATTCTAAATCAATTACCAATTGTGAAATAATTATAGGTTAATTAATCCAAAACTAAGGAAACAAATCAGAGATAGGAAACTAGGGATTCAGAAGATCCACTTGTAGAGATCAGGGAGAACTTATGCTTGCATCAAAAATTATGGAAATTACTGAACTGCCGTTGATCTAGTTTTCAAAGAGATGAAAGGTGTATGAATTAGAATGGATTCCATCACCAAAACATGCCCAAAGACTATGGCAAACAAAAGAATCAAACTAATTACCACCCAATCACATGTATGCAAGTTAGGAAGGGTACCGACATCCAACCATGCCCAGGAGACTATGGTGAACAACAGGGCTTCCTGACATCATAAACACTAAAGAGAACGGAAATATTCAAAGCCATTGCAGACCCATTGTAATTTCAGTCACAACAGATCATTAAAAATCTAAAACATTCCCATAATAATCAACTAAAATCAATGTCAATTCATGAATTAAAATAAAAATAAAATAAAATCTCCCATCTCACTACAAGCTTCACCTCTTAGCCCTAGCTAAGAGGTTTAGCCAGACATGGATGGCTAAATCCAACTAATTAAAGAGAAAAAGAAAAGGAAAAGAAAAGTGAAAAGAAAAAAAACCAAGAATTTCTCTGTCTCTCTCTTTCTCTTTCTCTCTCTCTCTCTCTCTTTCTTTGCTCCACGTCAAGCCGTGAATCTCTTGCTCTCCTTTTCCACGTTCACGATCTCTCTTTTTTATATAGCACCAAATCGGTGCTGGGAGTGCATAAGATGGTACGGAGCATCTGCAGCGAAACACTTTACGCAACGACTTTGAATAAATCCGAAATTCCATCTCCCTGTTTTCGCGGAACTGCGTAACAGAGAGTGCGCTGATGATGATGGTGGGCCCACTTTGATGCTCTTTTAATAAATCCACTCCGTCTATTAGATTCACATGAAAGTTTTGGTCAGAGAAGAACTGTTTTGGACGATTTCTGATGTGGCCTACCTAATCTTTCATTCTGTCGTCCATTTCTGCGTTTAACGAAGATTCACATGCGTACGCGTGCATGGGGCCAGAAGACGAGCTTGGCAAAGGTTGTAGCTACCCCCTTGATGTAATGGATGGTTCGGATCATCGAACCGGATGATGAGTGGGGCCCACAACGACGCACCGCAACCTCTGTTGCGAGAACAGAGCTTCTGTGTCAATATTGTGACGTTTGGTGGACCTCACAGCAAGGTTTTATGGAAGATCCCTGTCGTCCATTGTCTTTACGACGAAAAACCGTCCGGGAATGGCAGTTTTTTTAATTGGGTTCGATGTGGCCCACCAAACTTCCTATTCTACCGTTCATCATGCGTAGGACCGAGATTTTCCTGCATGTACAATTATTTTTCCAGAAAAACCTTACGTGTACGGTCGGTTTGACCTCCTTGACTTATTGGATGGGTCCGATCTATAAACTGTATCAGGGGTGGGCCCCACTATCAGCCCATTGGACGGACAGCGTTAGACGCTGTTGTGTCTTTTGAAAATTTTAGAAATTTCTATCGGTCAGCGTTTGTGCTGACCGATATAGTCGGCGCGGTGCACGTCCCACGTATGTATATGCCATGTACACACGTTGCAGTGTGGGGCCCACTGCAATGGTTATTTGATATCCAATCCAGCCATCTGTTTTTTCACCACATTTAACGCGTTCATACGGAAACTGAAGTATATCCAGACTTCAGGCGAACCCAAATTTGATAATTCATGGGTTGATCTGTTCGTTGGGTCGCTTCTGTGATGATCCAACGAATAAATTTTGACGTGTACGGTTCATTTAAAGTTCTCAAGCCCTGTATAGAGTTTCGAACCAAACGGATGGTGGAAAACATGTGACCTTTCATTCTGGATGAGTTTTAGGCTGTTTGAGCTTCAGTTCTTTGATTTTTGCTGATCCCTGGCGTTGATATTGGTCTCTTGGTGTTTGTATCTTGCCTTTGTGTCATCAGGGTGTTAAATCCATGCTTTAAACATCTTTTTCAGTCCCTGCTTGTAAATCCACCTTTCAATACAAGAGTGAGAAAACGAGCCATTAGATAGCATTATATTCGTAAATCCAGACAATATCTGTAATATGCAATATTTGACCCTCAACACCTCTAATACATAATTACAATTAACTAAAATAAGATGAACTCATTTTTAGGAGAGTCCCTAACCCTAGATTTATAAGATTGGCATGCTTTTGTGACTTGTGAATCTACAGAGTGAAGGAAAACAATAAATGATGTAAACCTATGCTATCTGCATAATATTGTAAAAACTAACACATGGTCCAACTCATTAAACATGGAAAGATGTGAATGGGGCCCAACCCAAACTTGGAAAATGTGGCAAATGCATGAGATCTACATGCCCCCACAATGCATTTGCTTTGGTCCAAAAGTCAGGGCAGGTTTGCTCATACACACCAAATGTAGATATAGGTAAATACTGGATGTAGATATAGAATGTTGGGCTCAAAAATGACTGAGGTTAAAGATCTGAATTGGATATGGTTTGGGAATTGGAAACTGGATTGGAATATAGCTGCGCCTCTTGAATGGAAGAGAATTTTGAATATGGACAAAGGATTTCAATCAAATTTTTGGTTAAGAATTGAGAAATTGAAGGGTTTGGACTGTGGTTTATGAATTTCAATAAGACATAGAATGGCAAAGGGATATTAGGGTGAGATCAGAGCCCCTTAAAGGTCAATTTAAAGGCTGGATTGCAACTGATTATGGCTGTTAATTGGGCTGAAATTAGGACTGACCATAGGGATATTCAAGGGATTGTCAAGGAACTGGTTTGAGAACAAAAATTGCGCTGAGATGAGATTGGATTGAGGGTTAATTTATGAGTGGTTAGGGTTGTTTCGTAGACGATGGACCATTCGAGGACTGTAAGTGCATTATGATTGGGAAATTGAATTTGGACTGATGGCCATTTTTATCTTAATCTCACACCATTTGTTCACTTGTGGCCCACCTGATGAGTAGACTGACCTGATTCTCAGCCCAGGAGAGGCATGATGCAGCCCACCTAATGAATGGCTGGATCTCGCCTGCAAGTTGGGCAGGTCCAAATGCGTGTCCGATTAGCTGGGCACTTGCTCAAAACTTCTTAACAGCCACAAGTGATTATATTTCCGATCACCAACCTAGAATTCATCTGTGGGAGTCTGTCATTTAGTTAAAACAATCCACAACAATTCATCCACAAACTCCGCCACAGCAATGGTAGATCTGAAGCAATCTACAGCCCTTCCAAATGCTCCAAAAATCAGATTTCATAGGCATCCAGATGCACTACCTTTCTAAATGTTGACACGTAACATGAGATGATAAAAAAAAATGCAGCAGCTCCTAGTGCTGGTAACAAACACCAACACTAAGAAAAACACCTTTCCAATTCAATTCTCCGAGAGAAACCTCTTTCAGAGAACAACCTCGGATCCAGAAATGTGGGCCCACCAGTACATTTACCACCCAAACAGAAAATACTACTCAGTTCCATCAGCTCATTTCATATTTCCATACAAAGTCCAGCATTTTTTAAGCACATTTCAGATTTTTCCCTCAAAACAAACGAAAATCACAAATTTCATTACTAGATCACATCAAATCCGCTCATCTCAGACCATAACACAAATCCAATCGTCCAGATCTCAACGCCAATAGAGACGGAAACCACCACAAACGAAACCAAATCCATGCATTTCATGAAGAAAATGAATCTAAAACAGAAAATCCAATGGTAGTAGTAAATGTCAGAAAGAAGCATATACCTTTTTTTTTCTTGAAGTTCTTGCAATGGCGCCTCTCAATCTAGCAACGAAGAGGGAAACCAGTAGTCCTGGATGCACCGAGACAAGTCAATGATGGAACTCCATTCGAGATGATGAAGGGTCCTCTAAGGTTTTCTGAGGTGACGAATCTGATAGAGGGAGAGAGAGAGAGAGAGAGAGAGAGAGAGAGAGAGAGAGAGAGAGAGAGAGAGAGAGAGAGAGAGAGAGAGAGATTGGGGAACGAATAGAGAGAGGGAGGAAGATGAGAGAGCTGGAGCAAGATCGAGAGAGAGATAGGGTTAGGGAACAGAGCACACCGAGAGAGAGGGAGAGAGAGATAGAGAGAGAGAGAGAGAGTTTAGGGATTTGGGGGTTTTTTCATGGGCGCGCGTCTGTGAGCGCGCCCAAATTTAGGACCGTCTGGTATGGCTCTGTGGACCCCGCCATGATGCGTGTCAAACATCTACCCCATCAGTCAGATGCATCATCCTATGGTGGGCCCAGGGATTAAAAATTAAATCAATCTATGACTTTTGTGGGCCACACCACATACAAAAGTTGAGAGGGGTTACCCTCCATTAAAAATTCATAATTATTTTTTAGGCCCACAGATATGTGGTCCACAAATCCAGCCCATCCATTATGTGTGTGCCACTTGTATGAGGGGTCATACGAAGTTTCAGACGCATCCAAATTTCAGGTGGTGCCCACCAAGTGCTTTTATGTGTTTTAGGCATGTCTTCACATGATTTTATATGGTATGGCCCACCAGAGTTCCGTATATGGCTGATTTTTGGGATATCCCATAATTTAAAGAGGACCCATCAAATGCATGGTGCTGATGTTTGACACACATTATGGTGGGGCCCACACAGCTTGACCTCATGGGGACGACATGGATTAAACACATACATTATGGTGTGGCCCACCTGAGATTTATATCCCGAAAAATGGATGAACAATGTGGGTTGATCTCGAATTTTCGGTAAATCCAAAACTCAAGTGGACCATGCCACACGAAACAGTGTGGAATAATGATTTCCATCGTTGATAACATCCAACATGTTCATAATATCACAAAGATATGAACGAAGAGAACATAAAAATAATGTATTTGATTTAAAAAGACTAAAATATAGAATCTCCTTGTTTTTTTTTTTTTCTCAAAGTGGGATTGTGTATTTGATTTACATGGTGCAGCATCCAGGGAACTTCCTGAAGACACAAGAATCAGGAAATTCAATTTTCACCCATGGCATAGAATTGCAAGCGTTACTTGCACTTGTTAAATTTAAATGACACCAGCAATGCCACTGGTCCTTGGGCAAGACATGATCATGACTGCTTATTTAGTTGACTACTACCGAATTAGTTTAGTGGGTGTTTACACAAAATTATGTTGATCAATGAAGAAATTTCATGATGCAACCAAATACACCATTACCCGAAAACAAACTAGTGGGCCATGGATTTGTAATTATTGTGATTGGAGGACGCCTCTCAAATTCCATGGAATTTGTGATGGAGGGCAACTCCACACTAATGGGCGACATATGGGCATGTGTATGAGACCTTCAGTGGACAGTCTGCTAATCCATCGAGATGCGGTGGTGTGGATACACATTCATTTTGTGGTTGGGATCCTTGGTTCCCCTATGTGGATGGGGATGCAACAATCACTAGGTTTGAAGAACCGTGTCCCAGATGGACTCGACATTCTATACCGACCATCAGATGAAACATTTGGACATTCTAAACCAGAAATTGAGACTTAATAAAAGGCAAAAAGTATTTACTCACAAGGAAGGGGAAAAAAATCCATCAAACATGCATTGTTACACATAAATGAAGATTTGGTCATGATATTTTTTGGTATTTTAAAAATGAAAATAAAAAAATAAAAATCAGTGATCTTGAATAACCTTGAAAAGAACTCATCTACTTCTTTTTTTGGATCAAATGAACATTTACCTGATCAAATGAAGATTTTCAACCGTCTTCTGCTTGGACTCAACGAGAGAGAGAGAGAGAGAGAGAGAGAGAGAGAGAGAGAGAGAGAGAGGCGTGAGAGGGTGGGAGAAAAGGGTAGGGTTTTTTTAATTTGGGCGCGGAATCTATTTAAGTATGGGGGGATTTTTTCGAGCGCAGGACGGAGCGGAAACAGGCGGTCGTCTATCCACACCGTCCATTCATTTTGAGAGTTATTTTTGGGTGGGGCCCACTTCCATGTTTGTGAGAAACCTACTCCGTTCATTTGTCTTTTGAGCTCATTTGACAACACACAACTAAAAATGAGTTGGATCCAAACTTAAGTGGTCCACACGAGAGGAAACAGTGGGGATTCAGTGAGAACCGTTGAAACATTCTTATGTCCATAAAAGCTTTATTTTAGATTATAACCATTAGCTTCAGTGTTCATACAAAATATGAACTTTAGAAATGATTCGGGTCGGTCACACCAATGTTAGCAATGTAAAACTATGGCTAAATCTCTAATTTCATCAATTATGGCACACCTGAGTTTTTCATCAGGATGATTTGTGTATATTGCCTTCATCCTTTTAGTTCACACATGATGAACGGGTTTGATGAAAGATACACAATATGGTGGCCCTAATGACAAACCTAAGGTTGGCATCCCATAGCCATTTTCCCTTATAGTGTGGCCCACATGAATTATTTATTTGGCTGAATTTTGGATCCATGGTGTATAATTGAAGGACTCGCTTGATGGATGGAGAGGATATCACATCCTCGGACATTCATAGTGGGTACACAATTCGATTGGGATGAATATATTCTATACCCAACCTATCCATTAGATGAACCACATGAATTGTTTATTTGCTGATTTTGGGATCCATAGTGTATAATTGAAGGACTCGCTTGATGGACGGAGAGGATATCGCATCCGATGACATTCACAGTAGGTACGCAATCCGATTTGGATGAATATATTCTATACCTAACCTATCCATTAGATGAGCCATCCCAGACATTCATAGAGTGTCAATAAGTTGGGTCACAATTTTGACAAGAATATTTAACCCATTTTACATGTTTGGTCCATTCACTCTATTTTACTGATCATTACCCTCAATTTGACTGGTTACTCACCCTAATCATGTTACATATGAGAAAGATATTGGGCAAATAAGATTGACCCATACCCATTTGGCTTACTTCAACCTTCATTAGGAACAACTCGGGTCTGTTAACCTGCTAGTTGACCCAATACATTGTCACCTGTAGTTTAAAACGTGAGAACAGACTAACCGAGCTAGGGCCCTTAGACAGCCCTAATTGATGGTTATGCTTAAATATATACCACATGGTGGCCCATGCACAAACAAACCTATATATGGTTGACATCCCATTTACATCATTTCATATGGTGTGACCCATTTACATCAGTTCATCCGTCTTTTAAGCTCATTTGACAACATACAACCAAAAATGAGTTGGATCCCAAACTTAAGTGGTTGTCAAATAAACATGACTATGGGGCCTAGTAAGGTTTCAATGGCGGAAATCATTATTCCCACTGTTTCATATGGTATGATCCACTTGAGCTCTGGATTTGCTTCAATTTTGGTCTAAACCTATAAATAAGTTGGAAAAATGGATGGATGACATGGGACAAATCATATACATTCATCGTGGGCTAACTGAGTTTACTCGGTATGATAAAATATCTGATTTCATTGTCAATAAGTTGGATGGTAAATCAGATTGAGTACTGAGTTACTCAGTACACTCTTATTGCATCGAGTAAACTCAGTCGGGCCCACCCTGAACGTATGTGGTCTGTCCATGTCGTCCATCCGTTTTTCCATTTAATTTAAGGGGTTAAGCCCAAAATTGGCGCATATACAAAAATGAAGTGGATCATACCACAGGAGAAATAGGATAATGATTTCCACTTGCGAAACCTTTCTAGGCCCCACAATAGGGAAAATTACAGGACAATTAGGATAATGATTTCCACTTTTCCCTACGAAGCTAAAGACTTTTTTACCTACGAAATTAAAATTCGCAGGGAAAAGTAATTTGTCGATTTTTTATGATTTCTAAAAATTTAGTAGACCCTTTAACTTCGAATATTTTTGTAGGTAATGATATGTTTTACCTACGACATTTGGTTTCATAGGTAAAATGATGGTTTTGGAATTTGTATTTATTTGAAAATTTTCACATACCCTTCGGCTACAAATACTTTCATAGGCAAATATGGGTTTTCCTTTCGCATACCTTTAGCTACAAATATTTTCGTAGGCAAATATGGGTTTGCCCTACGAAACTATAATTCGTAGGGAAAAGTATAGTTTTTCTTTTTTTGGAATTTAACAGACCCTTTAGCTATGAATATTTTCGTAGGTGAAGATTGGCTTTTACCTACAAAAGTTAATTTCGTAGGTAAAAGGAGTGGTTTCAAATTTTTTGAGTTCAAAGGACCCTTTAGCTACTAACATTTTGGTAGGTGAAGCTAGGTTTTTACCTACGAAAGTTTATTTCGTAGGTAAAAGGAGTCGTTTCAATATTTTTTATTATGGGAGAGTTCAAAGGACCCTTTAACTACTAACATTTTGGTAGGTGACGCTAGGTTTTTACCTACGAGAGTTTATTTCGTAGGTAAAAGGAGTCATTTCAATTTTTTCTTTAAAGGAAACTTTACCTACGAATATATTCGTAGGCAAAAATAGGATTTCCCTACGAAATTTTGCCACGAAATTTGAATGACCCTTTAGCTACGAATAATTTTGTATGTAAAAATGGCCTTTAGCTACGAAATTTAATTTCGTAGGTAAAAGTAAGTTTTTGGATTTCTTCTTTTTCAAAGTGTTCAAAAAATTTGGATTTTAGTAAGGTTTTCAATTTTTGGAGGGGATGAAAAATTCAAATGAGCCTTTAGCTACGAATACTTTCGTAGGCAAAAATGGTTTTACCTACGAAATTTATTTCGTAGGTAAAAGTAAATTCAAAATACGTTCTCATTTTTTTGGTTTGGGAAAAAAAATTCAAATGACCCTTTAGCTACGAATACTTTCATAGGTGAAAAAGGCTTTTAGCTATGAAATTTAGTGTCGTAGGTAAATGTAAATTTTTGGATTTGTTATTTTTAAAAGTATTCAAAAGACCGTTTCAGCTACGAATATTTTCGTAGGTAAATATGTGGTTTACCTACGAAATTATCTTTCGTAGGTAAACGTAAGGTTTTCTATTTTTAGAGGGAACGAGAAATTCAAAAGACCCTTTAGCTACGAATACATTCGTAGGTAAATATAGGTTTTACCTACCAAAATTTATTTCGTAGGTAACAGTAAATTCAAACACCTTCTTAGTTTTGGGCAAAAATTCAAATGACCCTTTAGCTACGAATAATTCCGTAGGTAAAAATGTCTTTTAGCTACGAAATTTAATTTCGTAGGTAAAAGTAGTGTTTTCGATTTGATGTTTTTAAAAAATTTTAACGCCCTTTAGCTACGAATATTTTTGTAGGTAAAGCTGGTTTAAAAATTCAAATGACCCTTTAGCTACGAATAATTCCGTAGGTAATAATGGCTTTTAGCTACGAAATTTAATTTGGTAGGTAAAAGTAGTGTTTCGATTTGTTGTTTTTTTTTAAAATTCAAAACGCCCTTTAGCTACGAATATTTTTGTAGGTAAAGATGGATTTAAGGTAAAAATAAATCTAAACCTTTTGGCTACGAAATTAATTTCGTAGGTAAAAGAAAGTTTTGGTTTAAAATTTAAAAGATTATTTCTCTACGAATGTTTTCGTAGGTAAATAGGGATTTTAGCTACGAAATTTAAATTCGTAGGTAAATATTGGTTTTACCTACGAAATCAGAATTCGTAGGTAAAAGTAAAATTTTGAAAATTTCAAAAGACCTTTCAACTACGAATATTTTTGTATGTAAAGATATGTTTTTACCTACTAAATTTCCATTTCGTAGGTAAAAGTAAATTTCCAGAGCTTTTAGCTACGAATATTTTTGTAGGTAAAGATATGTTTTTACCTACGAAAAAGTAAGGTTTTCGATTTTCGGTTCTTTTAAATGTTTAAAAACCCCTTTAGCTACGAACATTTCCGTGGGTAAAGAAGGGATTTACCTACAAAATTAGAATTTGTAGGTAAAAGCATGGTTTTGGTTTTTTGGAAATTCAAAAGACCCTTCAGCTACGAATATTTTCGTAGGTAAAAGTAAAGTTTTCGATTTTTTGGAATTCAAAACATCATTTAGCTACGAACATTTTTGTAGGTAAAGATCTGATTTTTTCATTAATTCAAAACAACCTTTTGCTACGAACAGTTTCATAGGCAAAGATGGGTTTGAAAATCACAACACCCTTTGTCTATGAACATTTTCGTAGGTAAATATGGGTTTTACCTACGAAACCGTTTCGTAGGTAAATATGGGTTTTACCTACGAAACCGTTTCGTAGGTAAAGATGGGTTATGATATTCAAAACACTGTTTGGCTACGAACGTATAGGTAGGTAAAGATGGGTTTTACCTATGAAAATATATTTCGTAGGTAAAAGTAAAGTTTTCGATTTTTAGAATTCAAAACATTATTTAGCTACGAATATTTTCGTAGGTAAAGATGGGATATTTTGATTACCCATTAGCTAGGAATATTTTCGTAGCTAAATATTGGTTTTTACCTACGAAATTTTAGTTCGTAGGTAAAAAATTCAAAATAACCTTTGGCTACGAATATTTTCGTTGGTAAATATGGGTTTTACCTACGAAATTAAATTCCGTAGGTAAAAGTAATGTTTTCATTTTTTTATTATTTGAAAAAGGCAAATGACCCTTTACCTACGAAAAATTTCGTAGGTAAAGATGGGTTTTCTTGTTGGTAAAAATTAGAATTTACCTACGAAAATAATTTTTGTCAGTAAAAGTCATCTTTACCTACGAAAATTATTTTCGTAGGTAAAAGATTCGTAGGTAAAAACCATATTTCTTGTAGTGTCAGATATTCTAAAATGTTAAATCTGAGTTATATATATATATATATATATATATATATATATATATATATAGAAGCTCATGTGAACTTCCCATGAGGTCGAGCTATGTGAGCCCCACCTAGATGCATGCCAAACATTTAACTGGCCCCATCAGTCAGATACAACATTCTATGGTGGGCCTTGTGCTTAAAAAAAGTCAATCCATGACTCGTGTGGGCCACACCACATACAAAAGTTGAGAGGGGTTATCCTCCCATTAAAGTATTCATAATCATTTTTTGGGCCACTGAGATGTTTTTAACAAATCCAGCCTGTTAATTATGTTTGTCCCACGTGGAAGAGGGGTTAGACCAAGTTTCAGGCGCATCCAAATTTTAGGTGGGCCCAACCAAGTTCTTTAATATGTTTTAGGCATGTTTTCACATTATTTTAGATGATATGGCCTACTTGAGTTTCTAATACGACTGTTTTTAAGGATATCCCATCATTTAAAGGGGACCCGTGAAATGCACAGTGTTGATGTTCGGCACGCATCATAGTGGAGCCTATACAGCTCGACCTCATGGGAAGTTCCCATGAGCTCGACTCCATAGAACCATATATATATATATATATATATATATATATATATATATATATATATATATATATGAAAGTTGGGTTTCAAATCGGGTCGAGTCAGCGCCAAGTTAGATTTTGGGTCAATTTGAATCGAGTCATTGAGTAATCGAACTTGACTTGGTTTGGGTTCGGATTGGATGAAGTCTACTCAGTACGGCTCGATCCGCCCACTCCATTCGGTCGTGTCATGTTTGAACGAGTCGAGTAGTCCCATGCCCAGCGCCACTCATATGTCTGGACCATTGGAACTCTCATGTCCCATCGTCATTTGCAGCTGATCCACGGTACATGCGGTTGTACGTTGGAAAGGCGAATCCAGAACGTCAACAAGAGAGGGTGTATTGTGGGCCCACAGATCATGTCATAGTAGACAGAAAATACTACACCGGCACGCAATTGGTAGCGTCACAAATCGGACAGACAGGGCTCACCAAATGGACGGTGGAAAATCATGTGCGTACGTAGCCGACATGAACCAAGACCGATTTGTTTCTCAACTGGGATAAAGACTCTAGATTTCTCTTGCGTTCTCCAGTTCTCATCCCCGCTTTCAGAGTAACGGTGACTCATCTATTGTACACTAGTCATAAACCATCCAAATGTGGGCCCCACTACGGAAGAATTATGGTACATAATCCAAATATCGTACTGATGGGACTGATCTTTTCATTAAGTCTAGACGGCTGATTATTTTGTTCTTAATCATCCATTTCATGGTCCTTAATTGGATGGCTAGGATTGTTCAATCAATGTGATTTCTGGGCTGTGATCCATCTACATTAGGACCCACAATTTTAAGCGTCTAGATTCCCTTATATAACCACATTTACCCCTAAACCATCTGAACAAGTGGGGAATTTGGTTTCTTAACTCCTAATATTCGTTCCTTTGGTGGGCCACCCAGTCATGCCTTCTTCTTGATGCTAGATTTTGTATCTTTTGACTCTAACATAAGATACCAGGTAAATGCCTTGATCTGGCAAGTGTATGGTTGTTCGTACTCCAGCAAAAAAAAAAAAAAAACGAATGGCAGGATCCACAATCACGCCATCAATGATCCCAGCTGTTTGAGTTTTACTATTGGATTTGGACTACTGATTCGGTTGGGAATTCGGTACCATCTAAACAAATGAATTTATTTTACAGGTGGGGTCACTAGACTGTGTGTACGACATTTTGCCTTTACTGAAAATGGAATGCCTCAAAAATTAAGCAGAAGATGCCGTGGTTTCGTTAGTTTTTCATTGTTTTCTGTGTTCTGTCTTACTAGAAAGCTGGTCTACTTAACTTTTGGGTGTCCCATTTTTACAGTAGGATAGTGTTACCAGACGGGTGAGAAATCATACAAAATACCAAGTTTTATGTGAGCATTGATCAAATTTAGCTAGTCTTGAAATGAAAATTCCAACCTCCAAATTTTATTTTTTTTAAATTAATTATAGACAAGCTTACCTAGTTGCAATAGGATACACTGGGACTTTCCTGTTGGGTCCTTTACAATGACCATACCATTGATATGACGGGCCTCAACGTGGATCGGATCTGGAATGGCTAAAAAAATCTCAGAGTAAAGTATTGAAAACCTTTGATTATTTAAAATTGAAAGAGATTGTCCAAACACAAAGGAAAATAGTTAAATGACAAAATTAAATAAATAAAAATTGAAGCATTCCAATTCGAAAGGTTTTTATTTATTTTTAATTTATTCTCAATTCTTGATGGGGTTTTTTGACCCGTGCTCGACCGGTCGTGAGCCCTACATGACCAGTCGTGAGCTGGTGCACGACTACTCGTGGAGTTAAGTCCTGTCTCAAAAAAAAGTCCAGCAAGTGTAGACTTTTTTTTTCCGGAGTGTGAAAAGGCCTAGCTATATGTCCTAGAGGGGGGGGGGGGGGGTGAATAGGATAATGCCAAATAAAATTTGTAACAGTGGAAATTAAATAAATACGATAACCAACAATTAAAGTAAACCAATCCCAATGCAGGAATGTAAAGAATGTAAAGCAACCTCAAAATTCATATTTTGAGAGGTTGATACAAAGATTTTGAGAGGTTGATACAAAATGTTGTTCTAAGGACAACTTTACACCAAAAATCAGCGTTTATGGTAGGACAACCTTATTTATAAAAAGGTCTTTGTATCAAATCTCAAAATCGAAGAGGAAAAGAAAATTAAATACAGACTGTATTGAAGAATAAACTGCAAGCAATTATATACTGTTCTAAGGACAACCATGCACCATAGAAATGATAGGCAACCTTACTAGAACAAATAAGAATGCTGAAAAAGGAATCAAAAGAAATAATTGCTAAATTATTACAACATTCCCACAATGCTTGAAATAAATGATTACAACATTCACATCTACATATACATCCCACAAATGAAAAATAAAAGATATGAAATATAAACCATTCAACTACGAGATATAAGGGATTATAGTGGTTCGCCTGTATATTCACCAACTATTTAATAACAGCCACACAGAATGCTACACCACTCCTAATATCCTCACACAGGGGATATTAGCATGCACTATCAAGTTAGGTTTTTACAGGTTCACCCAAAATCTTACAATTGTGTCTTTCTATGTGGGCTTACACAATTTAAAAAAACCCACTTCTGATTTATCCTGACTCTCATCAGATAACCAATACAATGAGATTTTTCTAACAAATCCCAAACAAAACCAAAACCAAAAGGAATTTACAATTAAATGTAAAATACCTAAATATCTCCTTCGTTGAAGCAGCCCAGAAGAACCAAGTCAGACTAGATGATTGAATGTCTAAGTTTAATGTCCAAATTCACATTACAATGGTTCTAGTTCTAATTGATTTTAAATTAAATTAAATTGGGCGTAGCTCTATTTGATTTTAATTTCAAGAAGAAGGAAACAACAATTTCTATTTTTAAATTAGATTGAAATTCAGGAACAAAATCAAATAATAAAAGCTAATAAAAGAGAATAGAAATTATGCACAATGTAGCTTAAAATGAACACTAACTTATCTCAGAGTGGAGCTTTGAATATACTTGAATTACATATCAAACCTCTGAAATTCGTATTCAATTTATAGGCGAGCAAATCACGTCTTCGACTGGTCTTAAGACCCCTACGACTGGTCTTAGAACCAACAGAAATTTGAAATTTCGAGCGGGATAAGATAAGACGATTTTACGACTAGTCGTGGGTACCCTACGACTGGTCGTAGGTCACCTTCAATCGGTCGTAGGTTACGCACGATTGGTTGTAGGCCAATGAATTTCATTGCTGGACTTTGAGTCGAAGGTCTATGACTAGTCGTAGAACCAGTCGACACTATTCCCACGATTGGTCGAACAGTCACCAGGACTGGTCGTAAAGTAACCAAAAAATTATGAAAATCCTCAACAACTTAGGACTGGTCATGAAATTTCTTGGATTGGTCGAACCAGTACTAGGACTAGTCGAACAAGGTCTAAGACTAGTCTTAGAACAGACCAAATTAACATATAAAACATATATGGATTATGAATCCAAAATGACCTACATTAAAGGTCAACATAAGGTCAGTCTTACCTCAATAGTGAAGCAAGGACATTGAAACTTGAAGAAAAGTGACCTTTGAGTATAACAAAGCCTGAAATCTTTGAACTTGAACTTGAACACTTCTGAGATCTTGAAAGCTTCTTGAACTTTTGAGATCTTGAAAGCTTCTTAAACTTGAATACTTCTGAGATCTTGAAAGCTTCTTGAACTTGAATACTTCTAAGATCTTGAAAGCTTCTTTTGTTCATCACATATACAAGCTTCAAAGCAATGTCTTTGTCACCACAAATTTGACAATAACAAGGGGCTATAAACTATGACACTCACAATCTCCCCCTTTGTCAAATTCGTGACAAAACACATAACCAAGATATGACACCAAATATCTGATTAAAGAATCATGCACCAGTTGATATCAACTAGCACACATTCATTTACCTGCAAATTAATATACAACCAACATACAATCCATACTCATAAACTCATGCTCATACAGACTCATGCTCATATAGTCTATCTTTGCACATACTCCCCATGAGTAACATATATCTCAAAAATATGACAAATATGGCACTAGCAATGCAATGCAATGCTACTCCCTCCTTATAGCACCAATCCAACATTAAGCAATAGAGATATCCATACTCTCCCTTTTTGTCACAATATGACAAAAGAAGCACGAAAACAGATTGGTAAGGAGTAATAAACAAGGAGATAAAGAAGAGGATATTAGACAAGAGAATGAGAACATAGCATAAGCAACATATATAAAGTGAGAACTGAGCTAGATAATAGCAATAGCGAAAGTAGCAAATTCAGTCAAGTAAACAAAATAGAAATATAGTTATTACAGACCAGCAAATAGAAAATGTACTAATCTGAACCAGATGAAGGAGCAAGAATGGATGGATCAAGTTTATGCATGCCCTTATTCAAGCGCCTAAGATACTTACGCATATACTTAAATTGAAGATCATGGGCAACAGACGTGTTTTCTATCCTAATATTTATATTCTCAACTTTCTCCTCCAATGCACTCAGTCGAGCATCAAAGATAGAATGCTCATAATCTGGATCATTTGTAGAGTCAGATTCAATTTTTTCAAAAATATCATCCATATTAATATCACCAGGAGGAAGATCACTAGCTTCTTCCTCATGTTCAGCTTCAGCCGTATCAACACCATCTCTTTGGCCAGGAAGAAATTCCAGCTTCATCTTATTGATATTAGTGTTGTTAAATATCAGATGATGGATAGTGGCTTCACCAACCGGTATGTCGATTAACATATGGGTTGCTAATACAGTCATCAAATAACCAAAAGGGATATCACTATGACCAGGATGGAGTTGAAACTGAATGATAGAGTGACAAATCAAGGATGGTAAGCAAATATTAGTACCTTTGGCAATATTATGAAGAACACGAACCATGAATGCCATTAACTCAGTTTTATTACCCGAACGAGGATACAAATTAGATACAAAGATCCTATAAAGTACTCTGTATTTGGGTAACAAAAATCTTCAGGGGAGCGCATTTCCTTTATGTGTCCATTGAGCATCCAGATTGCATAAGTCCTTAGTTAGCATACGTTTTTCAGACTGTGAGGGTTTTTCAGATAAAGTATGAATGGGAACTCCCTCATCATTCACATGAATTTTCATAAGAGCTGAAATCAAGTGATGATCTACATCAAATGGTCATTCTCTTGTGGCAATTCTAAACGTTAGATTTTCCAGTGAAAAATTAGATATGCAAGCAAACATGGATTGGACAATGGACCGGTTTGCAGGCCCACCCCAATGCAATAAGTTATTCCAACCTACAGCTTGGAGCATAAGAAGGATATCAAAAGGTGCAATATGATTAATATCAACAGGATGTTCAAAAATAACATTACGCAATCGGATGTCTCGAACAAAGGATGGATCATCCTCGGGAGCCCTAGATGACGCTTAGTGATAGTGGCCGATCTGGAAGAAGATGGACCACGAGAAGTTATTTTGCTTCCCTTAGAAGCCATTTGTAACAAGGATTTCAAAGAAATAAAGAGTTGCAAACGATTGAGAAGTGAGTTTTCTCAAATCAGATTTTTCAAAAGAAAAACCCCAAATCATAATGAAATTTAAAATAGATAACTTCAAGAGAGAAATGGAAGTAATCTAAACACAAAACTACAAGAAAAAATGAAAATAGAGCACTAACCATGAAGATTTTAGAAGTTGGCTTCGACTAGTCGAGGTTTGGCCCCTTGGAGCGTGAAATAGAAATGAGGAAGATGATGGATTTTTTCCAAATAAAAAATATCCACGCGATTTATGACTGGTTATGGATTTACATGACCGGTCGTACCACAACTAGTCGTGTATATTCACGATGGGTCGAATACCAGCCAAAAATGCAGTATACTATTAAGTTTTACACAATTTTTCAGTATAAATTGTAAAAATTAAAGTCTAAACTAGCATGAATATACAATATAATACAAAAAGGCATAAATTATCATCTTAAAATACACATGCCAAGATCAAATTTCATTTGATTAAACCTGCTTTAATCGAGAGGTTTAGTGAAAAATTAGCACGTTGATTCTCGATAGATATATATTTCAAAGATATAACCTTTTCTTCTACTAACTCTCGGATATAATGAAATCTAATGTCAATGTACTTAGTACGAGAATGCTGAATATGATATTTTGAAATATTTATGGCACTGAAATTATCACAATATAATAACATAGAATCCTGTTTAATTCCATAATCACTTAACATTCTATTCATCCAAACAAGCTGCGTACATGCATTACCAGCTGCAATGTATTTAGCTTCAGCTGTTGAAAGTGATATAAAACTTTGTTTCTTACTAAACCAAGAAACTAAACAGTTTCCTATATAAAAGCAACCACCACTGGTTGATTTTCTATCATCTAGATTACCAGCCCAATCAGCATCCGAGTACCTAGCTAGTTGAACACTAGTCTCATGTGGATACCAGAGACCGAAATTCATAGTACTTGCGACATATCGAATAATCCGCTTGACAACGATCAAGTGAGATTCTTTAGGATCAGACTGATATCTGGCGCAAATACCAGCACTCAGTGCGATATCAGGTCTACTAGCAGTTAAATATAATAGACTACCAATCATACTCCGATATAATTTCGGATCAACATTTTTACCTGCAGAATCTTTTGAGAGTTTCAAGGTAGTACTCATACGAGTATCAAAGTTCTTACCATTCTCAAATCCAAATCTCTTAATTAAATTCAAGGCATATTTAGATTGAGAAATGAATATTCCTTCAGGTTGTTGCTTTACTTACAACCCTAAGAAATAATTCATTTCTCCAACCATGCTCATTTCAAACTGAGACTTAATCAATTCTGCAAACTCAGTCGTCATGTCAGTTTAGGTAGATCCATAAATAATATCATCAACATAAATCTGTACCATTAAAATATGATTATTATGTTTTTTAATAAACATAGTTTTATCAACAGATCCCATTTAAAAATTATGGCTTAACAAAAACTTTTTTAGTTTCTCATACCATGCCTTGAGAGCTTGTTTTAATCTGTAAAGTGTCTTTTTAAGGCGATACACATGATCAGTACTTTTGAGATCTTCAAAACTCATTGGTTGTTCAACATAAACTTTCTCATACAAATCACTATTTAAGAAAGCACTTTTTACATCCATTTGATAAATTTTAATTTTTCTAAAACATGCAATGGATATAAATAGTCTGAATGATTGAAAACGTGCTACTGGTGCAAAGGTTTCATCAAAATTAATACCTTCAATTTGAGTGTAACCTTGTACCACTAGCCTAGCTTTGTTTTTAATCATATTTTCAAGCTCATCAGACTTATTTTTGAAAATCTATTTTGTTCCAATGATGTGTTTATCTTTGGGTCTATGTAAGACCCGTATTCTACACCGTACCGTTTCGTATTCTTCCGTAGTCCTTCAGGTCGAATTCCGGCAATCCTTGATCTGTATTCAATGTTTACGCTCGAACTAAAGCTGAGTCCTGCATATCAGAGTCGACTCGACCCGAAACTTATACCTTAGCGACCGTGCCGTCGCCGCGGTTCTGACGCCGCGACTCCCGCACCGACTCGATACCCAGGGTAGAAGATATAGGCTCGCGTTCAATTCGAAGAAACACCACGCGTTGCGAATTACAAGGGAATCTCTACGAGATGTCCCATCAATCAATCAATCACTTATGTCAAGTACAAGTCAAGTCACTCCATACCCAAGTACAACAACCCATACCTTTCTCTTACACAAGCAAGCCCAAAGTCAACCCTCACGTCACTTCACCGCTCTCTCCACCCATCCCTTCTTACAACACATCACTCCACCCATCACCATCATCCCATCACCTCATTTTCTCTCTCACTTCTCAAATTTCTCAAGTAACCCAAACTCCATACGTCCAAACTCTCTCCCCCTCCCAAACAAGAAGTGTGGCCCACTTTCCCCTACCCTCTCATCTCTCATCCCCACCGTCTAAATTCCATCAAGTACCGTCAAAAGTCAAGCAAATGAGCATACAAGCCTAAGGGAGCAAGGAGTGCAAGAGGTGGGTGATCCACCGTTAATTCATGTTTTTAGGGCCACTTGTTATGGGACCCAATTTGATGTATACAATGTAGAGAGGGGCCCGTAGTGGTGAGGTCCCTCTATCTCACCGTATATCTCTCTCTATCTCCCTCTTTTCTCTCTCTTGAATGTGGTGGGCCCCACCAAATTGTGCTAAATCAACTCCTTCTATCAAATGGGTGGCCCATCACATTTTAGGTGAGATGACCTAAATTGTATGGTATATTGTATTTATATATATATATATATATATATATATATATATACACGTATGTATACACGTATACATACATCAGGTGGGCCATGTCCCTGTGGGACCCACCGTATTGTATCTGTTTTAGCACACCATCCAACGTCTCTGGACGCTGGACTGGCAGCGTTAATACACTGCTCGATTTAAAAAAATAATAATAAATAAATAAAAATATTCTTTTAGAGTGGGCCACTCATGCAAGCCCCACCTTGATGTTTATTTATGATCCAAGCCGTCCATCCTTTTTCTCAAATTATTTTAAGCGTTGAGCCAAAAGATGAGGCTGATCTGATAAACAAGTGGGCCATACCATAGGAAATAGTGGTATTATCGTTAAAATCCACTTGGATTCTTTTATTCGTAAAAAACATGCCGCATATTGGTCCCATTTGGTCGATCAGGGACCCTAGAATCCAATGAACGGACCGAATTTCCTTGATTCAGGCCCCACCTACAAAAAAATCATAAAAAAATCATTATTTCAAAAAAAAAAAAAACTGAAGCAGCAGCAACTGCTGCTCTGACAGGAGCAAGCAGTGCCTGCAGTTGCACGGCAGGCAGGCGATTTGGGCTAGCCCTCACGGCCCAGCTGTGGGCCCCACCGTGATGCTTTTCTAACATCAACATCGTACATTTGATGGGTCCCCTTTATCTGTGGGGCGTCCTCAAAAATCAGCCGTACACGGAACTCAAGTGGGCCATACCATCTAAAATCATGTGAAGACATGCCTAAGACGTGTAAAAGCGCTTAGTGGGACCTACCCGAATTTTGAATGTGGCTGAAACTTGGTCTGAACCCTCAAACAGGTGGGACACACATAATGGGTGGACTGGATTTGTGAAACACATTTTGGTGGGCCCACACCCACCCTAGGTCCAAGTGACCTTATAAATAGGTTGGCTGACAAATACACAACATGGCGGGCCCTTGGTCCAGGGACCTTATGAACGGTTTGGATGTAAATAAACGTTATGGTGGGCCCTGGTCTCACGTGACCTCGTGAATAGGTTTGGATGGCTAATAAACGTCACAGTGGGCCCCTTAGTCCATGTGACCTCTCAATAGGTTTGGATGACAAATAAACATTACAGTGGGCCCTAGGCCATGTGATTCTATGAACAGTTTGGATGTCATATGAATATTACAGTGGGCCCAGGTTGGGTAGAAAATATACATTACGGTGGGCCCTGGGTCTATATGACCTTATCAACAGGTTTGAATGGAAAATAAAGATTTTTGGTGGGCCCCAGGTCTGCATAACCTTGTCAACAAGTTGGATGGAAAATAAATATTATGGTGGGCTCCCCATGCCCCAATCAATGGGCTGGATGGAAAATAATATGGTGAGCCCCTATTCATGTGACCTTATTAACAGATTGGACAGAAAAATAAATATTATGGCGGGCCTCACATGAGGCTCACTTTGGTAAGTATGGGCCCATGAATTTAGGCCCATCTTAATATATACTTAGGCCCATTATTAAGGCCCACTTGGATGCATATGGGCCCATGTATTTAGGCCCATCTTGGCATGTATATAGGCCCAATGTTGGGGCCCACTTTGGTATATATATAAGGCCTATGTGATAGACCCATTTGATACACATAAAGTTTATGTGATTGGGTTCATTTTAATACATTTTAAGGCTCATAGGTGATGACCCATTGCAAAGGACCTAAGGCCCATTGGTGAGGCTCATTGAGGTGATCCATTTGATGAATGTAAGGCCCATATGATATGGCCTAATTGATGTACTTAAGGTCCAATTGGGTGCAACTAGGTCCATTGCAATGCGTGATCCCTCCATGGCATATAATGATATTTATTGCAAGTAATGCCTTAGGAACAATGATGGTTAGATGCCCACATTGTAAGGATGACGTCGGTTAAATGTCTGCATTGTCACCCTCCTTAAGGCCCACTAATAGGCCCATACTTGTAGTAAGTAGGCTGTCTCGGCCCATCTCAGTTATACGCAGAGCCCATCTCTATATACATGTTTAGTATAGATTCATGATTCATTGTCATACACATCATATGTATGACTGATATGAGAAGTGACTGATCATAGCATATGCCTTAAGGTGAACTGTTTATGGACTCCCTGATAGGCGGAGTTGTCCTACATGAGTGCATGGTACACGTAGAACTGTTGCATGACTGGTAGTGTGACTCATGCACTTGCATTTGCATGATTGTGATTATTGTATGCCCTAGCGACATCAGGGCCATAGCCTCCACAGATGCATCGTGGGTGGCTGGATTGGATACCGAAAATATTTGGTTCTAACATACAGGCATCATAGATGTCCCTGGGTGAAAATCTCTAAACCCAATGGTACCAGAGGATGACTCCAATGTCGAGACCGAGTGGATACACGAGTGGGCGATGGCCGTATACCAGTAGGCCGCGTCTCCCACTGTGTCGTGGTCGGTTGGAAAGGGGTGTGACCTTACCCGCCTGAGTGAGGGGGCAACTTCTAGGTTGAGTTTGACTAGCTTGAGGAATCGGTCTTCTATCGACAAGCTGGCCCGATATTGGCAGGCAGATAGTGAGGTCTCTTCTGCTCTCCCAGTTGTGCGTTCGGATAGGGACGACAAGCTGGCGTAGAGTGTACTAGACCCCGGTGATTGTCCAAACTTGGAACCGTATTGACTTGATGCTCTAGTAAGGAGCTACATTGATATGTGGATGAGAATTGATATGCTTGATTTGCATTCTACATCGCATGGCCTGGATGTGGCCGATCGCATTCACATCTTGCACCGCATAGCCTTGGTATGGCTGATTGTATTCATGTATTTATCAGCATGATTCCGCATTACTCTAACCTTGCATTCTCAGCACGCTTATATTGTGCACATACTTATACCACCCTCTAAGCTTGCTATAAGCTTATGCACGATTGATGCGTGCAAGTGACGCTAGGACGCAACCTTAGTCTCGCCGTCGTTGGAGCGTGCAACCGAGCTTTTAAAATTTTTGTATTTGTATTATTTTGTATTTTCCTTCAGACGCATTGTACTTAAAAGTTTTTGATCATAGTGAATTTTGTGGTAGTGTTCTTGTGATTATTATCCGTGAGTTATGCTTATGTTATGCTCATTACAAATCAAATGGATATTAAAAATCTTCCTTATAGCATCTCAGGATCGGAACCTGGTAAATGGATGTCGGGAGTCGAGAATGGGGTACTACGGAGGCTGTCAGTGCCGAATTCGGCGATCGAAAATTTTGTGAGCCCGTTTTTTGAGTTTGTAGCATGACAGTCTAGGTACGAGATACTAAATATCATTTCTTACGAATTGGTTAAGTTCTTCTTGCATCGTAACAATCTAGTTTTCATCAGCAAGAGCTTCTTTTACGCTAGAAGGTTCTATCTGGGATGTAAAACATACGTAATTACATATATCCTCAAGTTGTCTACAAGTACGTACACCAGTGAGAGGGTTTCCAAGAATTTGAATAGTTGGATGATCTTTAACAGTCCTTAGTTCAGAATCAGTCTGATTAGATGAAGTATCAGGTTTATCAATTACAAAAACTTCATCAATATCTGAACTTGAGACTAGTGTATTTAAGTGATCATCAATGACCACATTGATAGACTCTTGAATCACACCGGTTCTTTTGTTCAGAACCCTATAAGCACGACTATTTAAAGAGTATCCTAAAAAGATCCCTTCATCACTTTTCGTATCAAAATTTCTCAAATTTTTACGATCTTGTAAAATATAGCACTTGCTGCCAAAAACTCGAAAGTATTTGATAGTTGAATTTTTGTCGAACCACATTTCATAAGCCGTTATTATTACCTTTACTAGTGTAAACTCGGTTAATAATACAACAAGCTGTATTGACTCCTTCAGCCCAAAGATTCTTAGAGAGCTTCATGCTATTTAACATGACATTAGCCATTTCTTATAGCACTCTATTTTTCCTTTCCACTATTCCATTTTGTTATGGAGTTTTGGGCGCTGAAAATTCATGTAATATTCCTTGGTCGCTACAAAGCTTCTCAAAACAGCTATTCTCAAACTCAGATCCATGATCATTACGAATCTTACTTATTTGAGAACCTTTCTCAATTTGAATCTTTTTAAGAACTTTTCTTACTTCTTCAAGGGTTTCTGATTTGTTTCTTAAAAAGACTACTCATGTATATCTAGTAAAGTCATATACTATTATCAAGATATACCTTTTGCCATCTCGATTCTCCGTTCTGGTAGGTCCTATCAGATCCATGTGGAGAAGTTTAAGTGGTTTTGATGTGGTATTGGAATTCACCTTTTTGTGTGAGTTCCTTGTTTGTTTGCCAAACTGGCATTCACCACATATATTATCTAACTTTTGAAGTTTAGGTAGACCTCTTATAAGTTCTTTTTTGCTCAATCTAAATAAGTTTCGGTAGTGTACATGTCCAAGACGTCTGTGCCATAATTCAGTCTTGTCTACATGGACTATGTAACATGTTTGATTAGATGAGATGGATTCACTTACAATATAGCAGTTTTTAGACGTTATACGTCCAGTTAATATTACTGAACCCTTTTTGTTTAGAATCTTACAGCTTTGATTAGAAAACCGAATACTATGGTTATTATCGCATATTTGAGATATGCATAGCAAATTATGTTTTAGTCCTTCAACATATAAAATATTTTTAAATAATGGAAGGTTATAGAGTTGAACCGTACCTTGGCCCATAATTTTGCAGTTACTGTCATTACCAAATGTGACTGAAACATCAGTCATATCTTTTAGATCGGTGAATAGCGCCTTGTCGCCTGTCATATGCCTGGAGCATCCACTATCTAGGTACCACTTTAAATGGCTTGTAACTTTGAAAGCAGTGTGGGCAACCAATCAAGTGACCTTTGGAATCTATTTCATAACCATTTTGGGTTTGGGTGGATAGTTAGTTTTCTTCCGATTGTAAGAATTATAAGTATGACCTATTGAGTTAGACTTTAGAAGCTCCTTAAGCAAATCAACTATTTTTTTAGCTAAAGGGTTTTGGTTATGCTTCCTATAGTTGAAATAATTTCCTTTAGGTTTTTGAACAAACTTAGGATCTTTAGAAAATACTTTTGCTTTCCCTTTTAAGTTTAAGGTCTCTCCTTTTACAAACTTAGGAGGTGCATTCTTCAGTTTAGGAGAAACATTCTTATCATAATTTAGACCGGATCGATCACCACATTTTCTCGATCCTGATAAGAGATTTTCTAATTTAGAATCGCCTTGGGTATATTTCCAAGTTTCCTTTAAACTCAAGAGAGAAGAAACTTTATGTTTTAATTGGTCATTTTCAGATTTAAGAGTTTCAACTTGGACAGTCTTAAAATTCAAATCGCATTTTATCTTTTTAAAATAGTCTAATATATGGGACTTTTCTAAAACAAGAGATTCATAAATTTCTTTGAGTTTAGAAAATTTCTCTTTTTGAAATTTCAGTTTTATCACAATTTTACAACTCTCCTTGTATAGGGCATTATAGGCATATTGAAGATCATCTTCATTTTCACATTCACTATTCAGATTTTCTTCACTTGTTGAATCATTATTAGAAAAAGTGAATTTGGCTAGAGTCATAAGGGCTTTCACTTCATTGCCTGACTCAGTTTCAGAAGCTTCAGAATCAGAGGATTCATCCCAAGTAGCCAACATACCCTTCTTTTTTGGTTTATTTTTTTTAGGACACTTGTTAGCCAAATGTCCATATTCTTGGCAGTTCTAACATTGACTATCTTTCAAAGATTTCTTAGTTTTAGATTTATATTTTTTCTTATCATTTTCTTTTTAAAAATCAACTCTCTTTTTACTTTTGAAGATTTTATAAAACTTTTTTGCCAAAAGAACCATATCATCTTCAGAATAATCTACATCAAAATTTTCTTGAAAATTATTTTTAAAAGTTTTAAGAGCAATTGATTTTCCTTTTGGAGCTTTAAAAGATAACTCGTAAGTTTGTAAAGAACCAACTAACTCCTCAACCCTCATATTATCCGTATCACGAAGTTCCTGGATTGCGGTTACTTTAGAGTTGAACCGTTCAGGAAATGAGCATAGTATTTTTGCACACACTTTACTTTATGGGATTCTATCACCAAGACCCCACATAGAGTTTACAATGTCATTTAGTCGTGTATAAAAATCCATAAATGTTTCATTTTTCTCCATATGAATTTCTTCAAATTTGGTTGCAAGGAGTTGGACTTTCGATTTCTTGACAATTGAGGCACCCTCGTGTGTCATTTCTAATATATCCCAAGCTTGCTTTGCAGAATCAAAGGATATAATTCTTTTGAATTCATCTGGTGATAGTGCGCAAGTGATTGCATTTATTGCTTTAGCATTTGCATTACTCTCACTTTTCTGAAGTGTGGTCCACGAGAAATAAGGCGTTATTCTCATTGATTTTGAACCATCAACTCCAGTTACTTCAGTGGTAGGAGGGTTCCAACCATTCACAGTGGTCAGCCACACACTTTCATCCATGGATTTTAAGAATATTCTCATCCTGGCTTTCCAATAAGCATAGTTGGAGCCATCAAAGGGTGGTGGCCTAGTGAATGATAGACTATCAAAATTTGATATCTTAAATAGCTTAAATCATTAGCTCAGGAAATAAATCCAAGAATTAAAAATTAACAAGAGCTATTAGGCTCTGATACCACTTGAAAAGGCCTACCTATATGTCCTAGAGGGGGGGTGAATAGAACAATGCCAAATAAAATTTGTAATAGCGCAAATTAAACAAATACGATAACCAACAATTAAAGTAAATCAATCCTAATGCAGGAATGTAAAGAATGTAAAGCAACCTCAAAATTCAGATCTTGAGAGGTTGATACAAATGTTGTTTTAAGGACAACCTTACACCAAAAATAAGCGTTTATGGTAGGACAACCTTATTTCTAGAAAGGTCTTTGTATCAAATCTCAAATCGAAGAGGAAAAGAAAATTAAATGCAAACTGTATTGAAGAATAAACTGCAATCAATTATATACTGTTTTAAAGACAACCAAGCACCATAGAAATGGCAGGCAACCTTAATAGAACAAATAAGAATGCTGAAAAAGGAATCGAAAGAAATAATTGCTAAATTATTACAACATTCCCACAATGCTTGAAATAAATGATTACAACATTCACATCCACATATACATCACACAAATGAATAATAAAATATATGAAATATAAACCATTCAACCACGAGATATAAGAGACTATAATGGTTCGCCTGTGTTTTCACAAACTGTTTAATAACAGCCACATAAAATGTTACTTCACTCCTAATATCCTCACACAGGGGATATTAGCATGCAGTATCAAGTTAGGTTTTTACAGGTTCACCCAAAACCTTACAATTATGTCTTTCTATGTGGGCTTACACAATTAAAAAAACCCCACTTCTGTGTTTTCTTAGCTCTCCTCAGATAACCAATACAATGAGATTTTTCTGACATATTTCAAACAAAACTAAAATCAAAAGGAATTTACAATTAAATATAAAATACCTGAATATTTCCTTCGTTGTAGCAGTCCAGAAGAACCAAGTCAGAGTAGATGATTGAATGTTCAAGTTCAATGTTCAAACTCACATTACAATGGTTCTAGTTCTAATTGATTTTAAATTAAATCAAAATGGGCGTAGCTCTATTTGATTTTAATTCCAAGAAGAAGGAATACAACAATTTCTTTTTTCAAATTAGATTGGAATTCAGGAACAAAATCAAATAATGAAAGCTAACAAAAGAGAATAGAAATTATGCACAATGTAGCTTAAAATGAACACTAACTTATCTCAGAGTGGAGCTTTAAATATACTTGAATTACATATCAAACCTCTGAAATTCGTATTTAATTTATAGGCAAGCAAATCACGTCTTTGAATAGTCTTAAGACCCCTACGATTGGTCTTAGAACCAACAGAAATTTGAAATTTCGAGCGGGATAAGATAAGACGGTTTTACAACTAGTCGTGGGTACCCTACAACTGGTGGTAGCTCACCTTTGACCGGTCGTAGGTTACACACGACTGGTCGTAAAACAATGAATTTCATTACTGGACTTTGAGTCGAAGGTCTACGACTGGTCGTAGAACCAGTCGACATTATTCCTACGACTAGTCGAACAGTCATCAGGACTGGTCGTAGAGTAACCAAAAAATTCTGAAAATCCTCAACAACTTAGGACTGGTCGTGAAATTTCTTGGACTGGTTGAACCAGTGCTAGGACTAGTCGAACAAAGTTTAGGACTAGTCTTAGAACAGATCAAATTAACGTATAAAACATATATGGATTATGTATCTAAAATGGCCTACATTAAAGGTCAACCTAAGGTCAGTCTTACCTCAATAGTGAAGAAAGGATATTGAAACTTGAAGAAAAGTGACCTTTGAGTATAATAAAGCCTAAGATCTTTGAACTTGAACTTAAATACTTCTGAGATCTTGAAAGCTTCTTGAACTTCTAAAATCTTGAAAGCTTCTTGAACTTGAACACTTCTGAGATCTTGAAAGCTTCTTTTGTTCATCACATATACAAGCTTCAAAGCAGTGTCTTTGTCACTACAAATTTGACAATAACAAGGGGCTATAAACTATGACAATTACAGGGTGCTTGACCGGTCTTGGGCTGGTGCACGACCAGTCGTGGAGTCGAGTCCTGTCTCGACTCAAAGTCCAGCGAGTGTGGACTATTTTTCTCCGAGGTGTACGATCGGTCGTGGACTCGACATGACCAGTCGTAGTTACGCAGAGTTGTTCCGCAATTTTGTGCGGATTTCTTTTCACAAGTCCTTTCGCAACTGGGATGCGGAAAGAGTTTCCTAAAACTATAAAAAGGGATCTCTAGGATTTTTCTAGAGTATAATGGTGTATATGAAAAACACAAGAGGGCGATCAAAGGTGTGAGAGAGAGAGAGAGAAGAAGCTTGTAGAATGGAGGCTATGCTCGTAGAGGTGATCTACCATATCTCAGCGCTTTTACGTCCTCGTAATCAGTGATATCTCTCCGTTTTCTTTTTATTCTCTTATTGTTTATCCACTCCTGTGTGAGTGAAAAAGGTTGTAACGTTCGACTTCATAGTGGATTGTTGATCTGGACGAGGTCCTATGGTTTTTACTTCTTTGAGGGTTTTTCACGTAAAAATCTCTTGTGTGGTGTGTGGTTGATGTTTTGATTTATTTCATTGCTTTCCATAATTCTAATTTGTTTTAGAGAGCTAGATCCTAAGGTTTTGTGCAAAGCCCCCATCAATTCTAAGTGATACCCATCATACAAAATGGTTTGAATCATTGAAATTTGATCATGAATCAAAGGATAATGTCCCAACGGTTCCCATAAGATGTATTCTAGCAAACTACCTCGATTGTCAAAGGATACCTTAATCGGCTTATGAGGAAAAATGGTGATTTTCTTTGCATAATCAAACTGATGAGATGTGGAATGTTGAATTTTGAACCTTTCTGCATTATGCATTTTTCAATGAGAAATGCTTACATAAAACTGATTGGCCTATCAATTGCGTGCAACATCCAACCAGTCCAAGAGGTTGGCCCCACCATAAAGAATGTGGATTGATGGTGAGGAGCCTAGCACCCGCTTTGTGGTGAAATGATAAAGGGAGAATTGATTGGTGGGACCGTATGCTATTTGAGATAGGAGTAGGCTTAAAGTTTTTCAGGTTGGTACTTTTTCACCCATTCATCAAATCCATGCACGTTGGATCATGTCTTTTGACATCCGCTACTTTTGAGAGCCTGTTCATCACTCAGCCATGTGCTTCATGGTGGGAAGGTTAATAATAATGATAAGTGTCCACTGCGGATGAAGGATAGATGGCATTACGCAGAAAAGAGCAATGTTGAGTTGGAGTGGCATGGATTTTGAGCTTTTCATTCTCTATTGAATTTATACATGTGTAATACACTTTGTTGGAGATGTATATTGAAGCCTCGGGTATCTTCTCTGCATTGATTGTCTAGTTAGTAGGCGAGGCCAATTACACTTCTAACTTAATACGAGTTTGATTTTCTTCCAATTGGACAATCGTTGAGCAAATGTAGCTAATTATAGTTGTATCTTTGGATAATTCTTTGTGATTTTCACCTAATAAGTTTGCTTCTAGATGTGCGTGACCAATCACATCGCGTCATGTGTCAATGTTGATCACCGTTTTAGCTAATCGTGCATATCAAAGCTCCTAAGTTATAATTTCACATATGTTCAACCACTTGTACTCTGCTATATGTTATCTCAAGAAAGAGTCACAGCAAGCTAAAACAACGACTATGAGCTCTTTTCTAAATCATCACAGAGCATATGGCCTCTTGCGTATTACTATATGTCATGCAAAAACTTTTGTTCAGGCGTTATAAAACATATTTTGTGGCAACAATGTTTCTTTCGTTTCACAATCTTTTCATGTCAACGGCATTGTCTGTGAGGATCTCATCATGATCTTCTGTGCAGTGGTGCCTCTGTACGTCCGCTTAATTACTAGCCATCGGATCTAGTATGGTCAGACCGGGAGTAAACACACTGGTGAATGGTTTCTTGGATCATACCTCATCCATAACTAGGCCAACAATTTGAAAGGTCCAATTAACATGATGCATGTGACGTGCACAGATGATGCGTGAACGTTTGTGCTATAGGTACCATGCTCTTACTAAGAATGTTAAGACTAAAAGCATGTTTGGTAAAACTTGTTTTTATCACTTAATGTTAAGACTAAAAGCATGTTTGGTAAAACTTGTTTTTACCACTTATTAGGCAATTTTCAATAATTTTCTCTCATTTGGATCATTTGGTAAATTCAAAATTTTAATTCTTAATTTGAATTTTCATTGGAAATTTTAATTTTTTAAGCTTTCATCTCTTAACTTAAGAATTAACAGGGAATGCTGTAAGCAGTTTTGCTTAAAACCTTTGGTTACTTTTGATATATATATATATATATATATATATATATATATATATATATATATATATATATATATATATATATATATATATATATATATAACAACTTTACTCTTTTGTAAGTGATTTCCGGGAGCTTTTGAAAGACTCAGATTGCAATCCCACTTGGCAAAGTTCCGTGAACCCTATCATAATGTATGTGTTATGTCCACATCGTACATCCATTTTGCAAGATAATCTTAGGGCATAAGCCCAAAATGAGGTAGATTTAAAGATCAAGTGGACCACACCACAAAAGGCAGTGGGTACAATTATGTCCATGTTGAAAACTTTCTAGGGGCCACCATGATGTTTATTTGCCATCCAAGTTGTTTATGAGGCCACACAGACCTGGATGAAGGGAAAACACAAATATCAGCTTGATCCAAAACTTATGTGGCCCCAAGAAGTTTTCAATTATAGCCATTCAATCTCCACTATTTTCTATGGCGTGGTCCACTTGAGCTTTGGATTTGCCTCATTTTTGGGTTCATGCCCTAAAATGATCTAACCAAATCGATTGACAATATGGATATAACCCATCATGGTGGGGCACTATAACACCCCGAATTTTTTCCAACCTGGAGTTAGACGTCCTTGAACGTAGAACTGCCTTAGGACCCTATTCTATCGTAATTAGGGCACGATTTAGTTAAGTACTGAACTAAACAATCGATAGATTTAGCTTGAACTACTTTAAATACGATCTGCAAGATCCAAAACTTGTAAAATCGTTAACGCTATGTTACCCAAATATCTATAATCCATCCCTAAACCCAGTTGCTCTCGGGAGCATTATGAAACTCCGTATTGGACCTGGACCGCACGTCGAAAGTCCGATTACCCCAAAACTATACTGTTATGACCGCCTTACTCGACTTGATAACCATCTCGAAAATCAAGTACTAATAGTACCCAGAAATGCACAACTTGAGCCCAGAGCGAAGTGTGTGAGAAACGCGAATATTTTTAGGAAATGAACTGAAACTTAACTAAATTGAGTCGGTTCACTTGCAGAAAATCTAAGGATTTAGACCGTCAGAATCTGACCCAATTATACCCTCAGATCAGGAAAAATTGCTAACATATGTTAGAATACTTGTGGCCCTGATCGAGTACCGGTGACTGTCGAACTGAAATTGGTCCACCACGGTCGATCTGCAAACCCGATCGAACCAAAAACATATCTTGACTAAGATCCAGTGTTAGGAAGCTTAAGTCTAACCTCATTCAGCAAAGAGGCCTCAAGAAGTATTCCGTTGGATCGGAACAGATGCTATTTGGCTGTAACCTAAGTATACCTTGGCCCTGGGGCCATTCCCATCACTTCTGAGCCTATATAAAGGGCTTAAACCCCCTCTCTCTCTCATTCCATACGAATTTGAAAAATCTTAAAGGGAGAGAAGAAAGAAAAGAGAAGAAAAGAAAGAAAAAGTGAGAGTGAGAGTTGGAGTTCGTTCATGGGATTAAATCCCGCCGCTCCATGTGCTTAACTACCATTCCTGTATCGCTATACAAGCGATTCCAATTCCATTCTTAGGTAAAAAAACCTAACTTTAATATGTTTTAGGGTTTCAAATAGTGTAAGTGATGAAATATCTAACCTATTTTATGCTATATGTGATCGTCGTGCCATAGACGAAGACTTAGTGTTGAAACTGAGTCGTTACGAGTCTACCGACGAAAGATACGGACTATAAATGTTTAGGATATGATTTTCAAGGCTTTCAATGTTAGTAATGATTTATGACTGACTTGATTGCTTTCACATGTGCCTAGATACGAGGTTTACCGCATATTATGCATATACGTATACTATGTTGATTTATGATGCATTCTAAGTGTTTGTTGAAATAACTGAATGAATATAGATTCATGATTTGTTTCTGTCATGTGTATGGAATGTAAGAACATGATTGATGTGTATTAGACAACTCCTTGGTGAAAGAATTTATCCTATTATATGTTGAAATCAACATACGTCATGTATGTCGGTTATGTATAGTCTAAGTGTTTGACAAAATGCTTGAATGAGTTGTTGTTAGATGAACTGTAGTTAATAAGGTTGTTGAGATAGGATTCACAACCACCTTAGCTATGTACATAAATCCCTTCAACTTGTTGTAAATCTATATGGTGTGTTTGAGTAGAATAGGTATATGTATAATGGCATGTTGTATGTGTTCATTATATTTTCAAATGTTATCCATGGTTACAATGGCTGTTAAGTGTTGTATGATTATCACATGTACATATTTCTTACATCGTAATGTGTTTAGGACTACGATGTAGTCCAGACAATCAGTAAATGTCTGTGAACGGTGGTTGATCTGCTTGACCACGACGAACACGCACGATGAATCCGAGTTGTACACTGCTTGTCGACAGTGGTTAGGCCACACGGAGTTGCTCTCGTGCTCCATATCAATCGGCTCGACATATGCTCATACCAGTCGAGTTTGTCAAGTAACGTGATTGACCCAATGTATGGTCACCATGTATGGATGCTACTGCTTGAATTTAGGGTACCAAACTCACCAGTGAAAATTCGTTAACCTTGGTAGCTCGATCCGCTGAGACTCATAAGCCGGACATGGTGGTATGAGACACTGTGGTCGAGCTGTCGGCTTACGCCGGGGTGACGAGCCCACCTGTAGTGACCAGTGAGAAACCTAGACTCGTGAGCCGAATACGGTGGTATGGGACACTGTATTCGAGCTATCGGCCTACACTGATCAGGTGACGAGCCCTTTGTAGTGACCTCGAGCATACTTTGAGACTATGTTAAGGTGACGAGTCTTCCGTAGCCACTAAAGTATAAACTAGGCCTACACTGATCATGTGACGAGCCCTTTGTAGTGACCTAGAATCACAACATCGAATGAGATTTACCAGGACTGACGACCCTAGAATGGATCATTGTTTGGGAATTGATATAAGGGAGGTACTTTAGCTTCCCAATCCTGTTGTATGAATAAACCTAAGTAAGAACCTGGCTAATCATGTGCATGCACCGCACCGCATGTGCTTTGGCAAGGAAGAGCACTTTCGGGAGGATATCATGCACGCCGTGAGATGAAGACGTGAGGGAGTGTAGGTGAGGGTATACATCATTATTTCATATCATTCTTACATTAACAAGAGTACTTAGAACCTGATTGTTGTATTGCGTTATCATTACTGCTTGACTGAATTGATAACATGTTAACCTTTGCTTTATTGTTCCACTGAGTTAATCACTTAGTCCCACATTACGGGACAGTATTTTACACACCAACCAGACTCTGTCTTAGCTGCAGATTGCGACACGATGTGTGAGGTGGAGCCTGACTTCTTTGACGATGAGGAGGAATTCTCATATATGCAGTTCTCGGGAAGATTCACTTAGACCGTCCTGATCGACGGGGGCTATAGGGCTTATCATCTGCGGTTGGACTATCTTGACATTTTGTTATTTTTGAACTAATACATGTAATTATTCGACCTGGTAATGTATATATACTCTGAAAATCGGCTATGGACCATACGTTTCATATATACTTATATATATCTTTCAGTCTTCCACATGCGTTATTTAACTACCTCTGGAGTATGATATGTTGTTTTGGTGTAATCCCACTCATGTTTAATATATTATTGCAGCCAACATTCAATCATCATCATATATGTTGTATTAGTGACACTTTGAAACTCAGGAGTTGGGCTCCTGTTGACCCCCGATTTTCAGGGCGTTATAGGCACACAGAACTTTGCCACCTCAACACAGTAGTTAGTGTTGTGTTCTTAGGCATCCAATCTGAAAGGGATTTTGGACTCTCCCTTTACCCATCAATACCTAGTTTAATACTGGTCAAGGCTCTATGAGAGCCACCATGAATGTTCGTGTTTTATCTACACTGTCCATCCATTTTTGTCATTAGTCTTTAAAGTGTCTTGAAATTTTGAGTTTCACAAGAATGGGTTGGAAGTTAAACAAGCACAATAGCCCCCAATACTAAGTAATTAGAACTAGTTATGGTTGACCATTTGTACCTATTGTATGTGTTAATCTCCTCTATCCTGTCCGATAGGAGACATGCACTAATAAACATGGTGACGCAGGGATGAACATGATGAGGTCGATCATTGCCTTCCTCAAGGATAACCATGAATCCATGGAGCTTCTCTGGACTCTTCACAGAGACCTCTTGAATCCACGAGAAAAGAAAGCAAGAAGAATATAAATAAATTCTATAAAATTTGTAATTTGATTAGTTGATGAAATAAATGAGTTGACAACCCTTTGAATAAGGATACTAAGCAATGGGAGAAATTTTAGAATCAAACTACAACCAAAACTCTTACAATTCGCAACCTACTATCAATAGTAAATTTTCTATTTATGGTAAGCGTCATATGTGGCTTAACCACGTCATTTTCTTAATTTTTCTAAACACTTTTCATGTTGGACACAACTTCTAAAGCCCAATGGATGAAGAGTTATAATCAAACTAAAACTTACTAAAAATAGTAAAAATAGAAATAAATATGGAATTTGACCGTCTATATGATGGAATCTCACAAATTCGGCATGGGCAACCTGGCTATTCTAGGTTGGTTGGCTAAAGTAGCTCATCCTACCCTAAAATCATATATGATACATCGAGTAACTCATTCCGGCTTACAAGATATGCCTGTTTCAAGGTTCTGACGGTCTTGATGACTTCTGCTTCTGATCGGACCTTTTCTAATCTATCTTGGACATGAAAGTGTCCAAGACCCGCTCTACATCACATGGGGTGGCTTAGGTGAGCACCACCATAATGTGTTTCCAAAATCTACTACACCAATTAGGTGCATAATGTAAATTTACTTAGCAGGCTAAAAAACTAGGCAAATTCGTGATTTAGGTGGGCTACATTAAGAGAAATAGTTCGGAGGTAACACCTATATATATATATATATATATATATATATATATATATATATATATATATATATATATATATATATATATATATATTAGCCCACCATGGTGTTTGTACACAATCCACTCGGACCATAATCACATCATCCATCCTTATACTTAGGGCCTAAAATATTCAGATTGACATGTGATTCAAGTAGGCCACACGAAAGGAAACAATTGTAAAAGGGATGTCAATAATCTTTTATTATTATTATTATTGTTATACAAAGCTTGGCATGATAATTACGTGAATCCTCAACTATCAGTGGCCTCATCAAAAGTTATGCTTAGGACCCAAAAAATTAATGCAGCTAACTTTTAGGCCTTTGGACCTAACATGAGTTGATATATCTAATGAATGGTTTCACGTACACATCATGGTGGTGCCTGCTACAGATATACCCTATATCCCTTTATCTATCATCTTGCTCCTTTCTCCCTCTGCATGTAGCCCGCATGTTCTCTTGTATCACGGATGTCTTTACTGTCTCTTTCTATCTGCATGTTGCCTGCATGTTCTCTCATACTATGGATGTCTCTCACCTCTTTTTCACTCTCCCTATCTCTTTTCCTACCTTTCTCTAGGTAGGTTGCATGTGCCGTAGACTTTTGTCCAACTAGCACATAACTACCAACGGTCTAATATATCATGGTGTGTGACATCAAACCCTGTCAAAGAGGTTACCTCTTGCACGAAAATCTCATGATGCAAAAAATAAGCCAATTCACGCATCATTAGGCCGTCTTGTCCGTTGCATTGTATTGACATTCGCTACATACATCCTGAATTCTGTGTCAAAGACTTTCTTCTCAATGTTGTCAACCTTTTCACCCTGGATCAAGCCGCTTCAACACACGATTGCTTGTATATATGACGTTCACCATTAGAGTCTTTGTGCCGTACTGCCAAGAGTTTCCTATTATAAGTAAGACTTAGGCAAGATTTTCTAAATTCATAGTTTGAATTATTTACATTATGGAAGAACATAAAAACTTATAATGATGTATGCATGTCAAGAAAATTTCCATCTTAAAAGCATTTTATTTATGGTATTAACACAGCTTGTAAAAATAATAAAAAAGATTTATTTTTCTTTTATAAATATTTTATAACAGGCTCTAATACAACTTGTTGAAATAATGAAAATGCTCATATTGTATTTATCTTCCCTTGCATGGCATGCAAGAGCTAAAATCTAGACCAATATTCAAGTTAATTGTGATAAAGCATAATCCAAAAATTGCACTTAGAAGATGATAGTAACCATTTATTTGATAGCCATCCATTGGATGGTCAAGATTACTTCATGTGTGATTTTAAAGGTGGACTTCTCAGCAGTTTGTCCCACGATTTTGATGGTATGGATGGGTGCATATGAGTATGAGTCACCGCCATTTTCAGAATAGAGGGAACTATCATAGGAGGTAGAGTTGGGCATCGAGTCTAGTGGTACCGAGTTAGGGTTGACCTAACTCGACCTGGTTTTGAAATAGGCCTAACCCAAACTCGACCCGACATAGTACCGAGTCCAACATGCCTAACCTGATATAAGTTCAAGTCTGGCCTATACTAACCTGGAACAAGTCCGACCTGGTCACAAGTACCGAGTTGGGTCGAGTCAGCACCAAGTTGGGTTAGGTGTGGCTAGGGGTGTACTTCGAGTCAAACCGAGTCGAGCTGGCCTCAGCTCGGCCACTAGCTGACCTCAGCTCGAAATCGGCTCGGTTCGGTCCTCGAGCCTGACTGGCCAACTCGGCTCGGTTCAGTCAACAGCTCGGGCCAATTTGAGATGAGTTCAAGCCAAGATCGAGCCGAGTTCACTATTGCAGTATTTTCACAAGCACCTGTACTGCACCTTCAAAATCTCACTGTATTTGAGACAGCGACAATGGTTTTACATATATTTTATCAAACACCTTCTAAGCAACATAATAATCAAGAAAAAAAAAAGAGTGTTAATTTCATATACATACCTACCTTACCACCTGCCACACTTCTTTGAGTCATTTCATCAAACATTTGGTGAGCAACATCAATATCAAAGTAACCAAGTCATTGAACTGGTTCGATCCGAGTTCGATTTAAGCTAGGTTTCATCCGAGTCGAGTCAAGTTGGGGTCAACTTTCAAGCTCAAAAAATCAGCTCAACTCGGCTTGTACTCAGCTTCTAACCAAGTCAAATTGATCTTTTTCGAGTCGAGTCGAGCGACCTAACCGAACTAGCTCAGTTTGTGTACAGCTCTAAGTGTGGCAGATATCTGTAGGTTGAAATCATAGCTTAGAACTTAGTTGCACCTGTCGGAATTGCAGCCTCTTCATCTGTTACACGGCATCTCAGATATCTAAAACGTTAAATCCGAGTTACTGGGTGATTCGAACTTGACTCAGTTTGGGTTCGAATTGGATGAAGTCTACTCAGTTTGGAACGATTCACCCACTCGATTCCAGTCGAGTCGTATCTGAACGAGTCGAACCTGCGGAGTCGAGTCGTCCCATGCCTTATGTCCAATCTTCGTTTGCAGCTGATCCACGGTACTGGTACATGAGGTTGCACGTGGGAAAGGCAAATCCAGAACGTCAACTATAGAGGGTGTATTGTGGGCCCACAGATCATGTCATAGTAGACAGAATTCTACACCGGCACGCAATTGGTAGCGTCACAAATCGGACAGACAGGGCTCACCAAATGGACGGTGGAAAATCATGTGCGTACATAGCCGAAATGAACTAACACCGATTTGTTTCTCAATTGGTATAAAGACTCTAGATTTCTCTGGCGTTCTCCAGATCTCATCCCCATTTTCAAAGTAACTGTGACTCATCTATTGTGCACTTGAAATAATCCGTCCAAATGTGGGCCCCACTACGGATGGATTATGGCACATAATCCAAAAATTGTACTGATCATGGGACTGATCTTTTCATTAATTCTAGACCGCTGATTATTTTGATCTTAATCATCCATTTCATGGTCCTTATTAGGATGGCTAGGATTGTTCAATCAATGTGATTTCTAGGCTGTGATCCATCTACGTTAGGACCCACAATTTTAAGCGTCTAGATTCCCTTATATAACCACATTTACCCCTAAACCATCTGAACAAGTGAGGAATTTGGTTTCTTAACTCCTAATATTCGTTCCTTTGGTGGGCCACCCAGTCGTGCCTTCTTCTTTACGCTAGATTTTGTATCTTTTGACTCTTAACATGAGAAGCCAAGTAAATGCCATGATCTGGCAAGTGTATGGTTGTTCGTACTCCCGCAAAAAACAAAAAAACAAAAAAACAAATGCACGAATGGCAGAACCCTGCAATCACGCCATCAATGATCCCAGCTGTTTGAGTTTTACCGTTGGATTTGGTTTGGAATTAGGTACCATCTAAACAAATGAATTTATTTTACAGGTGGGGCCCACTAGGGTGTTTGCAAGACATTATGTAGACGCGGATTTCCTGCGAAAGCCTTTCTCCTGCGCTGGAATGTCAAGTGGGGTCCACTGTGATGTTTGTGATAAATTCATCCCGTCCATCCGTTTTCCCAAATCATTTTAGGACAATTCGACTGAAAATGATGTGGATTCAAAACTCTAGAGGGTTATACGAGAGGAAAATCTAGGGAAATAATTTTCCACCGTTGAAACCCTTCTGGGCTCCACCTTGATTTTTATATACCATCCAAATGGTTTATAAGGTCATTCCCACTGGGATGAAGTGAAAACACGAAAACAGTAGTATGATAAGAAATTTTTGTGGCTTTAAAAATGTTTCAACGATGCTAACTGAATCACAACTGCTTCCTCTCGTGCCGCTCACCTGGCCAAGAGCCCTTTTGGCCAGGTGAATGGGAAGGGATTGAATGGCATTGGGGTGGATGGCATGGATTTCTAGTTAATGATGGTGTTGTCAGTAGATTGTCTTGAAATCCATGCGATTGTTGTGGGTTGTCTTGAGATCCATGGGATTGCTATATCCCGTCTGTTAGGCACCGCAGGCCAATCCCGAGATTAAACCTTCCCATTCCTCTGAATCCCCTGAACCAAACACATCCCAGGCAAATTTGAGTGGATTAGCGTGAATTGGATGGGATTTAAAGGTAATAATGGTGTTGTTAGTGGATTGTCTTAAGATCCATGGGATTGGGATCAGATCACCGACTCTGTTTGGCACGCCTAGCCAACCCCAGGATTTAACTTCTAATCCCTTCTAATACCATCCAGTCCCTTCCAATCTGACCGGCCAAACGGGGCCCAAATGTCCTAAACTGATTTTGGAAAATGAATGGATGGGATGGATTTATCACAAACATCATGGTGGACCCCACTTAGCGTCCCCGCACAGGAACTTCCTACGAAAGCCTTTCAAAGGAAATCCCCATCAACATTTTACCTATCTAGTAAAGCTGTCTATTACTACTGCAGGATCAAACATGAGTTCATGCACCGTGTTTCTCATATAAGAAAGCAAGAAGAATATAAATAAATTCTAATAAATTAGTAATTTGAATGATGATTGAAATAAACGAGTTCACAGCCCTTTAAATAGGGATATTAAGCAATGTGAGAGAAATCAGAATTAAACTACAACTCTCCTAGAATTAGCAACTTATTATAAATAGTAAACTTATTATTTATAGACGGTCACGATGTTTACTCGTGCGCAAGGTTTTCGGCCAAAAATAATAAGTATTCTATTTTGACTTCACCAAGATATTCTCCTAAATATTTTAAGCACTTTTCATATTGGGTGCAACTTCGAGAGCCCAACAGATGATGAGTTGTAATCAAATTAAAACTTACTACTTGTAGTAAGAATGGAATTAAAATAGGGAAACGGCTGTTAATTTGATAGTATTTCATAAATCCAGCTTACGTTGGGTGGCTAAAGTCACTCGTTCTACTATAAAATTATATATTTTACATCCGATAACTCATTCTAAAATGCAAGATATGCCCGATTTAAGGCCTGCTAATCACTTCTGTCATCAGCCGGGCCTTTTCTGATCCATCCTGGCCATGAAACTGTCCACGACTATCTCTACATTAATCAAGAAAATGTGATCTCTCAAAAATCAGGTAGAAGACATGGAGTTTTTTGTACAGTTTTTCATTGTTTTCTATGGTTTATCTTATTAGAAAGTTGGTCCACTCGGCTCTTGGGGTGTCTTATTTTCTGACGCAGGGATGAACGTGATGAGGTCGATCACCGTCTTCCTCAAGGATAACTACTCCGAGTCCACGGAGCTTCTCTAGACTCCTCATAGAGACTTCTCGAATCCACGAGGAAAGAAAGCAGGAATATAAAAATAAATTCTAATAAATTCGAAAATAATTGATGAATTTCCAAAATCGAGTTCACAACCCTTTAAATAAGGGAACCAAGCAATAAGAAAGAAATCAGACTCAAACTACAACTAAAACTCCTAGAATTCGCAACTTACTATAAATAGTAAACTTATTATTTATAGACGGTCATGATGTCTACTAGTGCGCAAGGTTTTCGGCCAAAAATAGTAAGTGTCCTATTTGGCCTTCACTAAACCGTTCTCCTAATTATCCTAAGAACTTTTCATGTTGGACACAACTCCTAAAGCCCAACGGATGAAAAGTTATACTCAAACTAAAACTTACTATTTATAGTAAAAACAAAATTAAAACGAGAAAATGACCGTCGATCAGGGAGTTTCTCGCAAATCCGGTCTGCGCAACCCAGCATAGCAGGGTTGGTTGGCTAAAGTAGCTCGTTCTACCCCAAAATCATATATTTTACGTCGGATAACTCATTCCGGATTGTGAGATACGCCCGATCTAGGGTCAGATGGTCCGGATCACTTCTGTCGCTGACCGTGCCTTTTCTGATCCATCTTGGACATGAAATTGTCCCCAACCCGCTCTACATCAGTCCCCTCCACTTAAAAAGAACTCGTCCTCGAGTTCTCCTCCTGCGCTGGTTCATGATACTCGGTCAGGTCCGCAACGTTGAAAGTCCGTGAGATCGCCATGTCATCTGGAAGATCAACAACATAAGCATTGTCATTGATCTTTCGGATGATCGGTACCGGTCCAATCTTCTTAGTCTTCAGCTTGTTGTACGTCCCGGTCGGAAATCTTTCTTTTCGCAAATGGACCATTACCTGGTCGCCCACTTCGAACACCTTTTGTCGACGATGCTTGTCCGCTTGTTCCTTGTACTTTTCGTTCGAGGCATGTAGCTTAGTCTGCACCTCCGCATGAATACCCATGATCCTGTCTGCCATATGTTCTGCTGCAATACTCATGCCTGGGAGCTTGGGCAGAGGGACTAAGTCTAGTGTGTGGCGAGGTACTCGTCCGTAAATAACCTGGAACGGAGATTTCCCTGTCGAGCGGTTCACCATGTTGTTGAATGCAAACTCCGCTTGAGACAAAGCCAAATCCCACTGCTTCGGTTTCTCTCCTGAAATACATCGAAAGAGGTTTTCCAAAGTGCAATTCACAACTTCGGTCTGCCCATCAGTCTGTGGGTGGTAAGCACTGCTGAATTGAAGTCGTGTATCGAATCGAGTCCATAAAGTCCGCCAAAAGTGGCTAATGAACTTCGTGTCACGATCAGAAGTAATGGTCTTAGGGACCCCGTGTAGCCGTACGACCTCCCTGAAGAATAAATTCGCCACATGTGTTGCATCAAGGGTCTTCTTGCATGGGATAAAGTGCACCATCTTGGAGAAACGATCGACCACTACGAACACCGAATCCATGCCGCGTTGTGTTCGTGAAAGACCAAGCACGAAGTTCATTGATAAATCCTCCCAAGGACCGTCAGGCACAGGTAACGGGGTGTAGAGGCCCGTATTCTGAGATTGTCCCTTGGAGGTCTGACAAATATGACAACGTTGTACGGCTCTTCTCACATCACGTACTAATTGCGGCCAATAATACCCCTCTTTCACAAGAGCTTGCGTCTTGTCTCGCCCAAGGTGTCCACCGAGGCCACCTCCATGTAGTTCCTGAATAATCTGCTCCCTTAGAGAACTTTGGGGGATGCACAATCGATTCCCTTTGAAGAGAAAATCATCCTGTATATGAAAGTCACTGGGGTGACCTTCTTGGCACTTCAATCAAGAATCTTTGAAGTCTTCATCCTCGGCATATAGCTCCTTGAGACAGTCAAAGCCGACCACCTCATTGCTCACCGTAACAAGTAGTGATGCACGACAGCTAAGTGCATCAGCCACCTTATTCTGCTGACCTGACTTATGCTTCAGAGCAAACGTAAATTCCTGTAAAAACGCAACCCATCTAGCATGCACACGATTCACGTTAGTCTGACTATTAATAAACTTTAATGCCTGATGGTCGGTGTACAGAACAAACTCCCTTTGAATCAGATAATGCCGCCAATGTCGTAGCGCCTGAACAACTGCGTACAACTCAAGCTCGTAAGTCGACCACTTCTTTCGGGCTTTACTGAGCTTCTCGCTATAGAAGGCTACCGGTCTGCCTTCCTGTGATAATACTCCTCCTATTCCGACATATGAAGCGTCACACTCCACCTCAAACAATTTATCGAAATTAGGAAGCACCAAGACCGGTGTTGTAGACAAACGATGCTTGATCTCATGAAAGCTCTTGTCAGCTTTATCGGTCCACTGGAACGGCCCTTTTTTCATGCAGTCTGTTATTGGCGCGACTATGGTGCTAAAATCTCTCACAAATCGACGATAGAAAGTTGTCAATCCGTGAAAACTCCTCACCTCATGAATGTTTGTCGGGATCGGCCATTCCCTAATAGCTCGCACCTTTTCATCGTCCACCCGAATGCCTGTGGACGTTACAACAAATCCTAAAAACAACAGGCCGTCAGTTAAAAAGCTACACTTTTTTAAGTTGAGGTACAACTTATTATCTTGTAGGACCTGCAGTACCTGCCTGAGATGTTTCTTGTGCTCCACCTCATCCTGGATATATATCAATATGTCATCAAAATATACTACCACAAATCGGCCAGTGAACGGTTTTAGAACTTGATTCATCAAACGCATAAAAGTACTTGGTGCGTTCGATAGGCCGAAAGGCATGACCAGCCACTCATACAACCCTTCTTTTGTCATGAATGCCATTTTCCATTCATCACCGGGTCGAATACGAATCTGATGGTACCCGCTCTTTAGATTGAGTTTAGAGAACACTTTAGCCCCTCCTAACATATCGAGCATGTCATCCAACCGTGGTATTGGAAACTGATATTTAATAGTAATTTTGTTAATTGCTCGGCTGTCGACACGCATGCGCCAGCTTCCATCTTTTTTTGGCGTTAATAATGCTGGTACAGCACATGGGCTCATGCTCTCTCTTAATAGACCCTTACGGATCAATTCCTCCACTTGCCCCTGAAGTATTTTACACTCTTTCGGACTCATCCGATAATGAGGGCGATTGGGCAGGCTAGCCCCAGGGACGAGGTCTATGTGATGTTGGATGTCCCTCATGGGGGGCAATCCATCAGGTAAATCTTCAGGCCAGACCTCCTTAAATTCGTTTAGCAACAGTTTTAGGCTTGGAGGGATGTTTGAAGGTTCCTCTTCCTCGCGTTTCACCACTACGGCGTATACCTCACTGGTTTCCTTAGATTCCTCCATAAAATCCCGAATGGTCAAGAGAGAACTTCCCTCCACTTTAGAGGCTTCAGGGTGGTTCTCTGGTGCCATAGTGGCAAGGATTATTTTTCGACTATCCTTGACGAATATGTAGACATTGTCTCGCCCCCGATGGGTCGCATCACGGTCCGACTGCCAGGGTCAACCGAGTAGCATATGGCAGGCTTCCATGTCAACCACGTCACAAAGTATCTGATCATTATAATGTTTACCAATTGAAAACAAGATAGTGCATTGTTCAGTTACCTTGGTCTCGTTCACTTTTTTTATCCAGCCAATTGAGTGCGGGAAAGGATGTTTCGTCGTTGGTAGCTGCAACTTATCCACCATCACTCTTGAGACGATGTTCTCGCTGCTACCACTGTCTATGATCACATCACAGACCTTTCCGTTGACAGTGCACCGAGTACGAAATATATTATGCCGCTATGGATGTAATTCCTTTCGTGGAGTATACAGTAGTCACCTCACAACGAGAGATTCGCCACGATCCTCGCCTGTCACTTCATCGCCACCTGCTATTTCTTCAGTAGTTTGTTCATATTCATCAAAGCCATGATCTTCTTCTGCGGCCTCATCTTCAGTGCCCCCTTCGTTTATAGTCAAGTGTGCTGCCGGACGTTAAGGACAAGTGTTTGATAAGTGGCCTGGTTGGCCACAGCGGTAACAACTGTTCGGCCTTGGCTGAGCATAAGGATTCGGAATCCTACTCGGGCCCGCTGTTGTGGGTGCTGCCCGTTGAGGTCTGGATGGTCCGCTCCCCGTATCATGGTTCGCGGGTGGAGGAGGTTGAAGACGTTCTCCTACTGGATCTTTTCCTCCAGCCAGCACTTGATCCTGTGTGGGACCTGTCATAGGGGGTCAATTTGAAGGATAGGGACGAGCAGGAGCTCTTGCAAGTTGTGTTTCTGCCCTTCCTGCCAATTGAACTGCTTCATCTACGGTCCCAACTGGGTACATCTGAACTCGATCCTGAATTACCAGTCGCAACCCACCTATAAATCGTGCCACTTTCTGTGACTCAGATTCTGACAAATCGTTTCGTGTAGCCAACCGCTGGAATTCTTCAGTGTAATCTGTAACAGTTCGATTTCCTTGTCGGCAATTCTGGTATTGCTGGAATAATATCTGCTCATAATCACTGGGGAGAAATCGTGAACGAAGAAGACGTCTCATCAGAGGCCATGATGCGATGGGCGCCTTTATCTAGCGGGCTCGTGAGAGTTGCAATTGTTCCCACCATACAGAAGCACCAGATTTTAATTTAAACGCTACCAACTTCACCCTTTTATGATCTGGCACATCCATATAATCAAAATATCTTTCTACTTCGGCTAGCCAATCGAGAAAATCTTTGATACGTAATAAACCGTTAAAACTAGGAAGTTCAGCCTTACCTCGATAGTCTCTTTCAGCACGATCTAGACGATCGCCTCCATGGATTGGTCGTCGATCAAAACCCTCATTAATGTCTTCGTCGCTGGAACTAGAATCATCTAGTGTAGCCCTACGATTTACCGCTGGTAGTGCTCTGCGATAATCAGGGTCACGTCGTACAGCAACCACGGGTGGTGGGGCGACCATAGGTGGTGGAGCACCGCTTAGGGCTCGGGGCGGAAGTAGCGCATCCGTAAGACGGTCGAGGGTTTCCTGCAGCCCTTGCATGGTCAACTGACTCTCCCGATGGAAAGCTTCCATTCTTTTCGAAAGATAACGAATCTCTTGATCACCGTCCACAGGATTTTGATTCATACCTTCGTTGTTTACCATCGGCCCAAGAGAAAACCTCGCTCTGATACCAAATTGACGCAGGGATGAACGTGATGAGGTCGATCACTGTCTTCCTCAAGGATAACTACTCCGAATCCACGGAGCTTCTCTGGACTCCTCACAGAGACTTCTCGAATCCACGAGGAAAGAAAGCAGGAAGATAGAAATAAATTCTAATAAATTCGAAATTAATTGATGAATTCCTAAAATCGAGTTCACAACCCTTTAAATAAAGAAACCAAGCAATAAGAAAGAAATCAGACTCAAACTACAACTAAAACTCCTAGAATTCGCAACTTACTATAAATAGTAAACTTACTATTTATAGACGGTCATGATGTCTACTAGTGCGCAAGGTTTTCAGCCAAAAATAGTAAGTGTCCTATTTGGCTTCACCAAACCGTTCTCCTAATTATCCTAAGCACTTTTCATGTTGGACACAACTCCTAAAGCCTAACGGATGAAAAGTTATACTCAAACTAAAACTTACTATTTATAGTAAAAATAAAATTAAAACGAGGAAACGACCATCGATCAGGGAGTTTCTCGCAAATCCGGGCTGCGCAACTCGGCGTAGCGGGGTAGGTTGGCTAAAGTAGCTCGTTCTACCCCAAAATCATCGGATAACTCATTCCGGATTGTGAGATACGCCCGATCTAAGGTCAGACGGTCCGGATCACTTCTGTCGCCGACTGTGCCTTTTCTGATCCATCTTGGCCATGAAATTGTCCGTGACCCGCTCTACATCATTTTCATAGTGGGATAATTTTACTGATGGATGAGGAGTACAAATACCATAGTGTATCCCACATTCCAACAAGTTTTAGATGAGCATTTCTAAAATTTAGCTAGTCTTGAAATGAAAATTCCAATCCCAAAAATTAATTAATTAATTAATTAATTATAAAGAGGTTTATTTAGTTGCAATAAGATGGATTGGGACTTTGCTGTCGGGGTCTTTTATAATGACCATACTGTTGATATGATGGGCCTCAACATGGATTGGATCAAGTAATAATCTTAAAGTATTGAAAACCTTTGATTATTCAAATTTTAAAGAGATTGTCTAAACACAAATGAAAATAGTCAAATGATAAAAGTAAAAAATAAAAATAAAAATTGAAACATTTCCATTCAAAAGGTTTTTTTTTTTTTTCATTTATACCCAATCCTAAGTGAGGCCCATCATATATACGGTTTGGATCATTGAAAGTTGATCCCAAATCAAAGGATAATATCCCAACATTTCCCTTGAGATGTATTCTAGCAAACTACCTTGATTGTCAAAGGAGACCTTAATTGGCTTATGAAGAAAAATGGTGATTTTCTTCGTATAATCATACGTTAGCCGTGGATTGTTGAAATTTGGACCTTAATACGTTATGCATTTTCCAATGAGAAATGCTTACATAAAGCTACCTGGACTATCAATTGCCTGCAACATCCAAATAGTCCAAGAGATTGGCCCCACCATAAAGGACGTGGATTGAGTGGTGAGGAGCGAGCCCACCACCTACTTTGGTGGTGAAATGATAAAACAAGAATTGATTAGTGGAGCCGTATGCTGTTCGGAACAAAGACAAGCTTAAAGATTTTAGATTTTTAATCCAGAGTTTTTTCATTCACTGATCAATTCTCACCATGTCATTTCAATATGAAATGATTTGTTCCTCACAATGTCCAATCCAAGAATTTCTTCACAAAGTGGTCAACCTTTTCACCCTATATGGAGCCACTTCAACACATGATTGCTTGTAGGACATCCTCCGTTGGAATCTTTTCCCGCGCCGAGAGCTTCCTATTATAAGTTTGACTTCGATAGGATTGCCTGAAATCATGTTTTGAATTATTTATATTTGGGAAGAACATAAAAACGTTTTGTGACTTATCGATGCCTAAAAAATTTCAATCAAAAAAACCTTTTATTCATGGCTCAGATATCATTTGTCAAATAATAAATAAATAAATAATTTTAATTTAAATTATTTAATTACAGTCTCTATACCACTTGTTGAAATAATGAGAAAACTCATATTACATTTTTCTATCATTTAAAAATGCTAGTGCCACAATCTAGGCCATCTAAGTTAATTGTGATGGAGCATAACTAAAATATTACACTGAGATGATGATAATAACCATTTATTTGATGGCCATCCATTGAATGGTTAGGATTACTTGATCTGTGTGATTTTAGAGGTGGATTTCATCAGCAACTTGTCCCACGATTTGGATGGTCTGGATGACTGCATAGGAGTGACACGTACGAGGATGAATCACCACCATTTTTAGAATGGAGTGAACTATCCACCGTACATGCGGTTGTAAGTAGGAAAGGCGAATGCAGAACGTCAGCTAGAGAAGTTGTGTTGTGGACCCACGGATTATGTCATCATAGACAGAAATAGTACACCCGCACGCAACTGGTAGCGTCACAGATCGGACAGATAGGGCTCACCAGATGGACGGTGGAGAATCATGTGCGTACGGTAGCGAAATGTACTAGGACCGATTCGTGGCTGGAACGAAGACTCTGAATTCCTTCGGCATTCTCCATAGATCATCTCCATTCTCAAAGTAGTGGTGACTCATCGATTGTACACTTGTCATAGTCCGTCCAATTGTGGGCCCCACCATGGATGTATTATGGTATATAACCCAAAAATCCTACGGATGGGGGATATTCTCATTTAGTCTGGACGCTGATTATTTTGTTCTTATAAGCGTCCATTCTATGAGAGTGGGTTGGCTAGTGGTCGGTGCTCTGTGGGCCCCACCATGATGTAGTCATTTCATCCATACCGTTCATCTATTTTTCTAGATCATTTTATGGTATGAGCCCAAGAAATAAGGTATATCTCAATCTCAAGTAGAACGCATTACAGGAAACAGTGTTGATTGAATCGTCCACCATTAAAAACTTCTTGGATCAAGCTGATATTTATTTTTTTCCCTTCATCTGTATGAACTAATCAACAGATTGGATGTCAAATAAACAGTACAGGGGCCTTAGGAGGATTTTAATGGTGGACATCTAATCACTACTGTTTTCCTGTGGTGTGGTCAACCTGAGATTAATATACATTACATTTTTGGTATAAAGCCCTAAAATGATCTGTAAAAATGGATGGACGGCATGGATAAATTACATACTTCATAGTGGGCCCCACAGAGCACCGACCAGACAAATCGTCTCCCCATTTTATGGTCTGTATTTGGATGGCTAGGATTTTTGGATCGATGTCATTTCTGGGATGTGATCCATCCACATTAGGACCCACAATTTTAAGCGTCTAGATTTCCTTATATAACAACGTTTACTCCTAAACCAGCCGAACAAGTGAGGAATTTGGTTTCTGACAGTGGGGTGTGTACTAACATTGGAGTGTGTACTGACAGGGGGGTGTGTACTAACAAGCTAACCCAAAAAAAAATAAAAAATGTACGTGCCATGATCTGAACTCCTGATATTCGTTCCTTTGGTGGGTCACTCAGCCAACTTAATGTCATGATCTGGCAAGTGTATGTTTGATCATACTCCCGCAGAAAAATAAATGTACGAATTGCATGGCCCATAATCACTTCATTGATGATCTTAACCGTTTTGAGTTTTACCAATCGATTTGGACGACTGTGTTGGTTTCGAATTCGGCACACCTGTTATGTACGTGCGTGTGTGTGCACAATGTAGTGGGCGAGCCAAAAGCCAGCATTGGTTCAAATCCAATGGAGTGCATAGAGACCCAAAGTACTAAAATAATTGGATTAAGATCAGATATGTGAATATTGGTTGACTGTAGAGCCACTAATGGTATAAAATCAAGTGATTTGTAGAGGAAAGTTTATTTTTCTAATGAATTGTTTTATTAAAGGCAAATAACTTTCAATTAAGTATGTAATAACTTATATTATCCAATAATAAAATAATACAATTAAATGTACAAAACTAAGATGAAATCAATTAATTAAATAAATGAATTTTAACCACACTCGCCTAGAAAGATAAGTGATAAAAAGAAAGAAAAATAATAAGCAACGATAATCTATTTATAGCGATACGGTTGTTTGTGACAAGAAGGCGATCAAATATGAAAGTTGGACCGTTTACTCAACTAGCTTCATGGTTGGATGATCATTGGGATCAACAAATCACTTGTTGCAATGCAAGCTAAGCTTCGTTATGCAAAACAATCAAAGTTCACGGGAAGGGATAAATGTTTGCTTATCATAAACAATCGTAGTTCACGGGAAGGGATAAATGTTTGCTCATCACACATAGGGGTGTCAATGGGCCAAGACCTACCCTAGGCTCAATGCATTGGCAACCTTAATCAAACAACTAGCGTTGTAGTTGGATAGTCGCTATGGCAAATGTTTGTTTATCACGCAAAAATAAGTTTCATAGCTAGATGACCAATGACAGGTGGATCTTCGACAATCCATTTATTGCACTACTAGACTTCGTATCGACAGGGTTATTAGAAAATAACGGTTCAATCGTTACCCGATATGGTTGAGTTTCGTTGGTGATTCGGTCATTTTAAAAACATTCAACTGACCGTCTCTCACCCATGTGCTTCATGGTGGGAAGGTTAATAATAATGATATGTGTCCATTACAGATGAAGGATAGATGGCATTGCGCAGAAAAGAGCAGTGTTGATCAGTTGGAGTGGCCTGAATTTTGAGCTTTTCATTCTCTATTAAATTTATAGATGTGTAATACGCATTGTTTGAGATATGTATTGAAGCCTCTGGTATCTTCTCTGAATTGATTGTCTAGTCATCAGGCGAGGCCAACTATACTTCTAACTTAATACGAGTTTGATTTTCTTCCAATTGGTAAATAGTTGAGCAAATGTAGCTGACCATAGTTGTATCTTTGGATAATCCTTTAAGATTTTTGCCGAATAAGTTTGCTTCTAGATGTGCATGGCCAATCAGGATGCATCATGTGTCATTGTTGATCAAAGTTTTAGCTAATCATGCATATCAAAGCTCCCAAGTTATAATTTCACATATATTCAACCACTTGTACTCTGCTATATGTATCTCAAGAAGAGTCACAATAAACCAAAACGATGACTATGAGTTCTTTTCTAAATCATCACAGAGCATATGGCCTCTTGCGTGTTACTATGTGTCATGCAACAACTTTTGTTCAGGCGTGATAAAACATATTATGTGGCAACAATGTTTCTTTAGTTTCACAATCTCTTCCAGTCAATGGTATTGTCTGTGAGGATCTCATCATGATCTTCTGTGCGGTGGTGCCTCTGTATGTCCGCTTACTAACCATCGGATCTGGTATGGTCAGGGAGTAAACACACTGGTGAATGGTTTCTTGGAAACACACTGGTGAATGGTTTCTTGGATCATACCTCATCCATAACTAGGCCAACAATTTGAAAGGTCCAATTAACATGATGCATGTGATGTGCACAGATGTTGCGTGAACATGTGCACTACAGGTACCATGCTCTTACTAACAATGTTAAGACTAAAAGCATGTTTGGTAAAAGTTGTTTTTATCACTTAATGTTAAGACTAAAAGCATGTTTGGTAAAACTTGTTTTTACCACTTATTAGGCAATTTTCAATAATTTTCTCTCGTTGGTAAATTCAAAATTTTAATTCTTAATTTGAATTTTCATTGGAAATTTCGATTTTTTAAGCTTTCATCTCTTAACTTAAGAATTAACAGGGAATGCTGTAAGTGTTTTTGCTTAAAACCTTTGGTTACTTTTGACATATATATATATATATAACAACTTTACTCTTATGTAAGTGATTTCTGGGAGCTATATATATATATATATATATATATATATATATATATATATATATATATATATATATATATAACAACTTTACTCGTATGTAAGTGATTTCTGGGAGCTTTTGAAAGACTCGGATTGCAATCCCACTTGGCAAAGCTATGTGAACCCTATCATAATGTATGTGTTATGTCCACATCGTACGTCCATTTTGCAAGATAATCTTAGGGCATAAGCCCAAAATGAGGTAGATTTAAAGATCAAGTGGACCACAACACAAAAGGCAGTGGGTACAATGATGTCCACTGTTGAAAACTTTCTAGGGGCCACCATGATATTTATTTGCCATCCAAGTTGTTTATGAGGCCACACAGACCTGGATGAAGGGAAAACACAAATATCAGCTTGATCCAAAACTTATGTGGCCCCAAGAAGTTTTCAATTATAGCCATTCAATCTCCACTATTTTCTATGGCGTGGTCCACTTGAGCTTTGGATTTGCCTCATTTTTGGGTTCATGCCCTAAAATGATCTAACCAAATCGATTGACAATATGGATATAACCCATCATGGTGGGGCACACGGAACTTTTCCAACTCAACACAGTAGTTAGTGTTGTGTTCTATCCTGGGCATCCAATCTGAAAGGAATTTTGGACTCTCCCTCCACCCATCAATACCTAGTTTGATACTGGTCAAAGCTCTATGAGAGCCACCATGATGTTCGTGTTTTATCTACACTGTCCATCCATTTTTTCACCTCATTTTAGTGCATCATTCCAAAACTAAAGCACATCCAAAGCTCAAGTAGACCTCACCATAGGAAATAATGGGATTGAATGCGTACTGTTAAAAACTCCTTTTGCCCCCCCCCCCCCCCCCCCCCCCCCAGGCGGCAACAACTCCACCATCTGAATAGCGGTGGTGACCCCCTCTCTCTCTCTCTCTCTCTCTCTCTCTCTCTCTCTCTCTCTCTCTTCTTTGATTTCTTTCTCCTTTAGTCATTCTCTTTAAGAATCAAAGATGTGTGTTTGAATTCATTGGGTTGCATCAAGGTTGGGATGAGATGTGAGGGGGTTGGTTGGATTGTGTCGGGTTGGGTCAGGGTTGGGTTAGAATGGTCAAGGGGCTTCTTGGGTTGTATAAAGTTAGTTTGCATCGAGTTGGGTTAGGGTTAGGCTAGGATGGTCAAGGGGATGCTTATATTGTGTTGGGTTATGTTAGGGTTAGGTTGGGTCAGGTTGGGTTAGGTTTGGGTTGGGATAGTTAGGGGGTTACTTGGGTTGGGTTGGGTTGGTTTGGGTTGGGTCAAACTTAACATTGACATTTGAGTTTTAAATGTACTATAATTTATTTCTCATAAATTATGTTGGCTTCATGACTTTACTTAAAAAAGTAATTCTCTAATATATTAACAAAATGCTTTGTGCAGAAACGTCATCTGATGATCCGTCCACCAACATTAGGATTATGGTACCCAAGTCTACTCTCCAACATCTGGAAGAATGAAGATTAAATGTCATTTGTGTGTAAACAAATTCGTGAAAAAAAAAAGAGCTGAGAATACACTTATCTGGTTGGGGAGGAGACACAAAACCACGTCTTAATGCCTCGCAGGAATTATGAATTTTATTTCAGGCTCTCTTGAACTAAAAAAAAAAAAAAAAAAGGTCCACCTCATTCACACCAAATTCAACTAGCCACAAAAAAAAATCTAATAACAAGCCTATTGTAATAGATGAAAATTTAAAAATAGAGAAAGTGTTATGAATTAGTCAGGAAGAAGAAGATAAGAATGTTATATTTGTTGCGAGATGTCTTAAATCTTAGTCCTTTCACAACCGAGATGCGAAAGGGTCCTTTCGTAACTGGGATGCAAAAGGGTCCTTTCGCAACTGGGATACGAAAGAAAGGTTTCCTAAACTATAAATAGGTGTTCCTAGAGCTTTTCTATTGTATGAGAAATAATTCCAAGGTTTTTAAAGGGGTTCTAGTGAAATTAAAGGGTGTAGCAAGGGTGAGATTCGAGGTTGTTCGAATCGGGTAAGTCATCTCTCTTTGTAATTTCTATTTTCATAGTGGAGATCTATCGCGTTGTGCCGTGGTTTTTTTCCCGCAAGGGTTTTCCACGTTAAATCTGGGTATTCTCTGTGTTCTCTTGTGTGCTTGGTGCTATTGAATTGCTATCCTATATCTAGATCTGTGTGATTCCGCAGGTCAAGATCCCCAACAAGTGGTATCAGAGCAAAGTTGGAGCACAGATCTGAATCTGAGAGATTAGTAATAATGGCAAGCGCTAAGTATGAGATTGAGAAGTACTCAGGAAAAAATAATTTTGAGTATGGAAGGTTAAGATGATTAGCCTATTAACCAAGTAAGGCGAAGATGGTGCTCTTGAGGAGCGGAAGTCTACTATGAATGATGCTGATTGGAATGCTCTTGATAAGAAGGCATTATCATCGATCCATTTATGTCTCACGGATGAGGTTCTCTACAATGCCATAAGGGAGAAAACTTTGGCTGGTTTGTGGGCGAAGTTAGAGGATGTCTATGCGAAGAAATCCTCGAAAAATTGCCTACACTTGAAGCGGCAGCGGTATAACTTCAAGATGGTAGAGGGTGGAGATCTGGAGGCTCACATCAGCAACTTTAATAAATTAGTTTGTAAATTACTGGATATGGAGGAAGTGATGAAAGATGAAGAACAAGCATGTATGTTGCTGAATTCTCTCCCGGCGTCATATGAGGCATTCAAGGACACTATGTGTAGCATGAATAAAACTCTGAGTGTCGACACAGTTGTCTCAGCCCTTCAAGGGAAGGCTATAAGACAACTAAACAGTGACATGGGGACGTCTTCTGATGCACTGTTTACAGTGGATAGGAATTCTGGACAAGATACAGATTCTTCAAGTTCTAGATCCAAATCTAAGGGCAAAGGCAAAAGAAAGGTAAAGTGCTGGAATTGTGGGAAGGAAGGACATGTGAAGAGTGACTGTGAAAATTCTAAATCAAAGAGGGAAGATTCTGAGGCTTCATGCAGGGAGGTCAATGTTGCCACGTGAGATGGATCAAGTGGATGTGATGGTGATGTTTTATCTATGTTTTCACTCAGACGGTCATACTATGATCGTAAGGATGAGTGGATGCTAGACACAGGGGCATCTTTTCACATGACTCCTCATCGGAGTTGGTTCACCAGCTACAGGGAGTGCGATGGTGGACACGTATTTATGGGCAATGAGATTGCCTGTAATGTTGTGGCTGTTGGTTCTGTGCGCATCAGGATGTTTGATGGAGTGGAGCGTACCTTAACAGATGTGAGGCACGTTCCTGATTTGAAGCAGAATCTGATTTCTCTTGTTGTGCTTGAGGTAAAAGGATGCAAATACACAGGTATTGATGGTGCTCTTAAAGTATTCAAGGGGGCACGGGTAATCATGAAAGCGCAACGACTCAGTAACTTATACAAGTTGATCGGGAGCACTTTAAAAGGTAGAGCTACGGTGGATGTAGCGAATTTCACCTCTGTACGTGTGTGGCATATTGGGCATGGCCGCATGAGCGGACAGGGTAGAAAGGCTAAGACGCGTAGACAGGGATACAGAGTAGGTGGAGCAGCCACCTGTGAGAAGAAACACATGGCACGATCGCGGGATATCGGCGAGGTACATGGACGACTCCAATATTACAGGAGTATTCATCTTCTATTCAGATGGCTCTAGGTGAGCATGGTGCTGAGAAGTGAAAGGTGACTATAGGCGATGTGATGGATTCGTTGTACCAGACCGACATATGAGAGTGGGTGGAGCCTCCAGTGGGCCGGAAAGCAGTCGGATGCAGGTGGATCTTTAGGAGGATACAGCATAGATACAGAGTGAGGTTGGTGGCGATGGGTTATGCTCAGGGAGAAGGGATCGGCTTCTCAGAGATATTCGGGCCGACGGTATAGCAGGTGTCTATTAGATCAGTGATTGGCGCTAGTTGGCCAATGTGATCTTGAGGTAGAAGGAAGGATGTGAAGTCTGCACTTCTGTAAGAAAAAGTGAAGAGCAGATCTATATGAAGCAACCAGAGCGGTTCGAAGTTAAAGAGGCTGAGAAAAGACTTTGCAGGAGGTCGTGGTTCGACCTGTCGCCTAGGCAGTGGTTTGATTCCTTCGTGGATGAAGGATCGAGGGCTACAAAGATGGTTCTCAGCATTGAGACTGAATGAGGAGTAGGCTTTTGTAATCACAGGAGGAATACCTTGTGTGTAGGTATTGATTAAGGACGTGATGGGCCAGGTAAAGCCGGAGAGCGTTCCCTACGTGTCTCTCCTCAAGTTTTCCTTAGGACATGTCCCAAAACAGATGAGGAAAAGCAGGATATCTCATGAGCCTTATTCGAATGCGGTTGGCAGTGTATGCCATGGTCTGGATTAGACCGGTGAACAAGTACCCCGACAAGCAACATTGGGTAGCGGTGAGATAGTAAGAAGATTACATCTTTTCTTTTGGGAAGACAGGAGAAAAGGTGGCTGGGCATGTGAATTTAGATACGGCAGACATGATCAACAAGAATGTTCCTGCAGAGAAGTTCAAGTTCTGTGCAACTTCTCTGGGCTTGACGATGGCGTAAAAGGAAGACGGAGTGTGTAAGAAAAGCTATGATGTGATGTAGAAATAAGAGAAGAGGTTAAGAAGCTATACGGTTGAAGATTTAAGATATGGTGGAGATTGTTACGAGATGTCTTAAATCTGAGTCCTTTCGCAACTGGGATGCGAAAGGAAAGTTTTCTAAACTATAAATAGGTATTCTTAGGGCTTTTTTATTGTATGGAAAATAATTCTAAGGTTTTCTAAAGGGGTTCTAAGAAAATTAAAGGGTGTAGCAAGGGTGAGATTCGAGGTTGTTCGAATCGGGTAAGTCCTCTCTCTTTGTAATTTTTATTTTCATAGTGGAGATCTGTCGCTTTATGCCATGATTTTTTTCCGCAAGGGTTTTCCACGTTAAATCTGGGTATTCTCTGTGTTCTCTTGTGTGCTTGGTGCTATTGAATTGCTATCCTAGATCTAGATCTGTGTGATTCCGCAGGTCAAAATTCCCAACAATATTAAAAGCTCTGGCAGAAGAACAATTAAAACTTACCTTAAAGATAAGTATAGAAGAAGCAGAGGCATATAAATATGGATGAGCAGAGGCATCTAAATATCGATATCATCCAAGACAACATGAGACCGAGGTAGGGCCAAGTATGGGAAGTAAAAAGAGCCATAAAACATCAAAGTTTCTCTCCAGGCTTTGCTTATTTTATAAAATATTGGAAACTCCTTATGGATCGGCTCATAAAGAAGACATGAAAAGGTTAGCTAAATCTACACAGGAACATGATAGTAAAGTTTCACTACCTTCTGATTTAGAAGAAGTAAACAATTATCTAAGAAAAGATAGCACCTCCAGATCTGCGAACATATCTCATATCGTCAATGAAACTAGAAAAGCATCAAGTGGATGGGACAACAAAGCGATGATGATGACTCTGGTTCAAATGAAGGTGATAACTCTCTTGTCTACTTGCCAGGAAGGTGCTCTTCATATGAATCATATTAATAAGTTGTTGATGAATGTTGAGTGGGTTTAAGGTTTTGTAGTAACAAACATTCTTATGTTGTTACTTGTTAACTTGTAATAACTTACTATGCACTGTCACTGCACCTACCTCAATTTTAACAATCTTGACTTAATCATTTTAATGATTTTATTACAATTTTAAAACAATATTAAAAAAACATATAATTTAACTCAAATAGCTCTCTCGACTTGACTCGATCCCAGCTCAACTCGACTTAAACCAATGAGCTGAGGTGAGCTAGAGGAGTGAACTCGAAGACCAAGTTGAGCTGAGCCGAGCTTGGTCTAGCTCGACTTGAACTCGGCTCGTGTTCAGCTCTAACCCTGAGTCCATGTTGGAAATGCTCTATGGGCCCACCATGATGTATGCATTTTATCCAAGATATCCATCCACTTGTCCACATCATTTTAAGGTATGAGCCCCAAAATGAGGCAAATTCAAATCTCAAATGGACCACGCTACAGAAAAAAGTGGTGATTGAATTCCCACCATAAAAGACTTACCAAGAGCATAAAAGAATGTTTGAATCCAAGTTTGCATGACCTATTCAACAAGTTGGAAGGAAAATAAAAATGAAGGTAGGTCCTATGAAGTTTTTAATGAGTATTTAATCACCATTGTTTCTTTTGGTGTGGTCACTAGAGGTGGGCATCGGTCTGAATCAGATCGGATTGTATCCAATTCGACCAGATCCAAAGTCTCACCAGCCTTACCCGAACTCGATCGGATTCAGGATCGAGTCCAAGTCGCCTGACTCGGACAGACATGATACATGATTGACCTGACTCGAACTGAGTCCGACTCGGCGATGTAAACCGAGTCGGATCGGGTTCAATAGGATTCGGATAGTATGAATTTAATTCAACTGTTTCACGTGGTGTGGTCTACTTCAACTTTTAATATATCACCTTTTTGTGCCAAAGGCCTAAAATGTTATTTCAAAATGGATGAACGGCTTGGATAAAACATATACATCAAGGTAGGCCCCACATGGCTCTGAAAGAACACTCGCTATCGTATCCACGCTTTTACCGGACACATGTTTATGTGCACTTCACGAAAGGTCAGTGACTGCTTTCCACGCAAGGACCCACTGTAACGACCTTAACAAGCTATGTGGGTCTGATCATGGGGTATGTGTTATATCCAAACCGTCCATCCATTTGGCGAGCTCGTCATAAGGTTTTTGACAAAAAATAAGATGGATCTAACTATCAAGTGGACCACACAAAATGTTTAACTGTGAAAATTATTCTCAGCTGCTATTTTTGGTGTGGTCCACATGATCTTTGGATATTATTCATTTTTTTAAGTAATGTCTACAATGATTTCTAAAAATATATGAACGGTGTAGATATAATAAATACATCACTGTGGGCCCATATAACTTTGATGTCCTTTGAACCATTCGTACAACTCGGAGCTTAAGGAGCACCAGTCTCGTCTTCGCACGCCACAGCCAGCTAGCCTAGGCTACAGCCTATGGCTAGCTAGTGCTTGGTACTGGGACGCAGATTGCGTACTGAGTAACTCAGTACGCTAACTAGCATACTGGGTAACTCTGTGGTGTCCACCATGATTTATATAGTTTATCCACTCTGTCCATCCATTTTAAAATATAATTTAAGGGCAATGGACCAAAAATAAGTATATCCAAATCTCAAGTGGGCCTCACCACGGAAACGGTGTGAATTAAAATTATACTGTTGAAAATTTCTTAAGGGCCACAGAAGTTTTGGATCAATTTGTTATTTATTTTTCCCTTTCATCCATGTCTTTTTGATCTTATGAACAGGTTGGATGACAAATAAACATCACTGAGGGGCCTACCAAGATTTCAACGGTGCAAGTCATTATTCCTACTATTTCCTGTGGTGTGGTCCACTTGAGCTTTGTGCATGCTTCAAATTTCAGGTCAACCACTAAAATTAGTTGTAAAAAAGGATGTACGATGTGGATAATCCACACACATTCAAGGTAGGCTCAACTGAGTTTACTCAGTGCAATAAATGTGTATTGAGTAGTTAAGTACGCAATCCGATTTCGACGCTGACGGAAACAAATTAGCTACTGCCTTGTTCGATGATCTGTGGGCCCCACCATAATGTATGTATTTCAACGATGTTGTTCATCCATTTTTAAAGATCATTTCAAGGCTTGATATAAAATATTAGAGGGATAAAAATCCAAGGTGAGCCACACCAAAGGAAAACAATAATTATTGGATATCCTGCTCAAGCTCCGAATCGGGTCGGATCTGATTAGATCGGATCCATTCGGATTGGGTTTCGAGTCAGAACGATCTGGATTAACCACGATCCGATGCCGATCCGAAAAGTATTCGGATTTGAACTACCTAACTCTATACACACAGATCCAAGTCGTCGGTTCGGTCAGGATCGAGTCGAATCGGGTCTGATCGGGTCAAATCTACTAGATCGGATCAATTTTACTCAACTCTAGTGGTCACCCGATATTTGGATGTATTTTTTTTTAATTTTGAATTTTCACACATACTCACACCAACATGCACCACATGGGCACTCGAACCCATGACCTCGGTGTTGAAACTCATAGTCTACCACTCAGCCATGAGCAGACACCGTAGATTTGGATGTACCTCATTTTTGAGATTGTGCACGAAGATAATCGAGTGAATGGATGGGCGTGTTGGATAAAATAAAGAACATGATGATGCCCTCAAAGCAACGACTAATGCTTCTCATCACTCATTTTGGTGTACCTATCTACTAATGACACCAATCCAAAGGTCATGATTATTATATAAGGAAAACTATTGTGCGTGGTCCATGGTGTCCTCACCAATGCACTTTGATCTCATATTTAAGGGCTACAGTTGTATTATCACCTACTTGCCTGGTTATACAATTAATTCATTTCATTGCACGAAGTAAATACGAAAGATTCAAATAATTCATCCATTCAATTTGATTTGGTGAGGAAAAGTATTAAAATTTTATTGGCCTGGACATGAGTGTGTTAAATTTGAAGGTTCAAAAGATAGAAATTTGGAAAATATAAGCAAATATGATAAATTGTTAATTTTCAGAAATTTATAATTTATATTTACCAAATAAGTTTTTGTAAATAAGATTTTATTTTCAGATATTAGAATTTTTTCCTTTCATATAAAATAATAAAATAGATTTTTGGATACTTTTAAATGTTAAAATTCAATACTTAAATTAATTTTCAGTTTACCAAACGTAAAGAAAAGGCCAAATAACTGCACATCTGAAACGTGAATGTTTTTACCTTATTAAATGAAATATATTAAATGGTCTACCTTTTTGAGTTTGAACGGATCTGGAATTTACGTGCCGTTTGGCTTTCGTGCTCGCATTTGGTATTAGCAAACACGCAATATGGTAGAATCCTCTCTTCATCACACACGTGGAAAGACGGGGTATCGATCAGAACCGTCCATACGGTAGGTTTTTCCATGGATGGCACACCTTTCAAAGACCACATGTATAGGACAATCCTATCCATCAGTTCTAAAGTTTCCCTCATTGAATGTCGAACGCTGACCGATTTCATTTTCCAACGTCATTTCAAGGGCACTGATTGGATTGTAGTATCATCTGACCAATGTGTGGTTTTTGGACCATTCTCCATCACCAGTAGGGGACACTAGATGAACGATTCCTATTCATCGCACCTCTCTACCCTATCAGTCCCCCATCCAAAGACCAACTCGATCCTCCCACCTCGCTGAACGCCACTTGGCATTATAAGGAAGCGCCACGTGGCACAAAAAGTTTTGACTTCCAGCTCGAAGATATGCCAACTGCACGCGCTCGAGTGCACTTTGAAATCGTACTCTTCACACGTGGATGCATCACACGAATGAGTGATTGGAGCCGCGTAATGTATGATAATCAGGTGGGTTATACTTGTACAAAATAAATGAACTGTTAAAACTGACCAATGGTTCAGATCTGGATAGGATCAGTGCATTTTCTACAGTTATGCTATATCCAAAGTTGGTCAATGATTTGGACGGTCTAGATTTCTGTACAACTATGCCATGTCTATTGGATGAGGAGTCACCACTATTTTTAAATGCTGCAAAACTAACATATGAGTCTACGTTTTTTAATACTCTGGCTGCGTGTGGTGCTTGATACGTAGCCACTTAAAATGATGCACCGATTGAGTACTAACTAACAAATACTCCCTTCTAACACTGGGGCCTTGGTACCGATTCCCTAGCGGGGGTGGCTAACAGTGAATTAAATTCAGGAACCTATCAGCTACCATTGCTAAGCTGTTGAACAATCTTTAACCTTTAATTAATGAACAATTAGTGTATTTCCTTAACGAGCTTGAGATTGTACTTCACATTTTAATGGATCTTGGTCAGTACCATGGATTATCCAGTCCATTGGAACTACTAATGCTGGACCGTGGCAATCATCACCTCATTTATCAAGGCAGAACTAGATGTGATCACAAATATCAACATTCCCATGTGGACACTGAAGCATTAGTGTGGAATATAAAAATCTAATATTAAGTAAAAACCCACACGTAAACTTCTAAACGGTTCCATCATCTCTACCAAGAGATGCATCAACCTCAATTATAACTAACCTTATTTGTTCATTTTTCTTTATATATGGACAACAAGAATAGAGATCAAAACTTGAGTCGTCAAGTAACCTTGATTATATGAAATTCATACACCACCATAATGTCTATACTCTTACTGACCATAAGTGCCGTACGATACAATTATCAACTAGGGTTTATAAATGCTTGACAATTGTATATCATATTCCTTTTAAGGAACTAATGGTCCTAAAGACATCAATTGTTGAAATCTATCTTCTCCTTAGGGCCCACATTAATGTTTATTTGTCATTCAACCTGTTTACAAGGTCATAGAGTCATGGATAAAGGGAAAACAAAAATATTAACTTAATATGAAACTACTAAGCCATCAAAACGCTTTCATTGGTAGGAGCTCAATTCCTATCGTTTTCTGTAGTGTAGTTCAATTGCTTTAGATTTGTCTTTTTTTTTTAGCTCATGTTCTAAAATAAGAAATGTAACATTTTTCCTAAAGTGACGTGAGAATGCTATAAATAAAGGATACTGTCAACATCACCTTTAAAATGTAGTTGGAAATTCAAAGGCAAATAACTATTACCCATTTACCCTGAATTACAACTGCACTTAGAAAATCAAACAGCCCGGGCTTTGTAATTTCCCAGTAATCTCTAGCAGCCGGTGTATCATCCATCACACTGCGTTGGAGTATCAAAGTGCATCTCTTTATATACATGCCTAGGGCAGGACCATGTACATGCATGGCATGGTAGTACGCAGTATAACATCCATGACCATGTGCAATAACCTCCAACTGGGTATTTAAAACTGGTCAGCAAGGTGAGATCATCATCTAACGGGAACGGTAGGAACTATTACGTGCTATGTCCCAGTCAGCACATAAAAAACACGTGCCATATTGTTACAGCCTGATATATAAAAATAAAATTAAAATTAAATGTAATTTACGTATAAATGACTATTAAACCCCTAATCGTAACAGTAATTACGATGGCCAATACCGACCATGATACCATTGAATACGTCGCAATGCATGGCCATTGACCATAATATCCTTATACAAACACGTTTCAATATTATTATATTTATAGGCGGACTGAGTGGGGAAGTTAAGGAGTCCATCATATCATCATGGACCCATATTTTAAGAGTATATAAAAACTTTGATGCTCTGGAAGAGTGTTGTGGTTCATGCTCCTGCACTTGAATATTATGCACGTAACATTAATATAACTAAAATCAAACTGACCCAATTGAGGGATCCAATTTAGATGGGTTATAAACTAAAAATTGCCCTAAAATGATGTCCAACGGTCCAAATCAAAGAATAAATTGTTCATGAATATAAGGGCAGGATCTCCCAATTAATCTGATTATGGAGTTATAACTTATCTACGGTGGATTGAATGGTTTGATCGGTTTTGATTTTGGTTAACAGATGTGCCATGTGTACAATTTCAGAATGCATGTTTTTGAACTTTTATACTCTTCCAGAGTATCAAATGACTCTCTTTATTTTAGTGGCTTGAGGGGCTGCCGTGGCCTGTCAATGGATTCGGTCCAACGCATGATACACGATAATTGTTTCTAGTGGAACTTCTTGTTGGACCCACATTTGGAGTTGGTGGGCCAGATTTATGACCAAGTGCCAATGGATCAGGTCTGATCTGCATCTGGGTCCTCATGGGACGACCAGATAGACCTAGTCTTGTTTGACTAGATTTTAAACCCACATTGGACGGTCCATTGACTATGTTTTTTTCCCCCTATACTTGGATTTGATTAATTAGCAATCAAGCTTGGGATTGGCTTAACCCTAATCTAAATTAGATCTAAATCATTCATTGCTTTTATGGGTTGTTTGGTAATAGTAAAGTTCCATAGAAGACGCCTGTTTATTCATAGTTTGTTTACTACTAATTTATTTTAGATATAAGAAAAAAAAAAAAATTTATTTAGTTTTTAAAAATTAATTTAATTTATTTTTTATAAAATGTTGTGATTATCTTATTTCATTATGAAACACAATAATTCATCTGAATATGATACACAATAGATCATTCATTTGATTATAGTATAAAGATCTATCAAGGGTAGGTATTTTAAGCATACATAGGGCCTATTTGCATGGTAAAGTAGGATGGGTAAAAGAGTAACGAGTATAAATTACAATACCTACTTCTAGGAAGATAAGCAATTTGATTGGCAATTTTTTAGTTAAGATAAGCATAATAAAATTGTAACAATAATATGTTTATGCTATTTGAATTGTTAAATTGACTTTTAATTAAAAAAAAAAAAAAAAAAAAACCCACTTATACAAGTGTTTTGATAAGAGATTATCACTGCAATACAACATGAGATTGTAATGGTTACAAATATTATTATATATCTTTTATTACACCTGTAGTTGACCACCACATTGTGTGTATAATTATTTGTTTAAGGAAATATTATAAAACTATAAATATCACACTTTTATAATATATTACAGCTCTAATATGCTACCTAAATAGACATTTAAATTTATAAAAGGTAGAGACTATCTTGTCCTATTATGATACATAATAACCAATTATATCTCATTATTTTTATAGTTTTAATATTTTCGTCTTTTTGCAAAAATTACTTATTATAATGACGTGAATACTACGGTAAGATTTATTTAACATTTTTATTTTTAGCAAATTTAATTTGTTAAGAGATTTTTTACTATTTTGAATAATTTTGAATTAAAATTTTAGATCTTTAATATAAATAATATAATCGAACCATCTTAAATCATTATTTAGTAAAATAATATTTAAATTATCTCTTCTTCTCTTCTAATCTGGTGGACCCAAAAGCCTTTCTCATGGATTCCTTTATCCTCCAAGCAAGATGGTGATATTCGCATTGTTACTCCCATTCTCACATGTTTTATGTTGTACATTTGATGTATGACATATTGATGTTGCATGCACCATAAAGGGTTTTGTACGATCCACGTGTGCAGCTAAATATCTTAACCATCCTGATGCATTTTCAAGCACCGCCATGCACCACGTCTAAGTTTTTAGTGTGCACATGCAAAGATCAAACCATGACCACCCATTTTGGATGGTTATTCGACCCTTGATGTGGACCCATAATAATAATAATTGAAAGGGAAGAGGGTCCCTGTCAACCCATTGAATCCTACATCGACAAAATAACTGAGGATGGAGATAAATGCAAAGTTGCCGGCTCTGATGTATCACACGTGCGATGAAAATGAATCTCCAACCGTCCACATCGATCCGTGACCATATTTAAGGGTCAGATCACCTCCAAAGTGGGGTCCACCATGATGAACCGTTCCAATGCCAAAATAGTTAATTGTCAGGTATCACTTTCATGGAAAGTGACCCAAGATCGCCTGAATTGGCAGTCCAGCTATTAATACAAAACTACAGATGTAAACCTAACCCTAGTTTTTAATCTTTTTCTTTTCAAATCTTAAATCCATGAACAGCAGCTATTTTATTTTTTTCTAATGTCATGACGTATCTCATACATCATCCTTACGTATCTATCTCTCTGTCTCAAATCTCATGTACCCTTGACCGTACACGTGGCATGCACGCAAGGCCTGTGTTTAGATGGGTGAAAAACCAGAAAATTACCTTGAATTGATGTTTGACGTCTATCGAACATCCAATCCGTCCATCATGTGGGTATCCTGTAATAGATGCGGTGGACCGAAAATTAGGTTGGTTGGTTCATTGGGTGGGCCATGATATTCAGAGATGACTTATAAGGACTCAGATTCGGCAGTGACCCCTCCAGCACCAAGGTCGGCACTGGTTCATGCTATGCACCATACAATGATGTATGTGTTTTATCCATGCCGTCCATCCATTTTGCCAGCTCATTTTAGTACATGAATAAAAAAATGAGGCAGATCCAAATCTCAGGTGAACCACACCACAAGAAACAGTGGTGATTGAACGGCCACCATTAAAAACTTCTTGAGGGCTGCTAAAGTTTTGGATCAAGCCAATAATTGTGTTTTCCCTTCATCCAGGCCTGTTTAACCTAATCAACAGGTTGGATGGTGAATAAACATTACAGTGGGCCCTAGGAAGTTTTTAATGGTGGTTTTTAATCAACACTATTTAGTACAGTGTGGTCCACATGAGATTTGGGTCTGCCTTATTTTTGGCTTCTTGCCCTAAAATGACCTGGAAAAATGGATGGACCGCACGGATAAAATACATACATCATGGTGGGCCCATAACACCGACTAATACCGTACAGAAGGGGTCACACAATAGAATCTGAGTCTGATTTTGAAAATCTGGACCAACTGTTTTTAAGCCCTGTTTGGGATCCAGGAAATGAGGATGTGAATTGAGGAAATTTAAAAGCCTATCAAGTTCATGGATTTATATTGAATTTTGACTGTCATATTCTAAAGTCCAATTTATTCTGCCCAATCAAAAAAAAAAATTAATGTTTGTGAAAAATTCACTCCGTTCATTGATTTTGCCAAATTATTTTTTGGCATGGGCTAAAAACTGAGGCAGATCCAAAATAAAGTTGACTGTATGATAGGAAACATTCAGGATTGAACGTCCACTGTTGAAACATTCTTGGGCTATAGAAGTTTTGTATCAATCTAATATTTTTATATTTCTAATTAATATTGTTGATGTATTTTTTATGAATGGATCTTTCGCTCAGCCCGTCCTTCGTCTGCACGATCACAAATACAAAAGGGGGCCCTGGTTTGAGCCGAGGAACCTCCGATGCTTAAGTCAGTATCTGGAACTAAGGTAAAGGATTTAAGATTTTTCTGTTGCGTACATTCTTCCGTAAAGGAGATGGTTATTTATAGGTCTGGATGAATCTTATCATACGAGGATTCTTCTCCTTCATATTCGGAGATTTGATCCTTTTGACTGATTTCGTCCGATCCCGAAATCCTCGAGATCGGACACTTGTACTCCTGAATTTTCGGGGCGACATTTATATTCACACCGTCTTTTCTTGTCTCGGCTCGACCGTTATCAACTCTGAGAGAGTCTCGGTTGGCTTAAGAGAATAAGTTTTTTGCCTTCTTATGGGCGGAATAATCTGGGTATTTATCCGTCATCCTTTCTTACTCCGTGGCCGACGAAACAAAACTCATTTGGTCGGTTTCTTCTGTCGGTCGGGTGGCTTATAACTTATTTGGCCTTTTGTAGGCTTACGTAGACGTTGTTAACTATCCGACCGAGTAACTTGGGTCGTCTTATACTTTTGCCTCTTCGCCTTATGCACTATTCTCTCGGCTCTAACCATTGTCTCAAACTTCTCGGGCAGGGTCAGCAGGGCTGACCTACTCCATATCCGATGCTCCGGATTTAACATATTTTTCCCTAATAGTGAGCCCCTCTTACTCCTTGTGCCCATCTCGGCATCAAGGAGTAATGAGTTCTCAGGTCGGTTCACATCAGAGTCCGAGGTCATAAGGAGACATTTAATGCTTTTTCAGTCGTCTTTAATGTATGAAGGTTCGTTTCTCGAGGTCGCACGAGCGGCCAACCGTCACGTCATTTCTTCCCCGTATGGGAGCTGGACGCGTGGCGAAAGCATTACCACCGTCAGTCGGCGTGCGCCACATGTCGAGCGAGGGGGTCGAGGCAAGCCTCGTTTCGTCTGCCCATTAAATACTTATGCCACATGGCAAGGCTATAAAAGTGGGCGGGAGAGGCGTGTAAATTTTACTTTCACCATTCGTTCTCCCGCTCGTTTGTTTTCTTCCTGGTTCTTCCTTTTTCTTCTTCTTCTCTCCCTCCGCTGCATTTTCTTCTCTATTATCTCCTTTTGCATCCGTTGTTGCCTTCTCCGGTGAGTTTTTTCCCTTCCTTTCTATCGATATTAATGGCTACACATGACTCTCAGAGCCCCCGGGAGGAAACTTCTGATGATGAGGGTGATTCGCGACGTTTTTGGAATGTTACGGAGCCACCCTCTTTACTGGGGGAGATCACGTTGGTGCGGATGCCGCTTTTCGGCTTGTCAGGAGGGCCGATGAATCTCCGGCTGAGCGTCCTGCTCTAGCCGATCCTTCTAGTAGCGAGTCGTCTCTAGTAACCCACCCAGGGAGACCCAATCTCACGTTGGATCCGTTGGAAGAGGAAAAGGAAGAGGAAGAGGAAGAAGAAGAAATAAGGATAGCTGAGGGGGTCGCTGTATCGTCCCCCGTAGCTCGGTCGACGCAGGCTTCTGAATCGTCTTCCAAGGGAGAGGGGGTCGAGGATGACCTGAGTGGTCCTGCCGCGTCAATTTTAACTAATTCTGATTTGAACAGAATCCGAGCTGGATACCATGTTCCGGATTCGGTTATATTTCGGCTCGCTCGTCCAAAGGATTTGTTTGATCATCCTCCTGCTAGGATGGTCGCGATTTTTCAGGTCTCGATGTAATGTGGTTTGTGTCTGCCTCTCCAACCCATTGCTCGAGATTTTTTATCTCGTGTTAAACTTGCTCCTGGTCAGATAGTCCCGAACGGGTGGAGGAACTTATTCGGGTGCGCAGTGTTATGGGCTGAGCTTGAGCAGCCCCCACTGACAATCGATAAATTCTTGTACCTGTACCAAGTAAGATAAAATCCAATTTTTTTCAGCTTTTACTTTCTGAGCGCATGGTGAGGCAAGTGGCTCTCTTATAACCGACCCACCGACTTCCAACAAACACTGGAAGGAGAGATGGTTCTGGGCGTGCGGACAATGGGGGACGGTTGATCCGTGGCCTTATGAGCCTCGAGTATCCCGTTCGTTTCGCAAAGTAGGTGACTCGGTTTAATACCTTTTATTTCTCCACACTGTAACGCGTTGAATCTGACCTTTTGGTGTCTTGTAGATATCTTGAAGAAAAGGGAGAAGCTCGGATCTAATGCCCTAGTTCGGATCAAAGATCTAAAAAAATAAGTGCAGAAGATCGGTCTTGGAAGTTGCTATTGCAACCGGAGCCTCTGCATCTTACGGGTTTAGACTCGTTCGTGTTAGGTAATTCTTGTTGTGTTGCCACGTTCTTTCGGCGCATTGTCTGACTCACTTTTATCCTTCTTTTCAGATCTTCCTGAGGCTCGACCCTTTCTTAAGTCGGCCTCCGCTAGCATGGCTGAGACTCGTCCTTCTCTCAAGCCGATCTCTAAGGTGAAGGCTCCTCCGAGGTCGTCTCTTTTATCAGGGTCTCGGCCTTCGAAACAACTAAAGACAGCTCCAAAGGCAAAGGAACTGACTATTCCGTCTGCTTCTGTTCCAGACGCTCCACAAGTAGTTGTGCTCTCCGACCCTGATGAGAGGGCGGAAGAGGCTGAGGCAGTTCTTCTTGTGTCTCAATAGGCTCCTGAGCCAGGACCTGTTGTAGAGGAGGTTACAAGACAGAGAGAGGGACCAAGTGGAGAACCTTCAAGAGGGGAGATGACTCAACAGGAGTTGTCACCCTTCCATAAAGTTATATCGGGAATGATTCCTTGGGCCATCGTTCAGAGGAGCGAGAAGGACTTCGTCAGCTTCTACAACGCCCCTACTCTGCAGACCCTTGGTCATACGACGAGGTTATTTTTTGAGGTAATATCCTTTCTTTTTATTTCTCTGTAACTTCTGGTTAGAGCTTTTATTACAATTTACTATCTCCCGTTTGTCAAGGCTTGTTCGGAGTTGTCTGCTGCTCAGAAACTTGCAGCTGAAACAGAAACAGCTAAGAGAGTTATGACCGAGGCAGAGGGACGCCGAGAGATCACCGAAGGTCGCATCGGTATTATGACTGACGACTTATCAATTGCCAGGAAGACAGCCGAGGATGCGAAGGTCGCTTTTGAAGGCGCTAAGGCTGAGAGTGCCCGTTTGGCGTCGCTTCTGGCAATGGCCGAGGAAGAAAATCAGCATCTTTATCATGTCCATGGCGCTTGCGAGAACAATCTAACTCGGGCCAAAGCCGACACCGCAGTGCTCATCCAACAGGCTCAGGAGGAGGCCAGTCGAGCCAAAGCTGCTCAGGACCGGGCCGTGGAAACCTTTCTCGAATCTTCAGAGTTCGAAGAAGAGAGGGACCGCCTTTATCAAGGTGGTTATAAAGCCTGCATTCTAAAGATGAGGGCCGCCTTCCCCAACCTTCACCTCTCCGCATTTGAGGCTGATAGTCCAGAGGCCGAGGCTACTGGTGATGGTTGTGCTGATGCCACTGCCGACGAAGAAGCCCCCGCTGTGACTGCTGCTGTCGATGAGGCCGAACCCTCTGGGACTACTTAGGAAGTAGTTCAATCTGGGACTGCTTGGTGAGTACCCCAACCGAGGGATGGCGACTGTGTTTCATTTTTGGCACTCACGCCAGCGTAGTACTGGCCGACTCCGAGCCTCTTTTGGTGTCATCATCAGCTCCTCAGGCTAGCTTTTACCCAGGGCCTATTCAAGAGCATCTGTAACCGAGAGAAATCACTCACTCTGTCGGAAGTAGTTTTGTACTTCGCTAATGGAATCTAAGTAGAGTCTGATGTAATCCGATGTAAAACACTTAGAAATGATGAATGAAAATTTTCAGTTTTATTAAATCGACACCATTTACATTTCTCTTCTATTCTCTTTTAGCATCTCTAGCTCTGTCTTAAGGATAATAGATCTTGAGATGCTCGGCGTTCCAGGGGTGAGGCAACAGTTGTCCATTTAGGTCTTCCAACCGATACGTTTCAGGTAGATGATACTCGAGACGACATAGGGTGCTTTCCAATTGGGTCCCAGTGTGTCTGCACCAACTTTCTTTGTATTTGGGAACATTTTTTGGAGGACCATATCCCCGGTGCAGAATCGTCTGACTTTGACTTCAGTGTTGTAGAATCGAGATACTTGCCTCTACCGAGCCATCATTCGTAGCCGAGCTTCTTCTCTTTTATCTTCCAATAAGTCGAGCCCGAGCATAGGAGTTCTTCATTCTCTCATTCGCTGAATGTATTGACTCGGGCCGAACTTATTCCGATCTTAACTGGGGCAACTGCTTCCTAGACATAACAAAAGGAGAAGGGAGTTTCTCCCGTGGCAGTCCGAGCTGCGGTTCGATAGGCCCACAATATATTTGGGAGTTCTTCAGCCCATGCTCCTTTTGCTCGATCGACATTCGTTCGGAGATGCTGTTTAATAATCTTGTTAACAGCCTCGACCTGTCCATTCGTCTGAGGATGATGAGGCGAAGCATACACGTTTCAAATTCCGATATTACTGCACATCTCACGGAATTGTTTATTATCGAACTGCCTTCCATTGTCAGTAATAATAGTCCGCGGTATCCCGAACCGACAGACGATGTTCTTCCAAACAAAACCTGTAATCTTCTGTTCGGTTATCTTCGCTAATGGCTCGGCTTCAGCCCATTTCGTAAAATAATCCACCGCAACCACAACAAACTTGGTCTGACCCTTTCCCAACGGGAATGTCCGATGATGTCAATCCCCCACTATGCAAAGGGCCAAGGTCCAATTATTGGGGTCAATTCCTCGGGAGGCTGCCTCGGGATAGATACAAATCGCTGACACTTGTCGCACCTTTAGACGAACTTCTTAGCATCTTGTTGTACGGTCGGCCAGTAATATCCCTGCCGCAGTACTTTGTTAGCGAGCGAACGTCCTCCTGAGTAATTTTTGTATATCCCTTCGTGTACTTCTCGTAATACATAGTCAGCTTCATGAGAATTCAAACATCATAACAAGGGAGCGTAGAATCCTTTCTTGTACAGTATCCCGTTCAAGATGGTGTAGCGTGACGCTCGGACCTTTAGCCGTCGAGCCTTGGTATGATCTTCCGGTAGCTTCCCCTCATTGAGATAATGGACGATAGGATCGAACCAAGTAGGTTCCGAGTCAATGGCATGTATAGCCGAGTCTGTCTGCTCATTTATACTCGGTTTAGCTACGTATTCAATCGGGACCGAGCTAGGTATGTCATCTTCGTCAGCTGAAGTAAGCTTTACTAACAAGTCGGCTTTGACATTCTCGGTCCTCAGAATCCGAACTACTTCACATTGCCAAAATTCACCGATTAATTCTTTAGCCTTCTCTGTGTATGCTTTCAATTGTTCCTTTCGTGTTTGATAAATACCAGTAACCTAGTTGACGACTAACTGTGAATCACTGAAGACATTGAGATGAGTTACACCTAAACTCGGGGTGATTCGAAGGCCAAGTAACAAAGCCTCATATTCTGCTGTGTTATTCGATGCTTGGAATCCAAGTCGTAAGGCATATTGCATATAAGTTTGATCGGGAGTCTCCAATACTACCCCAGCCTCGCTTGCCTTAGAGTTGGAAGAGCCGTCGAAGAATAATTTTCAAGAGACAGGGTCGGGTGACGGGTTGAGGAAAGAAGATGCCGACGTCCGATAATCCTATCAGAGTCAGACATTTTGTTGTCCTGTGAAGTCACTTCGATAATAAAGTCGGCCACGACTTACCCTTTTATGGTTATTTTTGGCCTGTACTGTGTGTCGAACTCGCTCAACTCGATAGCCCACTTTGTAAGTCGACCGAAGGCTTTTGGTTTCTAAAGGATCTGACGCAAAGGTAAGTCGGTCATGACGATGATGGTATGAGCTTGAAAGTATGGCCGGAGTCTTTGCGAGGATACTACCATGATTAATGCTACCTTTTCAAAGAGAGGATACCTTGTCTCTTCCAGTAGTAATGTTTTGCTAACAGAATACACCGGTAATTATTTTCCGTCATATTCTCATATGAGAGCCAAGCTAATCGCTGCATTGGATACAGTCAAATATAATAATAAAGCTTCTCCTGACTTGGGTTTAGATGACAGAGGTGGGGATCCAAGGTAAGACTTCAGTTGCTGGAACGCCGCTTCGCACTCTTCTGTTCATTCCAACAATTGTCACCCCTTCAGCTACTTAAAGAACGGGAGACATTTATCATTGGCTCGGGACAGGAAACGATTGAGCGCAGCTACTCGTCCGGTTAGCCTTTGTACCTCTTTAATTGTATTCGGAGACTCCATGTCAAGCAAAACCTTGATTTTATCGGGATTCGCTTCGATTCCTCGTTGACTAACCACAAAATTGAAGAACTTCCCCGAGCTTACACCAAAAGCACACTTGCTCGGGTTTAACTTCATCTTATACTTGCACAAGGTCAGGAACATTTCTTCTAGGTCTGCTATATGGTCGGCCGTGTGTATACTTTTGACGAGCATATTATCTATATACACTTCCATGGTTCGGCCGATCTGCCGAGCGAACATTTTGTTCACCAACCTTTGATATGTCGCTCCGGTATTTTTCAAACTAAATGGCATCACTCGGTGACAAAGGTAGTCTTTGATTTATCAGATTCATGCATTACAATTTAATTGTACGCAGAGTAGGCATCCATAAAACTAAGTAATTCATGTCCTGCAGTACTATCTACCAACTGATCAATGCGGGGAAGAGGAAAGCTGTCCTTTGGGCAGACTTTGTTCAGATCTGTATAATCAATATAGAGACGTCATTTCCCGTTGGCTTTTTTCATGAGCACGACATTAGCTATCCATTATGGATAGTATATCTCTTCTATGAATTTAGCCTTGAGGAGTTTGCCGACTTCCTCTTCAATGATAGCGTACCTTTCGTGGCCAAGAGGACGTCTCTTCTGTCGGATTGGCCTGTAGGTCGGATCAATGTTAAGTCAATGAGTCATAACCGAGGGATCGATCCCAAGCATATCCTCATGGCTCCATGCGAATATGTCAGCATAACGTCGAAGCAAAGCTATCAAATCATCTTTGAGAGGTTCTTTCAGTGACGAGCCGATTTGTACTACTTTCGACTTGTCTATCTCCGTTAATGGTTCCAAGACAAGTTCTTCCATTGGTTGCCCCCGTTCGTGAGATTCGACTCGAGGGTCTAGCGACTCGATCATCAATATTTCCGTCGGAGCTTTTACTGCTATTACATAGCATCATCAGACATTTTTCTGGTCTCCCTTTACAATTCCTACTCCCGAGTCGATCGAGAATTTCATGGATACGTGGTACGTAGATACCACAGCTTGAAGGAGGCTTAGGGATGGTTGACCGAGTATGACATTGTAAACTAGCGATTGGTCGACGATTAGGAAGTCGACCATTGTAGTTGTCTGATGAGGTGGACTTCCGACGGTGAGTGGTAGTGAAACGATTCCCTCAAGAAGCACCTGTCCGCCCGAGAATCCTATGAGCAGGATTTGGACTGGGCGTAAAGCCGATCGTCTAATGCCCATTTTGTCAAACGCATGGGTGAATAATACGTCCCCAGACGACCCAGTATCCACCAGCACTCGGAACACTTTTCTGTTGGCAATGGTGAGAGCAATGACCAGCGCATCATCATGAGGATGATGAATGCCTCGGGCGTCGTCCTCAGTGAATGAGATACAATACTTCTCTCTCTTCTTTTCTTTTGAAGGTCGAGACAGCAAGAGAATCTCGGATTCCGGACGATTGATGCTTCTGGCGTGATTTTTCCGAGCGTTATTGGAATCTCTACTGCCTTGATGCCCACCAATAATTGTTTGAATTTCTTCCATGGGCCGATTTTCGCTCAGACCTTCTTCTACAGTGCTAGATCCTTCCACATGTTCTGAGTCGGCCCTCTTTGATGAGCCATTCGATCTCATCCTTTAAGTGATAACAATCACTTGTATTGTGACCGTGGTCACGATGATAGTGATAGTACTTATTTTTACTTCATAGATTCAGGTTCCCTCGGAGCTTTTCAGGCCAGTTGACATAACCTTCATTCTTGATTTCCATCAACACCTGCTCTTGAGATTTATTCAGAGGGGTGTATATGGAAAACCTTCTGTCGGGTCATTTGGCCGACCGACCGTCATCCCGCGCCCGATCCTCTTTTCGCTTCTTTCCCCCAGCTGAATCGGCTTCTTTTTTGGCCGACTCTTCAGCCGAGAGTTTTACGTTCTGGACCGTCTCGCGTAAGAATCGGGTCTCTTCTGCATCTGCATATTTATCCGAGCGAGCCATAAACTTGGCCAGAGATTTTGGCGGGTTTTTGTCTAGGGATGCAAGAAAGGGCTTGTCTTTGACCCCTTGCATAAGCGCGTTGAGTGCTGTCTCCTCCGAGTATTCTCAAACTTGAAGAGATTCGAAGTTGAAACGCTTGATGTAATCTTTCAGTAATTCTCCTTCCTTCTGAACTATGTTGTTCAGGTGTGCAGGCGGCTTCAGTTTCTTCTTCCCACCAATGAAGTTAGTAAGGAAGGCATCGCTGAGTTCTGCAAAAGAACTGATCGACTTCGGTTTCAATTGTTTGAACCAAAGTCGAGCCACATCGGTTAACGTGAGGGAGAAGGCTCGGCACATAACAGCGTCTGAGGTATCGTGCAACTCCATATAAGTTCTGAAGCATTCAATGTGCTCTGTAGGATCGGTTTTTTTAGAAAAAGGGAGTAATCTGGGGTAGACAAAACCTTTCCGGTAACTGATCCTGCATTACTTCATCCACAAATGGAGAAACTTTTACCTCGGACTTGGTCGGGTATGTATTCCGACCATGCTTCATGTCTGTCATCTCTCTCGCCATCTCTTCCTAAACTTCCTTTTTGAAGTCTTGGATATCAGCACTCTAAGGTTGTGCGCTTTCTGCTGTTTCTTACATAGGAATCCGACTTCGCCTCCTTTAATCTATTATGTGCCGTAAATCATAAGGAGGTAATACGGCTGTTGCCGAGCGAGCCGGTGCTGGTTGACTCGGGCCTTAATGCTGACTCAGTTGTTGCTGTTGAAGTGACCGCGGGGCAGCAGGCTGAGCATTAGATGCTGGCGGAGGAACCTGTGCTGTTTCACGATGTGTCTGCATCTGTTGATTATACAACTGCTCCAACATGTGCTTCATGGCACACATCTCGGAATGCATCTCTTGAACCTCTCAATCTAATCACGTATTTTTTCAGTTTTGTTGATTGGTGGTTGCAGCAGATGTCACAGGTGGAGCTGGTGACTAGATCGCTGGGGGAGCTCCTTGAGTCGTGCTGGCGGCGGCTTCCCCTGCTTCATCTTAATCCCCTCTTCTAGTTCTTGCCATTCAGATAGAGCGTAAGAAATGGCTTTTTGCATGTTTCCCACGGACGGCGTCAAACTGTTGATGTATCTTTTATGAATGGATCTTTCGCTCAGCCCGTCCTTCGCCTGCACGATCACAAATACAAAAGGGGGCCCTGGCTTGAGCCGAGGAACCTCCGATGCTTAAGTCAGTATCTAGAACTAAGGCAAAGGATTTAGGATTTTTCTGTTGTGTACATTCTTCCGTAAAGGAGATGGTTATTTATAGGTCTGGATGAATCTTATCATACGAGGATTCTTCTCCTTCATATTCGGAGATTTGATCCTTTTGACTGATTTCGCCCGATCCCGAGATCCTCGAAATCGGACACTTGTACTCATGGATTTTCGGGACGGCATTTATATTCACACTGCCTTTTCTTATCTCAGCTCGGCCGTTATTAACTCTGAGAGTCTCTCGGCTGGCTTAAGAGAATAAGTTTTTTGCCTTCTTAGGGGCGGAATAATCTTGGTATTTATCCGTCATCCTTCCTTACTCCGTGGCCGACGAAACCAACTCATTTGGTCAGTTTCTTCTGTCAGTCGGGTGGCTTATAACTTATTTGACCTTTTGTAGGCTTACACAGACGCTGTTAACTATCTGACCGAGTAACTTGGGTCATCTTATACTTTTGCCTCTTGGCCTTATGCACTATTCTCTCGGCTCTAACCATTGTCTCAAACTTCTCGGGCAGTGTCAGCAGGGCCAACCTACTCCATATCCGAGGCTCCGAACTTAACATATTTTTCCCCAACAAATCCGAATAAAATTGACCTTACAAAAGGCATGGATGACATATAAATATCACGGTTGGACCAAGGAGGTTTCAATGGCAGGCATTTTGCTATTCACTTTTTATCATCATGCATCCCACTTGGATTTTGGATCTGCCACATTTTTGGGGCTATGTCCTAACATGGTCTGGCAGAATGGATGGACAGGATAGATTTATCACAAACATCATGGTTGCTGGCCATCTGTGTGGTGCATGTATGATGTCCATTCCATTTAACAAGGTTTCTATCATGAAAATAGGGTTTATATGGCACTTTCATTACCAACAAACCACGTGAAACTAGTTGGACATCTTACATATACCATGTTGGGCCTATTTGCACCCTTATCATTGTTGCACTCAATTCAATCAAGCCGGATCACTCATGTGATCAATCGTCTTGATTCGATAATTATGTGTGTGAGTAGGATGCATGCCTTAATGGTTGATTGAATTGTTGGTGTCCCCAAGACAGACATATTAGATGTTGGAATCGAAAATCTAGGGTCCTCTCGGCTACAAAAATTACATTGTGTTTAGGCTACTAGTTAAAGGAAAAGAGGCTAATTCTTCGTAATGAGTTTTTTTTTTTTCGCTATGACAATAGACATGAATCTTCAGATTCATGGACTTGTTTTTTCACTAAAACTTTAAGTTCAAAATAATTTTCAAATGAACAAAGATATGCATTCAGATTAAACAAGATAAAATGTTTCCGATTTCATTAATATTGTGAAATGATGTTCATTACAATCGACAGGTTGTAAGACAATCAAATGAATAAACAAAGAAAAATGATAAATACTTGATGCCCCTCTTGGAACAGGCGAATTGAGTCAAGTGGGATCAACCAAATCAAAACTTAGATGACCATGATCTACAACTTAAGATTACAGAAAGACCATTTCTACTCCTAAGGAACTATAACGAGAGCCGATAGGCAGTAGCTGTAAACAAAGTTATACTAGAAAAATAAATGAAAGATAAATAAAAGATAAATTGATATTTGTCGTATAACATCGAGCTCTTCTTCGATTACTCCTTTTATAGCTCGTTGAGGTGATGAAACCTTGTTTGAAATTTCTTTATTGCTTTCGGATCTTTCATGCTCATGCCATTATTCTGGATATAGGAAACTCTTTAATTACTCAAAAATTGGTAACTTGAATTGGGAAGGACTCCATTTATATTCGGATTTCATGGCTTCTCGGATCTTCTTCTCGTAGCTGATTCATCGTGGGGATCTTCATGGTTGTAACGTCCCAGATTTTCAATATTTTAGATTTTTAAAAACCCTTTAAAAAAATTGTTATAATTAGCTTACGTTGTCACTTACTGAATCTTAACGCTCGATGTGAGCCTATATGCGGGTGATACTAGTAAAAAATCGTACAAATTCGATTAATCAACTGTAGGAAGCCAACGAATCCGCCCAATTACTTAAACATCGAGTCTAACCTTGTGATTTATTTATTTATGGCCCAAATCTAGCTGACTTATCACTATCTAATCAAGACAACCACAACCACATAAAGACCTACCAAAAGCCAAGACAACTATGGGTCAGATTTTAATTAACAAACCAAACTGACTTAATTACTCTTTTAGCCTAAGAACCAACGGTTTAGGGTGATTACGATCAAATTGTTGGTTCTAGTAATTGCGAATAGGTCACACTATGAACTGGCCAATCTAAACTTAATCATCAGGCATAAGAAATCTCGTTATTCAATTCATTCCAAAAATGCCCCTATTTCTGAACAAGCTCTGGATGGCTCAATAATGGGACACTAAACCCAAGACTATAAAAGGATGTTCATCTTAGTGAGCTTGTCACCCATCACGGAACATCGAGCCGAGATCATGTCTCGAATCGCTCAACATGGACTCGTAAGGCCAGTGCATGAAACGTATGAATATTCATTAAATTAATTAAGAACTTAAGTTAATTTTCTGTATCTGGTCTTTACCAAATTTGTGGCTTTCGGACCGTTAGATCATGACAAAGTTTAGGACAATAACCTAAGTTAACATCATGCACATATTCGTATAGCTGCAGCCACGATTAACCATCGGTGATTGTCGAATTAACTTCTAATCATGCCCGTTGATCGACGTAACCAAATGGCAGGCCAATTGTATCCATCCGTAGATCATTACTAGGGCTAAGTATCCTACAGTGCACCCCATAGTGGACCCCAAATGTTAGAAACACCCTCTCATAGGGCTATTATAATGAAAACCTAACCCTTATGACCATTTGCACCATTTATGGTGTTATAAATTGGGCATTTAAAGGCATCCCTTGCTCTCATACGAATTTATACCTTATGAGAAAAAGAGAAAATTGAAGAAAGAAAGAGAAGATAAGAAAAAGAGGAAGTGAGTGAGAGTGAGAGAGAGAAGGAAGGATCCTGGTGCTTAGGGGTTAGCATCTCATCGATCAAACCCTTGGACTTATCGAATCCACCGCCACTTACGACTGGGGGTGAGACTTGCATTCAACCCTTCGATTTCGCAACCTATACCTACTTTACTTGTCATAAATGATATTTCCTTTCTTTACATTAGAAATTGGTGATTTTTCTCAAAAACTCTAACCTTAAGCGTGATTAAGTCACATGAAACACTCTAAGGTGTGGACATTATTCATACATTGTCATTTATCAACCTTTGAGGGTCTCAGTTAATAATTTGTTGTTGTAGATGACTTGGTGTATGCTAATATGTCCATATTTCAATTTTGATTGCAACAAATATTATTACTTGTTTATTGATGTTCACATGTTCAATAAAATGCCTAAGTGATTGTGTTATTTTATCGATGCTCACATGTTCGATAAAATGCTTAGGCGGTTGTGTTGCTAAATTTAGGCTTCATATGAAATCTTGTTATCATTGTCTGATGAATTGTTAGTCCTTAACAATATTTAGAATTGCTCAAGATATTGGATCAGTTAATAAATCGCCTAAATCAAGGGGTGACCCGAGTTAGGCCAGCCACCCTAGGCTTGTTTGATCGACCCGGGTTGAACATGGACGACCGATAGTAGCTAGATTACACAAGATGCTTACACCTAATGTCGATTACATCAAGGTTATTCCAGGTAAGTCAAATTAGTCTAACAGTCAACTGATCATGTATGTTCACAATGTATGACATGATCAAATAGAATTTAAGATACTCCATTCTCATTAAACAAGTTTACTTATAATAATTAGTGGTACGATCCACGAGACTCATGAGTCAGGCATGGTGGTATGGGATACCATGTCCAAACTGTCAGCCTATGATGGGGTGACGAGTCTCTCCGTATTAACCAATGGGCAATCATGAAGGCTACGAGTTTACTATATCATAATGGAATGGATGTCACGACCGCACCATTTGTTCATGTCATACGTTATGAACATACATGATCACAATATATGACACGACCAAATGGAATCTAAAATAGGTCATTCTCATTGAATGAGTCTATTTATAATCATTAGCGGTACGATCCACATGACTCATGAGCCGGGCATGGTGGTATGAGACACTGTGTCCTATCTGTCAACCTACGTTAGGGTAGTGAGCCTCCCCGTAGTGACCAATGAACAATCATGAAGGCTATGAGTCTATTATATCATAAATGGAATGGATGTTGCGACCACACCACAATTGTGTTCAGGTAATGACTCTTGCATCAATTGTGGACGTTCTTCACTATGTCAATGAGGTGACTAACCCTGTGTCATCCGGGTCTTTTGTGATCGGTCGAGCTAGTCTTGGTCCTGCATTGGCTTGGGAGTCATGGCTTGGGTGATGAACTTAAAAATAAATCAAGGGACATAGGTGAGGAGTCACCCCAAGCCTTGTGATCTCGTTGAGATCATGATAAAATGGTGGTACTTTAACTTCCCCAATATGTTGGATGAAGAGAATTTAATAACTACTTGGCTAATATACGCATTAATTGCATTACATTAGATAGAATGTTACATTGGGAGGTGGAGTCTCTTGTGAAGGAGTGTTAGCATATACAAAATAGGCATTGAAATTACTTATGAGAGTGTTGGATTGTAAGGGTATGCGTCATGTCATAATTTCATATGTACATTTTAACAAGAGTATTTAAAAGCGATTATTTACTTATTTATCATTATATGTGTTGATTGTGTTGATAACATACATAACTTAGAACTAATGGAACCACTGAGTTAGTTACTCACTCCTATATGGGACAGTGTTTAAAAACACTAACCAGGCAACGTTGTTGATGCAGGTGTTATCGAGGCCTCTAGGGGGTAAGTTTGGATCCGCTTACACTTGTGTCATGATGTCTTAGGAGTGTCAAGTGTAACTGAAAGACCTTACTTTTATTTAAATTATGTGCATGTGTATGTTGGAATCCCCTAGTAGGCATGTTTTATTTGTTAATTTTGTTGTATTATCTTTGTAGATTGTATAATCCACATTTTGGGCGAGCACTACTATTGGAATTGTACTTTGATCATTAGCCCTATATTTATAAATTTTTATTATCTTTACCTCCCTTTGGATTTGATAGTTTAGGTTGCACTACTTTGATTATTCATGTGTGGAATAAATGTGAATCTAAATGAGATCACACATGCATTTTCATTTGTTTCACACCTATGAACTCAGGACAAGGGTCTCTGTACTTGCATGTTGATTTTCGTGGCATTACAAGCTGGTATCAGAGTGGAGTATTGAGACAACTAGGACCTTGGGAATGAGAACTGCATAAACCACAATAACTAAGTATTTAGACACTTAAGATTATAGGTTTGGACCTGTAGGGGATCTTCCTGATTTTAGTAGTTTTTGATAATTTAGGAAACCCAAAAAATTAGGGACAATGAACCCTATGAACAAATTCCCTGATTGACTACGATTTTAAACTTAAACTTAGAAATGATAAACAATATGATCAAATTCCCGAGTTTATTTAATTTTGAACATAGCAATTTGAGTTTTAGGATCGCGTTGGTCGATGTAATTGAGTCGATTGAAACTTCGATTCGCCCAGGTTCATACTAGGACAACTTAAGCGTGTGGATCGAGGTAAAGAATGAGAGGAGTTTTAAGTTGGGAAGTCTAGAAGCCACAAACCTAAAGGATTTTGGAGATGGGTAGTCGAGGATGACCCCGAGTACTCAAATGGATGTCAATGATTGGACATGGAGTTGGGGTCGACCCCAGAGGAAGCCAGTTGATGCAAGGAAGGACGCGATGAGGTCGATCATTGTCTTCCTCAAAGATAACTATTCCAAATCCACGGAGCTCTCTGAACTCCTTCTAAGGATTCCTCAAATCCACTAGGGATGAAAATATAAATAAATTCTAATAAATTCAAAATAAATTGATTGATGAAAAAAAAATCCTTTAAATAATGAGCTTATACCTAGGACGAAGTTTTAAACTCAAACTCCCTAAAAACGTGACGTACTATAAATAGTAAACTTATTTATAGATGGTCATAATTCCTACCATACTTCATGGTTTTTGGCCAAAAATAGTGTCCAATTTTTTCCTAACCATGTTATTCTCCTAAATTTTCTAAGCCCTTTTCATGTTGGGCACGAATCCTACAACTCAAAGGATCAAAAGTAAATATCTAAGTAAAACTTACTATTTATAGTAAAAACGAAGATAAAATGGACTTTCGACAGTCGATCTAATGGAATTTCATAAATCCGGCATGGAAAACCCGATGTAACAGGTTGGTTGGCTAAAGTAGTTTCTCCTACCCCAAAATCATATGTGATATGTCAAAAAACTCATTCTGGTTTGCGAGATACGACTATTTTAATATTTTAATGGTCCTGATCACTTTCACCTCCAATTGTGCCTTCTCTGGTCCATCTTTGCCATGAAAGTATCTGCAAACCACCTCTGATTGACCCCATATTGTTGGAAAAGAAGGGAAAGGGGGACGTGATCGACCCCAACTCGACCCGAGCTGTTGAAAAGGGGGACTTGGTCGACCTCGGGCCGCTGGAAAAGGGGACTCGGTTGACCCCATCATGACCCGGTCGACCTTGGGCCGCTGGACAGGGTGACACATTTGACCACGTCATGATGCGGTCGACTCTGTACTGTTGGACAATAATAAACAATAATGTTTGGAAAAGACAATTTCAATGTACTTATGTCAAAATTTTGTATCTATTTTTTTTTTTTACCATTTCAATTGAAGTGATTCAAAAGCCTCAGTGTAGTTTTATAGAAAAATAAATAAAAAATTAAAAATAAAAACTCAGATATGATTATTAGGATGTTTTAGAAACTGTATAAAAAGTCATTGGTTTGTAGCAACTGGTACTTTTAGAATTTTAATAATATTTTTGAAACTTTAAATGAAATAAAATTTTGTGGGGATAAATTATACTTGATTATGAATTATAAAAATAAATCATTGCTTGAAAGTTCTAAAAACGTTATAAGTAATAGACTTGTCGTAATTGAAACTTTTTGCAACTATATGTGGCTGATGGACCGAACGTATATTTTTCATCTTAGAGTTTTAGTATTCGAAGTCTTCTTAGGAATTGCTAAAAATCATTTTAGAAATTGTCTTATATGATTAAATTATATATTTTTTTTTAATATTTTACTATTTCAGATAATTTCTAAATTAGTCAAATTAGGACTCTTGATATGGATTTACATCCAATTAGGTAGAGCATTGTTATTTCTTTTTAAGGTTACATTTCAATAGAACATTCCAAATTCTCTTATCCCCTTATAGATTCAAGATCCATCACACGTGCATTTAGGGGTGTACATCAAGTCGAACCGAGTCGAGCTGGCCTTAGCTCGACTCGGCTCGGCCACTAGCTAACCTCGGTTCGAACTCGGTTCGGCTTGGTCCTTGAGCCTGACAGGACAGCTCAGCTCAATTCGATTAGCAGTTCGGACCAGTTCGAGTTAAGTTTGAGCTAAGATCGAGCTGATTTGGCTGTGCAACATCTCCACAAACACCTGGATTGCACCTTCAAAATCCGACTATATGGGAAATAACAACAATGGTTTTCAAGGTATTTCATCAAACACCTTCTAAGCAACATAAAAACTAAGAAAAAGGGGTATTTATTTCATGTACATCAGTACATACCTTCCTTGCCACCCGCCACACTTTGTTGAGTCATTTCATCAAACACTTGGTGAGCAACATCAATATCAAAGTAATCGAGTCACCGAACTGGTTCGATCCGAGTTTAATTCGAGCTGGATTCTCAAACTCATTTTCAAGATTAAAAATTCAGCTCGACTCGGCTTGAACTCAGCTTCGAACAGAGTTGAATTGAGCTTTTACGAGTCAAGTCGAGTGAGCTAACTGAGCTAACTCGGCTGGTGTACACCCCACGTGCATTTTCATTTATTCCACGCTCGAAAACCGAGGTATTTGGATATCGATTTTTGGGGCATTCCTGCATCCCAATAAAATTTCCCTATATTTGGGCTACCAAATTGTGTTCCAAGGGCAACATAAGGGCGTGTTTGGCCAGACCGATCCCACGGGATTTGGACGGATGGAATGGAATTTAAGGTAATGATGGTGGTGTCAGTGGATGTCATCTAAACCCATGGGATGGAATGAATTCCAGGACGACGGAGTGCGTGTTTAGGATGGTGGTTGGATTCGGTGTAGACCATGGATTTACAGCTGGGCATTTTTGGAGTAGACCTCTTCCGTATCCAACGGCCGCGCATTTCATCAGCTATGTGGGCCCCATCATGATGTTTGTGTCTCATCCATGCCGTCCATCTATTTGCTAGATGAGCCGCTGTGATCTTCCTTTGTTTTTGGGGTGTCTGATCGTTGTAGATTTTTACCATCTTTGAATCTGGTTAGACTCTCATGATAGTTTAGCATCGTCTAAGAGTGACACTGCGTCGTCCAAGTTAATTCTTGAATGAACATCCAGACCGTCAAGGTTGTGGGCACATTGTTGATGGAGTGTACAACTATGATAGTGTACGGTGGAAGAGGCATTGCCATTTTGTTAATGGAGATGAACGGTCACAGGAACTCAGATGAGGTGTGGGGTATAGCAGTGTATATCTCTTTTTCTTTTTTCTTTTCATTTTTTTTTTCCTATTTATTTCTTAAACTGATGGAGGGAATGGAGAAATCTCGCGCAGCATTTACAAGGGCGGCACCATCGCCCATACAAATGCTAGCCAAACAGCTGGTGGGATGGACGAGTCTGGATAACAGCAGAAAATCGGCGGATATCCCATATCCAGCGCCTGGCCAAACAGGCCCGAAGTGTCTAACAAGGTGACTACAAAACCAAGAATCGGCAAAGATTCTGATCTTGGCCTTTTGTGCGACGCAGCAAAAAAATCTGGATGATGTCAAAGAAATCTACGCACTTGGCATTCAATCTCGGCCGTTAAGTAAAAATTTAATATTAGTATGTGTCATCGTACACTTGCCATGGGAAATTATCAATCTAAACCGTCCGTTAGCCTTCCCAGAAGCGGATGGTCAATTCTTGTAAAAACACCGCCGTTGGATTATCCTGGCCAATGGATCAGTGTCCTACAAACCGACAGTTGGAATAAAAATGATTTGACGGCATATAATGACAGGAGATAAGCTCGACCAACCGTTGTTTATGATTTTGTGATGGGCTTGGTCCTAGAAAAGTGATCCATCTACGATAGGCCCACTCGATGTGTGGTGCCGATCGACATGGATGCTGCCACGTGTACGTTGGATAAAGAGATGTACCATGCTCTGGTTCGACTGTGCTTACCTTATGAGTGCGGGGCCCACCAGCGACGGACGCAGCGTGGGGACAGGGGAGATGATACGGTACCCGTGTAAGAACCGGAATATGTTAGAGAGATCTCTCGACGGTGCACGTTAGCCGTATTAATCGCGGTCGTCCATCTAGTGGACTATCATTGACGCCTCGTGTTTCAGAGAAAATCAAACTAATCAGATAATCATGTCCATCCAAAGAAGGGGAAACTAGATGGACGGAAGCGATTGATTCATTACTCTGCCACTTGTACTGAAAGGGAGCGAATTAGGTGCGGCTCTTGCCATGGGCCCACCTTGATGTATGTATTCTATATCCACACCGTCCATCCATTTTCCCATATCATTTTATGGCACGAGCTTAAAAATTAAGCAGATCCCATTCTCAGGTGGACCATAACATAAGAAAAAGTGGTAATTGACCATTAATGGGCCACAAAAGTTTTAGATCAAGCTGATATTTCTTTTATCCCTTCATCCAAAATTACGTGAGCTTACTAAGAGGTTGGATGACAAATAAAAATTATAGAAATCTTATGGTGGGCCCGATGAAGTATTTAATGGTAGGCCGTTCAGTCGTCACTTTTTCCTATCATGGTCCACCTGAGATTTGGATCTTCTTTTTTAAGGGTTTATACCATAAAATGATCTAGAAAAGTAGATGAACCGTGTGGATATAGAATACATACAACAAGGTGGGTCCTACTGTAATGGTCGTACCTATCCGTTACCGTACTGGAGAGAGTTACTATAGCGCGGTCATGTGAAGCCAATGAGAATCCGCCAAGTGTAGCCCCCTCATGCCATCTTGGTTCCTGCGAAAGCCTTTCGCAGGAAATTCGTGCGCAAGATTCTATGTGCAGCCACTACGATGTTTGTGAGAAAGAAACTCCGTTCATCCGTTTTTCGAGTTCATCTCAGGACATGCGGTCAAAAATGAGTATGATAAAAAACTAGAGGAAATAGAGGAGATTTAATAACCACCGTTGAAACATTTATAATGCTACAAAAGTTTTATATCAATTTAATTTCTTGCTTTTTCACATTATATCAGTGAGGATGACCTTATAAACGATTTGGATGGAATATAAACATCGGAGTTGATCCTGGAAAGGTTTCAACGGTGGGAATTCCTTTCCCCACTATTTTATCTGGTAGGACACACTTGAGTTTTTGATCCTAATTATTTTTTCTCTCATGTCTTAAAATGATTTCAAAAAATTGATGAACGGATTATATTTCTAACAAACATCACAGTGGGCCCCATCAAGAATCCTTGGGAAGGAACTCCCGCGCTTTCGCAGGAAATTCGCGTCCACCGTCCTAGTAGGGATCGGAAACGGATTGGCTACTCCCCTGCCACCAGCCATTGGCTAGTGGCCGGTGCTTTGTGGGCCCCACCATAATGTATGTGTTTCATCCATGTAGCTCATCTATTTTTATAGATCATTTTATTATATTAAAAAAAATTAATATATATCCCAATCTTAAATGGACCACATTACAGGAAATAATGTTGAATGAAAGTTGATCATTAAAAACTTTTCAGGAGTCATAAAAGTTTTAGATCAAGCTGATATTTATTTTTTCCCTTCATCTCACCTGGGTCTTTATAATCTAATCAAAAAATTAGATGTTAAATAAACAGTGCATTGAGCCTTAGGATGATTTTAATGGTGAATATTTAATCATTATTTTTTTTTTCCTATAGTATGGTCTACCTAATATATATATCCATATCATTTTTGGTATCCATCCTTAAAGTGATCTGTAAAAATGGATGAACAGAGTGGATGAAACACATGCATCATGGTAGGGCTCACAGAGTACCAACCATTAGCCTCCGGGCTGATGTCAGGGGCAGTAGCCAATCCCATCTCGGAGGAATCATAGCCGTACGTGTTTCGTCCCTACGCGTGTGCCACGCCATTGACTCGGTCTGCCACACAGGTCCGCGGCCGGTAGGTTAGGTTTGACTCTGGCCTGAGACGGCGTCCCATTTTCAAATGGCCTGGATTTTAAAAATGGCCGTTAATCACCAGTTCACGGCTTGACGCGGTCGGCTTTTCCCGACCAAGCCGTGTCAAACTTACCCGGCTTAGACTAGCCGAGTCCAGAGTAAAACAGCAATACTTGGGGGAAAATGACCCAAGTAACCCCCGTCACATGGAAACTACCGGTCGCGGATGGCCTGCAACGAAATCGGATGGTGAACTGATTAGCTCAGTACGCTGTTATCGCACTGAGTAAACTCTGTTAGGCTCACCTTGAATGTATGTGATTGATCCAAGCCGTCCATCCATTTTTCAAGCTCGTTTTAGGCGTTGATTCAAAATTTTAAGCATACCCAAATCTCAAATGGAACACACTACAGGAAAAGGTCGGAATAATGATTTTCAACGTTGAAACCTTACTAGGGCCCACAGTGATGTTTATTTGTTATACAACCTGTTAATAACATCACACTGACATGGATATATGTAAAACACAAGTATCAGCTTGATACAAAACTTCCGTTGCCACTAAGAATTTTTCAACCATAGATGTTCAATTTACACTACTTCCTGTGGTGTGGTCCACTTACGCATTGAATACGCATCTTCTCAAGGTTCAGTACCTAAAATTATCTGATAAAGTAGATGTACGAATTGGATAAAGTATATAAATCATGGTGGTCCTCACAGAGTTTACTAAGTTACTTAGTATGCAATGGTCTTCCACATGCGACAGTAAGTTCATGTGCTTAGAAGTTAGGTGGGCCATTATTGTGTTTATTTTATTTTACTTAAAAAAAAAAAATTGCTCTATCATCCCTTTTCCAAATTATTTCAGGGCATGAGCCCAAAACTGAAACACATTCAAAGACCAAGTGGGCCACGACCGGAAATAATGAGGATTAAATGTACATCATTGAAACATTAACGGGGCTATATAAGTTTTGGATCACGCTAACAGTTTTATGCTGTCATTTCATCTCACTGGGAATGACCATATGAATAGTATGAATAGTATATAAATATCACCGTAGATTCGAAGGAGGTTTCAATGATAGCCATTTTCCTTCCGTGAGGCTTACTTGATCTTCCAATCTGCCTTATTTTTGAATCATGTTCTCACATACACTACGTCAAAACAGTGAAAAAATGACGGTCAAAAACTGTCTCAAAAGGTCAAAAAGGATGGTCCTGAACCGTCGCAACAGCTGTTAAATTTTGACGTGTCGTATTTTTTAAAGGACGGCCATAAACCGTCTCTAAAGAAGGACGGTCATAGACCGTTTGTAATGATACGTAATTAGTGGACTATATGAAGCTGAAAATGACGGTCTATAACTGTCTGTAAAAAGGACGGTCGTAGACCGTCTGTAAAAAGGATGGCCCATGACCGTCAATAAAAATGACGATTATAAACCGTCTCGTATGACCTGCAAAAGGATGGTCATGGACCGTCTCTTATGAATTGAAAAAGGACGGTCATGAACCGTCTCTTATGAGTCTGAAAAGGATGGTCATATACAGTTTCTTATGAACCTGAAAAGGATGGTCATACACTGTTTCTTATGAACCTGAAAAGGACGGTCATGAATCGTCACTTATAAGTCTAAAATGGACGGTCATAGACCATCTCTTATGAACCTGAAAAGGACGGTCATGAACTGTCTTTTAAAAAGACGGTATTCAACTGTCTCGTATTTCCATATACACCTATTATAACATCGTATTCTTCCTGATATACACCTGTTATATAATATATTTCATCATCACATTCACATCCATCTAAAACCCAAAATACATAAATCCATCCAAATATAAACTACATTCTTCCAAATATAGACTACATACATCCAAATACAAACAATTTTATCCACATTACATTCATCCACGCATAAATACGCTCACACCAACCCTGCAAAACTCCAAATCATGAGCCAAAATACCAAACAGTTCCTCATATAACAAAAACCAAAACTAAATCATAATATTCATACTCTATAGAGAATCCCAAGGTGAAGAATTACCTATAGGATATGATGCAATGAGGCTTCTGTTTCGTTGCTTTCCTGAATGCAATCAGTTGTTCTTTGCCAAATACCATAGATATTCTTTAAACACTGAATTTAAACACTTGCACCAAAGATCATACAAAAACAGAGGAAAAAAAGACTTACCGAATCATCCCTTTATTCATAGAACCTCTCTGAGGATCCTGCACAACTTGAAAAAGATCTCTTATCAGCTCTTGCCAATGCGTTAAGGTTAAGGTTAAGGTTATAGGTTATAGTATATATATTTAGGTTTAGGTTTAGGTTTAGGTTTAGGTTTAGGTTATAGGTTTAGGTTAAGGTTTGGTTTAGGTTATATGCTATAGTATATAGGTTATAGCTTTAGGGAATTGAGAATAGGTTAAGGTTTAGGTTTAGGAAATCGGGTTTGGGTTCGGGATGGGGTTTAGGTTTGGGTTTTAAAGTTTAGGTTAGGGAATTGAGATTAGGATTAGGTGTAGGTATAGGTTTAAGGATTTGAGAATACATTTCGGTTTTAGGTTTAAGTTTAGGTTTTAGGCTTCGGTTTAGGTTATAGGTTTAGGTTATAAGTGCAGGTTATAGGTTTAGGTTTAGGTTAGGTTATAAGTTAAGGTTTAGGTTTAGAAAATCGGATTCGGGTTCGGGATCGGGTTTAGGTTTGGGTTTTCAAGTTTAGGTTTAGGTTTAGGTTAGGGAGTTGAGATTATGATTATGTATAGGTCTAGGTTTAGGGATTTGAGAATACATTTAAGTTTTAGGTTTATGAAATCGGATTCGAGTTCGGGATATGATTTTAAGTTTGGGTTTTCAAGTTTAAGTTTAGGTTTAGGTTAGGGAGTTGAGATTAGGATTAGGTGTAGGTTTAGGTTTAAAGATTTGAGAATACATTTATCACGCCCCAAACTCAGAAACCGGGCTCACAAAATTTTCGATCGCCGAATCCGGCGCCGACAGCCTCCGTAGAACCCTATTCTCGGCTCCTAGCGCCTATTCGCCAGGTTCCGATTCTGGGATGCTACGAGGAGAATTTTTAACATCAGTTTGATTCGTAATAAGCATAATCAAAGGCATAACCCACAAACAACAATCAAGAACTACATTACATTTCCACTATGATCAAAAACTTTACAAGTACAATGAGCATAAAGGAAAATACAATGGTAAGGAACAAAAATTCCAAAATGATCTGCAAGTGCTCATGTCTCAGCGCTGCTGCGCCCCAACGTCACCTACACGCAACGGTCGTGCATAAGCTTATAGAAAGCTTAGAGGGTGGTGAAAGTGTGTGCGCAAGGTAGTAATATGATCATGCAATATCGGAGTAATGCAGAATATACAGATGGATCCATAATATCATGAGCCGTACCAAGGTTATGTGATGTAAGATGCAAGTCAAGCATACAATTCTCATCTAAGCCCACATATCAATACAGCTCAACTCTGGAGTATCACCGGGGTCTAGTACACTCTAGACCAGATCGCCGTCACATCGCGCGCAATAAGGTAAGTGGAAGAGATCTCACTATCCGTCTGCCAATATCGGGCTCGACTCGTCGATAGCAGACCCATTCCTCGAGCTGGTCAAACTCAGCCTAGCATTGTTCCCTACTCTCGGGTGGATAAGGCTGCACCCCCTTCCAACCGACCACGACACAGTGGAGAGCGCAACCATCTAGTATTTGGCACTCAACGCTCATCTACCCACTCGGTCTAGACGTTGGAGAAACCTCTTGGTACCATAAGGGTTTAGAAACTTTCACCCAGAGATATCTATAGCACCCCATGTAGAATAAGATTTTCGGTATCCAATCCTGTCAATCACGATACGCCTGTGGAGGCTACCGCCCTGATGTCGCTAAGGCGTACAATAACCATGTCACACAAATGCGAAATGCATGAATCACGCTATCCAGTCATGCAACAAATCCTGCGCATATCGTGCACTCATGTAGGGCAACACCGCCTAATCGGGAGCCCCTAAATAATTTGCCCGAAGGTATATACTATGATCAGTCACTTTTCATATCAAGCATACATATGATGCGTATGATCATGAGTCATGGAACTATATTAAACATGGTATAATGAAATAAACTATCCTTACAATGCTGATAGGCCTGGACGGCTTATACACAATAAGTTTGGGCCTAATAATGGGCCCTAAGGAGAGTCGTAATGTGGACATCCAACCAGCATTACACTCACAATGTGGATGTCAAACCAACATTGCTCCCAAGGCGTGATCCTTACGTAATCCGTGTTGGGGTCACACATTGCAATGGACCTTAGGTACATCCCATTGGGCCTTAAATATATTAAATGGCCCACATTCTATGGGCCTTATATTCATCAAGTGGGCCACACTACTGGGCTGCACCAATGGGCCTTAAGTGCATTGCAATGGGTCATAACCCGTGGGCCTTAGATTACATCAAATGGGCTTAATCTCATGAGCCTTAGAATACATTGAATGGGTCCACTCCCATGGGCCTTAAATTACATCAAATGGGCCTAATCCCATGGGCCTTGGAACACATCAAATGGGCCTAAACTCATAGGCCTTAGAATACATTAAATGGGTCCACTCCCATGGGCTTTAAATTACATCAAATGGGCCTAATCCCATGGGCCTTAGAACACATCAAATGGGCCTAAACTCATAGGCCTTATATGAATCAAATGGCCCTAAACCGACCCATAGGCCTTATATAAATCAAATGGGCCTTACATCCACATCAAAGTGGGCCCCCAATGGGCTACTATCACTGCATTAAGATGGGCCTTAAAATAGGCCAAGGTGGGGTCCACTTGGAATATGGATCTAACTCATCATTTCAAGCTCATGCCCAAAATGAGCTTGTAAAGTGGATAGACGGTTTGGATTTAACACACGTATCATGGTGGGGCTCACTGTCATTGGACAATGTACATAGAACACATGCACCAGGGTGGGGTCCACTTTGGTTGGACGGTGTGCACAATGCACATGCAGCACCGTGGGCCCCAGCTCCACCATCCGCTGGACGGGGAGAATGAAACATAAAAATCATGGTGGGCTTCCACCGTCCGCCTGGACGGTGGATATAATACACATACATCACTGTGGGTCCCACGTATGTGGCCCACCATAATGTTTAAATGCCATTCAAACCGTTCATAAGGTCGCACGGACCTGGGTGAGGAGGAAAAATAAATTTCATCTTGATCTGAAACTTCTATGGCCCATGAGAGGGGTTCCAATGGTAGAGGTTCAATCCCACTATTTCCTATAGTGTGGGCCACCCAAGCCATGGATGGGGCTGAAAATTGGAGGGGGCCCACTACTGGGGGTGGCCCACCTCGTGAACCAGTCGGATGACAAATGAACATCATGGTGGGGCCCACGGCTGGAGCCGTGGGTCCCCTGCTGGGACGCCGCCCGCCTGCTGCACGCAGCAGCGTGCTGCTGTTGCAGCTCGTCAAAGAGGCAAAGCCTCTGGTTTTAAAAAAACTGGAAAAACCCATTTTTTCGGGGTTTTTGGCATCTAGGGCCCGCAACAAGAAAATCCATCCCATCCATTGGCTTCTACAGGCTATGACAAGTCCATCAAGTCCAATGTTGGACATGTCTTGGCGCGTAGGAAATTTTAAGTGAATTTGGAAGGTGAAAATCTCTTTTTTTAAAGCTATGGCCCACCAAGTGCTCGAATCAATCACATTGTCTAGCTCAACGCCTAAAATATTCCAGGGGATGAGGTGGACGGCATGGATTGAATACATATATCAAGGTGGGGCCTACATGAGCCGACCAAAAAAAAACTTTCTTTTCTTCTCTTTTTTTTTTCACTATTGACGTGAGTATACCCGCGTTAGTACACATACTGCATGCTAGCCATCCCACAGGGATCCATACCAGGACCCCAGCGTTGAAACGGGGGTATCTTTCACTCGGTCAGCCACTTGAGCTATGGATCAGGGTGTAGGGCCCCACATACACACCTGGGTGGGCCAAATCTTGGATGAGGATGGACGGTTGAGATATCATATACACATCATGATGTGTCCCATATGGATGGGATCCACCGATAGATGGCTTGGATGCAAACGTCATGGTGGGCCACACAGCTTATCATCATCACAACCATACAAGAGGAAAAGATAGAAGAAAAATAAGGAAAAGAGAGATCGGATGGTGGTGGAGGGACCCCGCCACTATAGGCCCTCCATGATCACAATACAAACATAAAAAAAATCCCATCACAAGTGGACCTTATAATAGCAAAACAACGGTAGATCACCCACCTTAGATCTTTTCTTCTTGGCTCCAATGGCTTCTTTGCTCCTTAGCTTCAATCCTAATGGAGGGGATGAGGTTTGGATGGTTGAGATAGGAGATGATGGGGTAGGAAAGTGGGCCACACTTGGAGCTTGGAAATGCTTGGAGAGCTCTCATACGCATGAGATTTCTCTCCTTTGGGATTTTTAGTTTGAAAATGAGGGAGAGAGTTGTAAAGGGAGAGAGAGATGGGTGATGGATGGATGTGGTGAGTGATGGGTGTGTAAGAAAACCTTGACTTTTGTGGCCTTTTGTGTAAGAAAGGCATGGGAGGTGTAAGAACTTTTTTACTTTGAGGGTTTTTGGTGTAAGAAAGGTATGGGCTTTGTAAGAGATTCTTGACTTTTGTGGTTGCTTGGGAATGGGTGAAAGGTGATGTGTACTTGACATGTACTTGACATGTGATGTGATGAGATTGATTGATTAATGAGATTGATGTGACATCTCGTAGAGATTCTCTTGGATTTCGCAACGCGCGGTATTTTTCTCGCACCGAATGTTGGCCTACATCTCTTGACCAGGGTATCACCTCCCCGCGCAAGTCGCGGCATTGGAACCATAGCGATGGCGCGGTTGCTATGGTAATGGTCTTGGGTTTAGTTGATATGGGTTGACGGCATATGAATCAGGGTCGCACGTAAGTATCGGTTAAGGGTCGAAGGTTGCCGGAGTTCGAACGGTAAGACCGCGGAAGTCTATGGAACGGTATGGATTAAAATACAGGTCTTATAACATTTAGATTTTAAGTCATAGGTTTTGGTTTAGGTTAAGGTTATAGGTTTAGGTTAAGGTTTAGGTTTAGGTTATAAGCTATAGGTTTAGGTTTAGAAAATCAGGTTTAGGTTCGGGATCGGGTTTAGTTCTAGGTTTTCAAGTTTAGGTTTAGGTTTAAGTTAAGGAGTTGAGATTAGGATTAGGTGTAGGTCTAGGTTTAGGAATTTGAGAATGCATTTAAGTTTTAGGTTTAAGAAATCGGGTTCGAGTTTGGGATCAGGTTTTTGGTTTGAGTTTTCAAGTTTAGGTTTGGGTTTAGGTTAGGGAGTTGAGATTAGGATTAGGTGTAGGTTTAGGTTTAGAGATTTGAGAATACATTTAGGTTTTAGGTCATAGGTTTTGGTTTAGGTTAAGGTTATAGGTTTAAGTTAAGGTTTAGGTTTAGGTTTAGGTTTAGGTTTAGGTTATGTAAGACCCGTATCTTGGCCCGTACCGTTCCGTAGACTTCCGCGGTCTTACCGGTCGAATTTCGACAACCTTCCACCCTTAAACAATATCGACACGCGACCCTGATTCATGTACCGACAACCCGAGTCGACTCAACCCGAGACCAATACCATAGCGACCGCGACTCGTACGCCGAGGCGATACCCTGGTCAAGAGATATGGGCCAACGTTCTGTGCGAGAAAACGCCGCGTGTTGCGAAACCCAAAAGAATCTCTACGATGTGTCACATCAATCACATCAATCCCATCAAGCCATCACATGTCAAGTACACATCACTTCCATCCCTTTTCCCAAGCAACCACAAAAGTCTTCATCTCCCATACCTCTCTTACACAAAAAGCCACAAAAGTCTTCACCACCTATACCTCTCTTACACAAAAGCCTCAAAAGTCAAGTTTTTCTTACACAAACATCACTCACCACATCCATCCATCACTCTCTCTCTCTCCCTTTACATCACTCTCTCTCTCTCTCTTTCTCATTTCAAAATTTTCAAGCAACAAAAAAATTCCAAGAGATCCCACGTATGGAAATTCTCAAGCTTCCCTAAACTCCAAGTGGCCCACCTTCCTACCCCAAAATCTCCCATCTCAACCCTCCATTTTTCATCTTAACCATTGAAGTTGAAGCTAAGGTGCCAATGAACCTCTAGGAGCAAGAAGATCAGACGGTGGGTGCCTCTATAAGGTAGTTTTTCTTATTTTATGGTGGACCAAGTGAGGCCCATCGATCATGGTGTGGATCTCACTTGGGACCCTAAAATGTGGCCGATGGACCACTTGGATCACCATGATCATTCCATAATGGGGCCATTCTCCATGAACCCCATCATGAGGTTTATTTTCTCTTCAAAGGTCATCTAGACCGTCCATGTTGGTGGGGAAAGGATCCCCACCATTGATTTTAAATTTTGGTGGTCCCACATGCTTTAAGGTCCGTTGATGTATGATTTCATGTAAAGGAGGGCCCATAATGACGGGGTCCCTCCATCACAAGCCGTGTCCCACTCTCCATGTCTCTCTCTCTCTCTCTTTTATTTTATTTTATTTTATTTTATTTTATTTTATTTTGTGTTTATGCAATAGGGTTGTGTGGCCCACTTGAATGGATCCCACCTTGATGTAATTTTTATTCAAGTGGGGCCCACCTTGGACGTTGAACCCATGACAACCATCGGTGGTGGCCCACTCCATCAGGGCCCACCTCTCTCAAAAAAAAATTAAAAAAATTAAAACCGTCCAGCGTCTGGGACGCTGGACGTTTAAGAGGAGAAAGAAGAAAAAAGGAAAGAAAAGGATGAGTTTTAGGGTGGTCCACTTGCATAGGCCCCACCCTGATGTTTATGTTCAATTCAAGTCGTCCATCCTCTTACCCACGGCATTTTAGCCGTTGGGTAGAAGTTTGGAGCTGATCCAATCACCTGGTGGGCCATAGCGCCAAATATTGCGTCCTCACCATTTAAATTCTATTTTTTTATTTTATTTCACTTCCTAAGCTTATAAAAATTTGAACTCTGGACTTATTTGGACGGCCTCGAGCCACTGATCGCAATGGCCGGGACGGATTTTGGCGCAGCGGGCCCCACGTGCAAAAATCCCCAAAAAAATAGTTTTTCCCCAAAAATTGCAAGAGGCAAGCCTCTTGCTTCTGACAGCGGCTGCACCCAGCAGCATGCTGGCGTGCAGGCGGGCGGCGTCCAGAGAGGGACCCACGGCTCCAGCCGTGGGCCCCACCTTGATGTTTGTATGTCATCTCAACCGTCCATGGGGTGGGTCCCATCCTCAGGTGGGCCCCCTCCAAAATTCAGCTCGATCAGAAACTCTGGTGGCCCACACCACGTGAAACAGTGTGAATTGGAATATACCATTGAAATCTGTTTGGGGCCCACTGAGGTGTTGGATCAAGCTGAAATTTATGTTTTCCCTTTATCCAGGTCTGAGTGATCTTATGAATGGGTTGGATGTCATCTAAACATCACAGTGGGCCCCGCATGGGACCCACAAAATTGTATGTGTTGTAGCCCACCATCCAGTGGACGGTGGCGCCCACCTTTGCACTGTAACGTCTCCACCGTCCAGCGGACGGTGGAGTCCTCCTTGATACACTTGTCATCCCCACTGTCCAGCGACAGTGGGACCCACCATGTTGCATGTGAGCAAAAGGCCTATGGGTTAGGCCCATTTGATTTATGTAAAGGCTATGGGCTTAGGCCCACTTGATGTGTTGCAAGTCCATGGGACTAGGCCCATTTGATATATATGTAAGGCCTAGGGATTTAGGCCCATCTGACTCATAGAAGGCCTATGGGCTAGGCCCATTCGAATTTCAAAAGGCCTATGGGCTAGGCCCATTTGGTTTATGAAATGCTTATGGGCTAGGCCCATTGAATTCATTTTAGGCCTAAGAACTTAGGCCCATTTGATGTGTTGCAAGTCCATGGGACTGAGCTCATTTGATATATGTAAGGCCTAGGGGTTTAGGCCCGCTTTGATATGCATACGAGTCTATGGGTAGACCCATTTAATTTATTGAAGGCTCATGGGTTAGGCCCATTTGATTTGTTTAAGGCCTAGAGATTTAGGCCCATTTGACTCATATAAGGCCTATGGGTTGAGGCCCATTTGATGTACATGTGGGAGGCCCAATTGGTGTGGCCCATTGGTCATGTATTAGACTCATGAGACTAAGCTCATTTGATGCAATCCTAGGCCCACGGGGTTTGACCCATTGCAATGCACATAAGACCCATTAGTGTGGCCCATTTATATGGCCCATCTGATGAATAAAAGGCCCATAAGATATGGCCCATTTGATATATAAGTAAGGCCCAATGGGATGAACTTAAGATCCATTGCAATGTGTAATCCCAATACAGGTTATGTAGCGACGTTTAAAATGATCGTGCCTAGGAAGCAATGTTGGTTTGACGTCCACATTGCGAGTGTAATGCTGGTTGGATGTCCACATTACAACTCAGGGCCATTTTTAGGCCCGTACTTATTGTGTATAGGCCGTCCAGGTCCATCTGCATTGTAAGATAGTTCATTTTATTATAACATGTTTAGTACAGTTTCATGACTCATGATCATACGCATCATATGTATGCTTGACATGAGAATTGTCTGATCATAGCATTTGCCTTCGGGCAGGTTGTTTATGGGCTCCCGGTTAAGCGGTGTTGCCCTACATGAGCGCACGATATGCGCAGGATTTGTTGCATGATTGGATAGCGTGAATCATGCATTTTGCATTTGTGTGACATGGTTATTGTATGCCCTAGCGACATCAGGGCCGTAACCTCCACAGACGCATCGTGGTTGGCAGGATTAGATACCGAAAATCTTGTTCTACATGGGGTACTTTAGATATCCCTAGGTGGAAGTCCCTAAACCCTTATGGTACCAAGAGGTTGCTCCAACGTCTAGACCGAGTGGGTATATGAGCGTTGAGTGTCGATTACCAGATGGTTACGCTCTCCACTGTGTCGTGATCGGTTGGAAGGGGGTGCGGCTTTATCTACCCGAGTGTAGGGGGCAATCCTAGGCTGAGTCTGACCAGCTCGAGGAATGGGTCCGCTATCGACGAGTCGCACCTGATATTGGTAGACGGATAATATGGTCTCTTCCACTTACCTTATTGCACGTGATGTGGCGGCGATCTGGTTTAGAGTGTACTAGACCCCGGTGATATCCCATATTTGAGCTGTGTTGATGCGTGGACATAGATGAGGATCTGTATGCTTGAGTTGCATTGTACATCACATGGCCTTGGGATGTCCGATACCATTCATGTCTTGCATCGCATAAGCCTTGGTACGGCTCATGATATTATGGTTCCATCTGCATATTCCGCATTACTCTGTCATTGCATGTTCATATTACTACCTTGCGCACACACTTTCACCACACTCTAAGCTTTCTGTAAGCTTATGCACGACCGTTGCGTGTAGGTGACGTTGGATCGCAGTAGCGCTGAGGTAGGAGCACGTTGCAGAGCGTTTTGGAGTTTTTTTGTACTTTACCATTGTATTTCCCTTTATGCTCATTGTACTTGTAAAGTTTTTGATCATAGTGAAAATGTAATGGAGTGCTTGGTTGTTGTTTGTGGGTTATGCCTTTGGTTATGCTTATTACGAATCAAACTGACATTGAAAATCCTCCTCGTAGCATCCCAGGATCGGAACCTGGCGAATGGGAGCTAGGAGCCGAGAATGGGGTTTTACGGAGGCTGTCAGCGCCGGATTCGGCGATCGGAAATTTTGTGAGCCCGGTTTTCGAGTTTGGAGCGTGACATGTTATAAGCTATAGGTTTAGGGAATTGAGAATAGGTTAAGGTTTAGGTTTAGAAAATCGGTTTCAGGTTCGGGATCGGGTTTAATTCTGGGTTTTCAAGTTTAGGTTTAGGTTTAGGTTTAGGTTAGGGAGTTGAGATTAGGATTAGGTGTAGGTTTAGGTTTAGGGAGTTGAGAATACATTTAGGTTTTAGGTTTAGGTTTAGGTTTTAGGTTATAGGTTAAGGTTTAGGTTTTATGTTTAGGTAAAGGTTAGGTTATAGGTTATAGGTTAAGGTTTTAAGTCATAAGTTTTGGTTTAGGTTAAGTTTATAGGTTTAGGTTTAGGTTTAGGTTAAGGTTAAGGTTATAAGCTATAGGTTTAGGGAATTAAAAATAGGTTAAGGTTTAGGTTTAGGAAGTCGGGTTCGGGTTTAGGTTTGGGTTTTCAAGTTTAGGTTTAGGTTTAGGTTAGGGAGTTAAAATTAGGATTAGGTGTAGGTTTAGGTTTAGGGATTTGAGAATACATTTAGGATTTAGGTTTAAGTTATAAGTTAAGGTTTAGGTTTAGGTTTAGGTTTCAGTTATAAGCTATAGGTTTAGGGAATTGAGAATAGGATAAGGTTTAGGTTTAGGAAATCGGGTTCGGGTTTAGGTTTGGGTTTTCAAGTTTAGGTATAGGTTTAAGTTAGGGAGTTGAGATTAGGATTAGGTGTAGGTTTAGGTTTAGGAATTTGAGAATACATTTAAGTTTTAGGTTTAGGTTTAGGTTATAGGTTTAGGTTTAGGTTTAGGTTTCAGTTATAAGCTATATGTTTAGGGAATTGAGAATAGGTTAAAGTTTAAGTTTAAGAAATCGGGTTCGGGTTCCCGATCGGGTTTAGGTTTGGGTTTTCAAGTTTAGGTTTAGGTTTAGGTTTAGGTTAGGGAGTTGAGATTAGGATTAGGTGTAGGTTTAGGTTTAGGGATTTGAGAATACATTTAGGTTTTAGGTCATAAGTCTAGGTTTTAGGCTTAGGTTTAGGTTATAGGCTTAGGTTCAGGTTATAAGTGTAGGTTCTAGGTTTAGGTTTAGGTTAGGTTATAGGTTTATGTTTAGGGAGTTGAGAATACATTTAGGTTTTAGGTTTAGGTTTAGGTTATACGTTATAGGTTAAGGTTTAAGTTTTATGTTTAGGTTAAGGTTAGGTTATAGGTTATAGGTCATAGGTTTTGGTTTAGGTTTAGGTTTAGGTTATAAGGTATAGGAATAGGGAATTGAAAATAGGTTAAGGTTTAGGTTTAGGAAATCGGGTTCGGGTTCGAGATCGGGTTTAGGTTTGGGTTTCCAAGTTTAGGTTTAGGTTTAGGTTAGGGAGTTGAAGGTAGGATTAGGTGTAGGTTTAGGTTTAGGGATTTGAGAATACATTTAGGTTTTAGGTCATAGGTTTAGGTTATAGGTTTAGGTTATAGGTTTGTTTAGGTTATAAATGTAGGTTCTAGGTTTAGGTTTAGGTTAGGTTATAGGTTTATGTTTAGGGAGTTGAGAATACATTTAGGTTTTAGGTTTAGGTTTAAGTTTTAAGTTATATGTTAAGGTTTAGGTTTTATATTTAGGTTAAGGTTATAGGTTATAAGTTAAGGTTTTATGTCATAAGTTTTGGTTTAGGTTAAGTTTATAGGTTTAGGTTTAGGTTATAAGCTATAGGTTTAGGGGATTGAAAATAGGTTAAGGTTTAGGTTTAGGAAATCGGGTTCGGGTTCGAGATCGAGTTTAGGTTTGGGTTTTCAAGTTATAGGTATAGGTTTAGGTTAGGGAGTTGAGATTAGGATTAGGTGTAGGTTTAGGTTTAGGGATTTGAGAATACATTTAGGTTTTAGGTTTAGGTTTAGGTTTCGGTTATAAGCTATAGGTTTAGGGAATTGAGAATAGGTTAAAGTTTAGGTTTAGGAAATCGGGTTCGGGTTCCGGATCGGGTTTAGGTTTGGGTTTTCGAGTTTAGGTTTAGGTTTAAGTTAGGGAGTTGAGTTTAGGATTAGGTGTAGGTTTAGGTTTAGGGATTTGAGAATACATTTAGGTTTTAGGTCATAGGTTTAGGTTTTAGGCTTAGGTTTAGGTTATAGGTTTAGGTTCAGGTTATAAGTGTAGGTTCTAGGTTTAGGTTTAGGTTAGGTTATAGGTTTATGTTTAGGGAGTTGAGAATACATTTAGGTTTTAGATTTAGGTTTTATGTTTAGGTTAAGGTTAGGTTATAGGTTATACGTTAAGGTTTTAGGTCACAGGTTTTGGTTTAGGTTAAGTTTATAGGTGTAGGTTTAGGTTTATGTTGAGGTTTAGGTTTAGGTTATAAGCTATAAGTTTAGGGAATTGAAAATAGGTTAAGGTTTAGGTTTAGGAAATCGGGTTCGGGTTCGGGATCGGGTTTAGGCTTGGATTTTCAAGTTTAGGTTTAGGTTTAGGTTAGGGAATTGTTCACTCCCCAAGTGCAGGGTTGTGATGTAGTAATAACTCGGTAAGACCGAGGTCGAATCCCAAGGGACTGAAACTTGTACGTATTCTGAAACTAAGTAGAACTAGCACTAGGCTAAGATGAAATCTAAATCAAATAGCAATTGTGGAATAATGGTGGAACAATTAATCTAAAACTTAAAAAAATTCAGAGAAAGGTAACTAGGGATTCAGAGGATCCACTTGTAGAGATCAAGGACATCTTTTGCCTGTTTCATGGAAATTAACTGAACTGTCATTGACCTAATTTTCAAGAGATGAAAGGTATATGAATTAGAATGGATTCCATCACCAAACCATGCCCAAAGACTATGGCAAACAACAGAATTAAACTAATTACCACCCAATCACATGTATGAAAGTTAGGAAGGGTACCGACATCCGACCATGCCCAGTAGACTATGGTGAACAACAGGACTTCCTGACGTTATAAACACTAAAAGAAAAAGGACAGGCTCAAAGCCATTGCAGACCCATTGTAATTTCAGTCACAATAGACCATTAAAGACTAAAAGCATTCCACTAATTAAACTAAAATCAAAATCAGTTCAGCCTTAAAAAAAAGGCACAAGCATCAGATCCTCCCATCATACTACAAGCTTCACCTCTTAGCCCTAGCTAAGAGGTTTAGCCAGCCATGATCGGGCTAAATCCCTTTAAACAAAACAGAATAAGATAAAAAGAAAAAAGAAAGAAAGAAAGAAAAAAAATAAACTCTATCTCTCTACTCCTCTCTCTCTCTCACGATCTTCTCCCAGCCGTGGCTGCCTCCAAGACCAGCCTCAAGCTCCAGCCCTCCACACGTTCTCTCTCTCTCCGTTTTATATCAGCCAGTCGGTGGGCTCCTTACACAACTATATTTTGCATATAACAGCCGCGGAACGAATTAAGGTTTCTTTTTTTATTGTGGTTGAAGTCAGTGGGGTCCACTTAGCGACTTCACACCTCATCAGACCCGTCCATTGGCTCTGTAGGGTTGATTTAGCACACCATGCAAATCTTCAAGAAGATATGAACTCTTGGTGGGCCACTGCATGAATCAACGTTCGCAGAAAACTCCAACACTCGCGATCTGATTTGAATGCATGGTTGCAAGGAAGGCCGGAGTTTTGGTCAGACTCCTTGTACGGATCTAATAGACGGTCTAGATTGGCCTTCTTATCACGATCAAGAGGGCTGTAGGGACCACGGCGGTTGGATGCCCGTTACGCACGTACGTGCGTAACGAGTTACGCTGGGATGCTCGGGCGACCCCCTGATCATCACTAGATACGAGATCCACTCCGTCCAATGGATCGGTGCAAAAAAAAAAAACATCTGTGAATGGCCATTTTGGATCGAATTTTATTGCCCATTGGTTTTTTTTCTCGCTGCCGTTCATCTTTCGTTTAGACGATCGAAACCCATTCTTTACTGTCTTCTAAAATTCTGTCACCTAGACGATGGTTACAGGGCCCTTTGGAGTCTACTGGACGGTTCAGATTGGACTGATTCAAGCAGACGGTGGCACGCTTCAAGATCTCAGCCATCCATTTTCAAAACAGAGCTTCTCTTCTCTGTTGCGGGTGGGAAATTGCGGTCAAACGTGGTTTTGACCGCATGTCTTGGTTCAGTGCACTGCGTGTGCACGATCGGTGGTGCACTCTGACATGCAAGGTGGTCCTTATATTGATGTATATGTGAAATCCAGTCCGTCCATCCACTTTGTCATATCCTTTTAGACGTTGAGACCAAAAGTGAAGCAGATCCAGATATCAGGTGGGCTCCAGATGGACGATTTGTGGGCTGATCTAGCCGTTGGGACACTTCCACAGGGATCAAACAGATGAAATTCGACGTGTACGGTTAATTTATGGTCTTTAAGCCATGTATGAAGTTTCGAGCCAAACGGATGGTGGGAACCTCGTGATCTTGCATTCTGGACGTCCTTCAGGCCACTTGAGCTTCGGTTCTTCGATTTTTGTGGATCTCAGGCGTTGATCTTGGTCCCCAGGGGTGTATCCCTTACTTCTGGTGCCATCAAAGTGTTAAATTCATGCTTTAAGCTCCCTTTTTCAATCCAGGCTCGTAAAATCACCTTGCAACACAAATACGATAAACACAGGCTATTAGACAGCAATTTGTTCATAAATCCAGGTAATAACTGGGGTCTGATATGCAATATTTGACCCTCAACACAACCCCCAACCAGCATCTTGCTAGTCCCGAACAAGGTATGCGAAAAACAAGTTGAGAATTACAGGAGAATTTTTATAAAACCGAATAATGTTTTGAATAAGATACGAGAAATTTAAGATTCATGAATGTTAAAAATTATGCTCTCTTGGACTCAAGCAAACAGTAAACTTTATAATCAAGTTCAAGGTATTAATCCATTATTTAGTACAATCTTAAACATTAAGATCCATGGGTGTGTAGTGTAATCTCAACTTACCACTATTAAGAGGTCCAATCTTCAATTTCATGATATCATTGGTAACTAACAAGGAATTCATGACAACCAGCCTAAACCAAAACTTGCCTTACAGATTATCTTTTTATTCCTTCAGCTTTTGATTTTTCTAGTAAAAGTAATGTCAAGAAGGGAAATCAAATCCTCACCTACAGGGAACAAACCTATGGTGAAGACTATATACCCGATCCCTCTCTTTTTTTTTTCACATATCATTCATGAGGAATTAACTCCACACCTATAGGGAGCAAACCCATGGTGAAGATTATTCGCCCAAACTTTTCAATTTTTATACCCTGGTGGCAAGATATTTCGGACTGGTTCCCTTTATGCTCAGTGATTACCAAGTTAATCCTTCGATATCAGACTGAAACCTTAATGTGAAAGCGAGATGTGACATGTGAAACCATGACTCAGTTAATGTTTACAACTTCTAATCATGGATTAATAATTCACTTAACTATGAAATCTAACAGCTACGGAATTCAAGAGTCATAAATCCAATATTATGTATCTTGAAAATCTAAATTAGGGATATCTGTCAAAATCACTTCGAATTTGTAGGAATTTTCAGAAAAATTTTAAAATTTTTTTACAAATTTTGCTCAAGACCAAGAAAACACAGATTAAGGTATATAATCTCTCACCCCCAACTTAAAATTTACATTGTCCTCAATGTAAAAGATATGAGCATATAATGCACATGGGACAACGAAAGTAAATGAGAAGTGATGGAAAGATAGTACCTGGATAACGTATCGAGAGAGATTTTTCAAGAGATCGCTGGGAGAGAGCAGGTTAGTACGAGAGAAAAAGAAAAATAAAAATAACGAAAATAAAATCCTACCTATACCACTTTCGCAGGTGCTCTCGATTGCATTTAGCATATGCAACAAGCCTTTAAACCCCTAGGTTACCCCTAGTGGACGAGTTGTAGTCTCGTGAGGGTTTGCAGTAATGTTACCCACAAACATTGAATCATCTAACTAGAAAAATGAAATGAAAAGCTGGGTTGCCTCCCAAGAGCACTAAATTTATCGTCTTCAGCCAGACAAATAAAGCAACAATCCTAGTCCTATGAAAGCGATAAACCTACCTATACCTCCATCAGACTAGGAGATCAGTCCTGGTAAACAGGAGCAATTAGAGGCATGGACATGTCCTCTGAATTAAATGTCTCGACAAATGGTTTTAATCGATGTCCATTGACTTTAAACTCCTTGCCATTTTCGGGATCTCTTATCTCAACGGCCCCATGAGGATAAGCAGTGACAACAATGTAAGGGTCGGTCCAATGAGATCGAAGCTTACCCGGAAAGAGGTGGAGTCGAGAATCGTACAAAAGGACTTTCTGACCTGGTGTGAATGATTTCCGTAGAATATGTTGATCATGAAACGCCTTCATCTTGTCCTTGTAAATTCTCGAGTTTTCGTACGCATCATTCCGGATTTCTTCAAGTTCATTCAACTGAAGTTTGCGTAACGAGCCAGCGTTGTCCAAATTAAAATTTAGATTTTTGATCGCCCAGTATGCTTTATACTGGCAAGTGACAAGCTTTCCCATAGACAAGTCTAAAGGGAGATGTTCCAATAGGAGTTTTAAAAGCAGTACGGTACGCCCATAAGGCATCAGTCAATCGGATTGACCAATCCTTACGATTAGGGTTAACCGTTTTCTCTAAGATATGTTTGATCTCCTTATTGGAAATCTCAGCTTGTCCACTTGTCTGTGGATGGTATGGGGTGCTCACCTTATGAGAGATACCGTATTTCTTCATTAAACTCTCAAATGGTCTATTACAGAAGTGTGAGCCCCCGTCACTAATAATAGCTCGAGGCGTTCCGAACCGCGACAGGATATTTTCTTTTAAGAATTTAATGATCGTTCGATGGTCATTGTTACGGCACGGAATCGCTTCAACCCATTTAGTGACATAGTCTACGGCGAGCAAAATATACAGATTTCCAAATGATTGGGGGAATGGTCCCATGAAATCAATGCCCCAACAATCAAATGCTTCAATGATAAGGATGGGATTCAAAGGCATCATATTTCGACGAGACAATGCTCCCAATTTTTGACAACGCTCACAAGTTTTACAAAACTCATGAGTGTCCCTGAACATAGTGGGCCAATAAAAGCCACACTGTAGAATCTTGGCCGTAGTTTTTTTAGCAGAAAAGTGACCACCACAGGCCTGTGAGTGATAGAAGGAGATGACACTCTGATACTCATCGTCTGGCACACATCTCCTTAAGATTTGGTCTGGGCAATATTTAAATAAATATGGATCATCCCAGAAAAATTTACGCACCTTGGTAAAGAATTTCTTCTTATCTTGTGACGTCCAGTGTGTCGGTATGGCACCTGTAGCAAGATAATTAGCAATATCAGCGAACCAAGGTGAATGGGAGACTCTAAACAGCTGTTCATCAGGGAACATGTTATTGATATTAGTCGCCTCAAGGGAATCAGAGGTATTAAGGCGAGAAAGGTGATCGGCCACTACGTTCTCTACTCCCTTTTTGTCTTTAATTTTCAAATCGAATTCTTGGAGTAGAAGGATCCATCGTATCAGGCGGGGCTTAGAATCATTCTTAGAAAGAAGATACTTAAGTGTCGTGTGATCTGTGTAGATGATGATTTTAGTTCCGATCAGGTAGGACCTAAATTTGTCCAAAGCGAACACTACGGCTAAGAGTTCCTTTTTCGTAGTCGAGTAATTCATTTGAGCAGGATTTAGAGTCCTACTTGCGTAGTGAATAACGTAAGGATGCTTATCTTTTCTCTGGCCTAAAACCGCTCCAAGAGCATAATCAGAGGTGTCGCACATAAGTTCAAAAGGAAGACTCTAGTCGGGTGGCTGCATGATAGGTACTGTGGTTAATATGCCCTTAAGCTTAGTGAAAGCCTCTTGGCATTGCTCAGTCCACTCGTATGGTGTATCCTTTTGAAGAAGATTACATAAAGGATGAGAGAGGATACTAAAGTCCTTTATGAATCGTCGGTAAAATCCTGCATGTCCCAAGAAGGATCATACGGCTCTGATGTTCTTGGGTGGAGGTAGGTTAGAGATAAGATAGATTTTTGCCTTATTTACCTCGATTCCTTTGGACGAGATGATATGCCTAAGGACTATTCCCTTTTGAACCATAAAATGGTACTTCTTCCAGTTAAGTACCAAATTTTTTTCTTCACATCTTTTCAGCACACATTTAAGACTTGCTAAGCACTCGCTGAAAGATGAACCGAAAATAGAGAAATCGTCTATGAAGACCTCTAAATATTTTCCCACCATGTCAGAAAATATACTCATCATACATCGCTGAAAGGTGGAAGGGGCATTACATAACCCGAATAGCATCCTTCTGTAAGCAAAGGTGCCATAGAGATATGTAAATGTGGTCTTTTTCTGATCTTCAGGGGCGATTTCAATCTGATTATAACCTGAATACCCGTCAAGAAAACAGTAATAGGAATGACCAGCTAACCTTTCCAAGATCTGATCTATAAAGGGCAAAAGAAAGTGGTCCTTCCTAGTGACGGTATTCAGCTTCCTGTAGTCAATGCACATTCTCCAACCAGTAGTAACTCTGGTCGGCACGAGTTCATTATTGGCATTGGCTACGATGGTGATCCCGGACTTCTTAGGAACCACCTGAGTTGGAGTCACCCATTGACTATCGGATATGGGGTATATGATCCCCACTTCCAATAGTTTGAGAACCTCGGCCTTAACCACTTCCTTTATGTTTGGATTTAGTATACGTTGTGATTGCCGAAAAGCCTTTGCATTGTCCTCAAGATATATACGGTGAGTACAAATCGATGAGTTAATTCCCTTGAGGTCCGCTATCGTCCATCCAAGAGCTCCCTTATGCTCAATGAGAGTAGATATGAGCATACTCTCCTGTTCTTTTTCCAGGTGGACAGAGATCACCACCGGGTATGTCTCATCTTGACCTAAATAGACATATTTTAAATCAGAGGGCAAAGGTTTTAGGTCAAGCTTCGATGGCTTGAGGTTAGACGGTAGAGGCACTACATCAGTTTGGGGCAATTCTTCAATTTGTGGCCTCCACCGGTTAACTTCAAGTACCGATGCAGCATCAAGCATGGCACACGTCTCCCTAATTATATCATCATCAAGATCATGAGAGTGGGCTAGGCACGTCTCTAGAGGATCAGAGGATAAGGTGAGAGGTGTTCTATCTTCCACAAAAGAATCAATCATGTTAACATCGTGAAAATCGTCATCATCCTCTGAGTTGCTACCATTATTAAAAAAGATATTCGATTCCAATGTCAAATTTCTAAAAGACAGTCATGACACCATTCCTGCAGTTGATAATTGCATTTGAAGTAGATAGGAATGGGCGACCAAGAATGACGGGAATTTGAGTGCTCGTGTCATGGATGAGTTCGGTGTCCAAGATGATAAAATCAACAGGGTAGTAGAATCTATCAACTTGGACCAACACATCCTCGATGATCCCTCTTGGTACACGAACAAAACGATCAGCAAGTTTTAGTGTGGTTCGAGTGGGTTTTAATTCACCCAAACCCAACTGTTAGTATACCGAGTAGGGAATCAGATTGACGCTCGCTCCTAAGTCAAGAAGTGCGTGATCAATTCGATAGTTCCCGATTACACATGATATGGTTGGGCAACCGAGATCTTTAAATTTTTACGGCACATCTTGTTTCAGGATAGCACTCACTTTCTCAGTCAAGGAGATCTTCTTTTGAACACTTTTTCGTCATTTGGTAGTGCATAAGTCCTTTAGAAATTTAGCATATAAAGGAATCTGTTTTACAACATCAAGCAGAGGAATGTTGACTTTCACTTGTTTTAACACCTCTAGGATATCCTGAGAGTTAGAGAGACGTTTTGGTTCAACTAACCGTTGGGGAAACGGAGCAACTGACTTTTCTAGAGGTTCCGGTTCAAATTTTTGTGGGGCGTCATAAGATCCATCATTGTTGTCCTCCTCTGGTTCTTGAGACTTTTCGGGCCTAACCGGAAAGATTTTATCAATAACCTTCCCACTCCTAAGAGTGGTGATGGATTTAGCGTGCCCCATTTGATTTGAAGAGCTGGAATTGTCTGTCTCGTATTGCGGTTTAGGATTGGGGATTGGTTACGTAGGAAGCATCCTCTTTTCTATAGCCGTCATACATGAATTTATCTTTTGTATGAAATCCCGCATTATCTGCGTCAGCTCTTGCACAGAATTTTGAGCCGGTTCTTCTTGAGGTCTCCCCTAATTTGGATTTTGATTGAAGAAACCTTAAGGGATAACAGTTTGTCCGTTCCTCCAACTAAAATTCAGATGATTTTTCCAGCCAGGATTGTACGTATTAGAGGGTGGTCCATTGAAAGGTCTTTGATAGTTATTTACGGCATTAGATTGTTCATTCAATACTTCTCGAAAGGTAGGTATTGAAGGATAATTTTCAGTAGTATGAATGTTGCAATCACAGATGCCGCAAACACTTTCATTAACCTTTTCCTTCCTTCCTTCCATGGCCTCAAATTTTCTGGTAAGATTGGCCACCTTAGCGTTAAGATCATTATCCTCTTTCAGGAGATATATTCCTCCTTTTTTCCTTGAATGAGTCGGCCTAGACGTAGTGCTCGTCCTTGGGTAATAGTCTCATGATTGTGTTTTTTCAGCAAGACTATCGAGGTAATCCCATACCTCGTCGACATTTTTATTGATGAATTCTCCATTACACATTGTCTCAACCATTTGGCGCATGGAAGATGTTAGCCCATCATAGAAGAAATTCGTAATGCGCCATTTGGCGCATGGTTTAGGTTAAGGAGTTGTTCACTCCCCAAGTGCAGGGTTGTGATGTAGTAATAACTCGGTAAGACCGAGGTCGAATCCCAAGGGACTGAAACTTGTACGTATTCTGAAACTAAGTAGAACTAGCACTAGGCTAAGATGAAATCTAAACCAAATAGCAATTGTGGAATAATGGTGGAACAATTAATCTAAAACTTAAAAAAATTCAGAGAAAGGTAACTAGGGATTCAGAGGATCCACTTGTAGAGATCAAGGACATCTTTTTCCTGTTTCATAGAAATTAACTGAACTGTCATTGATCTAATTTTCAAGAGATGAAAGGTATATGAATTAGAATGGATTCCATCACCAAACCATGCCCAAAGACTATGGCAAATAACAGAATTAAACTAATTACCACCCAATCACATGTATGAAAGTTAGGAAGGGTACCGACATCCGACCATGCCCAGGAGACTATGGTGAACAACAGGACTTCCTGACGTCATAAACACTAAAAGAAAAAGGACAGGCTCAAAGCCATTGTAGACCCATTGTAATTTCAGTCATAATAGACCATTAAAGACTAAAAGCATTCCACTAATTAAACTAAAATCAAAATCAGTTCAGCCTTAAACAAAAGGCACAAGCATCAGATCCTCCCATCATGCTACAAGCTTCACCTCTTAGCCCTAGCTAAGAGGTTTAGCCAGCCATGATCGGGCTAAATCCCTTTAAACAAAACAGAATAAGATAAAAAGAAAAAAGAAAGAAAGAAAGAAAAAAAATAAACTCTATCTCTCTGCTCCTATCTCTCTCTCACGATCTTCTCCCAGCCGTGGCTGCCTCCAAGACCAGCCTCAAGCTCCAGCCCTCCACACGTTCTCTCTCTCTCCGTTTTATATCAGCCAATCGGTGGGCTCCTTACGCAACTATATTTTGCGTATAACAGCCGCAGAACTAATTAAGGTTTCTTTTTTATTGTGGTTGAAGTCGGTGGGGTCCACTTAGCGACTTCACACCTCATCAGACCCGTCCATTGGCTCTGTAGGGTTGATTTAGCACACCATGCAAATCTTCAAGAAGATATGAACTCTTGGTGGGCCACTGTATGAATCAACGTTCGCAGAAAACTCCAACACTCGTGATCTGATTTGAATGCATGGTTGCAAGGAAGGCCGGAGTTTTGGTCAGACTCCTTATACGGATCTAATGGACGGTCTAGATTGGCCTTCTTATCACGATCAAGAGGGCTGTAGGGCCCACGGCGGTCGGATGCCCGTTACGCACGTGCGTGCGTAACGAGTTACACTGGGATGCTCGGGCGACCCCCTGATCATCACTAGATACGAGATCCACTCCGTCCAATGGATCGGCGCAAAAAAAAAATCATCTGTGAATGGCCATTTTGGATCGAATTTTATTGCCCATTGGTTTTTTTTCTCGCTGCCATTCATCTTCCGTTTAGACGATCAGAACCCATTCTTTGCTGTCTTCTAAAATTCTGTCACCTAGACGATGGTTGCAGGGCCCTTTGGAGTCTACTGAACGGTTCAGATTGGACTGATTCAAACAGACAGTGGCACGCTTCAAGATCTCAGCCATCCGTTTTCAAAACAGAGCTTCTCTTCTTTGTTGCGGGTGGGAAATTGCGGTCAAATGTGGTTTTGATCGTATGTCTTGGTTCAGTGCACCGCATGTGCACGATCGGTGGTGCACTCTGACATACAAGGTGGTCCTTATATTGATGTATATGTGAAATCTAGTCTGTCCATCCACTTTGTCATATCCTTTTAGACGTTGAGACCAAAAGTGAAGCAGATCCAGATATCAGGTGGGCTCCAGATGGACGATTTGTGAGCTGATCTAGCCGTTGGGACACTTCCACAGGGATTAAACAGATGAAATTCGACGTGTACGGTTAATTTATGGTCTTTAAGCCATGTATGAAGTTTCGAGCCAAACGGATGGTGGGAACCTCGTGATCTTGCATTCTGGACGTCCTTCAGGCCACTTGAGTTTCAGTTATTCAATTTTTATGGATCTCAGGCGTTGATCTTGGTCCCCAGGGGTGTATCCCTTACTTCTGGTGTCATCAGAGTGTTAAATTCATTCTTTAAGCTCCCTTTTTCAATCCAGGCTCGTAAAATCACCTTGCAACACAAATACGATAAACACAGGCTATTAGACAGCAATATGTTCATAAATCTAGGTAATAACTAGGGTCTGATATGCAATATTTGACCCTCAACAGGAGTCGAGATTAGGATTAGGTGTATGTTTAGGTTTAGGGATTTGAGAATACATTTAGGTTTTAGGTCATAGGTTTAGGTTTTGGGCTTAGGTTTAGGTTATAGGTTTAGGTTTAAGTTATAAATGTAGGTTCTAGGTTTAGGTTTAGATTAGGTTATAGGTTTATGTTTAGGGAGTTGAGAATACATTTAGGTTTTAGGTTTAGGTTTAAGTTTTAGGTTATAGGTTAAGGTTCAGGTTTTATATTTAGGTTAAGGTTAGGTTATGGGTTATAGGTTAAGGTTTTAGGTCATAAGTTTTGGTTTAGGTTAAGTTTATAGGTTTAGGTTTAGGTTATAAGCTGTAGGTTTAGGGAATTGAAAATAGGTTAAGGTTTAGGTTTAGAAAATTGGGTTCGGATTCGGGATCGGGTTTAGGTTTGGGTTTTCAAGTTTAGGTATAGGTTTAGGTTAGGGAGTTGAGATTAGGATTAGGTGTAGGTTTAGGTTTAGGGATTTGAGAATACATTTAGGTTTTAGGTTTAGGTTTAGTTTTCGGTTATAAGCTATAGGTTTAGGGAATTGAGAATAGGTTAAAGTTTAGGTTTAGGAAATCGGGTTCGGATTTCGGATCGGGTTTAAGTTTGGGTTTTCGAGTTTAGGTTTAGGTTTAAGTTAGGGAGTTGAGATTAGGATTAGGTGTAGGTTTAGGTTTAGGGATTTGAGACTACATTTAGGTTTTAGGTCATAGGTTTAGGTTTTAGGCTTAGGTTTAAGTTATAGGTTTAGGTTCAAGTTATAAGTGTAGGTTCTAGGTTTAGGTTTAGGTTAGGTTATAGGTTTATGTTTAGGGAGTTGAGAATACATTTAGGTTTTAGGTTTAGGTTTTAAGTTTTAGGTTAAGGTTTAGGTTTTATGTTTAGGTTAAGGTTAGGTTATAGGTTATAGGTTAAGGTTTTAGGTCATAGGTTTTGGTTTAGGTTAAGTTTATAGGTTTAGGTTTAGGTTTAGATTAAGGTTTAGGTTTTGGTTATAAGCTATAGGTTTAGGAAATTGAAAATAGGTTAAGGTTTAGGGATTTAAGATCAGGTTTATGTTTGGTTTTAGGTTTAGGTTTAGGGATTTGAGAATACGTTAAGGTTTAGGTTTAGGAAATTAGGTTCGGGTTCGAGATCAGGTTTACGTTTGGTTTTAGGTTTAGGTTTAGGTTATAGGTTATAAGTGTAGGTTTAGGTTTAGGTTTTAAGTTTAGGTTATAGGTTTAGGTTATAGGTTAAGGTTTAGGTTTAGGTTATAGGTTTTGGGATTTGAGAATAGGTTTAGGTTATAAGAATAGGTTTAGGTTATAAGTATAGGTTTAGGTTTAGGTTTTATGTTTAGGTTAAGGTTATAGGTTTAGGTTTAGGTTTTGGTTAGGTTATAGGTTAGGGTTTAGGGAATTGAGTTTAGGTTATAGGTTTAGGTTAGGGTTTAGGTTTAGGTTTAGGTTTAAGGATTTGAGAATAGTTTTAGTTTATAAGTAAGGCTTTAGGTTTAGGTATAGGCTTAAGTTATAGGTTATAGGTTATATGTTTAGGAATTCGGGTTCGGGTTCGGGTTTGGATTTGACTTTGGGTTATTGGTTTTGGGATTTGAGAATAGTTTTAGGTTATAAATAGGTTTAGGTTGGGTTATAGGTTAAGGTTTAGGGATTCTCTAGTATTATCTACTATTAAGCCTAGTATTATCTACTACATACTAGTAACATACAACCAATATGGGGCACCATACCATAAGCTACAAGAATTTCATGTCCCCCTAAACAAGGCATCCTCCATTGATAACATATATATATATATTATAAGTTTTTTATTTTCATTTACATTTCCAAATACATTCATCATCCATCCAAGAAAATTGAAACAAGTACTGTCAATTTATGACTAACAATTGAAAAGGAAAATCATGCATCTTATCTTACCTTCCGCCTTATGTTTCTTTTCACCTTTGTAACTCTCATATTTGTTGTAACTGCTAGTTCACCATCAGTAGTCTACCTAACCAAATCTTTGCGCAGTCCCTCCATTTAAAGCAGTGGCTGAAGTTACAATAACAAACAAAATAAAAAGAAAGCCAATGATAAACCCATATAAATAGCCATTATAGTTTAAAATAAACCTCTCAAAAGAACCACAAGATTATATTTACTTTGGATGATTAGACTTTCAAGGCTCCATGTTTGCTGACGTTCCGAAATCATTTGGGTGTAGATCACAGATTACCTTGCAGGTCTTGTTTTTCTGTTTACATTTTTTCCCGAAAAGGACTCGATGTCCTGAATTGGATCTTATTTGTTCATTGCTAGCTCCAGTAATTTGCTTCTTTAAGGGTTGAGGTTTTGACATCTTTTCATCCATGAGTTCTTTTACGCTTGTCCTTTGGGACCCGACATTGGTTGTTCTGCTTTCTTCAGTCCTGAAACACTCACTTATGTTAAAAATCCACATCTCATAACCAATGATAACGGACACCTCAATGGGTGGCAAACCATACACCATGAGACACGTGACAGCATGTCATGCATGTGACATGTAAAAGGCGGGCCCTGCAATGAAGATAACTGGGCTGGTGGATTCAATAGTTAGTTGCACATGTATTTTGAATTACACTTGTAATTCTGATTTAAACCATCAATGTTGTATGGGATGGCCTGCTCTCTTGGTGATTCAAATTCCTGATGTTTGCGCCTGGGGTTTCATGGTATGGCCCACCTTTTGCATGGACTGGTTGTCATACAAATCTAGGTTGGACAGTAACTTACCATCCATTAAGGGCTGTTATCATTTTTGTTTTATAATTACAAATAGATAGGGAAGCATAAACAAACACATTAGTAATGATAAACATATCTTGAAAGATTAATTTTCTGAAATGTGACTTGAATGTAACCCTTTTGGTTTCTATCTCTAGATGCATCAGATGCCTGGTTGGCAAAATCAATGGAGAGCAACTAGGAAAGGATATAGGAATCCTTCCATTATCTGTAAAAATAATATTACAGAAGCCATTATGTATCAATCCGAGTTTAAAATATGGATCTAAACTCAAAAGATACAAAATTATATACAGTTTTTTAAGGAAACAGCTAGAAACCATGTAAAGTCTAAGTTGTGGTATCATGTCTGGCATGAATTGAATAGTTTACTGCTCACTCCATTGACATGAACTACTCTAGCAATGTTTGATATAACATTGAAAAGTAGATGTATTGATTGAAGAAGAAAAAAGAATTGAAACAAACCTCTGTGCTAATCGGAAATGCAGCTTGCCATAAATCTTCTTGCAAAACAGAAACAATCATTTTTAATAAATCTTCCTGCAAAACAGAAAAAATCATTTTTAAACAACAGAAAGAAAAAGAACAAATAGCATACAACTGTTAGAGGACATGTAATGCCTATACATTCTTGAAATATGACTACTCTCATGCAATTACCGGTGTAATTCGCAAAACAAACAGGACTAAACAACTAGGGAAACTAACAATTGTCAATTTATACAAATGTGTGTGATGAAAGATTGAACATGAACTAATGCTTCCATGGCTTGCTCGATTGGATCATCTCGAGCACAGAGTGACCATTGAAAGAACCAAACAAACTATTTATAGATGGAAAAGCCCTCATATTATATGTATGGACGTCTAAGTGTCATCAATTCATCATAATTGCACATCCTATTTTTTCAAGATCAAATGACAGAGCTTTATAACAGGTTATCATTCCTAAACAACAGTTTGCTACTGCAATTAGCAAAGGACAACTACACACAACATCAATCGATTTTCATGAATGAACTGGAGGAGTGGACAAGGTGGTAAACTCATTTTCTAGTACATCTATTTGATCTTCTCCATCTATGCCATCACTCTTTTTCCTCTTGCTGTCCAACTTTTTTTTTTGTGCAAAGTGGCCTAACTAGTGAATGGGCGGAAGGGAATGTTCGTGATTAGTGCAACATGATTAATGGCCTGGATATCACATGTGTGCCACATTGGGAAACAGTGAATTGGCTCATCCTTCTCCCAATAAAATGGCCTTAGCGTTTCTCTCTCATTCATATGGGCAAAGGAAAATCCAGTTATGCTAAGCCCACACCCATGCAAGCCACCCAATCCACAGGTGACAACCAATGCCAACATGGCAATAGGTAAAAATCCTAGCCATGCATAAGGAGGACCTCACAATTTAGATGTTACTGCCCAAATACAAAGGTGTTCCATTTAGTATGTGAGCCATCATATTGACAACCGTACATTTGTTCAATTAATTGTGATTCACATGAATATTGGTCCGACCTAATTGTTGGCATGAGAACTCTAAACGGTACCCTTCTAATGGATGGCATAGATATTGTCAATATTTGCCACGCTGGCATAAGTGGTGGCATGTGTACTGGATGACTTAACTTCATCCTTATCCGTACTGCAATCAGGTAGTTCAACCTCTGCAATCAGCCAAAGAGCTTATAAGTAGCTACTGTTGTTTAACAAACAAAGCAGTTTCTCTCAAACAAGCATAATAGGATGCCTCACAACCAAATCACAGATGCAACATAAGTAAATATAAATGATTGTGCATAGTCATTCATTGAAATTCAACAGACTGCAATCTGCCATGCCAATAATCCCAACATCCCTCCACTCTTCTACTCTAGGCAACACATGAAACAAGGGTAAGCTCACATATGACATAACCTGATTCTTTGCATGTTTGTATAACTTTTTCAAAGCAAGGAAATCGTAATAGATATAATCTTAACCATCCACGCTTTTAATCCTATCTATTCCAAATATATTTAAAAAGATAAAAATGTCCCCTGATCTTGACATACATGGCTGCCGATCAGACAGAAACCACTTAAATGATATCAAAATAGCATAATATTTTGGCTCATTTGAAACATAACCTAACAAGCTTTCAAATGACAGCAATTTTGTGTCATCCCAACATTGTTAGATGCCCGCAGACACCCACAAAATAAATTCTAAAAATACAAATGGGGTCTTGTTGAGCTAGTCATAAACTAACTCTAATTCCAACAACTAATCAATTGATAGACCCCATGAACTTGTAGAATGTCTAACTCATCACATGAGGCCACAATCTAACTTGATTGTTAATGTGATCCAGATCTGTCACCACACATTTGATTCCGACATATGACCAAGACAATCCAGACAGTTGGATTAATCAACCATTTTGTGTGGCCTGAATGTTACTTTAATAGATGAATATGGTATGGATGCATCATGAAGTAGCACAGATGCAACCTGTCAAAATGCAGCCTTTCATTATGCATTTTCTTCAAAAATAAAAATAAATAAATCAATACATGGCTAAACCGATATTCATCATTTCACAATTTATAAACTATCCAATGTCAATTCAAGGCACATCCAAATGGTACATCAGCAAACAAATAATTTAAAAATAAACCTGATCATCACTACTAACAACAAGCCTGTAATGTTAAACATAAGCAATACATAAATGTTACCTGTGGTGTGGTCCACTTGAGCATTGAATATGCTTCATTTTTGGGCTTAAGCCATAAAATTATCTTGTAAAATGGATGGACAGGGATGATAAAATACATAAATCAAGGTGGACCCCACAAAGATTACTCAGTACACAATCCGATTCCCATACAAAACTCCTGTGGCCCATAGGAAGTTCTCATTGGTGGGGATTCAATCTCCACTATTTCCTGTAGTGCAATGGGCTTCATTTTCAGGGCCATTACCTAAAATGGGCTGGCAAAATAGAGATGACATGGATATACAACACATACATCAAGGTGGACCGCATGAAACAGTGGAGATAGAAATGCCCACCTAAATCCCTGAATCCCCAAATCCCCAAATCACTAAATCCCCAAATCCCTAAATCCCCAAATCCCTAAATCTCCAAATCATTTCAATCGGTATTGAGATTGACAGAGATTGAGAGAGACAGAGAGAGATACCTGTTTGAGTTGGAGCCTCGATCACTATCCACCGAGAGAGACAGAGAGAGAGGATGCACGAGAGAGAGAGAGAGCACCGAGAGAAACAGAGACAGAGAGAGAGGGACCGATAGAGAGAGAGAGAGGGTGCGCGAGAGTGAGAGACTGAGAGAGGTTGAAAGAGTGAGGTTGAGAGAGAGGGAGAGAGAAGGTTTGGGTTTTGGGAGGGGCGGGCGCGCAAGAGAGGATTTGGGGTTTTGGGAGGGGCAGGCGCGGACGAGATGTGCTTTTGGGGGTGGAACGGATTGGCTACTCCCCCTGATACTAGCCCCGTGGCGGAGTTCGGTGGTCTATGGGCCCCACCATGATGTATGCGTTTCATCCAATCCGTTCATCCATTTTTAAAGATCATTTGTCCTTTGTCCTAAAAATAAGAGGGATATAAATCTTAGATGGACCACACCACAGGAAAACTATAGTGATTGGATATCCATCATTTAAATCCTCCTAAGGCCCACTGTACTGTTTATCTGACATCCAATCTGTGATTAGGTCATAAAGGCCTAGATGAAGGAAAAAAAAAAGATCAGCTTGATCCAATACTTTTATGGCTCCCAAAAAGTTTTTAATGGTCTACGTTCATTCAACACTTTTTCCTGTAATGTGGTCCACTTTAGATTGGGATATAACTCATTTTTTTTGTAATATAACTCATTTTTTTTGTAATACCATAAAATGATCTATAAAAATAGATGGACAGCATGGATGAAACACATACATCATGGTGGGGCCCACAGACCACCGAACACAAAAGTTGAGAGCAGTTACCCTCCATTAAAATATTCATAATTATTTTTTGGGCCCACAGAGATGTGGTTCACAAATCTAGCCCATCCATTATGTGTGTGCCACTTGGATGAGGGGTCATACCAAGTTTCAGACGCATCCAAATTTCAGGTGGGGCCCCACCAAGTGTTTTATATGTTTTAACAGTGTCTTCAGATGATTTTAGATGGTATGGCCCACCTGAGTTCAGTATACGGCTGATTTTTAGGATATCCCATAATTTAAAGGGGACCCATCAAATGCACGTTGTTGATGGTTGACATGCATCACAATGAGGCCCACATAGCTCGACCTCACGGGAGCTTATCGTGAGGTCGAGCGCATAGTACCTTTTCCCATATATATATATATATAGAAATGGTCTCCTGCGCACAAGGCCGCATGGAGCTTTAATATGAGCTTATGTATGAGCTGTTAGATTCCACTCACGGCTGGGATTCAGCACCCGTGAGAATGAGAGAGTCTGCAAAATAATGACTCGCACGCAAAGATTTTCTCAATCTCACAGGAATTGCATGTTGTACATAGCTAGGAAGTTATTGGATGGTGCTCTTTGGGTTTATCATAATATATGTGTTTAATCCATGTCGTTCATCTAATTTTTCCAATCGTTTTCAATTAGAAGCCCAATAACAAAGTTATCCAATTCTCAAATAGACCTCACCACAGGAAAACAGTTGTGATTAAACACCCGCCGTTAAAAACTTCCAAAGCCCACTGTAATGTTTATTTGCCATAACCTGTTCGTTAGATCATACATACTTGGGCGGTGAGAAAACAAAAATATTTATTTCATCTAAAACTGGTGGCCCTCAAGAAAGCTTTTAATGGTGGGCATGATTCTCACCATTAAAACATTCGTAGGGTCCCCATAACATTTACTTTCTATCCAATCTGTTTATCAAGTCACATAGACCTGGATGAAGAGAAAAAACAAATATCATATTAATCCACGATTTATGTGACCCCAAATGGATTTCAATGGCAGGCATTCCATCCCCCACCGCATTTTATAGTGGGTCACACGGAAGGAAAATTTGGGAAAAGAAATTCCTACTGTTGAAACCTTCCTGAGCCCCACCTTGAAGTTTACATGCCATCCAAACCATTTATAAGGTCATTACCATTGGGATGAAGTGAAAATATCAAAAAAATTGCCTGAAACACAAATTTTATGGCCCTAAGAATGTTTCAACGATTCACACTGAATCCCCACTGTTTTAGATGAATCTTGGCGCGAGTCATTATTTCTCAAACTCTCTCATTCTCATGACGGATGAATCCTAGCCGTGAATGGAATCTAATGACTCATATATAAGCTCGCATTAAAGCTTCATGCAGCCTTGTGCGTAGGAGACCGGGACTCTCTATATATATAATATTTAAAAAATATAAAAACTTACGATGTATTTGTTATATCCATACCGTCCATCCATTTTAAGATATCATTTTAAGTCACGAGCAAAAGAATGAGATAGATAAAAATTTGTAGTAGACCCCACCATACAAAACAATGGGAGGGTGATTCCCACCATTAAAACTATCCTAAGGCTCATCGTAATGTTTATTTGAAATCCAACTGGTTCAAAAGTTTTTAAAAAAAATGGTCGTGGGGCCAAACATCATAGTGGGGCCCACACAGCACCAACCACCAGTCATTGGATGGTGTAGGGGGAGTAGCAATCTATTCCCCTTATTTGTGGTGTGGTCCATTTAATTTTTGAATATGATTCATTTTTTAGATAATTCTGTAAAATGATCTCGAAAAATGGATGAACGGTGTGTGTTAATTAATCCCAAAATTTTGGTAAATCCAAAACTCAAGTGGACCATGCCACACAAAATAGTGTAGAATAATGATTTCCACCGTTGATACCTTCCTTAGGCCCACAGTAATGTTTGTCATCCAACATGTTCATAATATCAAAAATATATGAATGAAGGGAAAACACAAACATCAGCTTGATCCAAAACTTCTATCAAATGCACAGTGTTGATGTTCGACACACATCATGATGGGCCCTACAAAACTTACTAATATTAATTCTTAGAGTCTCAGGGTATCAATAAGTTAGGTCACAATTTTGACTAGAATATTTGACCCGTTTTACATGTCTGGTCCATTCACTTTATTTTACTGATCATTACCCTTAATTTGACTAGTTACTCGCCCGATCATGCTACATATGAGAAAGATATTGGGGAACAAGATTGATCAACAATTTGAGTGAATTTTGATTTAAACATCTGAAGTTATTTACTCTTCAATCTAAAATGATCAGATTGTCCAAAAACGGTTAAAGGTTGTTCATAATATCAAAAATATATGAATGAATAGAAAATACAAACATCAGCTTGATCTAAAACTTCTATAGTTTCTAAGAAATTTTAACTAGAATGAGGTTCAATCACACTATTTCCTGTGGTGTGGTCCACCTGAGCTTTGGATATGCTTCCTTTTTTGTTTTTTAGACGTCAAATTATTTGTTAACATGGATGAATGGAGTGGATAAAATAAAAAAAATAACAGTGGATCCCACAGAATTTAATTACTCTAATAAGGGTAACGAGTAACTCACCTAAATGTAGTAGAGAAGGGTTTCCTTAATTAAAACATTCATAATCATATATTGGTCTTGCCTAAATGTGATTCACATATCCTATGTCCCACTTGGATGAGGGGTCAGACGAAGTTTCAACCACATCCATGTCTGTATTAACTTATAAACATCGCGGTGGGCCCTAAGAAGGTTTCAATAGTGGGTGTCACTATCCCACTCTTTTCTATGGTGTGGGTCCACTTGAACTTTGGATCTGCCCCGTCAGTCAGATGCACCATTCCATGGTAGGCCACGAGCTTAAAAATAAAGTCAATCCATGACTTGGGTGGGCCACACCACATACTATAGTTGAGAGGGTTATCTTCCCATTGAAACATTCATAATCATTTATTGGGCCCACCTAGATGTGGTTCATAGATCTAGCTCATTCATTATGTGTCCCACTTGGATGAGGAGTCAGCCCAAGTTTCATACACATCCAAAACTCATGTGGGCCCCACCAATTAAATGCTTTTATATGTTTTAGGGATGTCTTCACATAGTTTTAGATGTTATGGCCTACCTGAGTTTCGTATATGACAGATTTTTGGACTTAAAGGGGACACATCAAATGCATGATGTTGATGTTCTACATACATCATAGTGGGACGCACACAGATTAACCTCATGGGAAGTTCCCATGAGGTGACCTTATAGTACCATTTCACTATTTAGGTAACTCCTTCATGGGTGTTACTCCAACCATGTAGGGCCCACCTTGATATATTTTATGTATATCGACACCGTCCATATATTTTTTCATCATATTTTAGGATGTGATTTCAAATCATAAGAACTCAATAATCTCAGGTGGGTTGTCATGCCAATCAAAACAATGATGAATAACTATTAAAAACCTTTTGAAGGCCACAAAAGTTTTGGATCAATTTGATCTTTGTGGTTTACAATCATCTAGATCTTCTTTACATTATCAACAAGTTAGATTGCAAATAAACATTACTAAAACCTTACGATGGGCTCTTTATAATTTTTAATGGCGAGGTACTATATTATCATTCTTTCTAGTGGTGTGGTCCACTACTTAAGATTTAAATATACATAATTTTTTATACCCGGCCCAAAAATGGATCGGAGAAACATAGGGGCAGGCTATACAACACATTATCAAAATCTAACTTTTGTTATCTAACTTTTCAATTTTTCTTGTCAAAATACAAAATTTATTTTTCTTTTTTAAAAAATATATTTTTTTACAATTTGTCAATTTTTTCACAATTTTGTTTAATTTTTTAAATTTTCTTTTTCAAAATATCACTTTTTTTTTAAATCTCACTTTTGTTATATAACTTTTTAAGTTTTCTTGTCAAAATACAAAATCTAGTTTTCTTTTTTTTAAAATATATATTTTTTACAATTTGTCAATTTTTTCACAATTTTGTTTAATTTTTTAATTTTTTTTTTCAAAATATCATTTTTTAAATCTCACTTTTGTTATATAACTTTTTAATTTTTTTTTGTCAAAATACAAAATCTAGTTTTCTTTTTTTTTTTAAATATATTTTTTTTTTACAATTTGTCAATTTTTTCACAATTTTGTTTAATTTTTTATATTTTCTTTTTCAAAATATCATTTTTTTTATTGAAATCTTTTTTTTTTCAAAGTTATCAACATTATTCAAAGTTTTTAAATTATTTTTTTTCAAAATGTAGATTTTTATAAAATCACAGTTTTTTTTTTATTTAAAAAATATTTTTAATTATTTTTTCTAAGCTCAAAGTCGTACTTGAGCATTAGAGACGGTTAAGGACCATTTCTAATACAGACGGTCTTCCACGATCCTAGAAAACGGCTAAGGACTGTCTCTAATAGAGACAGTCAGTAACAGTCTCTAATAGAGATGGTCATTGATAGTCTCTAATAGAGACAGTCTATGACAGTCTCTATTAGAGACAGTTTTTGACAGGGTAATAAGACGGCTAAGGACTGTCTCTAATAGAGACGTCAGTAACTGTCTCTAATAGAGAAGGTCATTGACAGTCTCTAATAAAGACGATCTTTGACAGTATCTAATAGAGACGGTTTTTGACAGGGCAATAAGACGGCTAAGGACCGTCTCTAATAGAGACAGTCTTTGACAGTCTCGAATTACAAGTAAAAGACGGCCAATGACGGTCTCTAATATGGACAGCCAGTGACCGTCACAGATGACAGCATATAAGACGGTCAAAGACCGTCTTTAATGCGGACGGTCTCTGACTGTCTCAGATGAGGTATATAAGACGGTCAAAGGCCGTCTTAAATTATTTGCGGACGCAGAACATTTAAAGACAATATTAGGGACGGTTAAGAGCCGTCCCTAATTTTAGAGACGGTAGACCGTCTCTAAAGCGTCTTCAAACCAAGCAATTTTAGAGACGGTCTAGAACCGTCTCTAAATCCGTCATTTTTTTCCATTTTTCACGTAGTGATAATCTAGCAAAATAAATAGATATGGTGAATTTCTCACAAACATTACAATGACCCCACATATAGCTGGTGAGCTCAAGAACTTCTGACAATGATAGGGTGTCGTTTGCAATTGGTGACTAAAACTACCATACAACTTACCCGTTAACATATACGGACGTGGATTGCGTACTACCCCCGCCCGTCCCTAGCTCCGAACAGGCAGTTCTATGGACGGCCCACCGTGATGTATCTGTACATTCAAACCATCGATTCCTTTTCTCATATTATTTTAAGGCATCAAAACAAAAATGAGGCAGATCTAATGATCAAATGGACCACACCACAGATGACTCTTGCATTTAATGTAGCTGACATTTAATGCTTTGTGCATTTTAATGCAACCAAGATTATTATTTGGTGCGGTCCACTTGAGGATTGGATATGCCTCATTTTTGTGTTCATGCCATAAAGTAATCTCAGAAAAGAGATTGACGGTTTGGATATCCAGATGCATCATGGTAGGCATGTCAACAGAACTGCCCATTCTGAGCTAGGGACAGGCAGGGGTAGTACGCAATCCACATCCAACATATACGTGGCATGTGTGCCTTTGTCCATCTTTATTGCCTTGCATGTGCTACTATCCATCTTTTCTTAAGCCCTACACATGCAAAAGCACATGATATGTGTCGAGACATGTACTCTTATCCATATATGTTGGGGGCCTTGCACAAAACCTTAGGATCTAGCCCTCCAGAACAAACCAGAATTATGGGATAATAAAAGCAATGAAGTAAATCAAAGCATCAATCACACAACACCAGAGATTTTACATGGAAAACCCTCAAAGATCTAAAAATCACGGGACCTCGTCCAGATCAACAATCCACTATAAAGCAGAACGTTACAACCGATCACAAGCACACACCGCTTGGATCAAACCTTCTTCACTCACGTAGGAGCAGATAAACAGTAAGAGAAATAAAAAAGATAGAAAGATCTCACCGATTACGAGGACGTGAAAGCACTGAGATATGGTAGATCACCTCTACGAGCATAGCCTCCCTTCCACAAGCTTCCTCTCTCTCTCTTTCTCTCTCTCACACAACCCTAAGCCCTTTAACAAACCCTTGTAAAGCTTTAGAAAATCCTAGAATACCATGAAATACACTCCAATCCTGGATACACCCCTTTATATAAGAATAGAAAGAGGTAGAACCCAAATAGGAAACAAAATCTGTAAAATCTGTATTTCCGCAATCGCATCTGCGGAATTCTTCGATCATATCGAAGGTCTCTTGATAACAGCGTCGATGTCATCTGAAAGTCGCTCGATCATATCAGAACAGGACCAAAACTGTCTAGCTACTAGGAGTAAAATCTCATCAATTATCGTTGCCATCGAGACACTCTCGATAACATCCTCGATATGATCAGAAGGTCACTCGATCATATCGACTAGACAAAAAATAGTCCAGCGACCAGGATTGAAAAATCCTACAATTATTGATGATATCGAAACTCATTTGATTTCATCGGTTCCATCAATGAGGAGAAAATTTCCATCAAATCTCTCCCTTTTCGACTCAGGAGGAATCTACCTTCTTCAAACCAGCCCGATTTCTACAAACCTTAAACTTGCCCTTGAGCAAAGCCTTGGTCATCATGTCCGACCCATTATCGTCCGTGTGGACCTTCTCAAGCTGTAACACCTTCTGTTCCAAAGTAGAGGTGTACACGGGTCGGGCCGAGTCGAACTTGCCTCAGCCCGTCCAGGCCTGTTCAACAGTCGCACCAGGCCCGAACCGGACCGAGCTTGGTCACCGGGCCAACATCTCCAGCCCGAACCCGGCCGAGTCGAACTTGGGCAAGTTCGGGCCAGTTTCGAACCTTCGAGTTCGGGCTAGTTTCGAACCTTACGGCAAGTTTATGGGAAGGGCTTTGGTATGTAATCCGCGTCCCATTACAATTTATAAGTTCATGAGAGAGAGGATATATTATAATTTTACTACATTTACATACACTTGACAAAGCATAAAATAAAATATTTTATACAAACTGAATACAGTCATACACTACTCACTACCTTCGAGTTCGAATTTTTTTTAATGTTGGAATCAACAGTTATTTTTATTGCAGCATGTGATGAATGATATTCAGCACTTCTAAGTTACCCAGAAATTACATTACATGGCATACAAATAATTCAAATTAACTGTCCAATTTATTTATTCAGTTTCAGATGTATCATAAACCAATAAATAACCCTTATTTGATTAACTTACTATCAGATTTTTTAACATTTATTGGACGGTTAAAAATGACAAACATTTACTGGTTTATTTCCACAAACAAGTGGCCACAAATCAGAAAATAGGATCGTGCAACCAACCTTATTTTTGGAATGTAACTCGAGTACAGTGATATCGACAGCTTATTTGATTTAATTCCAGTTAATATAACTCATATCTACATATTAAAATGCCTGATTATCAAGTGTTATGCAGCTGGAGTATTAAATAAATCCAAGAAAATGAAAGTTTCATACTCCAGTATAGTGTGATGGATGATACACAGGCACTGAGACATTGTATATTCGACACATAATTAATTTAAATTGAAACATTGCACAAAACCCATTCGAAATAAAAAAGAGAAATTTGTATCCATTTAAGAGAGAGAGAGAGAGAGAGATCATACCTTGGTCGGACAGCTTCCGCCCGCTAGTCGGACGAGAGAGAGAGAGAGTGAGATTAGAGAGGTGAGACCGTGAGAGCATCGAGTAGGGCGCCAGACTGTGGTCGCCTGGTCGGACAGCGTCCACCTGCTGGTCGGACGAGAGAGAGAGAGAGAGAGAGAGAGAGAGAGAGAGAGAGAGAGAGAGAGATTAGAGAGTGAGGGTCGGACAGCGTCCGCCCGCTGGTCGGACGAGAGAGAGAGAGATTAGAGAGTGAGGGCGTCGAGGGGGGGTCAGACTGTAGTCGGACAACGTTCGCTCGCTGGTCGGACGAGAGAGAGAGAGACATTAGAGATGAGAGAGAGAGAGATTAGAGACGAGAGAGATAGAGATTAGAGAGATTTGGGTGGGGTCAGGCCATCGGACAGGGAGAGAGGAGAAGGGTTTCGTGGGGTCGGGCGATCTCAGAAAGTGAAAGGGGAAAGGGACGGGTAGGGTTAGGTTAGAAATTTATATATATATATACACCCGGGTCGGGTCAGGTCGGGCCGGGTCGGGTCGGGCCGGGCCGAGGCGAGTCGGGTTTCAGACCGAGTCGGGCCGAACTGGGAGGTATCCGAACTTAGCCTAAACTCAGTTTCGAGCCAAGAAAATTGGCCCGTCCTGACCCGAAATCAATTTCGGGTCAAGCCTAGTCGGGCTTTTTCGGGCCGGGTCGAGCAAGCTAACCGGGCTAGCCTAGTTTGTGTACACCCCTATTTCAAAGTATCCCTAATCCAGTGATACCGAACCTCTATGTGGAGTGCTGACTTGGATTCTTAATCAAGTGTATAGCACTTTGGCTATCACAATAGACCACGTGATACTCTTGCTTCAGACTAAGTTCCTGTAGGAACCTCTTCATCCAAAGCATCTCTTTACATGCCTCAGTGACTGCAATGTACTTGACATCTGTAGTCAACAATATTATGACCTTTTATAGCTTGCTCTGCCAAGAAACCGCTCCCCCTGCAAACGTGAATATGAACCCCGATGTAGACTTCCTGGAGTCTATGTCACCTGCCATATTTGCATCTGTATAGCCCTCTAACATAGGTTTTCTGTCACCATAACATAGGCTCAACCTGGATGAGCCTCTTAGATATCGTAGTATCCACTTCACTGCTACCCAATGCTCTTTGCCAGGATTGACAAGATACCGGCTGATAACACCAACCGCATATGCTATGTCTAGGTGTGTACACACCATAGCATACATCAAACTTCCTACGGCTGACGCGTAGGGTATCTTCTACATCTCTTCCACCTCTGCCTTCGTCTTGGGACACTGCCTATTACTCAATCTAAAGTGACCATCCAGTGAAGTACTGACCGGCTTCGCTACATTCATATTAAACCGCTTAAGGACTTTCTCAATATACCGCTCTTGTGACAGCTAAAGCTTCCTACTACTTCTATCACGGGTTATCTCCATTCCTAGGATCCTTTTAACCGAGCTCAAGTCTTTCATCGAAAAAAACTTACCCAACTCCTGTTTCAGCCTGTCGATCTTCTTGATGTCTTTTCCCATGATGAGCATGTCATCAACGTATAACAGCAGAACTAAGAAATCACCATCTGAGAACTTGCGCGTGAACACACAGTGGTCCGACTCCGTTCTGTCATACCCATGCTGTAACATGAACGAGTCAAACTTCTTGTACCATTGCCGTGGAGCTTGTTTCAGCCCATACAAGCTCTTCCTCAGCCTACACACCATATGCTCCTTTTCCTTGACTTCGAACCCTTCTAGTTGGTGCATGTAGATCTCTTCTTCCAGGTCACCATGGAGGAAGGCAGTTTTAACATCTAACTGCTCTATCTCCAGATCCATGCTCACCGCCAACCCAAGCAACACCCGTATGGATGTCATCTTCACCACTGGTGAGAATATCTCCTCGAAGTCTATGCCTTTCCTCTGACCGAACCCTTTTACCACAAGTCTGGCCTTGAACCTCGTCTGTGAATTTTTCTGATCAACCTTCTTTCTGAACACCCACTTGTTGCTCAAGGCTTTCTTGCCCTTAGGCAGTTTTACCATGTCATAGGTGTGGTTCTTATGTAAGGATTCCATCTCCTCTTATATAGCTTTCAACCACTCTTCCTTATGCTCGTCGGCTAGGGCTTCAAAATAGTCTTTTAGTTCTCCCCCATCAGTCAGCATAATGTACTCATGCGGCGAGTACCTATTAGACGGCTGTCTGTCCCTAGATGACCTCCTCACTTATGGCTCAACAGGTGGATCAAGTGGGGGCTGCTCCCCCGGTCCATCTTCTGTAGGAACTCCCTCATCCTCTGCACCTTGTTATCCTCCCCCGTCATCAGGCACCACGGGAGGAATAACCGGATCTATGTCCTCTAGCTCACCTGAACTAGGCTGGTTCTTCTCTAGCTTACCAATGTCTTCTAAACACTGATCTTCAAAGAAAACCACATCTCTGCTCCTAACGAGCTTCCTCTCGGTCAGATCCCACAATCTGTAACCGAATTTTTCATTATCGTACCCCAAAAACATACATTGCCTGATCTTCATATCGAGCTTGGACCTCTCGTCCTTAAGTACGTGAACGGATGCCCTGCATCCAAACACCCTGAGATGACTATACGATGGATCCTGTCCAGTCCACACCTTCTCAGGTACTTCTCCATTCAATGGGGCTGATGGAGACCTATTTATCAGATACTTGTAGCTTTTGAAGAAGTTCCTGTGTGGAGTCGCATGAAAAGAAGCTCCTGAGTCAATCACTCAGTCGGTGTCCTGACCCATAGCCGTAAGACAAACATCATGATTTGTGGAAAAAATAATAACAACATCGCCATCTGAAGCGACTGCAGTAGAATCCGATTCATCTTCCTTATCATTTCCTTTACCTTTCTTGTCGTTCTTATTCTTACGACATTCATGCTTGTAGTGGCCCTTCTTACCACAGTTCTAGCATTTAACATCTTTTCTGTTACTCGACTTGCCTCTTGATTTATCTCGGGCCTTCCCGCCTTTCCTGTTCTTTCCTCTCCCCCGTTCCTGTGTCACAACGGCCTCTTGATGAGTAGACCCCTAAGACTTCCTCCTTGTCTCCTCATTAAAGAGACAGCTAGTAACTTGTTCCATAGATACCTTTCCGTCTGACGCAGAGTTGGTTAGAGACACCACCAATGTCTCCCAACTGTCAGGCAATGAACTAAGCAATAGTAAAGCCTGTCATTCATCAACCAGGACCATCTTCATAGCAGAGAGCTGGTTCACTATATTGCTGACCTCATTCATGTGCTTGGCCACAGAATCACTATCCTTGAACTTGAGATTCACAAGTCGCCTTATCAGAAAGATTTTATTACCGGCTGTCTTTCTCTCATACAGCCCTTCTAGTTTCAGCCATAGGCTAGCGGCTGAGGTTTTCGTAGACACATGGTAGAACACAAAATCATCCAGCCATTGTCTAATAAATCCCACCGTCTTCTGGTCCAACTTCTTCCAATCATCATCAGTCATATCCTTCGATTTTGCTGATATGCCTAAAATTGGAGAATATAGATCCTTGCAATAAAGCAAGTCCTCCATCTTAGCCTTCCATATGGTCCAGTTAGAACCATTGAGGCTGATCATCCTTGATGAGCCACCTTCCATAATTCCAAACCGATCCTACCCGTTCAATGAACTTAGCTCTGATACCACTTTGTTAGCGGCCTTGCACAAAATCTTAGGATCTAGCCCTCCAGATCAAACCAGAATTATGGGATAATAAAAGCAATAAAGTAAACCAAAGCATCAATCACACAACGCCAGGAATTTTTACATGAAAAACCCTCAAAGAGGTAAAAACCACGGGACCTTGTCCAGATTAACAATCCACTATAAAGCAGAACGTTACAACTGATCACAAGCACACACCGCTTGGATCAAACCTTCTTCACTCAAACAGGAGCGGATAAACAGTAAGAGAAACAAAAAGGACAGAGATCTCACCGATTACGAGGATGTGAAAGCGCTGAGATATGGTAGATCACCTCTACGAGCATAGCCTCCCTTCCACAAGCTTCCTCTCTCTCTTTCTCTCTCTCTCTCACACAACCCTAAGCCCTTTAGCAAACCCTTGCAAAGCTTTAGGAAACCCTAGAATACCCTGGAATACACCCCAATCCCGGATACACCCCTTTTATATAAGAATAGAAAGAGGTAGAACCCAAATAAGAAACAAAATCTGTAAAATCTGCGTTTCCGCAATTGCATCTGCGGAATTCTTCAATCATATCGAAGGTCTTTTGATAACAGCGTTGATGTCATCTGAAAGTCGCTCGATCATATCAGAACAGGACCAAAACTGTCTAGCAACCAGGAGTAAAATTCTATCAATTATCGATGTCATCGAGACACTCTCGATAACATCCTCGATATGATCGGAAGGTCACTCGATCATATTGACTAGACAAAAAACAGTCCAGCGACCAGGATTGAAAAATCCTGTAATTATCAATGATATCGAAACCCATTCGATTTCATCGATTCCAGCAATAAGGAGAAAATCTCCATCAATATAGAGTCCTGGTATATGCCACATCGGCCAATGCACACGGAGGCCATCCACCTTTAAAATCCCATGAGCCTAGTATGCCAATGTATTTCTTGCGCCACTTAGAGTTTCAACCATCTCACATGTGCCTTCAACTTCAATCCTTGCATGTGCACCTCTCAAAGTGTACCACATATGCCACATATGCTCATATGGTACATGTCATTAACCACAATAAAAATTTTCTAAAGAAATTTTGTTTTGCCAAACAACAAAGTTAAAAATAGCCTCTAAATTTTTAAAAGATCTCAAAAAAAAAAAAAAAAAAAAAAAAAACTACATTTCATTTTATATGGTTTCTTAAAGATGAGATTTTCCTGTAAATACTTCCTTTCTTACATGCTAGCAAAAAAGTATTTAATACTGACACAGGGAAGAACGTGAAATAATAAGAGAGATTATCATCTTCCTAAGTGATTAAAACCTTGAATCCAATGGGAGAGTTCTTGAGTTCATAAGAAAATATGAGAGAAAATTTGGATATTTTATTGAATAATAATCTAAAATTTTATGGATACAACACTTGTATATATGACTCAAAATCTTAATTCAAAAGTTATTCGAAATAACAAAATTCTAACCCTAATTCAAAAGTTATCCAAAATAGTAAAACTCTTCTAAAGTCTAGTTTATCAAAAAAAATTTAAAAAAAAAAGTCTCGATAAACATTACAGGAAGACTCCTACCATGATTGTGAAAATCTTAAACCACTAAAAATAAGGAAATATGATAAAAATATAATTTAATAAAAATAGAGATTTTTTCTAAAATCACAAATTTAAATTGAAAGAGTGTTTTCCTGCAAAACTAAGGTGTGCAACCTACTATGCAGGTTAGTATGCAGGTTAGTTGACCCTGAAACCATTGTTCCATAAAGATTGATAGGTTGTACGCTTCGTAATAATGCTTAGATTAAAAGTAATGGCTCTTTATGGTCAAAACTTTAAACGATAATTTTTTATATTTAGAATAAATTTCTTCAAACTGGACATGCCATATGTAGGATCTAGTTATGTCATGCCCTATGTAGCATTGAGTTAGGTTCTGATAGATTACTTCTGTTTTCGTTTAGACGTCATTTAGTGTAGTTGTGTTAAGAATACATTTGTGGCATATTTTATATTAATCTCCTCCACTTGGAAAGAACTTGTCTTTGAGTTATTCAACGAACTTGACTCATGATACTCATAAAGGTCTACTACATTGAAAGTCTATAAGATCTTCATATCCTCTGGAAGATCAACAACAAATTTGTTATCATTGATTTTCCAGAGTATCGGAACATAAAGCTTTTTATTCCTTGGCTTGTTATATGTTTCACTCAAAAACCTATCCTTGCATAGGTGAAATAGTATGTTATCACCCACTCCAAACACCTTCTGGCGCAGATGTTCGTCAGCCTCTTCCTTATACTTAGCATTAAACTCATGTGACTTCTTATACATTAACAAGTCCAGCACAACACACGGATTCATGCTCTCTCTTATTAGATCCTCAATTATGGCTCAGTTCATCCACTTATCCTTGTAAAATCTCACATTCTTTCGAAGTCATCTAATAATGTGGGTGATTAGGCAGACTTGCCCTCGTGACAAGATCAATGTGGTGACGGATAATACGAATGGAGGGCAACTTATCTAGAAGTTCATTAGGCATAATCCTTTTGAACTCCTACAACACTGGTTTCAACTTCTTTGAAATGTTCATGGGTTCTACTTCTTTTCCTTTTACAACCAATGCATTAATATCTCGTCTTCTAAAATCTTTAACAAAATTACGTATGGTTACGAGAGACCGCTCCTCCACTTTATTTGTCTTATGTTGGCTATTCATTCTCATAGAGATAATGATAATCTTTCTACCACACACACACACACACACGCACACACACACAAGGATGGCCTCTATGCGTGGTATCGATATCGTACTACCATAATCGACCAAGTAACATGTGACAAGCTTCCATATAGATCATATCACACATTACTTCGTCTTTATAATATTTACTAATAGAGAAGTGAATACAACATTGTTTAGTTAGCTTTGTTTCACTGGCCTTTTTTATCTATCCAATAATGTACGGAGAGGGGATGGATTCTTGTCTTTAATTGTAGCTTTCCACCATAATCTTCAACATGATGTTATCATTACTCCTGCCACCTACAATCAAATCACAAATCTTTTGGTTCACAGTATACTTCGTTCGAAAGATGTTGTCTTGTGGTGAATCTATCTCCTTTTCAGACGTTTACAATAGCTTCCTCATGATCACATAATTACCAAGTGGTGGCTTGTGATTCACCATTACCAAGTGGTGACATACGATTTATCACCAGTGTCGCACCATGAACATGATGACCGTGAGCTCCATCGTTGATCTCATATTACTCATCATTATGATCACGATCTATCCTAAAGCTTCTGTCAAATGGTTGATCGCCACTTGCAATTCTTACATAATTTGCAGATTCTCCTGGTGGTAAGCTTCAAACACTACTACTGTCATAGGATTGTCCCCTAGAGCACCATCCGTGGGGTTGTTGCTCAAACCATTGTTAAAAGACGTCAAACTAAGGAAGATCATCATTTTGATACCACTTGACATAGGGAAGAGTGTGAAAACCTTAAATCCACAAAGAAAGTTCTTGAGTCCACAAGAAAATAAGATTAAATTTTTTTAAAAAAAATAAAAAATAAAACCTCAATATTTTATTGAATAATAATATAAAGTTTTACAATTACATCACTCGTATATATGACTCAAATCTCTAACTCAAAAGTTATCCAAAATAGAAAAACTCATTAAAAGTCTACTTTGCCAAAAATATAAAGTCCAAATAAACCTGATTAGGGAATTCCTAACCTGATTACAAGCAATTTTTAAAAAGAATGAAAATTTAACTCTCTAATATATATATATATATATATATATATATATATACACACAACAAAAATAAAAATTACTAAAAATAATAAATTTTCCTAAATTTCTAATTTTAAACTGAAAGCGCATCTTTTCCTATGAAATAGAGGTGTGCAATCTTTTATGTAATTTAGTTAACTCTCGGAACTAACGTTGCATAAAGATTGATAAGTTGTATGTTTCACGACCTAGTTACACCATACCCTATGTGCGATTAAGGCTTATTGTGATGGATTAGAGTCTTATTGTGATGGATTACTTCCGCTTTTGTTTAAACTTCTTTTGGTACTGCGTTACTATGAATGTATATATATAAGGTGCATTCTACGTCATATTATAAGTGAAATCTGCAGTAAAAATGACAAAATTATCAATTCTTTTGTTAACTTTTTATCTTTTCATTGTAAGTTCTACCTTGTCACGTGCACACATTGCCCTGCTTAAGGCAACAGCATCTCCGTTGGACTGTCTTACATTGCTCTGCAATTTGGACGGCCTGGACTGCCCTACGAGTATGCCATTTGACATGTGTAAAAGCCTCAACCGAATCTAAGGGCTGTAAACTGAGTACTTCCCCACCTGTCTCGAGCTTACGACAGACCACATCATGATGTATGGGTATCCAAGGCTCAAGTGGACCACACCAAAAGGAATCAATGTAATAATGATACCCACCCTGGAAACCTTCTTAGGGCCCACCATCATGTTTATTTGCTATTTAACCTTTTCATAAGATCACATAAACATGGATGAAGTTATAATATAAATATCACCATTGATCAAAACTTTTGAGGCTTTCGGGAAGTTTTTAAGGGTGGACATTCAATCCCATTATGTAGTCCAATTGAGCCTTGTATCTGCTGCATTTTTATTTATTTATTCTTTAACTTATACTCTAACACGATATGGCAAAATGGATGGACGGCGTGGATAAAACCCATACATCATGGTTATGCAGATTGGGTACTACCCCACTGTACGGACAAGTTGGGCCTTTGAGAAGCCAAACTGATGTATGGCTTTTATCCCCACCATCTATCATTTTACTATACTATTTTAAGTTATGAGCTAAAACAAGGTGAGGTAGATCTAAAGCCCAAGTGGATCATAACAATGGAAGCACCGGTGCTAAAGACACCCATAGTTGAAACTTTCTTAGGCCCACCGTAATGTTTATTTACCATCTAATCGGTTAATAAGATCCTAAAGAGTTGGATGTACTGAAAACATGAATATTACCTCTCCCAAACTCCTATGGGCCCAGGAAGTTTTCAACGTTGGATGTTTCATTATCAGCTCCTCTTAAGCCTTATTACGAATATTCCTGGACTTCTAACCTAAAATGACATGGAAAAATGAATGGACGGCATGGATAAAAGTCACACATTTTACGTTACGAGCCCAAAAATAAGGTTGACCCAAATCTCCGGTGGGCAGCACATTGTTGATTGAACACCGCCACTAATAACTTCTTAGGGTTACAAAAGTTTTGGATCAAGTTATATATATATATATATATATATATATATATATATATATATATATATATATATATACACACACACTTTAATCCAAGTTTTTAGGACCTAATTAATAAGTTAGATGTCAAATAACCATTACAGTGGGCCCTAAGAGGTTTTTAATGGTGGACATTTAATCACTACTTTTTTCCATGGTGTGGTCCAAGTGAGATTTAGATCTATCTCATTTTCGGGACCAAGTCCTAAAATTATCTTTTAAAATAGATGGACGGCGTGGATAAAACACATATATCATTGTGGGATCCACATAGCACCGACCACCGGCTACCTAGCTGGTGGCGGCGTCACTAGCCAAACCGCGTCCCCTCAGGGGTTGGTATGCAATCCGCGTACGCAAGTCGGGGGAATCTCGCCCAATATACGAGGAGGGCTGTCAACGGTCCGGGCCGGAGGTTTGTATTAGCCCGAATATTGAACTATTTTGGGCCGAGTTTTCGGGCTGATTGTTCATATTTTTTATTTTGCGGACACGAACCGGGCCCATTGACACCTCCACATCCGAGGTCTCCGTCTCCCGACTTTGGAAAAGGTAAACAACACACAAGAGTATTGTAAAGTTGTAGTCCACAAAACCTAAAATCATACAAGGGCCCACCTTAGACGATTCTAACCGTTGATTCGGCCATTAGCCTCAAAAATCACTTAATATGTAAGCAGTTCTCCCCATTAATATCCACAAACCGATGGTTGAAACTAGATCGCTAATGATTCCCTCTTGTATCTTTAACCATCCAATTGAAGCCATTGATCTGATAACTGTAATTATCGAATAACTAATATTTTATTTAACGGTAACATCAGAATAGTGGTCACTAATTGAACGGTTGGGATCATGTTGAAATCATTATAGTGGACCTAATCACAGGGTCGTATGAATAGTCTCATGAATTCCGGTATTACATTGCATGCCATTCCCACCAAGTTGGACTACTTCACACCTAAGTTGTAGTAACCGACCCGGTCATGTAGTCCGCGGACTACCAAAGAAATATTGGTATTCCAATAACTTGGCCACAATATGGAGGATCCAAACCGTTCAAAAGGTTTCATGGACTAAGTATGAGTTGCCAAAAATGATCCTAGCCATTGAAATTACAGAATAACCGTTCGAGTATATTTTCCACAGAAAGTGGACCGTACGGTCCCATCCAGGTAGGGACAACCTCCTGATGTGGGCATGATAATGATCCACATGGCTTCAGTGGTCCGAGGGCTACCTAAACTTTTTAACCACAGCAAGGAGACTGACTCCAGATGAAAGCCGAGTCAGCTCCACCATCAAGCTAGTTTTTGAAGAAAAAAATAAAATAAAATAATAGCCGTCGAAATGGCTCTTGTCCTTTTTGTAGTTGAATCTGAACCAATTTCAGGTCTGAAAAGGTTGGACGGGTGTGGCACGTGGGCCACCAAAGCCATGGAAAACCATTTTTAAAATACGGCTAGTAGACTGGGAATGCCGTAGACCCAGTTCCCAACATTACACGTTGAATGATTACACGTCGATCGGGACCGTTACTTTTGGGGACCTATTTTGCTGAATTATTTATCGAAATCTCAAACATTTTAGGCAATACCAACCATCACTATACTTCAATTTCCCCCTTTTGATGTGGATCGTTAAGCTTTCTTGTTTTCTACCGTCTCATGGAAGGACACTGATCGGATTGATAGGGTCATCTGATCTACATATAATTTCATAATTTTAACATCCAAGGTAGTTTTAAAAATATGAACGGTCTAGATTGATATATTATCCTGTCATTTTCTTGGAGTAGATGTGGCCCTACTATATTCCAGTCCTCCTTACTCTACTGTATCAATTCCCCCTATAGAAAAATTTGCAAAACCGGAAGCTTTTGCGCACCTCGCGTAGGTACCGTACTGGCGTCACTTTCTATAACATGGTTACGATACATAAAATCTAGACCGTCCATCAGGTGAATCATCCATTCTTATCGTTTATACCAGAAAACAGAATGATTCAAAAATCAGGTGGGCCATCCCATTAGATTACTCCTAGAAACATCTAAATTCACTTGACATGGCACAAGAGAGTTTTATAAAAATGTGATTTCTAGGAAATTATTTCATCCAGTTGAATAACATCAGATGAACAGATTGGATGGAATATATACAGTACTGTGGATCCTACACAAAACTAATGGTGGACGTCCTATTCCAAACTTTTCTCAATTTGTGGCCTATTTATTTTTTTATTGGTCATTATTTTTGGATTTAAATGTGAATATGTAGTACCATACCATATGGACGGTGTGGATCTAATTAAATATATTCCACGTGTATCTAAGTCCGCGAGGCACCTAGCGCTTGTTATGCTAGCACGCGGTTCATAAAAAGTTAAAAAGAAGAATAGAAATTCAAAACGCACTAGCGTTTGGCAACGCTTTCCTGGCTGCTTCCAATTTTAAAATCTCTCTCTCTCTCTCTCTCTCTCTCTCTCTTTGGAATCGCAGCCCAAAAACACGCACAAAAGAAACTTCTTCTACAGCCGACCGGTCAACAACCCCAGCTCCCTCTCTCCTCCTTAAAACCCCAAATCCCCTTTCTCTTCCTTCCACACACACTGCAACATTTCATCCAGAGATCTGTTGAGTGTTTGGATTTCCTCCCTTTTCCATCTCCAAAACCCAGTTTTCAGATCGAAATATCTCATACCCAGTAAAGGGGAAACCCAGAAAATCCATCTCTTCCAACCCCAATCTCACTGAAAGAAGATAGATAGAGAGAGAGAGAGAGAGAGAGAGAGAGAGAGAGAGAGAGAGAGAGAGAGAGAGAGAGAGAGAGAAGGCCCGATCTTTTTTCATCCATTGATTCTCTATCTGGGTATTTGGATTTTTTGGAATTCCTCCTTTCTATCATCCCAAAAGGATTTTTTATCCAAAAAAATCAAACCCAGAAAGGAAAACCCAGAAAAAAAAATCACTTCTCAATCCCAAAATCATCTGAAGAAAAAACCCAGATCTTTTCTCTGTTTCAGGTTCTTCAATCTAAAAATCCAAACCCCAGAAAGTGAAATTTGAGTTTTTTTTTTTTTCCAATCCCCATGGAGATTTCCTACAAACCCGTCCTCTTCTTCTGCCTTTTGATTTCTCTTTTCCTCCCTTCCTACTCGCAATGCAACAGCTACACCTTCCGGAATAACCTTAACTTCCAATCCTGCAGCGCTCTTCCCGTCCTCAACGCCAATCTCCACTGGACTTACATAGCTTCAAACAACAGCATCCAGATCGCTTACCGGGCCACCCAATCCACCGGCAGATGGATCGCCTGGGCAATCAACCCGACCTCGACCCGGATGCAAGGCTCGCAGGCTCTCGTTGCCTTCCAGCGCTCGAACGGGACCATGGCAGCCTACACAACGCCGATCGACACCATGAGTCCTACGATGCAGCCAGGTCGTCTGAGCTTCGCAGTGCCGAGCATAGCCGCCGAGCACGTTGGTGACCAGATGATCATCTATGCCACTGTGACGCTGCCGTCTAACAGCCTGACCATCAATCAAGTGTGGCAAGAGGGGCCCGTCTCCGGCGATGTTCCATCGATTCATCCTACAAGTGGGGACAACGTTCGATCGGCAGGGACCTTGAATCTTCAGTCAGGGGGGACGACTGCTGCAGGCGGGGTTGTAAGGATTCGACGCAAAAATGTGAGTAGTTTCAGTTCTCTGCTAATAGCTTCGTCTGAGAAGAAAATCTGCTGCTGTTATTATGATTTTTAGTTGTTTGGTTGAATTTGAATTTTGGGTATTTCTGTCTTTATATGATCACTGTGTTGGATTGGTTTGTCTATTTCTATGCAATGGATGGACCCTGTTTGATCAATTAAGTCCCGCTGATTGGCGATCTAAACCGGCCATATGGTCCCCTTTGTGGGATTGTAGATACCCAAAAAGACTTCATCAGAGCATGATCCTAACCCTCTGATGAATTTTCCATTTGGATAGCTATAATCATCCAATAGGGGGAGATACAGGGACATGAAAATCCAATCATGGGCTGCACCATACTGGTTTTTTCGATTAAGCATTTATATGGTTATTGGGTGTTTTCAATTGTAATTCAGGTGGTTTGCATTTTTTTTTTTTTTTGGGTATTCTGGAGGTAGGATTTTGAATGATTTGGCTTGGATTTCTGTTATTGTGGGCTTCTACAAAACTCAAAATTTTCAGATTACAATTGCATCAAAAGTCAATTGCAAAACTCCTAATTATGCTGATTGAATTGCGATTTTAGTGTTTTTCATTTGTTCTTCTATCTTTCTATGATATTTAAAGACACCATCCTCTTTTGATGAATATCTCTGTGAGAGGAAAGGATCTAGTACAACTAGTTATGTTCTAGGCTGAGAATATAACTAGCTGCTTTTGGCACATTGGAACATCCAAACATCAACCTGGACACTTCAATCATTACAGCCCACTATTAATGAGCCACTATGCAAACATCACGCTGATCAGACAAGCCTACCCCTCTAAATGTTGGTCATCATTGTCATTACTTTGCAAGCAATATATCGAAATCATTTAGATTGATAAGTAATCCAAGGTGGGTCTCATCCAATAGATGCTTCAAGTTGATGATCTATTGTTTGGATGGTTATGATTGTCTGATTGGTGAGTTTATTGCATATTCACATGAAAGTGTTGTCTTTGAATGAAAGAACTGCCCTTTTTTTACCCCTAACATGTGAGCTACATCCCCAGAAAGAACAGCCTAGATTGACATATGGACAGTCCCACATTTCCAAAGCAACTAGTTGTTTTGTAACACCTCTTGAGTTATGTAACATCTTAGTCATATCTCAATGTTTTATTTGACAGATTGATTTTCAACTGAAACCTCATGTTTCTATCTAATTATACTTATCTGACCATTTGATTTTCACGATATCGGATCCTGATCTTACTATGATTGGAATTGGAATTCAGGCTCATGGAGTGTTGGCTGCAATCAGTTGGGGCACTTTGATGCCTATTGGTATCATCATAGCAAGGTACCTGAAGGTGTTTAAGGCTGCTGACCCAGCCTGGTTTTACCTCCACGCTGCTTGCCAGACCTCAGCCTACATCGTCGGTGTCGCTGCCTGGGGAACTGGCCTGAAACTCGGCAGCGAGTCTGCTGGGGTCAAATACGGCCCTCACCGTAACATTGGCATTGCCCTCTTCTGTCTAGGCACTCTACAGGTACTCTCTTCTTTTGCCTATGTATGTCTGCATGTATGTACATATCTCTACTATATATTACGGCGACACATCCTGCCCTCTCAATTAGTCTTCACAACCTTAGTTAGGAGAGGGTAACTTCTCCATAAAAATGTAGCTGCTTTGCGGAGAATGCTTGAGATTCAACGCACAAGCAACTGAATGGATTGCATCGCTTCCTTTCACTACTTTTAATGCATGTAGCCTATATCATTTATCCTCTTTCCTAATTATACGCACAAAGTGTTTAATTAGGGAGACTGTTAGAGAAAGGCTTTGTTGGGCCCACCGGATGACTATGTGACATTCACTCTATACATCTATTGAGTCAGTTCACGTTATATTCCAAAAATTGGGGAAATTGAGAACTTAAGTGGGCCACAACAAGGGAAACAGTGAGGATGAGTGAACTTAAGTGGGCCACAACAAGGGGAATAGTGAGGATGGGTCACTCACGTGTATGTAGCCCAACTTTCCTTTTGCCTCTCTTCTTTTTTCTCTCACTTCCGAATCTCTCCTACCTTTCGAAGAAAGTTAGTGGGAATTGCAACACAGATTCGAAAATGGGATATTTTTATTTTATTTTTTTAAGTCTATGAAATACATGACTGAAATATTGGCCATCATTGGATGGAAGGAAATATGTGCTCACTAAATCTAGGTTGGAATAATAATAAAAAAGAAAAAGAAAAAAAGAGAGAGGCATTTTTAAGTCAATCGAAAGCCAATATGCTTCCTTAATCTTTTGCTTGGATTTGTATTAATTCACAAATGGGCTTGGATGGCCATGCATTGAAATGCATATAAACTACACTTGAGATGGTCTTTAATGGCAGCTTTGCTTCCTGTGTAGGTGTTTGCCTTGCTTCTGAGGCCAAAGAAGGACCACAAGTACCGTCTCTACTGGAACATCTATCACCATGCAACCGGATACACTGTGATTATCCTCAGCATTGTCAACATCTTCAAAGGCTTCGACATACTGGAGCCCGAGAAGAAGTGGAAGCGCGCATACATTGGCATCCTTATTGCATTGGGCGCGATCGCACTCACTCTGGAAGCTATCACATGGCCCATTGTTATAAAGAGGAAGAAGGAGGACTCTGAGAAGTCCCACCATGGCGCGAATGGAACGAATGGTTATGGTGTTAGGCACCAGGGAGCATAGGCTTATAGAGAGAGTTTTCTTGTAGGCTATCTTGTATACACGTTGTTTGTGTTCTTTTCTTGTATTTGTCTTTTGAGCATTTTGAGGGTGTTTGGTTACCCTGATTGCATGTACTGATGGATCTACTTATTATTTTAGGTGTTATTCTTTCGTAGTGAATGCTGGAGTAGACTTGACAGATTTACTTACGAATGTGGTTTAGATACTTCTTCCTCTTCTTCTTCTTCTTGGTCATTTCAAAAGCACCCAAATTTTTGGAAATTCTACTCTCCAAGGCCTGTTTGGATACATTGATTTCATGGATAATGTGATGATTATTAGGTCTGCATGTTTGGCCAATAAGTAGTATCATCAAATCCATTAGATAATTGTCACCTTGTTTCCTGTGCCAGAGAATTTTCACCAGTACTTATTGTGTGAATTCAGGGTATTCAAACAGCTCAATTGTCCTGTCTATGATAACCAATATTATCCATTTCTGCATGGCTTCCACGTATCCAACATGCCTAGAATCTGAATAATCTTGAAATGAGGTGTGTGTGTGTGTGTCTTTATAAATAAATAAATAAAACTCTTTTGCATCCACACCAGATTCTTGTTTACAGAGTTCTTTTTGGTGGATGGCCATTTCAGGGGTGGAGAAATAATCTCTAGTCTCAGTAGAATTTTCAAACAATGTGAAAATGGAGCTCTTTCTGTTGTATTAGAATAGAAATTCTAAAAATCAGTAGGTGGCTAACAAAGAAACGGTTTAGAACTAAGGTTGAGCGACGGTGCCCATTCGGCCAGATCTCCAAATCTAGAGGACTTTTATTTATTTATTTATTTATTTGCATGGTTTCTTAATTGAGTCGACATTTTTTACCATCAAACCATTGGCCTCACTTGTATAGATGGAAATCCCCTCACCAGCATGATTTAAAAATAAAATGCTTTAAAAAAAAAAAACGCAGTTTCCATGTATCATATGGCTCACCGCCTATGCGGGCTGTTTCAAGCTGATACATCAGTATTCATTCATGGATGATATAAGATTGCGACACTTTTCAAGCATCTATATCATTTATTTGGTGATTGGGTTACCCTTATAAAGCAAAATTTGCAAATCTTTTAAGCACTTATATCATTTGTTATGAAAATGCATTCCCACCCATTATTTAGGTCACGAATTTCTAAAAAGATTTTATAATTTATATACTACTATTTATGAAATGCTACTATAAATTAATAAATTTGAAACAGTCCTAAGCCTGAGTAAAGAAAGGAAAGTTGATGTCCAATAGGCCGCCAGCAAATCACAAGAAGTAAATCCCAATTAGTTGAGATAAGGCTCCAGAGATGGTGATGCCTTTTTTATTTTTTTATTTATTTCAAATTTGATACCATCTGCAATTCATTTGATTGCAAAATTGCTGCCTATTTACACCATTTGTTCCAAAGATACCCTCGTGTATAAATTATAAATAGGCAACCCACTTTCAACATCTTGTCCACAATGCCCTATCATTTGTTGCTAATTAAACATCATATTTCTTTCGCTAAAATGATATGAATCCACAAAAAATCTTCTAAGCCTTAGTCACAAGTTTTGGAATATCTATTAAACAACTACTGAAAGATTACATCAATCTATTGATAATGACAATAATAATAATAATAATAATGGTGGTGGTGGTGGTGATTATGATGATGATGATGATGATGATGATAAATAATGATGATAATAATAACAATAACAATAATAATTTATACTATATACACGCAAGGGGGACAATTTTACCCTTGGAATTAAAGAAATTTACATATTCTAAGGTCATAGGAAAATATTTCGAAAAAAGATAGGAGTATTTTGGGAACTGAAGTTTAAATTTCACCTGCAATAAAAGCTTCTTTATTTTCATTTTAAACAATTTTTTTTTAAATTCTTTTGTAGCCCATTGATGAAAGGCTATTTTGAAGTTTTTTTCGCCAACCCATCGAATCAATGGTTTAGATCATATTATCATTGCCCCACAAGTATGCAATCATGCACATCATAGATTTATATTATACATTTGCTGAAAATCAGGATTCCTGGATACACGTACTTTAATTAGTTGATCAATTTTGAAAATGACTTGGAAAGTCAATGAAATTAGATATAGTCCTAGCTTTTCAATAATGTCATGTGATCATGCCATGCATTAGATTATTAGGATATGCTAGGCCCACATGCCCACATGCATATACAAGGAGAGTACCTTCCAAGTCATGTTATTGGTACACTTTCAACGGTTGACCATCAACCCTCCAAATCTAAGAAATGGCTACTGTTGAGTCTATTTTTTTAATGGAAGATAGTTCACCATCATCTTGAAAATGGTGGTGGTCCATCCATCTTGACCATTCAAACTGTGGGGTACATTGCAAATAAAACATATTAATAAGATCACAGTAATCTAGAAATCTTAACCATCCATTGATGGCTATCAAATTAATGGTTAAAAGTCAAATTGCAAGCAGTAAAATTTCCAAGGGAAAAAAAAAATTCAGATGGTTACCATCATCTCCTCAACAGACTAAGGGTTTGGATCTGTGAACCACAGGCCCACTTCTTAAAACCAAGAACCACAAGAGTTCCCTTGCAGCAGTGCACATGGGTGAGAGCCGGGCAATCGTAGGTGGTCCAATAGCAAATGTTATTTAGCATCCATCCGTCCATTTATATGGAGGGCCCACACATGCGTGTAAGAATGTGCAGTGCATTCAAGGCATATGTGTCACTCACATAAATACTGACAAGTGACAACTCATATGGCTGCAACTCAAATTTTAGAGCTCAGATCCAGGTTGTATGACATACATGGTATAAACATAAAATCATAAAATCATGGCTCGAATGAAAAATAGAATCGACTCAAATCATCTATATGAGTGACTCTATGCTATATAGCATTTATGATCGAAGCTATTCATGAATGAAAATAGGGTTCATATTTGAAATTGACCTGAGACTATATAAGACAATGCCAAGGACAATCCCATGGATAGCAGAATACTATAGAAATTGTTCATAAAATTCCTTATAAGATTTAGCACACATTATAGCTCCTGAGGGTTATAACTTATTGAATAGGTCATCCTTTTCATTCATATAATACGTTATTAGAAACTATCTGTTAGGGGCCTTACACAAAACCTTAAGATTTAGCCCTCCAAAACAAACTAGAATTATAGAATAACAAAGCAATGAAATAAATCAAAACATCAATCACACAGCACACAAGAGATTTTTACGTGGAAAACCCTCAAAGAGGTAAAAACCACGGGGCCTCGTCCAGATCAACAATCCACTATAAAGTAGAACGTTATAACTGATCACGAGCACACCTTGCTATGATCAAACCTTCATCATTCATGCAGGAGTGGATAAACAGTAAGAGAAATAAAGAAAACTGAGAGATCTCACCGATTACAAGGATGTAGAAGCGCTGAGATGTTGATTGCACAGTAAATCACATCCACGAGCATAACCTCGCTTCTACAAGCTTCCTCTCTCTCTTTCTTTCTCTCTCTCTCACACCTTTGATAACCCTTTTGTGTTTTTCATGTACACATCATACCCTAGAAAAACCCTAAAGACTCCTTTTTATAGTTTTAGGAATCTCCTTTCCGCATCCCAGTTGCGAAAGGACTTGCGAAACGAAATTCGCACAAAATTGCGAAACGAATCTGCATAACTACGATTGGTCGTGTGCCACCCACGACCAGTCGAGCATCACCCACGACCGGTCATGAACCACCCACAACCGGTCGAGCGGTCGAGCATCACCCACCACCGGTCATGAACCACCCACGATCGGTCGAGCATCCTGAAGAAAAATAGTCCGAACTCGCTAGACTTTGAGTTGTGTCAGGGCTCGACTCCCACGACTGGTCAAACACCAGCCCACGACCAGTCGAGCAGGGCTCACGACCGGTCAACAACAGGTCAAAAAACTCCATCACTATCAACGAGCTCTATGCATTGGTTTAGAATTCTAAACCAAAAGGCCAATCCTAGCTAACCATTAGGGTGAATCTTTCTGAAAATGATCCATCTCGTTGCTATCTTTTATTTAAATGAATGTCTATCTTGTTGTTTATTGTCTTACGAGAGTATGACCATGAAGTATGCCATCTCAGGTGCCGAAGGCAATTGGCCTCAAATGATTTTTCGAAAGTGGTCACTTTAGGAGTTATAATTGAGTTTGAAATAAAAATTGTTATTTTTAGTGAGTTACAAATTTTTTTTCTTATTTTCAAGATGTTATACAATTTTTTTTTCTTATTTTTAAGATGTTATATATATACGGATTGAAGAAGAGCTTATACTTAAGTCCTTGTTTGAATCATGCAAAACAGTTTGAGTTAGCTTAAAAGTTTTTTACCATTTCTAATTTACTGTTGAGGTTATGTTAAATCATAATAATTTTTTGTAAACATATTCATAATTTTTCAATACCATTTTCTCTTTAAGAGTTTGGGTGTCTTTTTTTCTTCTTCTTTATTTCCTTCTTTTGTCCTTGTGGATTCAAGATTCCTTGTGGGTTACACAATTATCTTATACGAAAAAAGATGGTAACCTTTTCCTATACTTTCCACCACACATCCACTACGCTACAAACCGACTTGGTGAGTGGGTTGATGTCTTTTTAGTAGTCTTTCTAAACATTAGTGAGCTTGCTTTTTTGTTATCTGTCTTTACCTTGATTTGTTTTTGAAAGACTATTGTAAATTTTTTTTTACTAATGTCTTTTTTAAGTTACAAGTATTACTATAACTAGGAAGCCAGGAGGGGATATAAATGGAGAGAGATATCCAGAGAGGGAAGAGAATCTCAATAATTTCATAAGAAAATGTTTTTGCATATAAGAAAGAATGAGCTCTTTTGCATCCACACAAGATTCTTCTTCACTAAGGTTGTTTTTAGTGGATGGCCATTTCAAGAGTGGAGAAATAATATGTGATTTTGGAATCTCCACTCTTAATATATAGAATTTTCAATAACTATGAAAAATGGGGCTTTTTTATTGTATTAGATTAAATTTTCCAAAAATCAGTAGGTGGCTAACAAACGAATGATTAAGTACAAAGGTTAAGCGAGGGTGCCCATTAAACCAGTAAAAAGCCGAATATTATATAGTTAGAATCTCTAAATCTCAAGAATTTAAATCTCAAGAATTTTTTACACAGCCATGAAAAGTTTCCCAATTGAGGCGGCATTTTTTACCATTGAACCATGGGCCCCACTTGTGTATAGGCAGAAATCATGTCATCAGCATGGTTTAAAAATCCCCTTTCGTGTATGGTATGGTTCACCACTTGACACGGGATGTATCACCTTGTATTGGGTTGTTTTGGGATGATACATCCATATCATTCATGGATGTATTATAACATTACAATGTTTTTCAAGCATTGATCATTTATTTGGTAATTAGGCTAACCTAAAAAAGAAAATTTTGCAAAAAAAAAAAAAAAAAAAAAAATTAATTAAAAATCAAGTATTTATATCATTTATTTTCACAATGCACCCTCACCCAATAAGTTGCAAATTTGTAAAAATATTTTATGGTTAGTATACCACTTATTTATGAAATGTTACTACAAATTGGATAATTTAATACAATTCCAAGCCTGAGTAAAAGAGAGTTGATGTTAGGTGGGACATCACCCCCAACAAGTTGAGATAAGGCTTCAGTGATGGTGACACTTCTTTTTTTCTTTTGCAAAATGGACACCATATGCAATTTATTTTATTGCAAAATTATTGCTTTTTTTTTAACACCGCTTGTTCCTCACCATTTGTCCACAATGCATCTCTCTAATCAGTTGCTAATTCACCATCTTATTTCTGTTTTGTGCATCCTATGTGTCTTTCGCTAAAGTGATATAAATGTTGTTGATGTCTTAAATTCGTCTGTAATAGGGTTTGTCGATATCATTGACAGACCACTCGATCCCATTGAGCAGATGTCGATGTTATCAACGGAGTTTTGATGTGTGTTTGATGCCATCAAGGTCCCATCAAGCGCGTGCAAAATTGTGTAAGTGCGGGATTTGTTTCCTATTTTAGTTAGGTAGTATATATAACGAGTGTAATCGGAATTAGGGAGAGATTAAAGTGTATTATGGCTTTCTAAAACAATCCTAAGGGTTCAAGGGTATAACTAGAGTTTGAAGGAGATTCGAGGCTTGTTCGAATCAGTAAGATTATCTATCTCTTGTAATTTTGTTTTTATAGTGCATTACTCATCGCTTCGTGCCATAGGTTTTTTCTCGCAAGGGTTTTTCCTAGAGCTGGGCAGGACCTGACTCGATCCGGCAGGTCTAACTCCTCCGACTCGGTCGGATTCGACTCGACCCGAACCAAATGCCAGAGTCAGGTTCGAATCGAGTAGACCCAGCCGGATCCAAATCTTGATCGAGTCAAGTTCGGGTTACATAGTAGCCCGATCCGACTCGAACTGAAACTCGATCCGGTCATATCCGAACTAATACGAAACCCGACTCGATCCATGGTGGGGCTCACGTTCTACACTTTTTATGGTCCAACAGCCTACTAACCTATTTGTTTTCTCATCTACGAGGTAAAGAAGCTGTAAATTAGTAATTATTACTTACCTCTGTATTTACATTCTGCAGCCACCCATCGATGTTGACGTGATGTTGACAGGAAGCTTGTTTAAAAAGCTTCTGCATTTGAAAGGTGTAAAGAAAGTTTTTTCTCGTTAAAATATATGGAGCCCACTGTTATGTATGTGTTTGATCCATGCCATCTATCCATTTTTCCCACTCATTTTATGGCATGAGCCCAAAAATGATCATGTAAATCCAAAACTCAAGTGGACCACTCCATAAGAAACTGGAGAAATTGAACATTTATCGTTCATTTCTTCTTTGGGGCCACAGAAGTTTTGGATCAAGTTTATATTTGTATTTTCTCTGCGTCCATGTCTGTGTGATGCAATGAACGGGTTGGATGACAGGTACGCATCCCTGTGGGCCCTTGGCTCATTTTTACTTTCAATGGTAGGCATTCACATTTATCTTTGTTTCTTATAGTGTGGTCCACTTGAACGTTGTATCTACCTCATTTTTTTGCTCGTGCCCTAAAATGGGCACGTAGAACAGATGGACGACGTGGATCAGACACAAGCATAACCATGGGACCTACAAATTATACTGCCATAATTTCAGTCCCTTTACCCACTATTTTTGCCACAGTTTTTGAGGTCAAATTACACCATAAATCACTTTTTTCAAACAAGTGTAAAAAGAAATAATGACTTATTTACCCTTCATTTACAATGGAATTGAGAATGAAGTGTTTGGCAAGTGCAAGCTTCTATTTCTGTAATCAAAATACGATATTTTTTTAATTTCAAATCATAAAAAATAAAAAATAAAAAAAAATCAGAAATTTTCTATCTTTTGATGATCTAGTGACCCGATCTGAACTTGATCCAACTCGGTATCTCTAACTGAGTTAAACTTGGTTCGAATCAGCCCAGCCAAGATCCGGTTCGGATCAAGTCAGGCCCGCTAGACTCGGTCTCAAGTCATATAGAGTTCGGGTCAGGGTTTTCACAATACCGGATCGAGTCGAGTTGAACCTAACTCAGTTCAACTCAACTCGATGCCCACCTCTAGTTTTTCCATATAAAATCGGATTGTTCTTGCTTGGGTTTTGTTCATGCGATCGCTTGTACTTTACTTGATTCCCCTCTCTATGCTTTCGTAGTTCCTAACAAGTTGTATCAGAGCTAACATTGGGAAGCAGATCGAATTTGAAAGCAAGGTATCAATGGCATCTAACATGAGTTCAATATACAGAAGTATTCCGATAAAAATAATTTTAAATTATGGAAAGTTAAGATGAATGTCATCCTAGTTCAGCAAGGATTGGACGAAGCTCTCCTTGAAAAGCGATCGGAAACTATGTCAAAAGAACAATATAACAAATTACATAAGAAAGCTAATATATTTATTCAATTATTTCTAACGGATAAGGTCCTTATAATGTTATGAGAGAGAAAACTATAGCAAGTACATATGTGAACCTAGAGAACATTTATGCAAAGAAGTCTTAAGAATCGTTTTACTTGAGCTATAGTTGTTCAATCAGAAGATGACGGAGGGGTTAATGTTGAGGTCCACATCAGTAACTTCAATAAGCTTGTTTGTAAGTTGTTGGATGTGGAGAAGACGATGGAAAATGAAGATCAAACATATATCCCGTTGAACTCTCTTCCAGCATCGTATGAGTCGTTTAAAGACTGTTTGTGCACTGGTAAAATGACCATCAGCATTGAAACCATTACCTTAGCCATTCAGTTGAAGGTAATAAGAAAGAAAAGCAATGATGTGAATATTTCTAAAGATGTGTTGGTTACGAGGGAAAGAAATTATAAGCATGATAGTGGATCTTCAAGATCGAGGTCCAAATCCAAGGAAAATGGCAAAGGAAAGTTGAAGTACTAGAATTTTGGCATAACAGGATACATGAAGAATGGTTATAAGATTCTTAAATTAAGGAATAAGAATTTAAGGGAGTTCTTCCAAGGAGGGCAACATGTAGAATCCAATGAGAAGAAGAATGATAATGATGTGTTGATCGCATCAAAACCTGAGTACTTTGACGGAGAATGGATTTTGGATACTGGGGCTTCGTACCACATGACAATTCATACGAGTTAGTTCACCAATTATAGTAAGTGTGATGGTGGCCAGGTGTTTGTAGGCAACAACAATGCTTGTAAAGAGGTTGTGTTGGATCGGTGCACATCATGATGTTTGATGGCATGGAGTCTGTCTTAATCAAAGTGAGACACGTTCCTGAGTTAAGAAAGAGCGTGATATCTCTGGGTGCACTTGAGGCACTTAGGTGTAAATTCACCAGTTTCAATCGTGTCCTTAAAAGTTTCAAAATGGGAACATATAATCATAAAGATAGAGAGAAATGGAAACCTTTACAGGTTGATCAGGAATACGTCATCGGGTGGAGCTGAAGCATCTGTAATAGATTCCACATCTACATGTATATGGCATACACACTTGGGCCACATGCTTGAGTGGGGCATGAAGTTACTTTCTGGTCGTTATTTAATTCCATCTTTTTAAAGTATTAATTTTAATATATGCAAGCATTGTATATATAATAAACAGTCAATATTATCTTTTAAATATAGGAAACATATTTGTAAGGGGGTTCTAGATCGATGTGCATTAAGATGTTTGATGGCATGGAGCGTGTCTTGACCGAAGTGAGACACGCTCCTGAGTTAAAGAAGAGTTTGATATCTTTGGATTCACTCAAGGCACTTGGGTGCAAATTCACCAATTTCAATCGTGTCCTTAAAGTTTCAAAATAGGCACTCATAATCATGAAGGTAAAAAGGAATTGAAACATTTACAGGTTAATCGGAAATACGTCATTAAGTGAAGCTATAGTGTCTGTCACAGATTTTACATCTGCACGTATGTGGCATACATGCTTGGGCCACATGAGTGGGTGGGGCATGAATGTACTTTCTAACCGTTATTTAATTCTAGCTTTTCAAAGTATTGATTTTAATATATGTAAGTATTGTATATATGGTAAACATTCGATGTTATCTTTTAAATATAGGAAACATATTTGTAAGGGGGTTCTAGATTATGTGCATTCTTATACATGGCAGCCGTCACCCGTAATTTCTAGTTGAGGGTCGTTATAGTTTGTTACATTCGTTGACGAATATTTCAAAAAAGTGTGGATTTATTTTATGAAAAATAAATTCAATATTTTCACTAACTTTAAATAATAAAAGGCAATTGTTGAAAAATAATTAAGATGAAAGGTGAAAGTATTGAGAACAGATAATGGTGGAAAATTCACTTTTAGAGAATTCAATCGGTTTTGTAAGGATAAAGAGATCGTGAGGCATAACAAAGTGCACTATACACTAGAGCGGAATGGTGTAGCTGAGCGGATGAATTAGACTCTCTTAAAGAGGACTCAATGCATGATGAGCAACACTAGGTTGGACATGAAAATATGGATTAAAGTTGTTAACATGACTTGTTACTTGGTGAATCGGTCCTCTTCTACTCCTATTGATTGTAAAATTTTAGAGGAAGTGTGAAGTGGTCAGCAGGTAAACTACTCATGACTGTGAGTATTTAGTTGTGATGCTTATTATCATGTACCATCAGTTAAAAGAGATAAATTGTACCAAAGGGATAAAAAGTACGTCTTTGTCAACTATGGTAATGGTGTGAAGTGGTTCAGGATATATTACTGGGTCACGGAAAAAATTATCCTTAATCGTGATATCAAATTCGATGAAGGATCCTTGTTCTGTAAGGATAAGCACAAGGATGTCAAAAAGTTAGTTGTGAACATTCAAATAAATAGAGATGAGAAACAGGCTATTAGTGTAGTGATTCATGTACCCTATTTGACAATCACATGACTCATTGTGTCATTTAATCAGTTCAGTCCTTAAAAAGTGAATATCAAAGACACAAGCAAATGTGTAGCATCAAGGAATGAAGAACAATTAAATGAAGTGCCTTAGTAGCCCTAACATTTAACCCAAAACAACCTTAAACCCTTATATGATATTGGCTTAATAGAAAAACTTTTTTTTATCATCCATTAGCCTGCGATCCCAAGTGGATTATAATAAGTAAGGCTAGAGGATATGCGAAGCCGCTGTGAAAGATTACGTCAATCTGATGATAATGACAATAATAATAATAATAATAACAATACTACTATTATTACTAATAATAATTAATAATAATATATGCTATATAAACCCCAAAAGAGGAGGACAATTTTTTCTTTGCAATTAAAGAAATTTAAATATTCAAAGATTATGGGAAAAGATTTCAGAAGAAGTTAGAAATGTTTTGGCAACCTAAAACATAGCTACTCCCTAACACACAATAAGATTACATAAATATCACGGTGGTGGGCCTCACCGAAACAGCCGTCCATTTGCTCACTTGCATACCCAACCAGCTGTTAAAAAATATAACAGGTGGTTATAATGCAGATCAATGAGGCAGCTGTTTGAAAAAAAAAAGCATCAGAATATAACTGCTATAATAATTATGTAGTTCTTTGTAAAATTTCCTAATAACAATAATAATATACTATATATAACGCAAGCAGATGCCGACAATTTTACCCTTGCAAATTGCAATTAAAGAAATTTAAATATTGAAAGATTATATGAAGATGATTCCAAAGAAGTCAGGAATATTTTGCCAACAGACAGCATAGCTGCTCCCTATTGCACGATGAGATTTCACATGCTATGAACAAACAACGGCCTCATTTTCATTTGAATGCATTTCTTTAAAAATCTTTGTGGCCCATTGATGGAAGGTTATCCAGAAGATTTTTTAGCCAACCCAATCAACTGTACATCTGATTGGATCAACGGTTTGGATCACATTATCATTGCTCTAAAAGTATGGAATTGTGAACATCATACAAACTATACATTTGCTGAAGATCAGGACCATTTATTCGTAGACACATACGTTAGTTGATCAATTTTGAAAATAACTTTAAAAGTCAATGAAATTACATATTTTAGTCCTAACTTTTCGATATTATCATATGATCATGCCATGCATTAGATTTTTAAGATTTGGTGGGCCCACATGCATGTGCAAGGACAGTACCCTCCACCGCATGTTATTGGTAATTTCAACGGTTGACCCTCCAAATCTAAGAAACGGCTAGCATAGAGTCTAGTTTTTAATGGAAGATAGTTCAGCATCATCATGAAAATGGTGGTGAGCCATCCTCTCACTCACATGGCACTCATGTAAGACTGTCTTGACCATCCAAACCATGGGGTACATTGTGGATAGAGTGTAAGATCACAGTAATAGAGAAATCTTAACCATCCATTGATGGCTATCAAATGAATGGTTAAAAGTAAATTAGAAAGTGATCAAAATTCCAAGGGAAGAATCAGATGTTTACTATCATCTCTCCTCAACAGACAAAATGGTCTGGATCAGTGAACCATGGCCCACTTCTTAGAACCGAAAACCACAATAGTTCCTATGTGGCACCGCATAGGGGTGAGGGTCAAGCATTCATAGCTGGTCCGGTAGCAAATGTTGTTTTTCAAAATCACAAGGGCCGTTTGATTTTCAAAATCCTCCGTAAATTAGCAATTATTACGTACCTGCTTCAAAAACCGCTCTAAAAAGACTTGTTTAAATTTGTGGCCCCACCGTTTTATATATATATGCTCCGTCCATCCGTTATAGAAGAACATTTCGAGGCATGGGCCAAAAAATGAGGCAGATCCAACACTAAAATAGCCCACACCAAAGGAAATAGTGGCCCCAAAAAGTTTCTAACAGTAGGTGTTCGATTCCCCTTTGCCTGTGGTGTGGTCCACTTGAAATTTGGATCTTTCTCATTTTTCTGTTCATGCTCTAAATTCAGTTGGCATAACGAACGGACGGTGTGGATCAGCCACATACATTATGGTGGCCCCACATATTTTGCAGTATCCTCCATTTTAGCATAAAAAAGTAGAAAATAATTATTACCTATTTACAACCCATTTACAGGGAATTTGGAAAATCAAACAGGTAGGCACATGTGTAGCTCACATGAACAGTAACCACCCATTCCGTTCAATTCAAACATTAGGCGAGTTGGAGCTCAGGAATTCAGGTTATATAACATACATGATATAGATGTAAAATAATGAAATCAATGAAAAATAAAAATAATTGGAACCATATATTCAAGTGACTTTGTGCCACATAGGATTGCCGTTTGTCCGTGAAAAATAACCTGATACTAATTGTTGATGCAGATTTCTGATACGCCTCCTTCCTCCTCGTCACTTGCACAAGCAATATGTAAAGAGGACCCTGGCTAGAGCCGGGGAACCTCTGATGCTTAAGTCAGTGACTTGTATAAGAAAGGTCTTTTTAGGGGTGTTTTTCTGTGTACCTTTGATTTGGGAGATGTTCTTTTTTTTATATGAGTGAGAGGTCCCGACGTGCAGGGATTTCCTTCCCCATTTCTAGGAGATTTGATTTGCTTACGGATTTCTCTCAATCTCGAGATTCTCGGGATCGGAGATGTTTATACTAGATTTTCAGGACGGTATTTAGGTTTACACCATCTCTTCCTTGCTCAGCTCGGCCTTAACTGACTCTGGTAGCTAATGAGTCTCGGCTGGCTATAAGGATGGAGCTTTTTACCTTCTATCGAACGAAACAGAGTCAGCTTATAGCCGATGTCCTTCCTCAATCAGATATTCGACATTGTAACTGACCTAATATAGATCGGTTTAATAGTCGGTCAAGAGGCTTTTAGCATTTGGGCTTCAATCGACCTATTCAGACGTTGCTGCCTTGTTAACCGAGTCAACCTTATGTGTCTTATATATTTTGCCTATGACTCTTAACTCTTTAAGTCTCGGTCAGGATTCATTTCCTACAAATTCAAGCTAATTCTCTCATTTAGACTTCATCTTGTCTCGGTCCAACTTGTTGCCTCAGGCTCTCGGGCAGTGTCAGTAGAGTTGGTCCATCCCATAACCGGGTCTCCGGACTTGTCATATTTTTCCCCAACAGTAAGCCCCCCTACTCCTTGTGTCAACCATGTGGACGCTGAGTAACAAATATTTAAGTCGGTTTGCACCAGAGACCGAGGTTATGATGGAGCATTTAATGCTTCGTGTCACCTTTAACAGCCGTCGGTTTGTTGCTCGAGGTCGCACGAGCGGACAGCCGTCAGGGCTTTTTTCTTGCTTATCAGCGTTGAATGCGTGGTAGGGGCGATGATGGCGTCAGTAGGCGTGCGACACGTGTCAGGAGAGGGAGTCGAAACAGGCGTCGATTCGACTCCTCCTTAAATGCCTCTACCACGTGGCAGGGCTATAAAAGGAGGAGCGGGACGCCTCTTTCCCATTTTCGTATACCCACTCCTTCTTCATCCGATTTTGCTTCCTCGTTGTTGCCATTTTTGCTTCTGTTTTCATCTTCCTTTCTCTTTTTTACTCCCCCATTTGTGCACTTTTCGCCTCTACCGGGAGTTTTTTCTCCCTCCCTTTCCTTTTCCATCTTAATGGCAATTCATTCTTCAAGTCTCTGGGAGGCGATTTTCGGTGATGAAGACGAAACAAGACATCTCTGGAATGTCTCGGAATCACCCTCATTGCTGACGGAGATGGAGATTAGTGTCAATGAAGCTTTCCTATTCTCTGAAAGAGTATTTAGGACTTCAGCGGAACGTCCTATTTCGGCAGGTCCTTCTGGCCTGATTACTGCCCCTAGGAGGCCTAATCTTCCTGGAGACGATTTAGAGGAGGAGGAGGAGGAGTTTGAGGAAACCACTGAGTCGGTTCCTCTTAGAAGATCGGCACGGGCCGTTGAATTGGCAAACGAAGAAGGGGAGGCTGTCGAGGGAGGGGAGGCTGGAGATGAGTAGAAGGGTCCGGTCCCCTCGGTTTTAAATGAGGTGGACTTTAACAGAATTCGAGTCGAGTACCATGTACCCGACTCAGTTATTCTTCATCTTCCCCTCCTAGGATGGTCGCGATTTTACAAGTCGCTATGTAATGCGGCTTGCGTCTGCCCCTTCAACCTATTGCTCGGGATTTTCTTTCCCGACTCCGAATTGCTCCCGGGCAGATAGTTCCGAATGAGTGGAGGAACTTGTTCGGATATTCAGTATTGTGGGCTGAGTCAGGGCAGCCCCCACTGACTATTAATGAGTTCCTCTATCTGTACCAAGTAAGACCAAACCCTCAACAGCCCAGCTAGTACTTTTTAAGCGCTTAGCGGAAGAAGGGCGACTCTTTGATAACCGACCCTCCTACCTCCAACAAGCATTGGAGAGATGTGGTTTTGGATGTGCGGTCACTGGGAGACTGCCGAGCCTGGGCTCTTTGAACCTCACGCTCCTCGAACATTTTCTGAAGCAGGTGACTCGACGTGTCCTTTCCCTGTATTTTTTTGCTATAATATTTCTGAGCCTGACTGAATGTATTCTGCAGAGATTCCTAAGAAAAGGCCGAAATTAGAAGCCAGCGCTCTGGATCCGATCAAAAAACTGAAGGCGCTAAGTCTGGAGGATCGATCTTGGAAGAATCTTCTTCAGCCAGAGCGTCTTCTTCTCTCGGGCCTAGACTCGACTGTGACAGGTATCCTCTGGTTGTTCTGACGGATTTCTTCTGAATTTTATTTAACCCTGTAACTTGTCTGATACAGAGATGGCTAAAACTCGGCTCCTTTTGAAATCGGCTTCCAAGGTAAAAGCTCCTCCGAGGTCGGCACTTTTATCGGAGACTCGGCTTTCGAAGAAGCCGAAGATAGCTCCAAAGGCTAGGGAGTCATCTGTCCTGGTCGCCCCTGCCTCACTCATCCTGACCATTATCATACTCTCTAACCCAGAGGAGAGGGCAGAAGAGGTAGACATGGTTCCTGCCAAGTCTCAGGTGGCTCCTGAAGCAGGACCCGTTGTAGAGCGAGTCTTGGAATTGAGAGAAGAGCTGAGAGGGGAGACCTCAGGGGGAGATGACTCAACATGAGCCTTCTGCCCTTCTGCGAGATGTGTCGCCTCTGGTCCCACGTGCCATCTCTCATGGAGGAGAGAAGGATTATGCCAGCCTCTGCAGCACCCCCTCGTGGTGGGTTCTTGCTCACGCGACGAAGGTGCCGCTTGAGGTAAGGTCTTTGATCTTTGTCATCTCAAGTAATTTTCCTTTTTGTCTCGGTGACTTAGTTCTGACCTCAATTTTTGCAGTTTGCCCCTTGCATGCTTAAGGGTAGCTCAAATCTTACTGACGCTGAGAAGTGAGCTGCGGAGTTGGAGATGTAGCTTGAAAGCGCCCTGGCTAGGGCCAGCGTGCTATCAGGTGACTTGAGCCTTACCAAAAAAGCTGCCGAGGATGTCAAGGACGAGTGTGCCCGCGTGGCCTTGCTACTGAAAGAGGCTCAGGAGGAGAGTCGGCGGCTTCGTCTGGTTCATACTCCTTGCGAAGATAGGTTGAATAAGGTCAAGGCTGAGGCCGAGGCAACCATTGAGCAGGCCAAAGATCAGGCCAAGCAGGCCAAGGACTAAGCCGTAAAGGCTTTCCTCGAGTCCCGAGAGTTCGTGGAAGAGAGGGATACCTTGTATTAGGCTGGGTACGCCGAATGTATACGACTGATGCGAGAATCTTTTCCTGATCTTAATCTCTAGGGATTTGATAAAGGTGCCTGCGGATCTAAGGGCCCGGAGGATGAGGCTGTTGGGTCCGCTGACGCTACGGCCGGTATCGAGGTCAAGCCCGAGGCAACTCCAGAGGTTGCTCTGAGCAGTGGTAATAGCTGAGCCTGTGCCACCTCCTGAGTTAGCTCCTGATGAACCTTGGAGCTCGATTTTTGAGACTCACACCAGCTCTTTAAACAAACCAAGCTTCAAGGCAGACTCGAGAGTATCTTTAGCCAAGGAAGAATCTCGCATGTCATGGCCGATCTTTTTTTTACCTTTAACACTTTTACTCTATCAATGTAATGCTGAAGCAATGTGTAACTCAATGTAACAAGTATACTGATGAATGAATATACTTGGTTTCCTTTTATTCATTTTGACTCAGTTTACATGCTTGTCATTTTTGAGTCTTCCCAAACGCTTCACTAGGCCGACCTAAGGATAGTAGATCTTTAGATACTCGGCGTTCCATGGATGAGGTAGCAATTGCCCGGTTAGGTCTTCCAATCGATACATTCCTGGTCGGATGGTGCTTGAGACGACATAAGGTCCTTCCTAATTGGGTCCCAGTGTACCCACACCAACTTCCTTAGTATTGAGGAACGTTTTTTGGAGGATCATGCCCCCAACTCGAAAATGTCTGACCTTGACTCGAGCATTGTAGAACTGAGCTACCTGTTGCTGCTGAGCCACCATTCGTAGCCGAGCTCTTTCCCTTTATTCGTTCACGAGATCGAGTCCGAGGGTTAAGATTTCTTCATTATCCTCTTCATTAAACAAATTGACTCGGGGTGAAGATAACCCAATCTCGATTGGGGTGACGGCTTCCGAGCCATAAGCAAGGGAAAAAGGAGTTTCTCCTGTAGCAGTTCAAGCTGTGGTTCCGTATGCCCACAGTATCTTCAAGAGTTCTTCAGCCCACGCTCTTTTGGCTCGGTCGAGCTTGGTTTGGAGATACTGTTTGATGATCTTATTGATCGCCTCAACCTGTCCGTTTGTCTGAGGATATGGGGCGATGAATACACATTTCTGATCTCGAGATTGTCGCACATCGCTCGATAGCTCGTATTGTCGAACTGCTTCCTGTTGTCAGTAATAATAGTTCGGAGTATCCTGAACTAACAGACAATATTTTTCCATACAAAGTCCGTGATTTTCTATTCGGTTATCTTCACCAATGGCTCTGCCTTAGCTCACTTTGTAAAGTAGTCCATAGCTACGATAGCAAACTTGGTCTGGCCTTTTCTCGTAGGAAGTGGCCCAATAATGTCGATTCCCCACTGCGCGAAGGGTCAAGGACCAGTCATAGGAGTTAGTTCCTCAGGAGGCTATCTCGGGATGGCTACGAATTGTTGACATTTGTCGCATCTCTGGACGAGTTTATGAGCATCGTGCTGGATAGTCGGCCAGTAATATCCCTGACGTAAGACCTTGTGTGCGAGTGATCACCCTCCTAAGTGGTTTTCACATATCCCTTTGTGGATCTCTCGTAGTACGCAGTCAACTTCATTGGAGTTTACCCTTTTTATATAACGTCCCGTTAAGTATGGTGTAGCGGGAAGCTCGGATCTTCAATCATCGAGCATTGGCACGATCTTCAGGTAAGTCCCCATTATCAAGATATCGAACAATCGGATCGAGCCAAGTAGGTTCTGAATTAATTGTATGTACGGTCGAGCTAACTGGTTCATTGATACTTGGGTTAGGGACGTACTCGATCGGAACAGACCTAGGTATGTCGTCTTCATCGGCAGAGGCTAGTTTTGATAATAGATCGGCTTTGGCATTTTCTGTCCGAGGGATTCGAGTGACGACGCAAAGATGAATGCCGCCGATCAATTCTTTGACTTTCTCCATGTATGCTTTCAATTGTTCTTTTTGTATTTAATACACGTTGGTAACTTGATTGACGACTAGTTGTGAATCGCTAAAGACGTTGAGATGTATAACGCCTAAACTAGCCGCGAGTCGAAGGCCGAGCAATAAAGCTTCATATTCTGTTATATTGTTCGATGCTTAAAATCCAACTCTTAAGGCATATTACATGTAGGTTTGATTGGGAGTTTTCAGGATGACTCATGTCTCACTTGCCTTAGAGTTGGAGGAGCCATCGACATACAGCTTCTAGGGGATTGGGGCAGGTGCTGACTCGGGAGAAGCGGTCGCTGATTCCTCAATAGGCTCGGTAGCATGCTCATTCATTGGATCAGCTTATGGTGTTACTTCAGTAATGAAGTCGGTCACGACTTTCCCTTTGATTGCTACTCTCGGATTGTATTGAATGTCGAATTCGCTGAGTTCAATCACCCACTTCGTAAGTCGACCGGATGCTTCCGGTTCCTATAGAATCTGATGTAATGGGAGGTGGGTCATAATGACAATAGTATGAGCTTAAAAGTATAGTCGAAGTCACCGCGAGGAGACTACCAGAACTAAGGCCACTTTTTTCAGGAGTGGATATCTTGTCTCTGTCAGTAATAGCATTGTGCTGACATAATAGACCGGCTGTTGCTTTCCTTCATGCTCCTGTATCAGAGCCGAGCTAACCACTGCCTCGAATACTGCTAGATACAACAGCAGAGCTTCCCTTGGTTCGAGTTTCAATAAAAGAGGTGGAGATTTGAGATAAGACTTTAATTGCTAGAACACTGCCTCGCACTCTTCCATCCAATCCACCATTTATCATCCCTTCAGTTGTTTAAAGAACGGGAGATATTTGTCGGTAGCTCGGGAGAGGAAGCAGTTGAGTGCGGCTACTCGTCTGGTCAACTTTTGTATGTCTTTGATTGTTTTCGGAGACTCCATGTCGAGCGATGCCTTTATCTTCTCCAGTTTTACCTTGATCCCTCGCTGGCTAAACAGGAATCCGAGAAACTTTTCCGATCTCACGCCAAAGCCACACTTGTTTGTATTCAATTTCATTTAGAACTTGCGTAAGATTAGGAACATCTCTTCTAGGTCGGCTATATGGTTGACCACACGTATACTTTCATGGTTCGACTGATTTGTCGAGCAAATATTTTGTTCACTAATCTTTGATAAGTCGCTCCAGCATTTTTTAAACTAAACGACATCACTCGGTAATAATAAAGACCTTTGTCAGTGACAAAGGTGGTCTTAGATTTATCAGATTGATGCATTACAATTTGATTATACCCAAAATAAGCATCCATGAAACTAAGAAGTTCATGCTCCGTAGTGCTATCCACCAACTGATCGATCCTCGGAAGAGAAAAGTTATCATTTAGGCAGGCTTTATTTAGGTCAGTATAGTTAATACAGACTCGCCACTTTCCATTGGCTTTCTTCACAAGTATGATATTAGCTACTTATTATGAGTAGTATATCTCTTCTATGAATTTGGCTTTTAATGATAGTGTACCTTTCAAGGCCGAGCGGGCGTCGCTTCTGTCGGATCGGCCAGTAGGTCGATCGATGTTGAGTCGGTAAGTCATTACTAATGGGTCGATTCCCAGTATGTCTTCATGGCTCCATGCAAATGCATCAACATATCGTCGGAGAAGAGCTATCAGGTTGTCTTTTAATGGGATCATAGAGATGAGCTAATTTGCACCGTTTTGGATTCATCTGTCTCGACATAAGGTCTTCCACCGGTTCTCCTCGTTCGCGAGTCTCGACCCGGGGATCTAGTGACTCAATCATGGATACCTCGGCTGGAGATTTTACGGCTGTCGTATAGCAACGTCTTGCATCTTGCTAATCTCCTTTGATGACTCTCACTCCCAACTCAGTCGAAAATTTTATGGAGAGGTGATATGTGGATACAACAGCCTGGAGGAGACTTAAAGAGGGTCGGCCGAGTATTGTATTGTAAACAGACGACTAATCGACTATTAGAAAGTCGACCATTACTGTTGCCTGATGTGGAGGGTTTCCAGCAGTAAGTGGCAGTGAGATGATTCCTTTTGAGAGTGTCTGTCCTCTTGAGAATCCGATTAATAGGGTATGAACTGGCCGTAACACCGATCATTCAACACCCATTTTATCAAACGCCTGAGTGAACAGCACGTCAGCAGACGATCCTGTGTCGATGAGTATGCGGAACACCCTTCGGTTCGCGATAGTGAGAGTAACAACCAACGCATCATCATCAGGGTGATGAATTCCTCGGGCATCTTCATCAGTGAATGAGATACAGTACTTCGAAGGCTGACCTAAGATTAAGATCTCAGACTCTGGCCAACTGATGCTCCTGGCGTGGTTCTTCTGAGTATTGTTCGAGTCACCTCCACCTCGTGGACCACCAACAATAGTCCGGATTTCCTCCATGGGTCAGTTATCACCCGGACATTCTTCCGCTGTCCTGGCTCTTTCGACATGCTCAATGAGTCGGCCTTCTCGGATGAGTCTTTCAATCTCTTCCTTTAGGTGATACGCCTCCTTCCTCCTCGTCATCTGCACAAGTCAGTGACTTGTGCAAGAAAGAAGGTCTTTTTAGGGGTATTTTCTACGTACCTGATATTAATTGTTGATGCAGATTTCTGATACGCCTCCTTCCTTCTCGTCACCTGCACAAGTCAGTGACTTGTGCAAGAAAGAAGGTCTTTTTAGGGGTGTTTTTCTACGTACCTTTGATTTGGGAGACATCCTTCTTTTTATAAGAGTGAGAGGTCCCGACGTGCAGGGATTTCCTTCCCCATTTCTAGGAGATTTGATTTGCTTACGGATTTCTCCCAATCCTGAGATTCTTGGGATCAGAGATCTTTATACTGGATTTTCGGGACAGTATTTAGGTTTACACCATCCCTTCCTTGCTTCGATCGGCCTTAACTGACTCTGGTAGCAAATGAGTCTCGGTTGGCTACAAGGATGGAGCTTTTTACATTCTATCGGATGAAACAGAGTCAGCTTATAGCCGATGTCCTTCCTCAATCCGATATCCAACATTATAACCGGCCTAATATAGATCGGTTTTATGGTCGGTCAGGAGGCTTTTAGCATTTGGGCTTCAATCGACCTATTCAAGCGTTGTTGTCTCGTTAACCGAGTCAACCTTATACGTCTTCTATATTTTGCCTATGGCTCTTAACTCTTTAAGTCTCAGTCATGATTCATTTCCTACAAATTCAAGCTAAGTCTCTCCTTTAGGCTTTATCTTGTCTCGGTCCAACCTGTTGCCTTGGGCTCTCGGGCAGTGTCAGTAGAGTTGGTCCATTCTATAACCGGGTCTCCGGACTTGTCATATTTTTCCCCAACACTAATATAGGATAAAGTCAAGGAAAATCTCATAATAAGCATAAACGATATAATTTCTATGGCCATTATAGCTTCTTATGGCCATAACTTTATGACCAATCAGTATTTTCATTCATATAATATATCATTGAGAAACTATCTATAAGCACTAGGCTTTGAGATTGCATTGGTTTTTTATTTTGAATTGGAAAGTTAATCATAATGAAACAATGGGGTAGATCTTTACGAAGATGATCCATCTCATTGTTACCTTTTGCTTAAATGGGCACCTATCTTGTTATTTATTGTCTCATGAGAGTATTTTCATGGGATATGCCATCATGGGGTGTGATTTTCTAAAGTAAGTCATTTAGGGGTTAGAATTGAGTTTGAAGTTCATATATATATATATATATATATATATATATATATATATATATATATATATATATATATATATATATATATATGCCCTTTTTTAGAGGGTTATAGGGTTTGAAGAAAATCACATATGTTTAAGTCCCAATTTGAGTTACAAGTATTACTTTGACTTGAGGTATGGCACTTGCAATACAAGTAGACTCAGAAGGGATAAGAAAGAAATGGAGAGAGATTTGGAGAGAAGATTATAAAAGAGAGGGAGAGAGAGAAATAAAAGGTGAGGGCTATATACAAAATATGTGCTATAGAGATAGAGAAAAGGAAACGACAAGTGATCTATCCTTGCTGTTTTCCTTATCATGTCCCACCGAAGGCCCCATCCACGTAAGTTTTAGACTTTTGTTCTATCATGATTGACGCAATAGATATATAGAATGGATGTCATATTATCATCAAAGTGGGTGACGTAGGGATGAACGTGATGGGGTCAATCACCGTCTTCCTCAAGAATAACTAATCCGAATCTTTGGAGCTTCTTTCGACTCCTCATAGAGACTTCTCGAATCCACGAGGAAAAAGCAAGGAAAATAGAAAATAAATTCTATAAAATTCTTAATTTGATTGATGAATGAATTAAATGAGTTCACAACTCTTTAAATAGGGATACTAAGCCATGGGACAAATTTCACCATCAAACTACAGCTAAAAGTCCTAGAAATCGCAACTTATTATAAATAGTAAACTTATTATTTATAGACAGTCATGATGTGTACCAATGAGCATGGTTTTCAGCCAAAAATATTAAGTGTCCTATTTGGCTCAATCATGCTATTCTCCTAATTATTCTAAGTACTTTTCATGTTGAGCGCAACTCCTAAAGCCCAACGGATGAAGAGTTATACTCAAACTAAAACTTAGTATAAATAGGAAAAATGAAAATAAATTGGGAATTCAACTGTCGATCTGATGGTCTTTCGCAAATTTAGCGTGGTCAACCCAGCATAGCGGGTTGGGTGGATAAAGCAGCTTGTCTTACCCCAAAATCATATGGTATGTCGAATAACTCATTCAGGATTGCGAGATACGCCCGATTTAAATTCTGACGGTCTGGATCACTTCTGTCGTTAACCATGCCTTTTTTTAATCCACCTTGGCCATGAAACTGTCCGCGACCCGCTCTACATCAGTAGGCCATACATAACATTTGTCTCATGGTATCCGTTATACATAAGGAAGAGAAAAGGTCATACAAACTATATGCATTAAACAAAGTTAAAATGAAGCAGCCGTTTATGTTACTTTATACAACAATATCTAAATCATCCCTTATCAAAACAACTACATTTTTTATGATAATTTTACTCTTTAATTAGAAATATTTCTAAGACTAATTACAAGGACAAAAAATTTCGAATTTTAATCAAGTTATATATCATATAAAATATAAATAATGTTATCTGATGGTTACATGTTTGACTTTTTATTACTTTATCAGTAATTGCAATTACAGATATTAACCCAACGCAACTTCACCTAACCCAATATAACCTGAATTGTGTTGGGAGTGAGCATTCAAACCATTTGGGTTGGGATCAGTTGGGTCTAGGTTAGGTTATGGGGCTCAGGCTAATTCCTTTTGAGCTTGGGTTGACCATCAACCTGACCCAACTGGCCCCAGTTGCACCCTTAGTCTGATGGATGTCCAGGATCCCACACACATGTTTCATTGTCAGGCATGTGGACTTTTTCCTATAAGTTAGTCTGTACCACTTGGAATAAGATAGTCTACTTTTGAATATCATTAAATAAAATACCTGGCCCACCTATTTAAACGGTGAGCATGTGTCTTCTCATTTGTTACATCTGGGGCTCATCGTTGGTCTGTCAAGTCCCAGTATGGGTGGAAACTGCCCCAAAAATCTCCTAGATTGGATGTTAGTACCTCGTTTCTGTTCTTGACCGTCTATGTGTGGGCCACAAATTGAAAAGTCAATGCCGTCCCATCAAGGATATTTTTGAGCCATGGCCCAGCCAGAGCAAGATACAACAGACCAATTATATGGATTATCAAACAATGGGCTCCACTTGCAAGAATTAAAATCACATGCAAAATATGCAGGCTGGATGATGTAGAGTGGGTCACAGACAATTTCATGGCCAAGATGGACGAGAAGAGGCCCGAATGGAGGCAAAAGTGATCCGGACCGCCAGAATTTAAAATGGGTGTATCTCGCAAATCGAAATGAGTGATCAGACTTGCCATATTTGATTTTGGAGTAGAAGAGTTACTTTAGCCACCCAACCTGCTAGGCTTGGTTGCCCATGTAGAATTTGCGAGGTTCCCTCAAATTGGCCGTTGAATTTCTATTTTATTTTCGTTTTTATTATTTATAATAAGTTTTAGTTTGATTATAACTCTTTATCCATTGGACTTTAGGAGTTGTATCCAACATGAAAAGTGCTTAGAATAATTAAGGAGAATAGCATGGTTGAGCCAAATAGGACACTTGCTATTTTTGAACGAAAACCATGAGATCTAGTGGAAATCATGACCGTTTATAAATAGTAAGTTTACTATTTATATGAAGTCGCAATTTGTAGGAGTCTTAGTTGTAGTTTGATTTCTAAACTTCTGCTAAGCTTTAGTATCCCTATTTAAATGGTTGTAAACTCATTAATTTCAACCACCAATCAATTTATGAATTTTCAAATTTTATTTTTTATTTTCTTCTTTCCTTACTCCCCCTTGAGGAAGACAGTGATCCACCTCATCACGTTCATCCCTGTATCACTTAGGCTATGATGAACATTCTTCTCTTCTTAACTGTCTATGTGTAGGCCACAGATCGAAAGGCTAATCCCGTCATATCAAGGAGACTTTTGAGCCATATAGTCCATCTGTAGTGGACACAACAGACCAACGGTTATGATTACCGAAACATGTGATCCACTTGATAGAATTGATAACACAATTTCCATTTTTTTCTTAGGGGTGCGTTTGGTTGCACCAAATATCATGAAATAAGCTAACACACTAAGATGGCTTGATTAATTAACCATTATCTCAATAAAAAAATCAGGGTTAAAGGCAGACTCATTCTCAATCTATAAACTAATCAAACTACTTTCGACGTAATTGCATGGCATAAATCATTTAAAAATTCAGCAAATGTGTGATTAGACCAACTGGTGACACAGTAAACAACAGCGGCGATCACATGTCCAGATAATTGAATATGCACCGGTCATTCCACGATCGGTCCACCTTTCTTGTAATTTTTTATCCTTAAATTACTTAAATAATTTTTGGGTTTCAGCAAATGTGTGATTAGACTAACAGGTGGCCCACTAAACAACGGCAGCAATCACAGGTCTAGCTTATGCATCTGCGCCGGTCATTCCACAATCTGTCCGCCTTTCATTTGATTTCTTATACTTAAATTTTAAGGTCCCTCGATATGCATTAATACGCCATCTTCTAATGGCTCAAGCTTTTAGAGAAATTGGTTGTTTGACATTAAATGACTTGAATAATTTTTCAGTTTCAGGTGGTGATCATGTCCAATTTACGTGCACTGTCCATTCCACGACCGGTTCCGCCCTTCCTATGAATTTTTATTATTAAATGACTTGAATAATTTTTGGGTCTTCTTCTCAGGAAGGAGAGCGAAGAGAATTGAGTTATCAACATGGATTTTTGAAGAAAATAAACATGTCTAATACCGATTTGCTTCGCTCATGAGTGACGAGCAGGCCAATTTGATATACAGTTTGAACAAGGAACTTCAATTCGCATGTCAGTCTTTCTCTAGATTGATTGAAATAGCTTTGAATAAGCAACTTCAATTCACACGTCTTTCTCTAGATTGAATGAGATAACTTTGAATAAGGAACCTCAATTCACAGGTCTACCTTTCTTTAGAGTGATTGAAATGGTTCTAAAGAGAGGAAAAAAAAGCGATAATGTGGTTGATATGCTTCTAATGTTCTCCATTTAGGTATGTAGCTTCCCGGATATTCATTTCTCGGAGGGGAAGAAATATTCCACTCTACCCTGCCGGGTGGTCCATGTCTGACCGAGTATTAATGAGTCATACCGATTTTGGTCCTCAAATGACCTGCATTCCAAAATCCAATTTTGATTGACTCTTCTTTACCAAAAGGAGAGTGAGGAAGAATCAACTTAGGAACATAGAACTATTTTTTTATTTTTTTTTAATAAAAAAAACCGTGCTTAGTTATTAAAAAATCTCGTTGATTAATAGTTGATTAATAGACTATTAGATAACCCTTGATTGTAATCAATCTATTTAGCATTGTTTATTACACCGTCTCCATAGGAATTTTGTGTTCTCATTACCAATTCCAAATTTGAATAAAGGATGAGGGTTGCATCAGGTTAGCAACTAGCATAGAACTTAAGCAACTTCCAACATGAAATTGAATGATATGACATTCCAAACTGATGCTAGGTTGTAAGGAAAAAAAAAAGAGCTGATGACCTATGGTTTAATTAAAGTTATGACCCTAATAGAGTAGAACGGTTAAAAAACAGATTCATGTAGCCCACCCAATTAATTAGTATAATGCTTGAATGATGATAATGATGATGATGTTTGTGTACTTATTTGCTACAATTCAGCCTGTTGGGTTGGGTTCAAGGTCAACTTGAGCCCAACCTGATGTAGAGTTGATCCAACCCATAACCCAGTCCAAAGTCCTTTGTACTCACCTGACTCAACCCAAATACATCTGATTATTCCCAAGTCAACAAGTACTTCCTCAACCAAAACCTAACCCTATTTCAAATCATGTTGGTGTTTTTCAACCCAAGCCCAACCCAAGGATACTGACAACCTAACCCAACCTAACCTGACCTGGACTCACATTAGGTCAATCATGTTTGGGTTGACCAAACTCAAGTTGCAACCTTTAACACCCTACCCAATCAGAACAGTATCCTGAGGCGTCCACGTGTGCATTGTCGTAATACCGCACGATTCGATTGCACGTGCAGAGCTCACCACTAATAAATTAAAATAAATTAAGCTGCTACTGTGATCAAGTCTGAATATGTTTGGGTCGAACGTGGGCCATAGAGTCGCTCTGCCCAATTATACTTAGAGATTGTTGTACGGGCCGTGCAACACCAAAGGAGGGGCAGATAAATCTAAAATTATGGAAATTCATAGGTGTAAGATCCGTATCCTAGACCGTACCATTCTATAGGCTTACATGATCCTCTCAGTCGAATTCTGGCGACCCTCGATATAAAATCGACATTTGTACGCAACCCTAAGTTATAGCCCGTAAATCTAAGTCAGCTCGACTCGAAACTTATATCCTAGCGACCACGCCATCACCACGGTTCTAACGTCGTGACTCGCGCGTCGATCCAATACCCATGCCAAAAGATATGGGCCCATGTTCATTTTAAAGAAAACATCGCGCGTGCAAATTTCAAAAGAATCTCTACAACCTATCTCATCAATCAAGTATACATCCTATCACAAGTACAAGCAACCATCCCTCTCCTACACAACCTTACCCAAAGTCAACTCTCTCTCTCTCCACCCATCCCTCTCTCACCAAAATTCAACTAAGCCCATACCCTAACTATCCCTTTCTTACAACATTCATTCCACTCATCCCTTATCATCCCATCACTTATCTCTCTTCCTCATTTCTCAAACAATTTTCCAAGCAACCAAGAGACCCAACGTTCAAATTCCCAAGCAACCCAAGTGTGGCCCACTTCTCTACCACCCAATCTCTCATCTCCACCATTTGATCTTCATCATCCACCATCAAAGAGCAAGTCAAGAAGCCTGGGAGTCCAAAGAGCTAAAGAAGAAGGCCAATAGGTAGGTGATCTATCGTTGATTTTCAATCTGATGGCCCAGTTGTGATGAGACCCAATTTGATCTATGTGTTGTAATCATATGAGGGGCCCATAGTGGTGAGGTCCCTCCACTACACAGATCTCTCTCTCTCTCTCTCTCTCTCTCTCTCTCTCTCTCTCTCTCTCTCTCTCTCTCTCTTCTTTTGGTGATGATGATGATGAGAGTGGCCCACGTATGACGTATGTATCATACCCATACCGTCTATTTTGGGACGTATGGACCCCACCATGATGAATGGATTAGATTCATCTAAGGACCACATATAAGTAGGGCCACCTCAATATATGTGGTTGGTGGGCCACGTGTACATGGACCCATCTTTGATGAATGTATTGCATTCATACATTGGATGTAAACACAACAAACAGCCATATATATATATATATATATATATATATATATATATATATATATATATATATATATATATATATATATATATATATATATATATATATATAAAGAGAGAGAAATAATATTTAAATAATATATATAACATTATTATGTTATGGTGGGCCCCACGTGGGACCCACCTATTGTGGTTAAATCGCTGGAGCACCCACACCAGCAACAAATAACTACTATCTTTACGTCAGCAAGTTGGTGGGGACCACCATGATATATGTGTTTCATATCTAGATCATCCGTGCCTGGACGGTTCTATGGGCCCTAACATGAGGTATGTGTTAAATCCATACCGTCCAACACCCTGGACAGGTGGGACCCACCCCTGTATCATCACTGTCCAAACTCTGGACGGTGATTGGCTAGACCACCTCACGCTAGCTTATAGCTGATGTATTGACGTCAGCAAGTTCTGTGGGTCCCACCGCTGTATACATCGGCAAGTTCTATGGGTCCCACTGTTGTATACATCAGCAAATTTTGTGGGCCCACTATGTCATGTGTTATATCAGGGTCGTCCATCTGTTGGATGGCCAATAGCCCCACCATGATGCGTGTGTTCCATCCAAACCATCCACTCATTTGGCTAGCTCGTCTTAAGGCTTGGGACAAAAAAATGAAGCAGAACTGGTGATTAGGTGGACCACACTGCAGAAAACAGTGTGGAGTGAACGTCCACCATTGAAACCCTTTTTGGGGTCACGGAAGTTTAGATCAATATGAAATTTATTTTTCCTCTTAATCCAGGTCCTTGTGACCTTATGATTAGGTTAGACCAAAAATAAAATGGTGGGCCACGCGAATTTAAACGGTAAAAATCATTATCTCCACTATTATTTGTGGTATGGTCTTTCGATATGATTTATTTATGAAAATGCTCTAAAATGACCTTTAAATTCGATGAATGGTGTAGATGATGTGACCCATCTGGGTAAAGCCCAATGTGATGCATGTGATGTATTTGAGGCCCACATGATGCAGCCCATTTGAAGTACATGAGGCCCATTGGTGCGGCTCGTTGATGCGGCTCATTTGATGTATATGAGGCCCATTGGTATGGCCCCTTGATGCGGCCCATTTGATGTATATGAGGCCCATTGGTATGGCCCGTTGATGCGGCTCATTTGATGTATATGAGACCCATTGGTGCGTCCCGTTGATGTGGCCCACTTAATGTATTTGAGGCCCATGGGTTAAGGTCCAATATGATGTATATAAGGATCATGAGTGAGGCCAAGTGAGATGTATGTGAGGCCTTTGTGTGATGTCGAATGTGATGTATATGAGGTTTATTGCGATGTGTGATTCTACTATGATATATGTAATGATGTTTATGATGAGCCATGCCTTGGGAGCAATGATGGTTTGAAGTCCACATTGTAAGAGCAATGATGGTTAAATGCCTACATTGTAACTCTCCTTAGGACCCATTGTTAGGCCTATACTTATTGTGTGTAGGCCGTCTGCCCATCTTTGTTATAAATAGAGTCCATCACCATATAACATGCTTAGTTTAGTTCCATAATTCATGCTCATACACATCGTATGTATGCTTGATATGAGGAGTGACTGATCATAGTATATGCCTTCGGGCATATTGTTTATAAGCTCCCTGATAGGCGGAGTTGCCTCACATAAGAGCGCGATACGCGCAGGATTGCTGCATGAATGAGTGTGATTCATGCACTTCGCATTTGTATGACGTAATTACTATACGCTCTAGTGACATCAGGACTATGACCTCCACAGACATATCGTGGATGGCATGATCGAATACTGAAAATACTGTTATTAACATTAAGGCGTCATACATGTCCCTAGGTGAAAATCCCTAAACCCAATGGTATCAAAGGATGACTCCAACATGAGACCCAGTGGATACATGAGCGCACGAGGGTCGTATACCATTAGACCGCATCTCTCACTATGTCGTGGTCGGTTGGAAAGGGGTGTGGCCTTATCCACCCAAGGGTAGGGGCAATACTAGGTTGAGTCTGACCAGCTCGTAAATGGGTCCGCTATCGACAGGTCGGGCTGACAATGATAGGCGGATAGTGAGGTCTCTTCCACTTGCACGGTTGCACGTCCAATGGGAAGTGATGTGGTGTAGAGGGTACTAGATCCCGGTGATTATGCAGAAGAACTGTATTGATATATGGTGCAGATTGGTATGCTTGAGCTGCATTTTTATTCATGGTATTGGCTATGTAGGCCTTGCATCATATGGCCTTGGTATGGCCGATAGCATTCATGTCTTGCACTGCATAGCCTTAGTACGGCTGATGACATTCATGGACTTACAGGCATTTTTGCATTACTCAGATATTACAACTTTCATTTCTATCATATGCACACACTTTCACCACCCTCTAGGCTTTCTATATGATTATGCATAACCCTTGCATGCAGGTGACTCTAGGCAGTAGTAGTTCAGGAGTAGGAGTGTAAGACCCATATCATAGCCCATATCGTTCCATAGGCTTCTGCAATCCTCTCGATCGAATTACAACGACCCGCGATGCATAGATAGCAGTTGCGTGCAATCATGAGTTGTATCCTGTATTCCAGAGTTGGCTCTTGCGACCGTACTGTCGTCGTGGTTCCAACGCCACGTCTCACACACCGATGCAATACCCGGGTCAGGAGATGTAATTCCAAGAGAATCCATCACATCAATCACCTCACTTGTCAAAGTACACTCATCACTCAACCCATTACGCTATCCCATCCTCAAGTAGAAAAGCAAAACTAAAAAGGTCAACTTTTCATCACTTCACCCATCCCTCTCCCCATCACTCCATCACTCACACCCATCCATCCTCTCTCTCTCTCTCTCTCATTTTCTCCATTTTTCAAGCAAGTAACCCACATCCAAGCTCCAAGCTCCATGAATAGAGCTTATGTGGCCCACCTTCCTACCACCCAATCCCACCCTCCAAAGATCATCTCTACCATTGAATCGCATCCCTTGGAGCTCTAGAACGCGTTGGTGGAAGAAGGAAGAGGAGATCAAGGTGGGTGTTGATCTCGATTTTTTTTAGGGCCCACTTGTAATGGGACCCACTTGATGTAGGCATTGTATCTGGAGGGACCCATAGTGGTGGGGTCCCTCCCATCTCCACCGTTTTCTCTTTCTCCCTCATTCTATCTCTCCCTCTCTTCCCTATTTTTGCGGCCCACCATGATGAGTGTATTTTTCACACCATCTAGTTATTGGACGTCCAACAGTAGACGTTGATGGACTGTATGCAGGGAAAACACAAGTAGCAACTTGATGTTGCAGCTGATGGGCCACTCACATGGACCCCCACCTTTCTACACGTGCGTACCTCACACCATCCATCCTCTACCCAGCAGAGGAAGATCCGAGTTCAAATGGACCACACCGCAACCAGCGAGGATTGATGTCCACCGTTGAAATGATGGGACCCACCCCACGTGTGGAGCATCCACACCGTCCATCCTAACTCCCTGGCCATGTGCCAGGGAATGAGACAGATTCAAATATCAGATGGACCCACACCATCCACGTGTGGGGCATACCTTGATGTATGCCTTGTATTTACACCATCCCTGGTGAGGGACGTGGATACCCACCATGATGTATATATTATCCCTGCCACGTGTGTGGCCTACCATGATGTAAGTGTTATCTCCAGACCATCCATCATCTAGACGGTGCTGTGGACACCACTATGATGTAGGTTTTACTCCACATCGTCCGGTTGTGGACCCCACTTCCCACACGTGTAGGCCACCTGGTATATATGTTTCATCCAGGTCGTCCAACGTGGCCCACCTTGAATGTATGTATTTCCCACACCGTGCTCAGCTAGATGGTGTGGTCCACTGATATATGTGTTTCATCATGCCATCCATCTATGGATGCCCACAATGACATATGCGTTAGAATCTGGACGGTGGGCCACACCCTGACGTATGTGTTTTATCAACACCGTCCATCCATTTTTCCAAGATCATTTATATCGTGGGGCCCGGTTTGATTTGGTGGGCCTAGGTGCTGCATCTTTTAAAATGAATAATAATAATGATAATAATATATATAGCATATAATATTATATGGTGGGCCCTATGTGGGACTCACCTTAAGACATGTTTTATCTAACCATCCATCTGATGGTACACCCACCACGATGTATTTATTTCATCCAAACTATCCAGATTATGCTGGACGGTGCTGGACAATGTTTAGACAGTGCCGGACAATGTTTGGACAGTGCTGGACGACGTTTGGACAGTGTTGATTTACATGGTCGATGTTTGGATGATGTTGTCATGCCAGGCACACCGTGATGTTTGTGTTTCATGCAGGCTGTTTATCTGCAGGCCCACCTGCTGCGTGCAGGGCCCACCTTGATTATCTATTCTATATTCACTCCATCCATATGCCGGACGGGTGGGGCCCACCTTGAGATGTGTGTATATCCATACCATTCACGTGGAAATCCCACCTATGATGTATATTTGAGCCCCAATTGCGATGTATTAAGGCCCATGTGTAGGGCCCACCTATTGTGTATTTGAAGTCCATGGGTCGTGGCCCATTATGATGTATTTCTGGCCCATATTCCATGACCCATCGTGATATATTTTCGGCCCATATGATTAGACCTACTATGATGTGATGAGGCACATTGTGATGTATTTTCGGCCCATTTGGTAAGGCCAAATGAGATGTACTTTCAGCCCATATGTTGTGGCCCATTGTGGTATATTTTCGACCCATATGTCGTGGCTCATCGTGATATATTTTCAGCTCATACGATTAGGCCCATTGTGATGTGATGAGGCCTATTGTGATGTATATTAAGCCTTTGTGTGAGGCCATGGGCCCACTATATGTTTGACTCTATGTGAGCCATCCCTTGGGAGCAATGAGGGTTAAATATTCACATTGATAGGCGATGATGGTTAAATGTCCACATCGTGACCTTCCCTTAGGCTCTTTGTCAAGGCCGATTATCGAGGCCAATTCCAATTATCGAGGCCGATTCTGATTATCGAGGCCGATTCCGATTATCGAAGCTGATTCTGATTGTTGAGGCTGATTCTGATTGTTGATGTCAATTCCGATTGTCGAGGCCGATTCCGATTATCGAGGCCGATTCTGATTATCGAGGCTGATTGTATAGGTCAATTATTGATGTCAATTATCAGTACTAATTGTCGATACCAATTATGAGTATAGCATCATGATACATGCTCATACGCATCGTCTATAAGTTTGTTATGAGATGTGGTTGACCATTGCATATGTCATTAGGAAGGTTGTTATGAGACTCCCTGATAAGCGGAGATCATCTCACATAAGCGCACGGTATGCGTAGGATTAATACATGATTGGACTTTGTGACTCATGCATCTCTCATTTGTGTGATATGACTATTGTACGCCCTAGCGACATAAGGGTCATAGCCTCCACAGGCATGTCATGGATGGCCAGATGGGACACTGAAAATCTGTTACTAGCATCGGGCCACCATAAATGGCCCTGAGTGAAAATTCATAAACCTCTGAGGCCAGGAGATACCCCAACGTCAAGACCGAGTAGATACATAAGTGCCCGAGTGTCAAATACCAGTAAGTCGCGTCTCCCACTGTGTTGTGGTCAGCTGGGAAGGGGTGGTGGCCTTACCCACTCGAGGGTAGTGGGTATAACTAGGCTGAGTTTGACCAACTCATGATTAGGTCCGCTATCGATGTGCCGGGTAGATATTAGTTGACTACTAGCTAAGCGGGTAGTGAGGTCTCTTCCACTTGCATGATTGCGCGTCTAGTGGGCGGCGATTGCATGTAGAGTGTACTAGACCCCGGTGATGATCCCGGATATGTATGGTACTGATATGTGGATTTATTGAGCAGAAGTTGCATACTCATTCATTTATTCATTCACATCCACTCGAGCTGGGGGTGCACAACTAATTGTTATATGTACCTTCACAATGGCCAGGATTTTGGTTAGGGCGCGCGACCAACCTAAGATCAAGAGTTTACCACATTGAGTCTAACTATTCAAATTAGGTATGGAACTAGTTTGGATAGAAGTCTCTTGTGATGAACCTCATAGCCTACAATACTACGTACTATCATCCATACTTTACACTCCAGAATGGTCATTCACACCGTATTTTGCATTACATCCGTAGCATATGACAATTTAGGTTACTATGTTTTTGCATTTATATGGCCTAGAAACGGCTGACGGTATTCGTGGACTGATCAGGATTTGCATATTGTATTGCAATCTCAGTATATGATATTGCCTTATTGTGCTTTTACATTGCATAGTCTGGATAAGACTGATGGTATTTATGGACTTACCAGCATGTTTCCACATTACTCTGATACTGTACGATTTATGTATCATCAGTATTTCCGCTTACTCTGATATTTATATGCTTGGCACGTGTATCGCACACACTTACACCACTCTCTAACCTTTCTATAAGCTTATGCACGATATATGCATATAGGTGGTGTTAGGTCGCAGCAGTGTTGAGCTTGGAGCATGCAGCCGTCTTCTGGAGCTTTGATTTTTGATATATATATTTTCGTTTCAGCATTGTATTCAACTGTTTATATTAGTGGATATGTAATGATGAAGTTGCCTTTGTGATTTGAGTAAACTTGTGGTTATGCTTATTACGACTTAAATATACATTGAAAAATCCTCTTTGTAGGATTCCAGGTTCGGAATCTGACATATGAACATTGGAAGCCGAGAATGGGGTACTACGAAGGCTGTCGGCACTAGATTCAACGATTAAAAATTTTGTAAACCCGATTTTCGAGTTTGGGGTGTGACAAGGAGAGTGCTACAGAGCTTCTAGAGTTTTGGCTTTATTATCACTGTATTTTCCTTTATACGCATTGTACTCAAAGTTTTTTATCATAGTGGATTTGTAACGATGTTATTGGTTGTTGTTTGTGGGTTATGCTTATGGTTATGCTTACTGCGAATCAAATTCATGTTAAAAATCCTCTTTATAGGATCCCAGGATCGAAATCTGGTGTATGGGAACCGGGAGCCGAGAATAGGATACTATGGAGGCTGTCGGCGCTAGATTCGGCGATCGAAAATTTTGTGAGCCCGGTTTCAGATTTTGGGCCATGACAATGAGCCTCACTAAGCTTGTGGTCTATCATAGGCAATGGACTCAAACGACGCCTGGAAATGGACAATCTGCGTCATCCAACCGGTGCTTATAAGACACAACTCTCCCAAGGAATAACCTGAAATCTAAATTTTTAAAGCAATTAGCCCCACCACTCAGGACAACAGATTAGGACACTTCAGTCGTCGGATTTCACCCAAACTTGCACTGCAAAACAAGAATATTTCTCTGCACTCGTCCACTGAATTTGACTCTTGATCAATGGGTGGTGACCGTTAATCGCAGAATGGACCCTTTCGATCAATCCCCACATCCGTTTGCTACCAAATATTGGACAGCCCCTCATCGGACCATGAGATGCCCATCTCATAACTCAGGTGAACCAAGGGACCACCAAGGCAGTCCCGAAAACCATAAGTGGGCCCCAAAGGGTCACTTGATGAAGTAATTGACACCCAAGGTCAATTGGACAAAAGTCCAAACTATAAAAGCCTTCAAACCTGTTCATACCCCAAGTATAGGGTTGTGATGTAGTAATAAACTCGATAAGACTGAGGTCGAATTCACAGGGACTGAAACCTCTATGTAGTCTGAAAATAACCAACACTAAAACTAGAATAAGATGAAATCTAATCAGGTGAATATGAGGGAATAATGATGAAATAGTAAACTAAAATATGTAGAATTCAGAGGTAGGAAACTAGATATTCAGAGGATCCACTTGTAGAGATCAGGGAAATCTATGGTTGATTCATAAACTCAACTGGGCTTCGAGTCCCATCTTCATCCAGTTGGAAGATATATCATTAAAGCACAATCTGAACTTCCTTTGATCTAGTTTTCAAGGAGATAAAAGGTATATAAATTAGAATGGATTCCATCACAAAACCATGCCCATGAGACAAAGTAAACAACAGAATTAAACCAACCCACAACCAATCAGAAGATGTATGAATGTTAGGAAGCATTTCATCATCCAACCATGTCCAAGGGGCAATGGTGAATAATAGGGCTTCCTAACTTCACAATCAAAATAATGGAAGAGGAATATATAAAGCCATCGCAAATCTATTGTAATTTCAGTCACAACAAACTATTAAAAACTATAAATATTCTTATTAATCAAAACTAGAATCAACATATGTCACGCCCCAAACTCGAAAATCGGGCTCACAAAATTCCCGATCGTCGAATCTGGCGCCGACAGCTTCCGTAGAATTCCATTCTCAGCTCTCAGCTCTCATTCGCCAGGTTTCGATCCTGGGATGCTACGAGGAGGATTTTTAAAGATCAGTTTGATTCGTGATAAGCATAACCAATGACATAACCCACAAACAACAACCAAGAATTTCATTACATTTCCACTATGATCAAAAACTTTACAAGTACAATGAGCATAAAGGAAAATACAATGATGAAGAATAAAAAAAACTCCAAAATGATCTGCAAAACGCTCCTGCCTCAGCGCTACTGCGCCCCAACGTCACCTGCACGCAACGTCGTGCATAAGCTTATGAAAAGCTTAGAGGGTGGTGAAAGTGTGTGCGCAAGGTAGTAATATGAACATGCAGTATCAGAGCAATGCAGAATATACAGATGGATCCATGAAAACCATTAGCCGTACCAAAGCTATGCGATGCAAGACATGAATGATATCGGCCATCTCAAGGCCATGCGATGTGAAATGTAACTCAAGCATACAAATCCTTATTTATGTCCACACATCAATACAGCTCAAATCTGGAATATCACCGGGGTCTAGTACACTCTAAACCAGATCGCCGCCACATCGCGCGCGATAAGATAAGTGGAAGAGACCTCACTATCCGTCTACCAATATCGGGCTCGACTTGTCGATAGCGGACTCATTCCTCGAGCTGGTCAGACTCAGCCTAGCATTGCCCCCTACACTCGGGCAGCTAAGGCCACACCCCCTTCCAACCGACCACGACACAGTGGAGAGCGTAACCATCTGGTCTTCGGCACTCAGCGTTCATCTACCCACTCGGTCTAGACGTTGGAGCAACCTCTTGGTACCATAAGGGTTTAGGGACTTTCGCCTAGGGATATCTATAGCACCCCATGTAGAACAAGATTTTCGGTATCCAATCCTGCCAACCACGATACGTCTGTGAAAGTTACGGCCCTGATGTCGCTAGGGCGTACAATAACCATGTCATACAATGCGAAATGCATGAATCACACTATCCAATCATATAGCAACGCGCTCATGCAGGGCAACACCGTCTAATTTGGGTCCCATAAACAATCTGTCCGAAGGCATATGCTATGATCAGTCACTCTCATATCAAGCATACATATGATGCGTATGATCATGAGTCATAAAACTATACTAAACATGTTATAATGAGATGAACTATCCTTACAATGCAGATGGGCCTGGACCGCCTATACACAATAAGTACGGGCCTAATAATGGGCACTAAGGAGAGTCGTAATGTGGACATCCAACCAGCATTACACTCGCAATGTGGACGTCAAACCAACATTGCTCCCAAGGCATAGTCCGTAGAGAATATCCTTATATAAATCAGGTTGGGATCACACATTGCAATGGACCTTAGGTACATCCCGTTGGGCCTTAAATACATCAAATGGGCCATATCATATGGCCCTTTTATTCATCAAGTGGGCCACGTTAATGGGCCGCACCAATGGGCCTTATGTGCATTACAATGGGTCATAACCCGTGAGCATTAGATTGCATCGAATGGGCCTAATCCTATGGGCTTTATGTGTCTTAAATGGGCCTAAACCCATAGGCCTTTTTACAAATCAAATGGGCCTAACCCATAGGCCTTTTACAAATCAAATGGGCCTAACCCATAGGCCTTTTATAAATTAAATGGGCCTAACCCATAGGCCTTTATATAACAAATGGGCCATACCCAAACATAGGTGGCCCACCCAATCTTCACTCATGCCTTAAAATGATCTTACCAAGTGGATGGACGGTCTGGATGCATCACATGCATCATGGCGAATCCCACTGTCGCTGGACAGTGCGGACAACACATGCATCACAAAGGGCTCCACCGTCCGCTGGACGGTGGAGGCAAAACAATTCATCAAGGTGGGTACCACCGTCCGCCTGGACGATGGACTTAAAACACCTACATCATTGTGGGTCCCATGTGGGGCCCACTATAATGTTTGCTCACCATCCAATCCGTTCATAAGGTCGCACGGACCTGGGTGAGAAGGAAAAATAAATTTCATCTTGATTTGAAACTTCTGTGGACCCAAAAAATGATTTTCAATGGTAGATGTTCAATTCCACTGTTTCCTATGGTGTGGGCCACCTGAGCGTTGGATCAGGCTGAAACTTGAGGGGGCCCACTGCTGGGGATGGCCCACCTCATGGACAGCTTGGATGACAAGTAAACATCACGGTGGGGCCCATATGCAGGGTCGTGGGCCCCTGACGTCCGCCCGCCAAACGCTGCATGCAGCATCGTGCAGCTGCTGCTACTGCATGTCAGAGGGCAGAGGCTCTGCCTCTTGCAAAAATTGGGAAAAACCCGTTTTTCTGAGGTTTTTCGCGTGTGGGGTCCGCAACTTGAGAATCCACTCTGTCCATTAGTTTCTAGGACCTAAAACACACAAAACGAGTCTAATGTTCGGTATTTTTAGTACGTAGGTACAGCAAGGTGGGTCATAATAGCATTTGAAGGGTAAGAAATATCATTTTCTATGGTATGGCCCGCCTGATTATCGGATTGACCTCATTCTTTGGCTCAACGCCTAAAATGATAAGGGAAAGAGGATGGACGGCTTGGATTGTACCAAAACATCAAGGTGGGGCCTATACAAGTGGGTCACACCCAAAGCTTGAACAAAGCTTATATTTGTGTTTTCCTTTATACAGGGACGTCCAACGTCCCAGACGCTGGACGATCTGGCCGTTGCAGGAAGGTGCGTGGAGGTGGGCCCTGTTTAGGTGAGCCATCACATGGCTACCCATACACATACAAGGTGGGCCCCATCTAAAAATGGAATGGATCCAATACATGCATCCTAGTGGGGTCTATTCAAGTGGGTCACTCAACCATATATAATGACATAAAATAAAATAAATAAAATTAAAAAAATGAAATGAGAAGGGAGGGAGAGATGGAAAGTGGGACACGCTTGTGATGGAGGGCTCCGCCACTATGAGCCCTCCCTTGAAGAGATCATACAATAGAATGGGTCCCTTTACACATGGATCTAACAAAATCAAATCCAACGGTGGAGATCCTTTTTCCACCAATTTGGACTGTCTAGGTGACCTTCAAATGTAATGAAATAAATTCTTGATGGGGTCCATGGAGAATAGCCCCATCATGGATGATCATGATGATCAAAGTGGGCCATCGGCCATATCTTAGGGTCTCAAATGAGATCCAAACCATTGATCGGTTGGCCTCATTTGGCCCATCTCAAAAATAAAGAAAGCTACTATTATCATGCACCCACCGTTCGATCTTATTGCTCCTAGGGGTCCCTTAACACCTTAGCTTTGATTTCAATGGAGGAGATGAGGAATGGATGGCTAGGATTGAAGATCTTGGGATGGGGAGGTGGGCCACACTTGGAGTTTTTTTTGAAAGGGAGGGAGAGGCTTGGAGAGCTTCATACGTATGGATTTCTCTTTGCTTGAGAAAATGAGATGAGAAATGAGAAAGAGAGAGAGTGTTGTAAAGAGAGAGATGGGTGATGGATGGATGAATGAATGATGGGTGTGTAAGAAAACCTTGACTTTGGTGGCCTTTTATGTAAGAAAGGCATGGGAGGTGTAAGAGATTCTTGACTTTTGAGGCATTTTGTGTAAGAGAGGTATGGGTTTTGTAAGGAAATCTTGACTTTTGTGGTTGTTTGGGAATGGGTGAAAGGTGATGTGTACTTGACATGTACTTGACATGTGATGGATTGATTGATGGGATTAATGTGACATCTCGTAGAGATTCTCTTGGGTTTCGCAATACGTGGCGTTTTCCTCGCGCTGAACGCTGGCCTACATCTCCTGACTAGGGTATCGCCTCGGTGCGCGAGTCGCGGCATCGAAACCGCAGCGACGGCGCGGTCGTTATGGTAATGGTCTTGGGTTGAGTCGATACGGGTTGACGGCATATGAATCAGGGTCGCGCGCCAATATTGGTTAAGGGTCGAAGGTTGCCGAAATTCGACCGGTAAGACCGCGAAAGTCTATGGAACGGTACGAACTAAAATACGGGTCTTACAACATAGTTCATGGCATGAATCAAAGTTGTAGAATCACTCTCATCACGCCACAAGCTTTACCTCTTAGCCCTAGCTAAGAGGTTTAGCCCAACATGATTGGACTACATCTCAAAAAAAATACAAGAAAGAACACAGTAAAATAAGAGAAACAATACCTTGCAATTCTCTCTCTCTCTCTCTCTCTCTCTCTCTCTCTCTCTCTCTCTCTCTCTCTCTCTCTTTGCCATCCAAAGGATTGAATGCTTTTTCCTTTCTTCCTCTCTCTCTTTTATTACGATGGAGGTCGGCTGGGAGTGCGTAAGGTTGGTGGATTTCTTACGCAGTAACGTGCATAGCGCCAGCGGAAGAAAAACGCAAATAATTTCACGTTTGGATAGACTTTTTGGCAAGAGGATCACCGAAAAACATGTTCTGACATCATAGCTACGGTCATGGCCATCCTCTGAAGCTTGTGGACGGTCTGGATCAGTCATTCGATCACATCCATGCTCGTACAATACCTCGCAAGTTCTAATTTTCCCGGACGCGTGTAAACCTTACGTAAGTTTCGCTAACATGTTCGGTTAATTTAGGGTCCTCAGTCCAAATATAAAGTTTTGAACCGAATGAATGGCAGGAACCTTGTGATCTTGCATTTAGGACAACTTTCAGAACACTTGAACTTCAATCACTTAATTTTCTCAATTTTTTAGCGTGTAAATGCTTCAATCTTAATCCTCTAAGGTCCGTCCCTTGCCTAGGTGATTTGTGAGTGTTAAATTCAACTTTTAGTACCCCTTTTCAGTCCAAGCTCCTAAATACACCTTGCATCACAAACATGATTAAAATAGGATGTTAAGCATTATGATGTTCGTAAAATCAGGTAATAACTGGGGTCTAATATGCAATATTCGACCCTCAAGACCCTCAACAAAACCCCTCTGTCCTTCACTCCCACAGCTATTTCCAGCAAAGGGAGAGAGAGGAGAGAGAGAAGAGAGAGTGTGAGAGAGAGCAAAGGGAGTTGGGAATTTGAAATTTCCACTCTCCTACCTCCGTCATTCACCAGAAATCGCGGCCCTACCACCGTAGTGGCAAAGTATAGCTAACCAAAGGTAACCATTCTATCTCTCCTCCATTTTCCTTAGCTTGGGCCGCTTGCATGTGTCCTAACATGCAATTCCTCTGGCACAAGCCCCAGCACGTCAAATTTATGGACTCAGCACCACTAGAGCGACTCCATGGAACTCTAATCTACGACAGGTGTGGACCATTACCTTTAGGTGGCCTGTTATCATGCCTAGAGTGAACCCTAGTGATTGTGTGGAGATTTTGCTTTGCATGTTGTTGTTATAGTATGACATTGTTGAATTTGAACTTGTGCATGAAATCTCCCTAAATTGGGAAAGAATTTTCGATTTTAACTTTCTTGATGTATGTATTGTTTGAATTGTTTGGCAATTGTGAAATTGCATGTATGTTATCCCCAATGTTGCTGATTTCACAAGTCGAATTGGGTCACATGTCCCATAAATGTATAGATTAGGTAAAATTGCTAGTTGTATTATTGATTTGTTGACCATTGTGGAATTGCTAGTTAGGTTGTCCCCAAAATTTTACTAAGTTAGCAAGATGAAATCATGTGCATGCCTCTCACATGTGTGGAGTGGGTGAATTAACCACCTGCATTTCGCCATGTAGACCCAATTCTCCCTATAGTTGACTATAGTGCCCATTCTCATTTTATGTTCTCTCAAAACTTAGAGCCACGTGCATGTCTAACTAGGAATGCCCTAAATTACACCAAACGATAACCTGTGTGCTGATAGTGAGTGTGGATTATTATTATACATACCTGATTTCCCTCACAACTACAAGTAGATTGACTTCTACTTATTTATATTGCATTTATACACTACGCCCTCTTTGGATCGGCCAACAATTTGGAATCTTCTTGGGCAGCCCTTTCGGTTAGGTCCGCCCACGGGTAATTATAGCCTGACTAGTCAAACTGCGAGTTATCGGTTGTAGTTAAACTATGCAAGACGTCACTGTCAAGCCAAACAGTCCGTGGTTCATCTCGTGGGGACAATTTGGCCCACTAGTTGGTCATCCTTGCACGTTAACCATGTTTGTACACGCCTGCTTGAACCTGAGGTACCCTATACCCATTTGTGCCCACTGACAATCATTAGTTGCGATCTAAATGATTCATGAGCAGGGGATGGTGGTATGGGACACTATGCCTGAGTTGTCGGCCTACATTGAGGTGACTAGTCTCCCCGTAGTGACCGTAAGCAAGACTTTAATTATCTTAAATGTCTTCATATGATTCTAATTATGAGAATGACGAATCCAAACGGGCCAAGGATTGTGAGAGCCATACGGCCACGGACTTCAAACTGCACGATCAGATTAGGGCATTAATCTATCAAGGTATCTCGGTTTCCCCAAACTGATGGATGAATGGATATAATTAATCAACCTAGCTAACATTCGCATTATATTGCATTAGTTACTTTGGCGATTCGACAGTCGAGGTCGCACTGAGGGAGTGTTAGTCATTCGCGATTGTTAGATATTGTCACTCGAGGGAGTGTTGTAGTGAAGGTATGTATCATATTATTGAATCATGCATTTGCATCAACCAGAGTATTTAGGATTCTTTGAATGTATGCATTTCACTAAATTCGTTCTTATGTATGGTAACCTGTATAACTTATTGTTAATGGTACTACTGAGTTAGCTACTCACTCCCACTCTGGGATAGTATTTTAAATACCAATCAGAACCTATCATAGATGCAGGGATGATGGAGTTGGATGCGCTGGAGGGTTCCAGCGTGGATGACGAGGAGGAGCTGATGTACTATCAGACCTTCGGCGGCTCCTTTTAGCTTATGTATGGATGATCGTAAGATATGGGTCAGGGCCCTACTCATTTGGGATATTTGTATGGGTGGGACTAGATCCTTATCCTTAATTTAATTGTGATTGGATTTTGGATATTATATGTGTTTAGCAGCACTTATTACTGTTTGTGATTCACTTATGCTTCATGGTTTGCTAAACTCCCCATTGCTTATGAAATATTTCAAATGTAAGTGAAATCTGAAGCTCATTAGGACACACGTGGCACCCAGGAATTTAGGAGCCAAGTTCCTACTCAGTCACTGAAATTCGGGGCGTTATACAGCCCTACCTAGAATACTATCTAAAGAAGAAGATAACCAAGAAGAAGATTTGTGGTGCATTGGTCAAAACTGTCTACGATGGGGATTGAATTGGGTGGATGTCTAAGTAGAATGATGCTTTGGAAACTTAGTGTAAAATTCCATGTCATTGATACTATAGTTCAAAAATTCAAAATACTTCTTCTCAACTCAGGTGAGTTGATTCACGAGAGTCGAACCGACTCAACCAGATTTTACCCGGACTCACGGAAACTTGATGGCACACAGTCAGATTTTAGGCCCACATCAGGTGTGATGAGTTCCAAAAAAGTTCTCACAAGTTCTTCTTGTAACTGGTGCGCTGGTGAGCATTCCTCTGTATATACATATATAATCTTAAATATATTACTAAAAAAAATGGTCAAGAAACATTGATTCGAGTTGTCCAGGAACTCATTCGAGTTTCCAAGTTGACTCAATTCGACTGGGTTTCAAGCCAAGTTGAGTTTTCCTATTTTTAAACTACATTGATAAAGAGAATTAAGTCATGGGTTGATAATGAAAATAAGACTTGACTCGATGATCAACTAGGTTGGGTCGACTCGAAGACTCGACTGACTCATTACCTAACTTGACTTGGTATTTAATAATTAAATAAAAAAAAATCAGGCCTTGTTTGGTTGCCATTTAAAAATAAGTTCAACCGATTTTAGTTAATTTTTTTTAGAAAAACAAACATTTGACCACGTGAGTTGGATCGAGCCACAACCCCAGGTGAGTCGATGACTCAATTCAAATTTAGAGTCGAGTCACCGAATTATAGAATTGCGTAGGATGTTGTATAAATGATGACTGTTCAGCCGCCATGTTAGACTATGATTTTTCTCATGTGTCATACATCTAATTCTAGATATGTTCAAAGTCACATATTTAGGCATTAAAGCCAAATGGTCAATCTAGCCGCGTTTGGATGTTTGACTGAATTAAATTGCATTCATTTTCCATGAAGAGTAAGGATAGTGATGGGTCTGTCAGATGGGTCAGGTCCACCTTCGAGGCAACTGACCCAACCTTAGGGATGGCGATGGCCCGGCCCGCCGAACCCATCCATGTAGGGCTAGGGCTAGGGTGGCCCTATCCAATCATTAAGTGGACCACCCTTATAATGGTTTAAAGACACTTTGCTAATGGTTTCCATTGACATATATGTATTATTTAAATATCATATTAGATTCAGGATCATAATTTAATAATCTTTTTATATATTTAAGTTTCAAATTCGGTGTTTTTTAAATCTTAGCTCAGTAGTAGATAGTGTGTATCTCATAAGTTCATGGGATTATGCTTGCTTAGTTATTTTCTTAATTTATTAGAAAATTTTAAAATATTAGGAAAGATTATATTCCTCTTTTGTATATAAATATTTCGAATTTTTTTAATATTGCCAAATTTGTAGTTTTAGTTTTTGTATATAAATATTTCTAATTTTTCTAATATTGCCGAATTTATAGTTTTAGTTTTTGTATATGAATATTTCTAATTTTTCTAATATTGCCAAATTTGTAGTTTTAGTTTTTGAATATAAATATTTCTAATTTTTCTAATATTCCCAAATTGTTAGTTTTAGTTTTGATATAGAAACATTTCTAATTTTTCTAATGTTGCCAAATTTGTAGTTTTACTTAGCCTAGCGCAATGTACTTAATATACTTGGGCCCACCCAAGATAACAATGAGTAACCATCCAAAACCTCCAAATCCACAGCCGTTGGATCGGTTCCTTTTTTGGGATGTATATTTTCATGATGGGGTCACTTAATGAACGGGTCAGATTTCATGTGCACACCCCAGTGGGCCCACGACCGGCAATTGTAAATGCTGCAAGTGGACGGGTTAGAAAATTTGGAGAGAAAAAAAAAAAATCACAACCGTACATTTGCTTCGTTAATTGTGGCCAATCCGAGTAGTGGGCCAATCTAATTCTTGAGACAGTTAATCTACATAGCGGTTCCCTTCTAACGAATGGCTTAAATACTGCACTTGTTTTCCACGCTTGCATACGGATTCTTGGTCTAAAAATTCAGCAAAGTGGGCTCCTCGAAGATGGTTGGATTAGATCTCGTATCATTTTGCCATGCTAGCACATGGTGGGATCCATTTAGATCACGATTCAGGCCAATTGAATTTTTTGGGTCTTTTTTTTTTTCTTTTTTTCATATGAATGGTAGCACCTGAGCATGAATAATTAATTCCAATTCCTGCCATAATTCCAAAACTTAAGAAACTCAAGACTCGATTGTATGACTCAGCCGAGTCATACTTTGACTAGATATTATAATTAATAATCAAATTACAATAAATAAACTGGATTTCATATGTTCCTGTGATTATACTGAAGAAATACAATTCCTCCAAACAGAATATTTGGATTCCTGTGCATTTTCATTTACAACTACCAAACACAGTTGAGGATTCCATTTACACTTGATTTTAGTGTAATTATGAAATGGATTTCATTTACCCAAGTATACAAACTCCCAAATGAGCTGTTACCCTTTTAACCTCGCTGGACGAGTCATGCAAGTCGAGCTTGTCAGCGACTTTTACATGAGCACATAACCCCTCCATCAGACAGTCCGACACATGGCAGGGCCACCTCTTGAACTGTTTTGATCGCCTGCATACCTGCCGCAGTCGGCAGAGCAGGATCAAATGCATGCAGAGTTACACAAGTTTCTGAATTTGACAAAATTTGATATGAAGTCTCTCTTATTCGCCCAAGGAACATTTGAAAATACAAAAGTAACTCCAATATAGACGTGGATGGCCCAGATCAACAATCTCACCATAATCTACTACTAAATATAACTTTTATTATATTGATATTGAAAGGCACCACCAATCTGTTCGATTGGTGATTATCAAGACGTTCTTCCGCTAGTCCCATGGTTGTCGATGCCATAGATCTTTGAACTCGATGGAATGATTCTGATATAACGCATACATTTTATAGATACATTTAAATAAGAATACACATACACCAGATTCTTCTACGGCTTGGGCTAGTCAGGGCTGGTCTCTAGGTTCCAAAGACGCAATCTCCCGGATCACCTGTGCTTTATCCGCCTCAAACTGCTCATCCTCTGAAAAAGCTCAGATGAAAATCAAATTACAATCAATTTCATGCAGAAAGTCCAGTAAACAAAAGTGTTTTTCAGTGAGTGTGCTCCGGCAGTACTGGCACCACCATGAGCTTTGATGGTACCAAGCAGAAGTAGGGTCCACGTCCACATTATGTATTTACCACATCTGTCTATCAGATGTGCCGCCTCACGTTACACTCGGCCCCAAGTAATCTGAGCCCAACTTGAAACTGAGGTGGACCAGAGAACAAAGGACAGGTTACGTCACCCTTGATTTGCATGGGGCACACCGTGTAGTGTATACAGAATCCAGGCCCTCTGCCATGGATGAAAGGTCAGAACAAAAATCAGAATGTTCTACAACTCATGTGAGCCCCGATGAAATTCAAGGGTGAGTGATACCTCTCACATGTGACCCAACTGACTTTTGCACCGTGCTGATTTTCTGGTCCTGGAGGGAACTCATCTGATGAACGAGTTGGATGTGATACATATACCATGCAGGCCCCACTTCTACATGGTAACACAGTGAGCTGAACGGTGGTACTGGTACAACTGGAGTGTAGCCCTTTTTTTTTTGCATAAGAATCATGACTAATGATGTCCTGATGGCTCAAGTCTCTAGGAGTGGGATCCATCAGGGCAGTTGATCTGATGGGGGCCACCGGATGGGGGATGCCACAAAAATCTCCTAGATTCAAAGATCCTGGCACTTGATCAGTGGCCCACAATTGGATTGTTAATTAAAATAACGCAGCAACAGTCCAGACAAATGACATAGTTGGATGGCCGGGATCTTCTAATTTCAAAGATTTTAGGGCAATCCACATCCATTTTTCATTAGTGCCACTATAATTCCTCCTCTACCTACCTTTGTCCAACTTGAAGTTGCTGAAGAACCGGAGAATCTTGCTTCTATTAGCAACAAGTATGCTCACAATTTCAGGTGGCTTGTTCTGATTAGCCGCAAATAGCTGCAAGTGGAAATGAAAATTGAAGTCCTTCCATCAGAAACCTCAGGAAGAGAACCTTTCAGCTGATCAAACAATGGCCATGGTATAGACAGCTTAAGCAATGTAGACATGCAAACACACCTTAAACACATGAAATGCTTCTATTTGGATGTTCTTACTCGATTCCTGTAAATGAGAGTGAGACAACAGTTCAATACTTCAAAAAACAAAAAAGCAGTCCTAAATACCAAATGCATGCATATTGCAGGCAGGTTGCAGGCAAAAAAACAACAATTTACAGCCAAGAGAATGAAAGGAATGGTTCTGAAATTGCATCGGTTGTCTAACACGACACCACGCTAGCAGAAGCTTATGGAGCTTAGAATTATGGCTAATTCCTAGAGGGGGGTGAATAGGACAACTTAAAAATATACATCAATTAAAAGCAATTAACACTTAGGCTTCCAGGCCAAGAGAATCCAAGTACATAAACTACAAATAATACAATTATATGAGCAATTAGTCTATGCGAGATAGATATATCAAGTGTGTGCAATTGAATTAAACACTAAGCATCCATCCATGCATTCATATACAACAATTCAACTCGCAAGCATAGATAAACATGTGACAAATCATAATCACAAACAAAAGGATATATATAGTGATTCGGCTAATTGCCTACTCCACTCATGGCGGACGCACTCTCCTCGAGTGTACCGGATTTCACCATCCCAGAGGTTTCCAATAGGATCACCTCTGACCTTTACAATGATTTTACAGGTTCACCACAAACCTACACATAAACACCCATGTCGGTGGACCACATACACACCTATGTTGATGACAGTCCTATACAAAGACCTAAATGTACTCACGTGTTGGTGGAACACATTTCCACCCATATCAGTGGCTCCAGTGATGACTTGATTTTCTATCGGCTAACCAAGACCACTATGATCCTAATCCAAGGACTTACGTAGGCTCCTGTCGGAGGCTCCCACGGAGACTATCACGTACATACCCGTGTCTGGTAGCGGTCCTACACAAGAACCTACGTACACTCCCGCCGGAGATGGTCCTACACAAGGACCTATATGAGTTTGGATCTCAAACTCCATGGATTCTAAAACAACAACCTTACTCGTTTAATTGAACCACATTGATGTGCCTTTCTTAAAATGCATCTTTCCTTCTTTAATCCGCTTCTCTTGTGCTCCCCCAATCTTTGATGCGGATGCTTCAGCTCCTACGATCGGCTACCTTGCATATGATGTACCTATGAGGCTACCAAGGCAATGGGTCGATGGTTGAATCTTCTACAACTATTGGGATAATTGTTTTTCAATTAGGGATTCACCTCAATAGGTATTCTACAGGATATAGACAAGCATATACCTATAGGTTTATGTCTAATCTCAAGAAAATGGGAGAGAACATGAACAACTTCATAATGGAGCTTGAAATGCTCATTAGAATAATTAATCACAAGAATGGTGTCATGAATCTCTTTAGTTTGGAGCCTAGGAGACGGATAATGAGTGAAGAATTACCTAGGCTCTAATTGCACCAAAAACTCATCCATTTGCCCAAAAATCGAATGCCCTATATATAGAAACAGTTTTGCAAGGGCTGTAAAATGGGCAAATAACGGCTCTGTCAATAGCAAGGTAGCCCGTATCGGTATCGATTGGCGTAACAGTGCCTTCCGATACTGATACGAATACGGGGGTGTAATGCCGATACAGGGGCATAACGCCCCGTAACGGTGCAATTTTTATTTTTATTTTGCCAAAAAAATATTAATTAAATCCAGAATATTCTAAGCATTCCAAATATGCATTCATTTATAAATTGGAACATGTTTATGGTGGTGTAACAGTCCACTCTTTGGTGAGAAGTCGTATCAGATTGTCTGATAAATTTATGAACCAAACAACCTGGACTTGACTGCAAAACTCATATATTTAATTTTCTAACTACTATCAATGATAGATATATTAGAATGAATGTAATATGAAAATATCTTACATGTGTAATATATTCGCATTTTAAAAAAGGGGCCTAAAATAGTGTGTAAATAGAAAAAATTATAAAAATATATATATAAAATGACAACAACAGTCTGTAAAATGGACATTAACATGTTCTATTATGATTAACACATCATATTCTACCATTAAAACAACAAAACATTTAATAAAAAATAATTTTTTGAATTTTTAACATAAAAAGGCTGAAAATAGTGCATAAATAGAAAAAAATTATTAAAAAAATATAAAATAACAACAACAATTTGTAAAATGGACATTAATATCTTCTATTATGATTAACATATCATATTCTACCATTCAAACAACAAAACATTGAATAAAAAATATAAATACCTATTTTTGATGAATTTCTAGAAAATAACCCACGGAGCTTTGAATCAAGAAAATCCTTAATATAAGTTGTTTTTATCTGTAATATCAAGCTAAGAGTAGTTGAAAATAGCAATAGAATGATTTATGAAGAGTTTGGAAGAAATAATTTTTAAAAAAAAGTGAAAAAACAGACCTTAAAATAACATAAAATAAAAAGGCCATTTTTTACCGTTATGCCCTGACCATTATGGCTACAGAATCAGGGGGTGCCCCGTTACGGCCCCGTATCGCGTAACGGCCGGGACACCCTGGTCAATAAGATCGAGCAAGCCTTTTATAGGATAGAATAATTCCAAATAAAGCCAGTTTACTTGTTGGACGTTTTCAAGCCATTCTTTGATCGAATCAAGGGGGACTTCTGATTGAATCGAGTCCCATCAGTGGACTGTCGATTCGATTGAGATCCACTCGAAACTACTGAATTTGGGTTTGTTTATCAGCAGCTTTGAACCTCTAAAGTCTAACTAGATTATGATCAAATAGGACTCCTAAGGCTATGAGATGATCAAGGAAATGTTTACCTATTGAGAATGGATCATCTAAAGGCTAAGGTTGTTTTAGACCTAAAAGGGTCTAAGATTAGAGTCACCAAGGCACCTCAATATACATATTTCTTCACTCCTTGATGCTTCAAGTCTTCATGTATCTTCGGTCTTCAACTTCCAAGGGCTTAACCGACTCACTGACACACGTAAACGTGATTGACAAACAAGTGCACTTACAGTTTCCCTCCAAAAAATGTATGCCAATAGGACAGTCAAAGCATCAAATGACGTATGTTATGGGACTGAGTCGAACCGAGTCAGAGCAAGTTATGCCTCTTCCAGCCCTGAGTGGCAGGAAACATTAGTTGTTCCATCCATGGATTAAAAAATTGCACAAGACTGAGTCGACTCATTTTAGGTGGAGGATGAAATGAATCACTACATCAATACATGTACATTATGGGATCGAGTCCAACTGACTGCTTCCAGCCCTGCATGAGATCGCAGCTTTAAAACCGATACTTGAAACCATGATTTATGTATAATACTAGAAATGTAATATCTAAAATTCTAGTTAAGTAACAGCAGATTAAAGGCATCCTTCAACCCAACATATAAAGTTTCAACATACACAATGCAAATTGGTAACCACATTCATATGGCATACAAGCACTTAACACGATTGTCTGAAGGAGGACAAAGGATGCAGCATATTTTCTTCTTTTCTTTTCTTGTTCTTTTTCTTCTTTTTCTTTTTTTTTTTTTTTTTTTTTTGACAGGCTAGTCCTCCCATTTGTTTTGGCCCTATCGTTGATAGTGTGTACCCTAAAATCCCAAGTGATCAGGCAATCCCAAAACACTGATTGGAGGACTCTTTAGGTTTGCAAATGGGCGGTTGGAGAAAAAAGAAATCCTCCAATCGATGGCTAGGATCATCTGGTGGTTGTGATTTCTGGTATATGGCTTACCCATTGTGGGGCAAAATAAATGAATAATCCCAAACTCCACATCTGCATGGATAGATATTGGTGCTTGATAACAAACTTAGAAATCAGTTTTCAGCACTAGATACTCTCCTACATTTTTCTACCATCCTAACAGCTAAGTAGAGATATATATTGGCACACTGATGAATTTCTAGATGTGAAACTATAGGGTACCCCTGAGCCTCAGCAAACATGATGCATGGGATCCTGTGCATACGGAATCAATCATTTTGTGATCCATACTGTTGATCAGATGGGCCCCACATAGATCTATCATGTACACACACTCCAATATTCAGAAGATCCTGGCATGAAAAGCTTTGACTGTTTTGTTAGTTTTGTTCTGCTTTGTTTCTTGGACCATAGCTGTATTTTTCTCTTACCTGTCTATTAGTAGGAGACTAATTCACCATGATACCCAGATCCTTCAATCCGTGTGGGTAATCTGCAACGGATATGACATGACATGGCATGCCTATGTGATCCATGTTGGATATTGGCTTAGTAATGGCCAAATATTTTATATAAGGAAAAAAACAATTAATTGGGATAAGGCTTAGATGATGATGATGATTATATACAAGGAAAAAAAAATTAAATGCCAAAATATAAATATTTAAAGTTTAAATAAAATAGTAAAGAGCATTGGTCACTTCTGCCCAGTTTCCCACCATAAATTTGTGCTGTGATGGAATCCATAAGCACTTTTTCCTCCTAAAATTTCAAGGACTCGGTGGGAGAAGTCTATAAGGACCATCAACTCAAATGGTGAGATGGCATGCCATGTGTGGCCCACATAATACCTTCCCGAAAATAAAAGCATGATCATCTAAACCTTACCCAATCCTGTTCCCCCATTCCATTATATCAAGGACACCCGAAAAATAAATAATCCAAGAAGAAAAAATATCTAATAAAAATACTATATTTAACCGTATCCTATTACTGTATGTTTTGGACATCAAGAGTCTCTGAAACCTAGATCACTACCTGTACCCAAGAAAGACAACTGACTAAAGGTTAAGTATCATCCAATCTTGGAGTTATCCCACACAACCCCAATCCTCTGTGGGACCATGAGATCAACAGTCTATTTCACATGGATAACTGAACTCATTACTTCGGTGCCTCGACATATTGTATTTTTTGCTCAGTAGTCGATATTCCTCTTTCTGGATTCTCATTTTTGGAAACTAATCAAGCCGGAAAACTAATCCCAAAAATTGTCAACATAAAGCCAATATTAAAACATGTGGCATTACATCAGGCAAGGAAGAGAAAATCAATACCCTGAGAAGATTCATCAGGATCCTCAAGTTATCTTTTGAGCAGACATATCGCATCATAACAGCAGAATTTGAACGATCCAGTAACATGTCGCCCAGAAGCTGAAACAAAAATCACAAAAGTTGCAATTTATGTAACTCTGACAACGGCATATCCATGCTTATTAGATGGTATTGAAAGGTACTCTACTACATAAGAGAAAAGTTTGTGTACATATCTTGCACCATCCAAGAATGGTAAGAGGGATTCTTAAATCTTAATATGCCATTCCAGAATCGACCTTAAACTTTTCCTGTTTTGAAATGTTTACTAGATTCCCTCCAACTGTCTTTAAATGGTGGGGGATGTGCACACCAATGCATTGGAGGCATGCCTAATACATAAACACTAGTTCATGCTAGGGTTGCCACTTGTGTTCAGGTAACCTGAACCGAATTGACCCAGCCCGAGTTCGGATTGGGTTGGTTCAGGTTGTCAAGGTCCTCAAGGTTGAGTTTGGGTTGGAAAATGCCAATATGATTTGAATTTGGGTTGGGTTCACATTGAGCAAATTCGGGTAGGGATTAGGTCATGTTGGCTCGGATCGGGTCAAGTATAGAAGAATTCAAGTTGGGTTCAGGTTGGGCACCTCGGGTTGCAATTCGGGTCAGATTGGGTCCTCTTGAAGTCGAGTTGATCCACGACCTGACCCAACCCACCTGAGTTGCAGCCCAAGTTCATGCGAGTAAAATGCTATAAGCTGTACAAAAACTCGTCTAGTTAAAGAGATGCTCCAGCTATGTGACTAGTATCACTGATAAAAGGAAAAAGGATAAATCATACAACGATCTTGTCCTAATAGCAATGTCCAGGAGTGTCTGAAACACATCTCAAATGGTGCCTTCTATTTTAGAAAAAAGAGGGGCCTTAGTTCATGCAAGTAAAACACATAAGTTGTACAAAAACTAGCCTAGTTTAAAGAGAAACGCTTTAGCCATATGACTAGTATCGCTGATACAACGAAAAGGAGAAATAAGACGAAGATCTTGTCCTAATAGCAATGTCCATGAGTGCCTGACACACATTTCAAATGATGCCTTTTATTTTAGGGAAGAGGTGCCTCCATACACAGTTCAGCTTTGGGAAGCTCCAAGTGTTTTAGTTTTCACACTCATCACATGTGCCCAGGATGTTAGGATCCATGGGGTTTCTTTTACAGAGTCGAGTCCTTTAGAACAACTCTCTCAACAGCCCACACCATCTTAGGAAATGAGAAACACTGAAGTGAAAAAATTACCTTGACAGCTTGTCGCCTAGTGATGTAATTTTCAGACTCCAGCAACTTTGAGTTAAATTCTGCAAAAAACTGGAAGCACAAGAAATGTTTGGAAAAGATGATAATACAGTAATTACTCAAAAATCTTAACTATAAAAAAGTGGAGAAACTTCGAATGCATGCCTCAAATTCTAAGACAACCATGTCAGAAAAGTATGTATGAGTTTCTAACACAACTATATCAGCGAAACATGGATAGCCCAGTAATAAATGCAATATTTTTTCCCTGGTTTAATGTGCATTTGGTACCCTACAGCCACTGAAATAACTGAACTGCTTATCTAGCAAGAGAGCTGCAACATTATTTAGCCTCACTGCCGACGTGAATAAATGAAATGTTTAACATGCAGGAGATGTCCTGATATTCATTGAAAATGAAGGAGCAATTCCACAGTTCGGAAGGAACAGGCTGGATTTTGAACTGGTCGGGCTTGGCCAACAGCACCAGGCCTATTCAAGATATTGATTTTGCCTTGGCCCAGGCCTGACACATTTCCAGCCCTCAGAAAAACTCCTAGTTTTTAACTTAAGCTAAACAAACTGCACTTTCTGAAAGGGATTGTTGCAGCCCAAGTGCTTCCCCAAGCATAGACCATGTGACACTCGACTCACAACCTCTTTGTGGATGGGTAAGCCAACCGCCTAAGTGCCATCCAAGCTAAGTTGATAAGAAGAGAGCACACAAGAGCCTTGAAGTCAATAGACTTGTATTACACTAAGAACTTAACAGCTTATGACTTTCTGACATTTTTTAAGTTGAGTATAAATTAGGACCCCTAATCCTTATATCGACCTAAGAACCTTCTTACTACTTCACATGGGTGGCTAGGATAATGCCTTTTTTTAATGATAATCTGAATTTACATAGAAGAAGATAATAGAAATACAACAGGGGCCAGCAAAGCACAAACATCCAAGCTTGCCCCAGCACTTACAGGCAGCCATGGGTGATTAAAACAAAAACCAAACAAGCAGAAACTCAACAGCACCCTTACAAAAGCTACTCTACTGATCTACGGTCAACAATTACAAGTGCTGGTCTCGACGACCCAGATTTTGCCAAGCATCAGCCCCTTTGTTTGCATCTATGCACACATGGATAAAGGAAATCCTCCTGCCTCTACAGCGACCTGACCTTTCCTAAACAAAGTCTGAGATTATCCACAGGCTTGCACTGGAAGTCCGGGTAATCGCATTCCCTGAAGTCACCTTATACCATGGCTGGAAGTTGTTATTCTCTAGCAGCTTGATTGATCACAACAGTGCTGTCACTTCTACATGGTTAAGAGTCACGGATTCCCAGAGGCCTTGAAAAGGCGTTATGGTGTTCCCACTAGTCCCTAGTATATAGCCACAACCCTGCCAGGATGATGCCATCTTGCAATCATCCAGCGGCTAAGAACAAAATGTTGTGTATAATTTTGTACCACTTTCTCTACAGTGAACTCTAGAACATTCCAGAGATCTCTATAAATTCTAGCCTTCTCTAGAATCCTCTACACACTATGTACATAGCCTCTAATGTACTAGAATAGCATACGTTGGCTAGGTCCTTGATTTAGCCCCTACAACCATCCGTTCTGTGACAATCTCCCCACTCACTGATGATCATCCATGTTTATTCCTCGAATTGTCACAGCAAACTATCCCACTCTTGTCACCCTTGAGCAGCTGCAAAGTTGGGATCATCCCAACCTTGGCCTTCCCCTTTCACGCCATGCATGGATGTCCCTCATCTATGAATCCATAGAAAGGGCATGGGAATTGCCTTTGCCTTGTGCAGAAGTCCATGCCCAAGATGACTTTAAAGTCATTTGACCAAAAGCAAAGATACATGTCTTGCTGAGCCATCCGCCAACATGTATCTCTACAGCCTTGACCACACCTTCAATGGGTTTGGCTTCTAAGTTGACCTCCTTTATTTTCCTAGTGTTCTTCAACATCAGACCCACTTGTTTCACCTCCTTCCCTGATATGAAGTTGTGGGTCTCCCGTGTCCACCATAGCTGATGCAGGACAACTAACCACTTGCTTTAAAAGCTCGAATTGATAGAGCATGACGAATTAATCCCTTTATCTCATAGCCCAGGCCCCAAATCCATGGGTTAGGTCCTCGTCCGAACCCTCCCCGTGGGCCCCAAATCCATGGGCTTTGCCTCACACGAGTCACCTGCCTCACATGGGCCCCAAATCCATGGGTTATGCGGGCCACCCACCTCGAGTGTGCCCCTGCATCCCACTCGAGCCCGGTGTGAAAATGCCCCCACATTAATAGCCCAAGTCAACTTCCCATTTATGTGTACATCCAAGTGCATTAACTCTCGTCGAGTAGCTTGTCCTCCCTTGATACTTGACCCTCCAACACATCTAGAACCTAATTCTCGGCCCCTTGTCCTCTTCCCTGGCTGGGAACAAGTTCAAAAGCTTCTTCATTGGGCAGTCCTTTGCTCAATTATCACCATCACATATGAAGAAATTCCAACTCTTTTCTTGACCATTGGGCTTGCCATCCACAGCATTGAGGAGTTGCATTGACCAAATGAGTAACTCCTTGTTGCTTTCATCCTCTTTCTCATCTAGTTTTACCGTGATGGTGGTGAGAGCATCTCTTAAGGCATTCCCAAGCCAAGTGAGGCCAATCACAAATGAAACACTTAACCTCACGTTGCTTGGATATCTCTTTCTACCATTGCCATTCTATGCGTCCATGCCAACCTTGCCGCCCAGTGGCTCTTAAATCTCTCAGAATCGGTGGAGTCGTCTAGCCCTCCCTCACCAATGCCTTGACCACCCACATCATTACAGTTCCTGTTGCACCCAATGCTGTACACATCCATGAAGTTGAAGATGTTCTCAGAATGTTGGGAATTCCCAACATAAGAATCGAGAATTCCTTGACATACTCAAAAATCAACGCATGTGTTTCAACCACTCTATGTTCTGCCATGCCAAGTACTTGACAACTCGGGGCAAAGCTGCTTCTTAATCTTCCTGTGCATGTGCCCGGTCCATGTCCACATGAAACCTATGCCATCATAGCGTTTTAGTGTTGTGTTGGTGAGGTACATCACTGTAGCCACACCTTTGCCCTCTCATCCTTCTATGAGACAAACGTGAATATTGTTCCAACTGCCAAAGGAAATTTGTGCGATACCCTAGCATCACTCAATCCCTTGAAGACCCTAGGTCTGATTTCTACACCTTCGCTGTTCCTCCATGGCCATAGCCCTTTTCCATAGGGGCCAATCTCCCCTCATTTCATCAACTTAGTCCTGCAGCTAGGCGAGGATCCCCAGCAGCATCTCCACCTTGAGTTCCTCGAGCTCGATGCATTCAGTTAGTCCTAGGGCTTCTAGAGTATTGGTTAGGTACTTCACAGAATGCTGCTGGAAATTTTCCTCCGCTGTCCGTTAGTTGTCCCCTTTGTCAAGATTGCAGCATATTTTGGTGAGATTGATATAATGAAGAGGTATGTATGATAATTTTTTGTAGCAGAATTCAATTTTATCAAGCATGTTGAATCGCAATTGGCCCCACAAAATTAGCTTGATTGTAGATTAGTCCATTGTGTGTACGAGAATGGGTATGTGATATGCAACTTCCAACTATTAATCCCACTAATGCATACCCCTAACCAATTGACATCATTCCCCTCAAGAAAATTTAAGAAAAAATCAAAATTAAATTTGGATGAATAATGTTGTCGGTTTTTTTTTTTTTTTTTTTTTGTGGGGGGGGGGGTTGCGCATTTGAATGGTCCCAAATTGGCCCAAAGTTCATGCAATTTATGGCAATCATCCCACTAGTGCAATTGACCTCAAATTTTCATCATTCAACTATCAGATCGGTGACATTTATTGGATGGTGAAGGATTAAACATATCTAGTGGTACCTTTTCAACAAACAATTGTCCTCAAATCAATGTTAGGATCATCCAAACAATTTGATTTTGGGATTGCGACTTACAACAGCGGATCCCATATTTCAGTTGGTATAGTTTGATTTAATAAATGCCATGTTTGCAATACTGAACATGAGGGTCTAAAGCATCATACACCACTAAAGTATAATGTAAAGAAAAAGAGGCCTAAAAGTCAAACCAGTTGGGCCACAGAGTACGGTCCACCCAGCATATAACTTCCAGCTGATTAAGTGCATGTAAAATCCAACCTTTTCAATAGTTTGGCCACAAAACGAGTCACCTAGTGCAAAAATCATCCACATCTACTCAGCAAGTGGGCCACACCATAGACGATAATTTTTAGCCATTGATAGATAGCAAAATACAACTGTAGTCCGCTTGATGGGTGGATATATCTGAGTTTAGCAAAAGGCGATCGTCGTAATGAGCCAACCTAATAGATGGATTGGATGTCTCACATGTATAAAAGGTTGGAAGTTGACGCACTTGCAGAGAAGAAGCGAGAGAGAGAGAGGGAGAGAGAGAGAGAGAGAGAGAGAGAGGAGAAGAAAAGGTTTTTTTCTACTCTGAAAAATGAAATTTTTAAAATTTTTTGGGGGGTATTTTCTGGACATTGGTTTTTTGTGGTACCATCACCACATTATGATGGACCGCAACGATTCATTACGCCTCCATAATAGGGCTGTCAACAGGCCGGGCCTGGGGTTGGTCTAAGCCCGGATTTTGAACTGTTTTAGGCTGGGCCATCGGGCCAGCCCAGCCCTATTCAAAATTATGATTTTTGTAGGCCCAAGCCCCGCCAATTAACAACCCTGCTCCTTAATGGTCCGTTACAGTGCATTTTTTCAGCACGGCCCATTATGCCCCCATGTCACAAGACGTGTCACTGTTACTGCTACATAACAACCGTTACGTAACCGTTTGGCATATCTTAACTGAAGTAATGGCCCTTGAGAGTGGAATTGAAGAAGAATATTAATGTGCCCGACCCCAAGTAATTGGGATAATGCTTAGACAATGACCATAAGGGAATCTTTTGCATCATTTAATAGCAATTGCCAGTTAAAAAACAGGGGTGATTGAGTTCTTCCACTGTAATGGTTGGGTTCAGCATCCGCTTGAGGTTTTTTGTGCATAAACAAGAATAAATCAGTTTGGAGGTTCAATTTAAATTTGTGTGTGAAAGGAGAGTTGTTGAATTTAGGTCTTTTGAGCCTATACTCACAGTAATTGTTGGAATTCTAGCATTTCTGCAACCATCTTATCACCATGTAAGGCATTGCCTAACTGTAAATATGAATAAAAGTTCAAACAAAATTGATCGCTTACCCAATCATAATTTTTAGTAAGAAACTCAGCTACTGTTGATTTATGCCTTGTCAAAAGCTCCTGCAATAAAATGAAATAGTTGCATCAGTATTGATACCAATAGGATTGATAGATACAAGAGAAAGAAAGGAAATGATCTCAGCAGTTCAAGACTCTCTATAATGCTCTATGTATTTTACATGATGCGTGGCCAAATATTCAGGACCAGAACCTCAGCATCCTGAAGACTGGCATATATAAAATTGTAAATCCACCAATATTTAAAACAATTAAAAGTAGATTTAGTTTAGTAGTGCAACTTAACAATTCACAATGAGTATGGCTCATGTATGGCATTCACACCTAAAAAAATGACTTGTTAAAATGGTTATGACACCACTTCAAATTGTCGCAGTAACATAGGTTTTCAAATTTCTAGGCATAATAAGCCAAAAGTTGCAAATTAAAGTGAGAGCTCCAACACTAACGACAGAAACAAAAGTGGCATCTCATATCTATTGAGGCAAAGGTAGTCAAGGAGTTCGAACTGAACAAATCAGTAAGGCTTCAACCAAACAATATCTTAGAGAAAAATTCATTACTGTGGTTGAGAAGGCCAGCCACAAAATTGTGTAGTCCTCTACAGACAGACATATTTAAAACTGAAATTTAGAAACAAAAACGAAGTTGGGAGGAGAACACAGTAACATAAGTGCATGTATAAATTTTTGACAGAGGTAGCCTTCTTTCCAGATAAAAATAAAATAAATTTCCAGACTGAAAGTATAGGCTGCCCACCGTCCACTACTTGTGGAGAGGATCCAAAAGTGTAACTGAGGCTCAGGTCATTTTAATTTACTGTAAGTTGTACATAATTATTCTCAACATATGATAGTAGAGAACCCATATCATTTTACGGCCTGTTTTTCTGTTATGGCCGTTACAGCCGTTTCAACCCTGTAACGTGTAACGGTTATGACTGTTACCGTTACCTAACGACCGTTATGGCCATTACATAACCGATTTTGAATAGCTTGATTATAATGGAAAGAGGCCTTAAATTGTATCTTGGGCCGTTAAAGGCCGAGATGAGTCATGGCTGTTTCCTTTGTTTTAAAAGAAATCTGCCATCTCACATCTAGGTTGACATTTCATTTGCCCATGTCGGGAAAGAAGCTAATACTATGGTGGAGACTTTAGCTAAAACGGGAGTGCAATGTCCATTACATGTATTGGAATTTGTATCCTTTTTCTAGTACTTCTTCTGTTTCCTTTTATGAGATTGTTATCATAATCATCATATAAGCCTTATCCCAACTAGTTGCAGTTGGCTAGATGAATCTTGTTCTGCCATTCTTGAAACGTGGTATCATGAATCATGAGATAGTTATCATTCAAAAATAAACAAATAAACAAAAGAAAACAAAAGAAGAGGAGAAAATTCAGGGTTCAATAATCCATGAGAGCGGAGAGATTGAAAAAGATGTTGCTCATAGAATTAGAGCTCGGTGCATGAAATGAAAATGTGCCTCTGAAGTTTTATGTGATAGCAGAATCGATTGAACTGAATGGCAGATTTTATTGGATGGCTGTAAGATCAGCCGTGCTATATAACACAAATGTTGGGCACTCAAAGAACAGCATGTTGACAGGATGATTGTAGTTAAAATGAGGATGTTGGGATGAATGAGTGGCAAGATGAGGAAGGATAGAATTAGAAATGATTGCATTCAAGGAAATTTAAAGTAGCACCACTAGGTAATCAAATGAGGGAAAGTATACTTGGATGCTTTGACCATGTGCAACAGAGACCAAGAACTGCACTAGTTAGCAGGACTGAGTTGGTTAAAGTTGAAAGCTCTAAAACAGCCAAGGGAAGGCCCAAAAGGACGTGGGTGCAGGTAGGAAGAAAAGATTTGCTGAACTATGGTTTAATTGATGATATGGTCCTTCATAGAGTGCAATGACAGTGCAGGATTCATGCAGAGGACCCCAACTAGTTGGGATAACGCTTAAGATAATTATGAAATAAAAGAAAAGATATGGCAATTGGCAAGATTTCCGAACCAACAAGGCGGAATACGCATTTACGGTGGGGAGAAAATAGAAGCCTATTTTCCCCCTTTTTCTGCCCCCAAATCACTAGTTGGATATGTATGGAGAGATCCCAAACAGATCTCTCTTCCATTTTGGCACTAGTGACTCATATTGATCCTATGAACCGGTAATTTCCACATGTAATTCATTGATATCATACTTTTCTAGTATCATTTTGACAGATTGACAAGGACTCTGCCTTTCAAAAGCAAAAGACGGAAAAAAAAAAAAGATTGACAAGGACAAACTGATGGGTAATTAGTAATTACTTCTAGCTTACCAGCCTTAAGGAATAAATAAATAAACACAATGAAGTGCCTCTCTAACAAATGGGGGAAGCAATTATCTACGTAATGTACTCAACCTTAAATGTTGCTGCGGCATCTGAAGCAATGTCAAAATTTGGGAGCTGTATATAATCGAAAATTTTCCTCATGTGTTCTGACTCCAAGACGTATCTGAAAAGTGAACCAAAGAAAATGTTACCATAAAGATAAAATCATTCTCAAGATCTCAGGGAGTTAAAGGTGAAAGAGAAACCCAACCAGAATTGTCACAACTCATGACTTAAAGAAAGACCAGAATTCCATGGTCATTCATTTTGAAATATGGTACAAGCTTCTTTCCCTTTTTCTTTCCTTCTTTTTTTTCTGAATGGTAGGATACTCTACAAGTCACTTGTGCATGAAAGTTTAAGAAGGATACATGTGAAAGGAGGTAGATATGATATCGAGAATGTAAATATAATCCAAACAAGTGAAAATAGGGATACCTTGTGCATATCCATTGTTTATATACAAACCCACAAAAATATTTATGTCATGCAAAATGTCATGGTATTAAATAGATATTTCAGTAACCACATGACTTGGACATAGTCATCATCAATGTTGAACAAGGCCAAGGGGAATCTGACACAAACCGCCCTTGGAAAACCTGAAACACCAGCACATTCATACAGATGTTTTGAACATTAAAAATTATACCAGACCAAAAACATATCCATGCAAATATATGTAAATTATATGATAAATAAAAGAGATGATCCAACACTCTAATAGTACTATAACCTATAGTGCCATGAGAGTTCTAGAACATCTCTCTACACTATCTATGAAACACTAGACATTAAGAACTGTATTTACGATTGTTGGGGACCACAAAAACACACACAAAAAAACATGGAAAAGGCTTTCTTGTGGAGATCAAGTTCTCGATTGTCACATAAGTCATCCATATAAGACCTCATGAGGAAACACCAGGTTTCTTGCTCCCTTCAAGTTCACGCTAGTTTTTCTTCCCTAAAATATTTTTTTATGACGTTAGGGTGTCCCCACCGCATTTTGAGGCAGGACTATTTCCTGCGGATGCACGCAATCACCCACAAATCACGTGCATCGGGTTTTCTTCCCTAAAATGTTGAGTATACAAACAGAGAAGGTTAGGCAATTCATAGGCAACGAATGTACTAATGTGTTCTCAATTACAAAAGTGAGCATAGTTATGAATATAGGTATCGAATCGGCCGACACAGCCGTATCATATACATATCAGCTACATAGGTTACGCAATACAATACAGTATTGGTCCATTATTAAAAAGAATGGCCTATATCTAGTCGTATCCAATGTTCGAAATATCGGTATCGCGTTACGTATCGCACCCTTGGGATACGAATACATATCGCACCCTTGGGATACGGATATGTATCGGTTATCGCATGAGATATATCGGTTATATTACGTAATGTATCGTTGTTGTTGGAAACATGGGGAAACATTGGAAATTGGTCGAATTTTTCAATGAAATTTTAGTGATTGTTAAAAAAGACATCAACACACACTTACAAATCAAAACATTACAAAAAACAAGTGCATATAATAGGTTTTCTTTGTATGAGGTCCTAATCTATGCATTGTCTAATTGAAGTGATGCAAGTATATTCATATAATTTATAAATCTAAGAAGAAGTGTGGAAACACAAGTAATACATTCAAAAGAAAAATAAGAATCACTAGATTAGGTAAAATACATGTTTGGTTTTATGTTTGAACACAGATTGCAACCGATTTGTGAGAAATTTAGAATTTTTATTTTTATTTTTCAATTTTCTGCAACTCGGTACTTCTTCAAATATTGAAATTAAAGCTTCTCAATCCATGATTTTTCATGCAAAGCTTGAAAAGTCATGGATTGTAACAATTTGACACTGATTTAACATGATTTACAGGAAAAAAAAATTTGATCGAAAAAAAAAAATGCTCACCGGATTGAACATGTGGGATATATCCCACTACTTGTTTGTTTTGTATCGCACAGGTGGGATACAAGATGTATCGTGGGATATATCAGCCGATATCGTCGATATTTAAAACATTGGTCGTATCAACTCATTTTGGGTCGTATTGGCACTGATATTGTTGCAACATATTGGGTAAACCGATACAGCTATTAAAAGGCTGCAACAAGTCCCTTTTTTTATTGTTTCTCCTTTCTTCACATTTTCATTTTTTTTTTTCCAATGAGTGAATGTTTCAGAGCCATTTTTTCACCAGATCTAGGTCAAATTCAAAGATCAAAAACTGTTTTTTGCATCAAATCGAAGGATTTAAGCTACCACGCCTAGTTTTGCATAAATTTAAAAAAAAACAAAAAAAAAAAAAGTAAAAATGTATTTTTTAGCTATTCTAAACTGGAAACCCATAACAATATTTAGATTACTTTTTTTGTTGATTGTTGTTATGATGCTTGAGGATCTTCTAATACTATGGATCTAAGGATTTCACAAATGTATTGATTAAAAAAATATTTTCTACATTTTTTCTATTTTTTGGTTAATTTTTTTGGCATTTTATGAAATATTTTATGAATATAATTTTAGGGAAATGATATGATTATGAATGATAGATCTAGGCTAATGTATGTCTGTTTTGAACATAGATCTACCATTGACAGCTAGATTTAAATTATTTTCTTATATTTGAGTCATTTTTATCCATTTTTTTAGGTATTTTGTTGAACTTTTTTCTTCCAAAATTTCTTCAGGGGGAATGATAAATCAATGTTATTTAAAAATAGATCTAAGTTCTTTTAACAAGCATTTACATTTTAGAAGCTGTAAATTTATTTTTAATATATTTTTTACTTTTTGGGGAATTTTCAAATGTTTTTTATTGTTTTCAAGAACCAAATTAGATGTTACTTTCTTTTTACCAATTTTTTCACCTCTTACTTGTATATCAAATATCAATAATACTCCTCTTAATCTTAGTATCCTAATGTCTTAGTGTTTTAAATAACTCCCCTGACAGATAGTTCATGGTCCGATAGTTGATGGATATTCATATTAACAATATATGATATCAACTTATGATATATATATATATATATATATATATATATATATATATATATATATATATATATATATAAATTATACCCAAAAACATCAACACTAGTGCCATCATATGCGACCACATACGCGCATATCCATATGCAAATTGCATATGCGATCACGGCACATATGCGATCACATATGTAGCATATTGGAAAATATGCGATCGCATATTGGCCATGGCACATTAATTTATTTTTTTTTTGCAAAAAAAAAAAAAGAAAAAAAAAAAGAAAAAAAAAAAAAAAAGAAAGAAGAAGAAGAAGAAAACAACTTTTTGCCCATAAAAAGGCTTCCAAACTTCCTCCATTTGCAATATTCTCATCCCAAAACTCTCTTAATATCTTCTTGTCTTATATTTCTCAATTCCAAGTGGTCTTAATCTCTCTCTCTTACATTTCCTACTTCCAAGTGATCTCTCTCTCTCTCTCTCTCTCTCTCTCTCTCTCTCTCTCAAGTTAGAATATCAAGATTCAAGCACTTTCAAGTTTCAAGGAAGATAGCTTAGTGATTTTCTACAATAGTAAATAAATAGCTTGTTCGCTGTTACTTCTTAAGTGTTAACTATATTGTTGAATGTTGATGACTTGATGTTTAATTAATTTTATTTCTTTCAAATGTATTTTAAATATGTAAAATTAGTTATCTATTAACTTAGGAAAGTTCCCCTTAGTTTCTTTTTTTTTACATTTTGTTTTTAAATTTTCCTATTTTTTTATCTTTTTTAATTTTTCAAAAAAAAAAAAAATATGTGATCGCATATGCAATTGTGCGATCGCACGTGTGCATAAGCATATGCGATCACACATGATCGCATATGCGATTCGACAACATTGATCGACACCACACCTTACAATGGGATAACCTATTGAATTCGAGACAGCATTCTTACCAAAGAATGGTCCGATACACCATTGAATACATGGTCAAAATGCAAAAATTAAATAAATAAATTCTTGGATAAATCATTTTTCCTATGTTTCCATATTTTCTTGATTCTATATATATATATATATATATATATATATATATATATATATATATATATATATATATATATATATATACGAACTGATATGGCCTCGATACCAATACGTCATATCGCATCGTTTTTTTATCAGGCCAATATGGCCACCAATTCCGACATTCAAAACCATGATCATGAGGGCAACACTCTCCCTCATGTAATTTCTTGGTTTTGCATCTTAGAGCTGTGTCAGCGACCATTGTTACAGTCCCCAGCAATTAGAAATTTTGAACCCACTCATGCTATACCCTCAACGATAGTTGTCTTCCACCACGGTTTGAGGATATAGATTGATTAACAATAGGCACTTCATAGAGAACCAATGAAACGAGAAAAGAGAAAAGAGAAAAGAGAAAAAAAAAAAAAAAAAAACAAGCCCCTAGCATGCGTAAGGTTGCCAATGGGGCGGGCCTGTGATAAGGAAAGTCAAAATTTTGAATAGACCTAGACAACAAGTTCAACATCTGCACCAGAGCCAGCCTCAAGCCCAGCCCATTGATAGCCCTATTTACGTGGTTTCTTGGTTTTCATCTTAGATATAGGGAGATAGGCCACTCCAAATTTTTTTTGTGGGTCCTCAGACTTGCAATGGCTACTGGCAATTGAATGTTCTTTAATGAATGACAATATTTTATTCCAGAAAAACAATAATAAAATATGCAAAGAACAACTACAGCCAGAGCACCAAGCTTACAACACCAAGCCAAAGCAAATGTCACTGACAAAAAATCGCTAGTATCTATAGCTTCCTCCATCACGTTTACGACCTCCCACGGATCCTTGCTTCTCCTCGCCTAACAAAGCACCACTCTAGAGTCTCCTTGATGCGAATGCTAAGTATATCAACATAGAAGGCGTGCGTTACTTGTGTCAATCTGGTTAGATGACGGGTATAGGTACCGGTTGAGTCTCTAAAGGTTGAAAACCTTATGCATGTGTTCGTGACGTGTAAGTTGCTTGAAGGAGATATTTGGACCGTTGGATCGCGACGATGGTGTAATCGGACCGTTGGATCGTCACAACCCACTTTCATTGCGCTATCATTGGGGCCCATTGGGCATCTTGGATTTGAGTTTATCTTATGAATATTTTATTTATTTAAGTTTTGAGACAATGCGCACACAATTTTCTTGTGCGAATTTTTTATAAAAAAAACTTTTTTAATATGGCTATTGTGGTTATTTAATGTAGTTCCAAATTTATAAGGGTGTTTTTCCCCTAAACTCGAAAAGAATGCTACATTATGTTTATGAAAAGAAAGAGTTTTTGCTTCTTCAAGGCCGGACGATTCCATCTTCGACTTTCAATGATTAGGAGAGGGCGTAAGGCACAGGGATGTGATTTCTCATATTCTCCTTCTCTCACCTTCTTTCTTTTCTCAAGGTATTCTCTTCTTTAAATTTATTTTCTTCATTTTCTTCTAAATTCTCTAGATCTAAAAACCAATCCCTTCTCTTTTCAATCCAAATCATTAGATCTTGGAAGATTTTGATCCCCACATATACATATTTTGATCTTCAAATCCCATCACCCAAGGCCTTAGATTTGAAATATAATAAAAAACCATCAATTTTTCTGAATTTTCCAGACTTCCATTCCAAAGAAATCCTATTTCCTGGATTAGAAAATCCACTTGGATCGTTAGACAGACCTACTGCAAGACGAAAGTCCTATCTTTCACCGGATTTGACTAAATTCATATTTTAAGGGTCAATACAACGTATTTGTGATGGATGGCCATGAACATTGCTGAATTTTCCTTATTTCCTTCTTGTTTTAGATGTATAATGCTGAATTTTATTGTTAATGCTTGCATAAATCTGCCCCTTTCAAATACCACATTCATTTTATTTTTTTACGTAAATCTGCCCCTTTCAAATACCACATTCATTTTATTTTTTTGCGTAAATCTGCCCCTTTCAAATACCACATTCATTTTATTTTTTTGCGTAAATCTGCCCCTTTCAAATACCACATTCATTTAAGGTTGGATTAGGCCGTTCTACACCACTCCTTCAATGATTAAAATGTTGAAAGGAAAATTAAGATGTCATCTTCGTCCATGTGCAAAGGCAGCTGGTATGGTACCCCTCCACAGCATAACATTCACACTGGCCAGATATTTGTTGTTCCTTCCTATGATTCCCAAGGATCGATGCACTCATGAGGATCACTTTTTTTAACCACTTCGTCAATCCAAAAGGGCCCTCCAATGCAATCCTATCAATGTAAATATAACAAATACTAACAGCAAGAGTAGAGTATAGACAGAAAAGGTAAATTTACATTGAATGAGAACTGAAGACTTCAAAAATGACAATGTTTTTCGTTCCCTCTGATCAATCATCTAAAAAACAACATATCTAGAGCTAAGAAAAAATTTCTTGAGAGAAAGTGCTGAAAATTTCGAAGTTACATAACACTAATGAAATTGACAATATTGTTTATAGTGGATACCTTGCTATACTTTGATGTCGAATGCACTCCCTCAACATTGCACCATAGTGTAATGCAATGTCCATGTTTTCATACCTAAATAATAAAAAGAAAAGGAAAAGAAATGATAGACAGTTGACACATTAGTTGGCACATTATAACCAAATTTTAGGTATACACTAACTAATTAAGTATTGACAATAAAAACTTAGAAATAAGAAACTAACATAAGATCTCAGAGGGGCATCACATACATTTGTAAATAATAGGAACATAAAAACCACATGAAAATGAAGAAAAAGTTTTGAACTTCTACACCTATCATAAATGCGACAACAAGGTTACAGACAGTCAGTTCCTAGTAATTTGAAATTGTCGTTATCCCATATAATATATGTTTCTTCCTTGAGTTAAAAAATAAGCAAAAAGCAGAAGATGCACATCAAGATTTAGATGAGTAAAATATAAAATTAAGCAGCTAATAACAATAGACAAATGGCAACAAGAAGAGCCATAAAGTTCCCAAATACAACTCTCGGAAGCTCTGCAAAAAAAGGGCTTACCCTGATATCAAAATATCCATAAGATCTTTGTTTGCTTCCAAGTAATCAGAAGCAATCAGCCGGGACTGAACCTGCTGCCTTTGCAAATTAGCAACAACTTGAGTCGCATCTTTACGAGCCTACAAAAGATAACCCTTGCCATGACAAACATCACCAAGAAGAGCAAGCAAACCTCATAGACAGTAAATCATGTCATTTGTATATCATTATTAACGAAATTCAAATAAGAATGTCTTAAAGGCATAGATGTTATAACATCTGAAGTGAAGCACTAGAGAACCAGAAAAACTCTAAAGATAATCAAGCACACCAAATTTAATGCTTAACCACAAACTGGTTCATGCCTACCTCCAGGTTGGATCCTTACTCTTGCTCCGGTGGTAGACTCTTAGGAGTTTCAACACCCAGTCAAGGGTTCGAGCATCCATAGGTGGTGAAATCCCACTATGGCATGAGTGTGTGGGGGTGTGTGTGGGGGTGTTACTAAATTTTTTATTTTTTATTTTTAAATGCTTACCTCCAGGTTCAATTTCGGAAGACAAACAATTAGGAGACGAAGAGTATTCGCTTTAAAGAACTCCTGAGTCAACTGTGTACAAGCATCTGTGACTGGCTCTGATTCACTATTGCCATAGAGAATTGATTTGAGCTCACGAATGAGTTTACTTAGTTCTGCCATCTGCAAATGAGTTTTAAACGTCAATAATAAACCATCTAAAATCTGGAATTTCAACATAGTTACTCTGGCAGAGATAAATATATCCTTTATACTTGTAGGTTCTAAATGCTCCAGGTTTTAGCATTAACTATGAAAAGTTGCAATGGTAATAAAAAACTGGGCCATGCCATAACAGAAACGAATGTGGGAAAGCATCATGCCAGGTCTCAGCATGCATATGTGCAGGGAAACCAACAAAACAATCAAGATTTCGGCTGTAGCTATTGTGCCTGTTTGGGGTGCTTTGTTTTAATAAAATATCATTACTTAAAATATATATATATATATATTTATTTATTTATTTAAAAAAAAAAATTAAAGATCAAGACTTCTCTGAGGTTAGTTATTTGGCTTCAAATCCAATAAATATGTGCAGCTCATACCAACTTTTCCAAATTAAATTTTAAAAGAAATGCTAGATTTTCCCACACTGGGATAGGCAGTCTTCAGAACATATACCCTTAAGTAAGTCTTCAACAAATGATGCCAAAAACTCATTTCACATTTTTCTTTCACCTCAGGAACAACCAAATCTAAATCATTAGAACTCCCCAATTTTCTCAAGCAGGATGCCATTTCCACACACACGCATAGATACAAACATCAAGATCCCAATTCTAATTCCTAATCTTATATCCTAAAGCAATGAAAGAAGAAAGGTAAAAACCAGAGCTTTTTACTTCTTCCCCATCATCTTATTTGGTCTCAGAACAAAGAGCCACAATCCAAATTCAAGTTTCCTGATATACGGTTTCAATTAAAAACCAAAAACACATATCCCCGATAATCTTTTGTCCCACAATCAACAACCAAAAGTCCAAATTCCGCATTTTCCTCGAGTTAGGAATAAATTGCCACCAAGAAGCACCAAAACTAATCCCAATTCTAATTCATGTTGCCATATTCTACAACAAATGCATATTCTTACCTTCTTTCCTCAATGTGATATTCTTTATTTACAAGGAACCAAAAAAGGAAGAACAACAACAAATCACTAGAATTGCACAAGAACTCATCATTTCGACCTTTTCCAGTGTCACAATCAAAACCCATAACTCAAATCGCACAAATTCCCTAATTCCGATCAGTAAAGGTTCAAATAACCACCAATGAGTCAATAACACATTTTATGCAACATCAATTCCGCCTCTAAATCAAAACCCAGGTATTCAAATCACCAAAAAATATATATAATAATAATGATTAATTAATTAATTAAAATAAAAATCCCTGAAGGTTGTAAAAGGGGAGTTCCACAAATGAGTTCAAATCCCGGAACCAAAACCCCGTTTTCAAATCGCAAAAATCCCCAATTCTTGCAAACCATACCTCAACCAACCGCCCAAGAACTCGGTCCTTGCAACATTTTCCCGTCTCCGAATTAAAATCCAGAATTCAAATATACCGAAATCAAGATCCCAATGCCGCAAAACAAACAACAAAATGAATTAAAAAAACATGATAAACCCCAAATCAAGATCCGACCAAATCCCAAATCCAGAACCAAGAAACAAGCGGACAATTCAACGCAACGGGAATCGACATCTAATAACCTTCTCCTCCCGCTTCGCCTCCCGGAGATTCGAGTTAAGGTCGGCATAGATGAGGAGCTCGCGGGTCTGGCGGACGAGCTCGGCCGGGGTCTTGGGTTTGGATTTGAAGAGGCCCTTCATCCTACGTGGCAGACAAGCTCCAAATGAGAGCTTCTGCCGGAGATCACCCCTGTGAACCACGTCTAGGGCTAGGGTTTCTACCCCTCCCTACCTCCCTTCTAGGATTAGAGTTTCTCTCTCAAGCGCACGCCCGCCCCCTAGGGTTAGGGTTTGAGACGAAGAGGGAAGGGATTGTAAGACGGATTTCGACTGGTGATGAAAGCCATTCCTAAAAAGAGTCCTTTTTCTCGTTTGAGGAAAGATGGAAGAATGACAGGCAATGTGAGAGAGAGAGAGAGAGAGAGAGAGAGAGCGACCATTTTTGAAAATGGTGGTATGGTGATTCATATCCACACACGTGGCAACCATGTGGGCTATCCAGACCATCCAAACTGTGGGGCCCAGTTTGGATGGAGCATCTTTGTCTATGGACGGGGATACCCCCAGCAGTGATGTTGCCCACACCACCCCCAGCGGTGGCGTGGCGATGTGTTGGGCGCTGTGGGGCCCACCGTGATTAATGTGTTTCATATCCGTGCGGTTTATCCATTTTTCCAGTTCAATCTAGGGCACTAAACCAAAAATAAAGCAGATCGAAGCTCAAGTGGACCCCACGGTAGGAAACAACGGTGAATGAACGCCCACCTTTAAATACTTCCTGGGCCACAAAATTTTAGGATCAAGCTGATATTTTATGTTTTCGCTTCATCCATGTCTATGCGACCTTACCAACGGTTTGGATGCCAAATAAACAGTGTGGTAGGCCCTATAAAAGTTTCAACGGTTGGTATCATATCCAAACTGACTCCGATGGTGTGGTCCACTTGCACTTCATATATGTTTAAATAAAATGAAATGGAAAAATCGATGGAAGGCGCGGATATAAGATGCATATGCCATGATGGGCCTCGACAACGTCCAACACGTCAGCACACCCCCGCTGGGGGCGGTGTGGACAACGCCTTACCAGGATCCTCATGTCCATCTATCTTGAGAAAATTATCACTGTAGACCCTACCTTTTATCCAGCTTCTTTTAGGAAAGATTCAAACCTTACCTTCTCAAATTAGGCTTTACACGTAAGGTGAAGCATTTGAGGACGAAAATACCCTTGCTCTTCCCTGTTGTTGCTTTATCTCTCTTTAACGGATAACTCAAGGGCGCATATTCAAACTGTTGCTGTGTTTTTATGGGACAGCTTTCCTGTGACGGACACTCCTTCACCTGCACAGAAACAACGTCAAAGGGACCCTGGCTAGAACCGGGGAACCTCCGATGCTTAAGTCAGTTATCTGGTCAATAGCCAAGAGCTTCTCTCAGTTCGTATTGCGTCTCTTTTACTGTTCCAAGCTTAGAGATTTATACAGTCTGTCAATCCTTATCTTCAGAGGATTCTTCTCCTAGGATCGCTCAGGATCCCGAGAATCTCGGGATCCGCTACCAGTATCCCTGGATTTTCGTAGATCAACATCTGTTCTCGTTCCGCCACTACCTGTCTCGGTTGGATCTCGACCGACTCCGGGGGAGTCTCGGCCAAGTCATGACCGACACCGGGAGAGTCTCGGCCGATTCAGGAGGACGGGTTCTCAGCCGTGCCCGACAGAATTAACTCCCTGAGGGGATCTTTACTCTATCGGTTGAAAGGCTTTCACACGCTCGGCCTTCAGTGGGGTTATGCAGGCGAGGTTATCACTCTGACAGAGCGACTTTACTTGTCCTTGCTTACGCCTAACGGCCTACCTTCTGTCCTGTCGGTGTTGTCTCGGATTCTTCAGGTAGTGTCGGCGAAGCCGACCTACTCTTATACGAATCTCGGGACTTTACCCGAGCCCGACACATTTTTCCCCAATAGTGAGCCCCTCTGCTCCTTGTGTCGTCTATGGCAACAAGGAGCACGATTTTATCGGTCGGTTGGCATTAGCATCCGAGACAATGATGAGGCATTTAATGTTTTTTGAGTCGTTCTTAGCGTGCGTCGTTGTGCCTCCCAAGGTCGCACGTGCGGCCAGCCGTCAACTCGCTCCGTCGACGTATAAGTGGCGGACGCGTGGCCACGATTTCGGCGCATTCAATCAACAGTCGCCACGCGTCGAATGGGGGAGCCGAGGCGAACGTCGGTTCGCTTCTGCCATAATGACCCGTATACGTGGCAAGGCTATAAAAAGCCCGGGCGGGAGGACGGTTCGAACTTTGTTTTCGCCCTCCTTCCTCCCGTCCGTGTCTGATTCCGAGCGCATTTTCACTCTCTTCTCCCTCTCCTCCGCTGTCGCCTCTTTCTCCGTCAACCTTTCCTCGCTGTCGTCGTCGATTCCTTCGGTGAGTCTTTTCCTTCTCCTTTAATCAGCTTTAATGGCCGCACGCGGCTCTCAAAGCCTTCGGGAGGAGATGTCAGTAGATGAGGGCGTGTCCCAACACCTTTGGGACGTTACAGACCCGCCATCCCTGTTGACGGAGTTCGCCGTCAGAGCTGACGCCGCATTTCGGCTTGTCAGAGAATCCGGCAGCCTATCGGCTGAGCATCCGGCCTAGATAGGTCCATCCGGCGGTGGGACTTCTCTGGTGACTCGTCCAGGGAGACCTAACCCCTGGGCTGATCAGATGGAAGACGAGGATGGAGAGGGGGAGGATGATTTAGTCACCGGCGAAGGAACGGCCGTTCTATACCCCGTGACTCGAACTGCGGAGGCTTCTGGGTCGTCTTCGAAAGGGGAAGGAGACGAGCCCAGCGGTCTCGTTGCTTCTATTCTCACCGAATCTGATTTAAACCGGATCAGGGCTGGTTACCACGTCCCTGATTCGGTCATCCTTCACCTCCCTCGTCCGGGCGATTTGCCCGACCATCCCCCCGCAGGGATGGTAGCAATTTTCCAAGTCTCGATGCAGTGTGGCTTACGCCTGCCGCTCCAGCCCATTGCTCGTGACTTTCTTTCTCGAGTCAAAATAGCCCCCGGCCAAATTATCCCAAACGCGTGGAGGAACTTGTTCGGGTGTGTCGTGCTTTGGTCCGAGCTAGAGCAACCTTCCCTCACGGTCGACGAGTTCCTCTACCTGTACCAAGTCCGACCAAACCCTAACTTCCCTGGCCTCTACTTTTTGAGCGCGTGGAGAGGCAAGGGGGATCTCTAATAACCGACCCACCTACTTCGAATAAGTTCTGGAAGGAGAGGTGGTTTTGGGCATGCGGTCGGTGGGAGTCGGCCGACTCGTGGCCGTACGAGCCTCAAGTATCCCGCACATTCCGTAAAGCAGGTGACTCGGCGCATTGGCTTACTGATCTTTCCTTTCCTTACTCTCCGTTTATGTATTCTCTTCCGCTGATCTTGACTACGCAATGTCTTGCAGACATCTCGAAGAATAGAGGGAAGCTCGAGTCCGGGGCTTTGACTCGGATAAGAGAGTTGAGGAAGATTAGCGCGGCAGAGCGATCTTGGAAGTTGCTTCTGCAACCTGAGCGTCTTCACCTAGCTGGCTTAGACTCCTTCGTCTCGGGTATTTCACTCTTCCTTACATTTGTCTTCTTGGTATTCGGTTGCAGACCTCTTAATCTTATCATTCGTCCTTGCAGACCTCCCCGAAGTTCGTCCAATTCTGAGACCCGCGCCCGAGAGCATGGCCGAGCCTCGACCCGCCTTGAAGCCTCTTTCTAAAGTGAAGGCACCCCCAAGATCGGCTCTGCTGTCCGGGTCTCGACCCTCGAAGCAGCAGAAGACCACGGATAAGGGGAAGGAAACGGTCGCTTCACCTGCTGCTGCGCCCGCCGTTCCCCAGGTGGTCGTCCTTTCCGACCCTGATGAGAGGGCCGAGGAAGCGGGGCCGACCCATCCAGCGACTCAGGTGACACCTGAGCTGGGGCCCGCCGCTGAGGAGGTACCAGGGCCGAGGGAGGCCCCGCAGGAAGAATCCCCGAGAAGGAAGATGACTCAACCGGAGCCCCCCTTCACGAAGATCATTACGGGGATGATTCCCTTGGCGCTTGCCCACAGGAGCGAGAGAGACTTCGCCAATTATTACAACGCTCCGACGGCCCAGACCCTCGGGCATGCAGCGAGGCTGCTTTTTGAGGTAGACTTTTCTTCATTCTTTTGTCGCTTTCTGTCTAGGTTTTTCAATACAACTCACCGTCTCTATATTACAGCTGGCTCCTTGCCTCGTTAAGGCAAGCTCGGAGCTGGTCGCCTCCTAGAAACTCGCATCCGAGGCAGAGACTGCGAAGAAGATCTCGGCCGAGGCTGAGGGCCGTAGGGAGATCGCCGAGGGCCGAATCGGCATCATGACCGGTGATCTTTCTATCGCCCGGAAGATGGCCGCTGACGCCCGTGCAGCTCTCGAAGGAATGAAGGCCGACAATGCTCGCCTTACTTTGCTCCTTCAAGAGGCCGAGGAGAGGGAGCGGCGGCTTCTCCAGGTTCACGGCGAGTGCGAGGGCGCCCTTGCTCGCGCGAAGGCCGAGGCTGCCGAGCTTGTTCAGGAAGCTCAGGAAGAGACGCGTCGAGCCAAGGAGGAGCGAGACCGAGCGGTAGAGGCCTTCCTCGAATCTACCGAATTTGAGGAGGAGAGGGACCACCTTTACCAAGGTGGCTACAAGGCTTGCGTTTTGGAGATGAGGGCGGCCTTCCCTGAACTCGATCTCTCCGCTTTCGAGGTCGACAGTCCGTCCGCCGAGGCTGCCGAGGGCGGAGCCGCTGAAGAAAATGCCACTACTGACGAGGCTAGTCCCTCGGGCGTTGCCTAGGATTCACATTTCGACTAAATGCGAGAGTCGGACATTGTACCCCTTTTTTTTTTGTAAAATTTTGTATCTGACCCGACATTGGGTGCTAAAATGAAATGGAACTTTTATTGAGTCGACTTCAAGTACAGCGTGTTTGATTGTATCTTACGGGTAATAAATTTTGAGATTCTCGGCGTTTCAAGGATGAGGCAACATCTGCCCGTTCAGGTCTTCCAGCCGGTAGGTTTCAGGTCGGATGGTGCCTAAGACGATATAGGGGCCTTCCCAATTCGGCCCTAATGTACCCGACCCAATTTCCTTAGTATTTGGGAAGGTCCTTCGGAGGACCATGTCCCCGGCTCGGAACCGTCGGATTTTAACTCGGCGATTATAGAACCGTGATACCTGTCTTTGTCGTGCCATCATCTTCAAGCGAGCACTTTCTCTTTTTTCTTCCAGCGAATCGAGTGCGAATGAGAGGAGTTCACCGTTCTCTCGTTCATTATACGAGTTGACTCGGGTTGAACCAATACCGATCTCAACCGGCGCGACTGCTTCCGCACCGTAACATAGTGAGAAGGGGGTTTCTCCCGTCGCAGTTCGCGCCGTAGTCCGATAGGCCCACAGTATATTCGGAAGTTCTTCGGCCCATGCTCCCTTTGCTTCATCGAGTCTCGTCCGTAGATGCTGCTTTATGATTTTGTTGGTCGCCTCGACCTGTCCATTCGTCTGAGGGTGATGAGGCGAAGCGTACACTTTACGAATCCCGAGGTTACCGCACATCTCCCGAAATTATTTGTTATCGAACTGCCTGCCATTGTCTGTCACTATCGTCCGGGGTATTCCGAACCGACATATGATATTGTTCCACACGAAACTCGTGACCCTTTGCTCGGTAATTTTCTCCAACGGTTCTGCTTCGGCCCACTTCGTGAAGTAGTCCACCACTACCACGGCAAATTTAGTCTGGCACTTCCCCAATGGAAAGGGCCCGATTATGTCTATTCCCCACTGCGCAAAAGGCCACGGTCCCGACATCGGAGTCAGCTCCTCGGGGGGTTGTCTCGGGATCACTGCGAACCGCTGACACTTGTCGCACCTTTGGACGAATCGTTTGGAGTCATGCTGTATGGTCGGCCAGTAATATCCCTGCCGCAACACTTTGTTGGCGAGCGAGCGTCCTCCTGAATGGTTTCCACATATTCCTTCGTGTATCTCTCGTAAGATATAATCGGCTTCTTGGGAGTCGACGCACCTTAGTAGAGGAGTATGAAAGCCTTTTTTGTACAGAATCTCATTCAAGATAGTGTAGCGCGAGGCTCGAGTTTTTAATCGCCGTACCTCAGCGCGATCTTCTGGCAGTTCACCATTGTTAAGGTAGCGGACGAGTGGGTCGAACCAAGCGGCCGCTGGATCGATTGGAAATAGGACCGAGACCGTCGGCTCGTTTACGCTTGGTTCAGGGACATGTTCAATTGGAACTGACCGAGGTATGTCTTTCTCATCTGCTGAGGCAAGCTTTGCTAGTAGGTCAGCTTTGGCGTTGTCAGTTCTGGGTATTCGAATTATTTCACACTTCTGAAATCTGCTTATCAATTCTTTAGCATTCTCCATGTACGCCTTTAACTGTTCTTTCCGAGTCTGATAGACGCCGAAAACTTGGTTAACAACCAATTGTGAGTCACTGAAAACGTTCAGATGGGTCACGCCCAGACTCGTGGTGAGTCTGAGGCCTAGTAATAAAGCTTTGTATTCTGCTGTATTGTTGGACGCTTGAAAGCCGAGTCGCAAGGCATATTGCATACAAGTTTGGTCGGGAGTTTCTAATACTACCCCTGCCCCGCTTGCCTTCGAGTTGGATGATCCGTCCACAAAGAGCTTCCAGGGTGTCGGCCCGAGAGAGGAGGAAGCCTCGGGTACATTAATTCCCTCTGGTTCAGGCATATTATCGGGATTAGGAACCACTTCGATAAGGAAGTCGGTGACGGCCTGTCCTTTTAGAGCAGCCCTGGGCTGGTAATGTATGTCAAATTCACTTAATTCAACTGCCCATTTTGTAAGTCGACCAGAGGCTTCCGGCCTCTGAAGGATCTGGCGAAGTGGTAAGTCGGTCTCAACGACGATGGTGTGGGACTGAAAATATGGCCGAAGGCGTCGTGATGAGACAACAAGAGTGAAGGCTACTTTTTCAAGCTGAGGATACCTTGTCTCAGCTGGCAGCAAGGCTTTGCTAACGTAGTAGACTGGCAGCTGTTTCCCTTGACTCTCTCTTATTAATGCTGAGCTTACTGCGGCTTCAGACACGGCCAAATACAACAACAACACTTCACCAGGCTCGGGCTTAGATAACAGCGGTGGAGATCCAAGGTAAACCTTCAGTTCTTGAAACGCTTACTCACATTCGTCCGTCCACATCATTGTCTGTCGTCCCTTCAATTGCTTGAAGAACGGGAGACACTTGTCTGTGGCTCGGGAAAGGAAGCGATTGAGCGCGGCCACTCTTCCTGTTAACCTTTGAACATCTTTGATCGTTTTGGGAGACTCCATATCGAGTAAGGCTTTGATCTTCTCAGGATTCGCTTCGATTCCTCGCTGACTAACGAGGAAATCGAGGAACTTTCCCGAGCTCACGCCAAACGCACACTTGCTGGGGTTCAGCTTCATCTTATATTTACACAGAGTCAAAAACATATCTTCCAAGTCCTTCTCATGATCGGACGCCTGTTTACTTTTGACGAGCATATCATCAATATAGACTTCCATCGTTCGGCCAATTTGCCGGGAGAACATTTTGTTCACCAACCGCTGATATGTCGCTCCGGCATTCTTTAACCCAAACGGCATCACTCGGTAACAATAAAGGCCTTTGTCGGTAACAAAGGCGGTTTTTGATTTATCATTTTCATGCATTACAATTTGATTATAGCCTGAATAGGCGTCCATAAAGCTTAGCAGTTCATGACCCGCTATACTATCAACCAACTGATCGATACGAGGAAGAGGGAAGCTATCCTTGGGGCAGGCTTTGTTTAGGTCCGTATAGTCTATACAGACTCGCCACTTCCCATTGGCTTTCTTCACTAGCACGACATTAGTTATCCATTCCGGATAGTATATCTCTTCGATAAACTTTGCTTTGAGAAGCTTGCCGACCTCCTCTCATATGATAGTGTACCTTTTTGGGCCGAGAGGGCGACGTTTTTATCGGATGGGCCTGTAGGTTGGGTCGATGTTGAGTCGGTGTGTTATGACCAAGGAATCGATCCCAGGCATGTCTTCATGACTCCAGGCGAAGACGTCGGCATACCGTCGAAGCAAGGTGATTATTCATTCTTTAAGAGGCTGGCTCAAGGATGAGCCGATTCAGACTACTTTTGAGACGTCCGTCTCGGTTAACGTCACCGAGATGAGTTCTTCCATTGGTTCTCCCCGCTCGTGCAACCCGATACGGGGGTCCAGTGATTCAATCATTGAAATCTCTGCCGGGGCTTTTACTGCGATGGCGTAGCACTTTCGGGACTCTTGCTGGTCTCCTTTCATTATCCCTACTCCCGACTCGGTCGGGAATTTCATGGAAAGGTGGTAGGTAGACACCACGGCTTGAAGGAGGCTAAGAGACGGTCGGTCAAGGATAGCGTTATACACTGATGGTTGGTCCACGACCAGGAAGTCGACCATCCCGGTCTTTTGATGAGGCGCGATTCCCGCGGTGAGCGGCAGCGAGATGATTCCCTCTGGGAGTACTTGCCCGCCAGAGAAGCTGATGAGCAGGGTTTGGACAGGCCGTAGTACCGACCGACCTACCCCCATTTTATCGAACGCTTGGACGAATAGGACGTCCGCTGATGATCCTGTGTCCACCAGTATCCGGAACACTTTCCTATTTGCGATGGTGAGGGTGACTACGAGTGCATCATCGTGGGGATGATGAATGCCTCGAGCATCTTCTTCAGTGAACGAGATACAATATTTCTCTCATTTTTTCTCCTTGGGAGGCCGGGATAGCAGGAGAACCTCGAACTCGGGACGGTCGAGGCTTCTGGCGTGGTTTCTTCGGGCGTTATTCGAGTCCCCGCCGCCTCGATGACCCCCGACGATCGTTCGAATTTCTTCCTAGGGCCGCTCTCCACTCGGTCCCGCTACGACGTCGGTCCCAGCCGTATGTTCTCTTAGCCGACTTTCCTTAATCAGCCGCTCAATCTCGTCCTTCAAATGATAACAGTTACTCGTGTTGTGACCGTGATCGCGATGGTAGTGACAATATTTGTCCTTGTTCCGACGACCAGGATTCCCTCGCATTTTTCGAGGCCAGTTGACGAAGCCCTCGGTTTTGATCTCCATCAGTACTTGTTCAGGAGATTTGTTCAGGGGGGTATATGCAGAGAATTTTCTGTCGGGTCGCTTCCCTGACCTGCTGTCGTCTCGGCCCCGGTTTTCTTTTCGCTTTTTCCCTCCGGCCGAGTCGGCTTCCTTTTTGGCCGACTCTTTTGCCGATGGTTTCGTATTCTGGATTTTCTCTCTTAGGAGTTGCGTCTCCTCCGCATCGGCGTATTTGTCTGACCGAACCATAAACTCGCCCAAAGTATCAGGCGGGTTTTTGTCCAGTGACGCCAAAAAAGGCTTGTCTCTAACTCCCTGCATGAGAGCGTTGAGTGCTGTCTCCTCAGAATGTTTTCGAACTTGGAGAGACTCGAAATCGAAGCGTTTAATGTAGTCTTTTAGTAATTCTCCTTCCCTCTGAACTATGTTGTTCAGATGCGCGGGAGGCTTCAGTTTCTTCTTTCCGCCAATGAAATTGCTGAGGAAGGCATCGCTGAGTTCGGCGAACGACTTTATCGACCTGGGTTTTAGTTGCTTAAACCAAAGTCGGGCAACGTCCGTCAAGGTCAGAGAAAACGCTCGACACATAACGACATCCGAGGCGTCGTGCAATTCCATGTAAGTCCTGAAGCATTCAAGATGCTCTGTCGGATCGGTCTTCCCGAAAAATGGAGTAATCTGGGGTAAGCGGAACCTTTCCGGCAACCGGGCCCGCATTACCTCGTCCACGAACGGAGAAGCTTTTTCTTCGTGTTTGGTCGGATCTGAGTTCCGACCGTGCTTTATATCTGCCATTTCTTTTGCCATCTTCTCTCGGACTTCGTTTTTGAAGTCTTGCATGTCAGCCTTCCAGGGTTCGGCGCTCTCTGCCGTTTCTTCAGCGTCTGCAGGTAGCCGACTGCGCCTCCTCTGATCTATTTTATGCCTCAGGTTAGAGGGAGGCAGAACGGCTGTTGCCGAACGAGCAGGTGCCGGGTGACTTAATTCTTGGGGCTGACTCGGTCGTCTAGGAGACCGTGGCGCGGGTGATTGCGCTACAGACGCTGGTGGATGAGCCGGCGTCGACTCTTGTCGCTGCATCTGCTGGTTGCACAGTTGTTCCAACATGTGTTTCATGGCAGCCATTTCGGAACGCATTTCCTAAACCTCACGAATCTCGGGATCCGCTACCAGTATCCCTGGATTTTCGTAGATCAACATCTGTTCTCGTTCCGCTACTACCTGTCTCGGTTGGATCTCGACCGACTCCGGGGGAGTCTCGACCAGGTCATGACCGACACCGGGGGAGTCTCGGCCGATACAGGAGGACGGGTTCTCAGCCGTGCCCGACAGAATTAACTCCCTGAGGGAATCTTTACTCTATCGGTTGAATGGCTTTCACACGCTCGGCCTTCAGTGGGGTTATGCAGGCGAGGTTATGACTCTGAGAGAGCGACTTTACTCGTCCTTGCTTACGCCTAACGGCCTACCTTCTGTCCTGTCGGTGTTGTCTCGGATTCTTCAGGCAATGTCGGTGAAGCCGACCTATTCTTATACGAATCTCGGGACTTTACCCGAGCCCGACACATTTTTTCCCAACACAAACCATCTAACCTTTGTCACTCCATTGCAACGAAAAACCCACGCACGCATGTTTTTATTCTCATTTTCCTTGTTAAAATTTTCATTTATCATCTACATATCATCATTTTACATTTGTCAGTTTCCATCTTTGTTAGGGTTATGTGAAATCCTCCAATTGGTTGCAGCTGTAATCTTTGCAAATGTTCAAATGTAACGCCCAAGTTTTTTAGACCTGAGTATACAACTCGTTTTCCAAAAAACTCTAGTGTTAGCCTTTAAAATTCAATATAAATTTGAACCGCTTATCATCAACCAAAGTTAACAGAAAATATTATCGGAATAAGTCATGCATTGTATAAAAACATTTCAATCATCATAAATATCCAAATGTAGCGCATATATAGAACTTATACAATCCTAAATAACAAAGTTCATTAAACATAAACAAAAATATATCATTTAATGATGGAGCTCTATATGGGCCGCATGGACCCCGTCTACCTCCTCAACTAACCGATCTGCTCAATGACCCGGTGAACAGCATTGGCTTGCTCTACACCTGCATCAACTGTTACGGTTTGATGGCGTCAATGGATATCGCAGTGAAGAGTACCCTTTAAGATTACGCACTCATCATTGGGCATTTCATAATCATGATTATATACTTAAAAAATTAAGTCAATCAATATAATATCAACATAAGCAAAATATAATAGCAATCGCAATGTAAGGAAATTTATCCAGATAATCAATCATACGACTTTCTATTGCACCCGAAAATCATATTGTACGTAAACTTTACAAGATGACTATAAAATCGATAAGCGAATTTCAGCTCCACCCAGAAATTATAGTACAAGTGAAATCCGTAAGGTGAATAGAAAATCAACCTTTAAATCTCTACTTCACCAAGAAATCATATTGTACGTGAACTCTATAAGATGGCTAGAAAATCGATAAGCGAACTTCATCTCCACCTGAAAATCATGGTACGAATAGACTTCGTAAGATGTATGAGTCAGCATACAAATATCTACTTGACCCGAAAATCATATCATACATGAACTCCGTAAGATAACTAGAAAATCGATAAGTGAACTTTAGCTTCACCCAGAAATCATGGTATGACTGAACACCGCAAGGTGAAAAGACAACCAACATATAAACTTTTGACTATCCGAAAATCATATTGTACGTGAACACCACAAGATGGCTAAAAAATCGATAAGTGAACTTTAGCTCCACCTGGAATCATGGTACGACTAAACACAGCAAGATGGGTAGAAAACCAACATGCAAACCTCTACTTCACCCAGAAATCATAGTATGTGAACACTGCAAGATGGCTAAAAAATTGATAAGTGAACTTCCGCTACACCCGGAAATCAAAATACGACTGAACACAATAAGATGAAAAGAGAACCCACATAAGAATTCTGGCGTCATACGGAAATCATATGAACACCGCAAGATGGCTAGAAAAATCGACAAGCGAACTTCAGCTCCACCTAAAAATCATAACGAACTACGCAAAATGACCTGAAAATCAATAAGATATGAGAATATAACCAACAAGCCACAAAAAGCCACCAATATCCATCAAAGCCACAAAGGGAAAAATGCAGTCTAAGCCGTATAAGGCAAATGTACGATCAAGGCCACATAAGTCAAATAGGGACCGCGAGATGGTGGATCCCTGATAAGTTCCATTCAATCCATCAAATAATCACAAGTAGAAAACATCTAATTAATTAGCAAATTGTGCATATGAAAATAGAATGTGAACATTAATCATTTATAATTGCTAAAAATTAAAGAGACATGCCCATTATCTAAGGCAGGAATCAATTGCGTAACATATTAACATATTCACATATTCACATAATAAGTTAAGTAACTCAATCAAGTAACTTAGGAGATACTAAATGGGAGGTATTAATGCATCATCTATGATAAGATTAATGAATTTAAGTAGGAAGCTCAAAGGGTGAGTCCTCACCTCCAAGTAGAGGTTCCAAGGTTCCAAGTGTTTAGAGAAAAATTCCAATCTCTTTAAACATCTTGATTCACAACTTAGTTCGATTATAAAATTCTAGAGCAGTGCTTGGAATCTACAATTACTACATCCCACCCGAAGATTTAAGAATAGATTATTTTAATTCAAAATAATATTAGAACCCTAAAATGAAGGAATTAGGCATACTTTGGTAAACTGAGTTAAGTCGACTCAGCTTGCCCGCCTCGTATTGAACCAACTCAACCCGAACCGGGTCAACTCAACTCCACACTCATAGATCCGTCAAGTCGGCCCGACAGCTCAACCAAGTTGACTCGGCATGTGTAGCAATAACCCAAATCTCTCTCCTCCCTTTTCCTTCCTTTCTTTCTCTTCCTCTCCTTTTTCTTACTTTCTTCCTTTTCTCCCTGCTGGAATCTCCAACCGGAACTGGAGTAGACCAGGGATGAGTCGCGCTGGACTCGTTCCAATGGCTAGATGCATCACCCTTCAATTCAAGTTGAAATAGGAGTGCAACAACACTCCTCTCTCACATTTCTCTCCCTGCATCTTCCTTTTCTCTCCTCATCAACTGACCAGGACAGAGCTTGGAGAGTCGACCTATGCGGCACGGACCAAGTCGAGCACTATCTTCCTTTTGCTCCTGACTCTTAAGCTTTTTGCAAGTTTCCTTATTCGGGAAAAGGCTACTTATAGCCCCTCAGTTGCTTAGGAGGATAGGCCATTAATCCATAGGATTATTTGCAGCTTTGCAATTCTAACCTGAACAAGAGCTCGACTGATTATCGAACAACATGCGCATTTTGGTTCAGATGTAGTTAAGCTAGCTAGCATGGTCAAAATCCATCATTACAAAGGGTCATCTGATGCCAAGGGCCACCAACTGAACGATGTAGATCAGCAGATGGGGCCCACTAGAGAATGGTGGATTTTTCATTCAAACTAAGAAGATGACTTCCTTGCTAATGGCAAGTTCGGATCGCATGGTTATTCTAATGATCCGATGCGTTCGGACGGTTTGGATTTCTCCCACAATCATTGTGGAACCCATTGAATGGATGGCAAATAGCATTTCTTAAGCATTTAGCTTCAACAGTGGCAGCGGGTGTAACTTGGTTTGGCTATTAAGAAAGCCCTAGTACGAAGGGCTAGGATGGTTTTCAATGAAGAGTTGAGATCCCAGGAGAAGGTTTCACGTAGATTGCCAGTGCGGAAAGGCGAAGTAACGAAATTCTTTCCGTTTTTGGAAGGATGATTGTACGCAGCCTTCTTGCGCCTGCAATTGTGCAATTGCACGAGGGATCCAGCGTGTGAAACTTTAGGGATACAGACATATTAAACTCCCCTATAGGATACACGGTTTGGATTAGCCACGAGATCTGAGATGGTGGGCTCCAAATTCAAATAAACGGGTGACGTCCATTGTTGGCGAAAATTCGAAAGGTAAGAAGACCCTTCCTCCTTTGGGTATAGTCGGGCCAAACCCGATTTGACTGGGTTTCCCAATCTGCTGTTTTGCAGGTGCACTTACAAGTGGTGCACATGCATCATAGGTAGGGCCCACAGTGATGATCCTACCCAATTCACTTCGTTCATTCATTTTGTCGGCTCACAATAAGGTCTAGCCCAAAGGATGAGGAAGATCCAAGATTTAGATGAGCCATCTCAACCAAAATTTGTCCTTTGAATGCCAATCATCGTCGATTCGACGACAATCTGTGTTCCAATCCCACGATCAGAATCACTCATCTAACTAGTGAGCCACCCAGGGCCACTATTTACTTTAAACTAATGTTATTTTAACCAGATAGGTCATACAACGTTTATTTTTGGGTTCAAACTATGATTTCTATCCATCCGACGGTCTGATGGATTTCAAACCTGACCATTAGTGATCCCTAGAGTTTGGTATTGACAATGGATAGTCTAATCTGTCTATTGAGGTGATTTATAGCAATGGATCACCTAAATATTGGTTGTAAGCCCAAGGAATGTTGAATCTAGTGACTTAAAGTCCTGAAACTAATTTTCCACAACTTACTTAATCTAACAAGACATCGTCTGACATTTTATCCCAATTAGGTTTCTATAATTAAGCCTCATGAGGTTCAAAGCGGTTCTCTAGGTTAGGTTCCTATAATTAAGCCTCGTGAGGTTCAACATGGATCTCTAGGTGATGTAATGGTCCATCTTGAAAGATGACGGTTGTATGGCTCAATCTACGGGTGAAGATCACCACTAACGATTGGATTTAAATTCAAGTAAGGGTAAGTGTTTAATTAAATCAAGTTTGCGTTCACGCTAAATTAGGTCCTTATGGTAAAGCCCGAGTACTAAAAAGTACGGGGTGTTACACCAAAGCACCCTTCCTCAACTTGCATTTGACTAGTACTATGATTGTGGAAGGTACGGATCTTTTAAAAAAAAGACTAGTGAGGTTTATAGTTACTTCCCTTTGTAGTAATGAACAACAATGCAATGATGATTCACTGACTACCTATGAAAATTCAGCTAGTAATTCACCAAGGGTGCTTGGTCAAACTTACCCATTGCACGCTTTAATTTGAAGAAGAACTCACAAAAATTGACACGAGCCCAAGTCGATGACAATTGATCGACTACTCATTCAATTTCATGTGAAGTTCGGTCAATTCCATGTTAGGATTGGTGAATTTTATGTTAGGCTCATACAATTTCATTTGTCAGGCTTAGTCAATTTTATGCATTAATTGTTCAAATTCATGTGAAACTCGCTCAATTCTATTTGAAGCTCACTCAATTTCATGTTAGGCCTCACTCAATTTCATGCTAGGATCACTCAATTTAAAATTTGCGTAGCTCAATTTCATGCTAGGCTCACTCAATTTCATGTTTGCCCAGCTCAATTTCATGCTAGACTCCCTCTATTCAATGTTTGCCCAGATCAATTTCATGCTAGGCTCACTCTATATAATGTTTGCCCAACTCAATTTCATGCTAGGCTCACTCTATTTTCAGTTTGCCCCGCTAAATTTCATGTTAGCCCCGCTCAATTTCATGTTTGCCCTACTTAAATTTTAATTTGCCCAACTGAATTTTTTGTTTGCCCTGCTCAATTTCATATTTGCCCCGCTCAATTTCCAGTTTGCCCCGCTCAATTTCTAGTTTGCCCGGCACAATTTCCAGTTTACCTCACTCAATTTCCGGTTTGCCCTACTCAATTTTCAGTTTGCCCTGCTTAATTTCCGATTTGCGCCGCTCATTTTCAGTTTACCCCGTTCAAATTCTAGTTTGCCCCGCTCAATTTCCAGTGTGCCCCTCTGAATTTCTTGTTTGCCTTGATTAATTTCATGTTTGCTTCGCTAAATTCCATGTTTACTTTGCTGGATTTCTAGTTTGCCCCGTTGAATTTCCAGTTTGCCCCGTTCAATTTCATATTTACCCCACTCAATTTTCACTTGCCCCGCTGAATTTCTAGTTTACCCCACTTAATTTCATATTTGCTGTCACGCCCCAAACTCGGAAACCGGGCTCACAGAATTCTCGATCGCCGAATCCGGCGCTGATAGCCTCCATAGAACTCCATTCTCGGCTCCTAGCTCCCATTCGCCAGGTTCCGATCCTGGGATGCTACGAGGAGGATTTTCAATGTCAGTTTGATTCGTAATAAGCATAACCAAAGGCATAACCCACAAACAACAACCAAGAAATCCATTACATTTCCACTATAATCAAAAACTTTACAAGTACAATGAGCATAAAGGGAAATACAATGGTAAATAATAAAAAAAAACTCCAAAATGATCAGCAACGTGCTCCTGCCTCAACGCTGCTGCGATCCAACGTCACTTGCACGCAACGGTCGTGCATAAGCTTACAGAAAGCTTAGAGGGTGGTGAAAGTGTGTGCACAAGGTAGTAATATGAACATGCGATGTCAGAGTAAAGCGAAATATGCAGATGGATGTATAATATCATGAGCCGTAACAAGGCTAAGCAATGCAAGACATGAATGGTATCGGCCATCCCAAGGCCATGCGTTGTGCAATGCAGCTCAAGCATACAGGTCCTCATCTATGTCCACACATCAATACAGCTCAAAATATGGGATATCACTGGGATCTAGTACACTCTAAACCAGATTGCCGCCACATCGCGCACAATAAGGTAAGTGGAAGAGACCTCACTATCCGTCTGCCAATATCGGGCGCGACTCGTCGATAGAGGACCCATTTCTCGAGCTGGTCAAACTCAGCCTAGCATTGCCCCCTACACTCGGGCGGGTAAGGCCACACCCCCTTCCAACCGACCACGACACAGTGGAGAGTGTAACCGTCTGGTAATCGGCACTCAACGCTCATCTACCCACTCGGTCTAGACGTTGGAGCAACCTCTTGGTACCATAAGGGTTTAGGGACTTTCACCCAGGGATATCTATAGTACCCCATGTAACAAGATTTTCGGTATCCAATCCTGCCAACCACGATCTGTCTGTGGAGGCTACGGCCCCGATGTCGCTAGGGCGTACAATAACCATGTCAGACAAATGCGGAATGCATGAATCACGCTATCCAGTCACGCAACCAATCCTGCGCATATCGTGCGCTCATGTAGGGCAACACCGCCTAACCGGGAGCCCATAAACAACCTACCCGAAGGCAAATGCTATGATCAGACAACTCTCACGTCAAGCATACATATGATGCGTATGATCATGAATCATGAAACTATATTAAACATGATATAATAAAATGAACTATCTTACAATGCAGATGGACCTGGACGGCCTATACACAATAAGTACAGCCCAGTAATGGGCCCTAAGGAGAGTCGAAATGTGGACATCCAACCAGCATTACACTCGCAATGTGGACGTCAAACCAACATTGCTCCCAAGGCACGATCTTTGTAAACGTCAGTACTTAGTCTGTAATGGGTTTACACATTGCAATGGACCGTAGGTTGTCCCCATTGGATCTTACATATATATCAAATGGGCCTTATCTTATGGGCCTTTTAGTCATCAGATGGGCCATATAAATGGGCCACACTAATGGGTCTTGTGTACATTGCAATGGGTCAAAACCCGTGGGCTTAGCATTGCGTCAAATGAGCTTAGCTCATGGGTCGAATGGGTCACACCAATTGAATCCATATGAACGCAAAATAGGCCTTAACCCTTAGGCATTATATGAGTTCAATGGGCCTAAACCCCTAGGCCTTATGGTACATCAAATGGCCTAGTCACATGGCCTTAGAACATATCAATTGGGCTTACTCCTATGGGCTTTAAAATACCTTAAATGGGTCCAATACCATGGGCCTAACAAAATGTTCATTTTCCTTCAAAACTAGACCCAACATGAAGTTCATTTGCAATACGAGCTGTTCATAGGACCCACAACAACATTTATTTGCAGCCCAATCCTTTCATAAGGTCACGTTGAACCATGGGCCCATTGCAATATCTATTTACAATCCAAACTGTTCATAGGGCCCACGGTTAAGGGTAAGTCCCACCGTTCCAAATGAACGGCGCGGATGTAACACATAAAACATGATGGGGCCCACCGTCTCGGGATGGACGGCGTGAATAGAACACATACATCACAAGGGTCCCACCGTCCACTGGACGGTGGAGACCGCATGAATATAAGGTGGGTGCCACCGTCCTCTGGATGGTGGACTTAACACATGGATCATTGTGGGTCCCAAGTGGGGCCCACCCAGTAATATTTATTCGCCATCCAACTCGTTTATAAGGTCACTTGGACCTGGATGAAGGGACAACACGAATTTCAGCTCAATCCAACACTTCAGTGGGCCCCAAACAGATTTCAATGGTAGCCATTTAATTCCACTATTTCAAGTGGTGTGGGCCACCTGAGTTTTGGATCTGGCCGAACTTTGGAGGGGGGTCACTTTAGGGGGTGGCCCACCCGATGAACGGTCTGAATGTCATATAAACATCAAGGTGGGGCCCACGACTGGGGCCGTGGGTCCCTGGCTTGGACGCCGCCCGCCCGCCTAAGCTGCTACACGCAACAGCGTGCAGCGCTGCTCGCCTGACACCCAAAACGCAGAGGCTCTGCCTCTTTTCAATTTTTGGGAAAAACCTGTTTTCGGAGTTCTTCGCACGCGGGGCCCGCTAAAGTGAAATCTGCCCCAGCCATTGTGATCAGTGGCCCGAGGCCGTCCAAATAAGTCTAGAGTTTGAATTTTTTTGACGCTAGAAAATGAATAAAATGAGAAAATGGATCCTTGAATGGTCGAGGTGCATTATTTGATGCTATGGCCCACCAAGTCTTCCAATCAACCCCAAACTTCTACCCAACGGTTAAAACTCTGTAAGTAAGAGGATAGACGGCTTGGATTGTTTGGGTACAACACGGTGGGGCCTAAACAAGTGGGCCACCCAAGTCCACCTTCTTTCCTTTTTCTTTTTCCTTCAGAAACGTCCAGCGTCCCTGACGCTGGACGGTTTTTTTTTTTGATAGTGGTGGGCCCTGATGAAGTGGGCCACCACATGATGGGCGGCATGGGAATAACATCTAAGGTGGGCCCCACTTGAATTAAATAAATACATCAAGATGGGATCCATTCAAGTGAGCCACATCATCCTATTGCAATAAAATAAAATAAAATAAAATAAAATAAAAGAGAGAGAGAGAGAGAGAGTGGGACACGGCTTGTGATGGAGGGACCCCGTCATTATGGGCCCTCCCATACATGAAATCATACATCAAATGGGTCATTTTACACATGTGACCGTCAAAACTAAAGATCAACGGTGGGGATCCTTTCCCCACCAATATGGATGGTCTAGATGACCCTTCCAAATGAAGATAAACATCATGATGGGGTCCATGGAGAATGGCCTCATAATGGAATGATCATGATGATCCAAGTGGTCCATCGGCCACAAATAAGGGTCCCAAGTGAGATCCACACCATTGATCGGTGGGCCTCACTTAGTCCACCATAAAAACAAGTAAAACTACCCTATAGAGGCACCCACCGTCCGATCTTCTTACTCCTAGGGGTCCCTTGGCACCTTAGCTTCAACTTCAATGGTTAAGATGAAGAATGGAGGGTTGAGATGAGAGATTTTGGGGTAGAAAGGTGGGCCACTTGGAGCTTAGGAGCTCTTGCAAATTTCCATACGTATGGAGCTCCTTAGCTTGGGGTTTTGCAAATGAGAAAGAGAGAAAGAGAGAGAGTGATGTAAAGGGAGAGAGAGAGAGTGATGGATGGATGGGTGAGTGATGGTTGTATAAGAAATGCTTGACTTTTGAGGCTTTTGTGTAAGAGAGGTATGGGATGTGAAGACTTTTGTGGCTTTTTGTGTAAGAGAGGTATGGGATGTGAAGACTTTTGTGGTTGCTTGGAAAAATGGGTGAGAGTGATGTGTACTTGACATGTGATGGCTTGATGGGTGATTGATTGATGGGATTGATGTGATTGATGTGACACATCGTTGAGATTCCCTTGGTTTCCGAAATGCGCGGCGTTTTCTCGCACCGAACGTTGGCCCATATCTCTTGATCAGGGTATCGCCTCGGCGCGCGAGTCGCGGTATCGGAACCACGACGACGGTGCGGTCGCTATGGTATTGGTCTCGGGTTGAGTCGACTCGGGTTGTCGGCACATGAACCAGGGTCGCGCGTCGATACTGGTTAGGGTCGAAAGTTGCTGGAATTCGATCAGTAAGACCGCAGAAGTGTACGGAAAGGTACGGACCAAGATACGGGTCTTACAGCTCTCCCCTCCTTATAAAAATTTCATCCTCGAAATTTACACAAGCATCGCAGCTAAGCATAACTCGCGAGGAATAAGAAACATAACGTCATCATGTAGAATCAGGGACAGCGTACAAAATACAATACATGATCAACCATCAAAGAGATGAAGATAACGCTCTCGAATCTCAGCCTCACGCTCCCAAGAAGCCTCCTCAACAGAATGGTGACCTCACTGCACCTTCACCAACGGAATGACCTTGGTTCTGAGGACCTGCTCCTTCCGATCAAGGATACGGACTAGCTGCTCAATGTAAGAAGCGTCCTCACGAACCTCCAACGACTGCCAATCAATAACGAGAACTATGTCTGACCTACACTTCCTCAACATGGAGACGTGAAACACGTTGTGGACTCCAGACAACTGAGATGGCAAGGCAAGCCGATAGGCCACGGCGCCAATGTGCCCGGTGATCTCAAAAGGTCCTATGAATCTCGGGGCAAGCTTGCCCTTCGCTCCAAATCGAACTACGCCCTTCATGGGCGAGACCTTGAGATACACATGGTCCCCTACATCAAACTCCAAGGGACGACGCCGACGATCAGCAGAACTCTTCTGTCGGCTCTGAGCTGTGCGCATCCTCTGCCTGATGATATCTATAGCCTCTGAAGTCTCCTGCACAAGCTCGGGACCTAGGAGACGACGCTCTCCAACCTCGGTCCAACAACTCGGTGATCTGCATGGTCTGCCATATAGTGCCTCAAAAGGAGTCATGCCAATGGTCGCCTGATAGTTGTTATTGTACGCGAACTCAGCCAATCGCAGATGCTCATCCCAGCTACCCCCGAAGTCAATCGCGCAGGCCCGAAGCATATCCTCAAGTATCTGATTGACCCTCTCGGTCTGGCCATCGGTCTGCGGATGGTACGCGGTGCTGAGCTGCAAATCAGTCCCCATCGCACGCTGGAAGCTTCCCCAAAACTGAGACGTGAACCTCGAGTCTCGATCGAAACAATCGAGACTGAAACGCCATACAGTCTCACAATCTCCTCGATAAATAATTTCACAAGCCGGTTCATAGACCAAGTTGCACGCATCGTAAGGAAATGTGCCGACTTCGTCAGACGATCCACGACAACCCAAATGGCGTCATGACCGCGCTGAGTCCTTGGCAAACCCATAATGAAATCAGTCGACACGTGCTCCCACTTCCACATCGGGACGCTCAACGGCTGCAACAGACCAGGAGGTCTCTGATGATAGGCCTTGACACGCTGGCATGTGTCACACTCGGCCACAAAACTGGCGATCTGGTGTTTCATCTCTGCCCAAAAATACTGTCGCCTCATGTCACGGTACATCTTCGTCGAGCCCGGGTGGATACAAAATCGCGATCGATGTGCCTCGGTCATAAGATCTCTGCGTAACTCTGGAATATCCGGGACACATAATCGGCCTCTGAAGCGAAGTCCACCGTCTGTACCAATCTGCCAATCAGTCTGACCCTCAGATGTCGCCTCAGCCATATAACCCTGCAACGACTCATCAGCCTGCTGAGCCTCGATCACCCTAGCGACAAGAGAGGGTTGAATCGATAAGCTCGATAACTGCACAATGGAAGACTGCAGGCCGAACTTAAAGTCATACGCAGCAACATCCTCATGCATCCGCCACTTCTGAATCATCATGTGCGCCACTAAGCCTCGTGGCTGACGGCTGAGGGCATCTGCCACCACGTTCGCCTTGCCCGGGTGGTACTGGAGGTCGAAATCATAGTCTTTCAGGAGCTCCATCCAGCGCCTCTGTCTCATATTCAACTCAGACTGCGAGAAGAGGTACTTCAAGCTCTTGTGATTAGAGAAGATCTCGAACCTAACCCCGTAAAGATAGTGCCTCCACACCTTCAGTGCGAAGACAACTGCAGCAAGCTCCAGATCATGTGTAGGATAGTTCAGCTCATGGACCTTGAGCTGACGAGACGCAAAGGCCACTGGTCTCCCGTGCTGCATCAGGATAGCACCCAAACCGATATGCGAGGCATCAGTGAATACAATGAAGCCGTCACTCCCAGAGGGAAGACTGAGGACAGGAGCGGACGTCAGACGGTCCTTCAACTCCATAAATGTTCGCTCGCAGGCGTCACTCCAAATAAACTCTGCGCCCTTCCGAGTCAACCTCGTCAGCGGGGCTGCAATACGAGAAAAGCCCTCAATGAAACGCCGGCAATAGCCCGCCAAGCCAAGGAAATTACGGATCTCTGTCGCAGTCGTGGGCTGGCTCCACTGACGCACTGCCTCGACCTTCGAGGGGTCCACTGCGACACCCTCCCTCGTCACCACGTGATGGATGAACTTCACCTCCTCTTGCCAGAACTCGCACTTCTCCAACTTCGCATACAGCTGGTGTGCGTGGAGGGTCTGCAAGGTAATCTCCAAGTGCTGCTCATGCTCCTCACGGGTCCTCGAGTAGATCAGAATGTCGTCGATGAAGACTACAACAAACTGATCCAGATATGGGCAGAAAACCTCGTTCATCAGCTGCATGAAGACCGCGGGTGCATTGGTCAGTTCGAAGGACATGACCTGAAACTCAAAATGACCGTAACGGGTCCTGAATGCCGTCTTCGGAATGTCCTTATCTCGGACCCGAATCTTATGATAATCGGAACGCAGGTCAATCTTCGAAAAGAACTGTGCACCCTGCAGCTGGTCAGACAAATCATCAATCCTAGGGAGCGGGTACTTGTTCTTGATCGTGACTTTGTTGAGCTCGCGATAGTCAACGTAGAGCTTCAACGAGTCATCCTTCTTCTTCACGAAGAGTACCGGAGCTCCCCACGGCGAACTGCTCGGACGGATAAAACCCAACTCTCGCAACTCGTCCAACTGCTTCTGCAGTTCCCGTAACTCTAACAGTGCCATACGATACGGGGCCTTCGAAATAGGTGCGGTACCGGGCACAAGATCAATCTAGAACTAGGTGAGTCGACGAGGCGGTAATCCCGAAATCTCCTGGAACACATCGGGAAAATCGTAAACCACTGGCAGATGGTCGATGCAAACGGCAACAAGCTCCTCAATGGCGCAAGACATCAAACAAGACAACCGCTCTCCTCTGGCCTCTGCAATGAACTCGAACTGTGGCACGTCGGGTATACAGAACGTGACGGTCCTCGCGGCGCAGTCCAAAATGGCATAATACTCAGCGAGCCAATCCATGCCTAAGATGACGTCGAACTCAGACATCGGCAAAACGAACAGATGGGCAGGCAGAAAGGTATCCCCAACTAGAACGGGGCATGACGAGCAAAATCGTCCTAACACTGCAGTCCTCCTCAAGGGAGTTGATACTGACAGGCTCTCATCAGCAGACTCCAACGGTAAGTCAGCCGATCGACAGAAGCTCTCGGCCACAAAAGAATGCGATGCACCAGAATCAACCAATACACGTGCAATGCATGCAGAAACTGACAGTATACCCTCAACGACTCCACCGGATGATTGCGGATCCTGTTGAACCGCATAGAATCTAGCCTGAGCTGGCTGGGGAGGTGTCTGTCCCCTCTGAACGTACTGCTGCTGCTGCTGGGGTCACTGAGGCGGTCGAAACTGCTGCCTCTGAGGCTGGTGCTGATGCTGATGCTGCTGCTGAGGTGGCCTCGGTGGTGGAGGCTGCTGTCGCTGCTGTTGTGGGGGTCTCTGCTGCTGCGGTAGAGGTCTCTGCTGCTGTGAACCTCTCTTCTGCTGCTGGGGGCTGGGACACTCCCATGAACGGTGTCCCGTCGCACCGCACCTGAAACAAGTGCCGGTGAACTACCTCTGAGGTGGCGGTGGAGGTGCTGCTGGTGCTGGTGGCGCTCGGAAGGCTGGGCGACCTGTACGCCTCTGCTGCTGTGGTCGACCCTGCTGGGAATGATTGGAAGAAGCCTGCCTCTTCCGGTCTCTCCTCTGACCACGATCAGACTGACGACCGGCCCACTCAGTCTCGTATATCTGAGCTTTCCGCACTACTGCCTGAAAAGTAGGGAGCTCATGCCCAATAACACGACCTCTAAGGCCGTAACGTAAGCCGTGCTCGAAACGGCGGGCCTTCCGCCCCTCTTCATCAACCATATATGGTGCGAATCGTGATAGTGCCACAAAACGGGCCGCGTAATGTGCCACGGTCATATCTCCCTGCACCAGAGTCTCGAACTCTAAGGCTCGCTGACGTCGGATATGGTCGGGAAAGTACTGCTCCTCGAATCGGTCAACGAAGTCCTCCCATGTCCAGACATAATCAGGTCCGGCAACACGAGTAACAGAGGTCCACCAATGCTCGGCCTCACCCTGGAAGAGGAATACTGCTAACCGGACGAGCTGCTCGGTCGTACATAACATGGTATCGAAAATCTTCTCCACATTAGAGCGTCATCTCTCTGCTGTAGTCGGATCTGGCTCGCCCTGAAAACGTGGAGGATCATGCCGTCTGAACTCACGAAGTACGGCGCTCGCGCGCTCCTACTCTGCCTGGGCTAGTGAAACAGCTGGGCATCTGCCCTGTCCCTGGAGTGCGGCTGTCACAGCCTGTAACATCTGCTGTAACTGAGAGGCACTCACAGTCACCGTCGGCTCCTCATCGGCCTCAGGTGGAGGAATGTCATCCTCATTGGAGGAAGCAGGATCTCTGAGGGTGGAACGGGAGACGCGGGTGGTAAAGCTGGAGCCTCCGCTGGTGAAGTAGAATCCTCAGGTGGTGGTGCGGGAGTCGATCGAGTAACCCTCCCAGGCGCCATATCCTACAGGAAAGAGTGAAGGCGCCAATCAACTTCAAAACTCTCGAAGGTACGCACATTAACGTCTGTAACGGAAGGTCGCGAAGCTATCCGAACTTCGAAACTTAGTTATTCCACACTCATAGCAGACATGTAATGTTGTTCTTGGTTATTCCCAAGTTATGCTCTGATACCAACTTCTGTCACGCCCCAAACTCGGAAACCGGGCTCACAGAATTTTCGATCGCCGAATCCGGCGCTGACAGCCTCCGTAGAACCCCATTCTCGGCTCCTAGCTCCTATTCGCCAGGTTCCGATCCTGGGATGCTACGAGGAGGATTTTCAATGTCAGTTTAATTCGTAATAAGCATAACCAAAGGCATAACCCACAAACAATAACCAAGAAATCCATTACATTTCCACTATAATCAAAAACTTTACAAGTACAATGAGCATAAAGGAAAATACAATGGTAAATAACAAAAAAAAACTCCAAAATGATCAGCAACGTGCTCCTGCCTCAACCCTGCTGCGATCCAACGTCACCTGCACGCAACGGTCGTGCATAACCTTACAGAAAGCTTAGAGGGTGGTGAAAGTGTGTGCACAAGGTAGTAATATGAACATGCGATGTCAGAGTAAAGCGAAATATGCAGATGGATCTATAATATCATGAGCTGTAACAAGGCTAAGCGATGCAAGACATGAATGGTATCGGTCATCTCAAGGCCATGCGATGTGCAATGCAGCTCAAGCATACAGGTCCTCATTTATGTCCACACATCAATACAGCTCAAAATATGGGATATCACCGGGGTCTAGTATACTCTAAACCAGATTGCCGCCACATCGCGCGCAATAAGGTAAGTGGAAGAGACCTCACTATCCGTCTGCCAATATCGGGCGTGACTCGTCGATAGCGGACCCATTTCTTGAGCTGGTCAAACTCAGCCTAGCATTGCCCCCTACACTCAGGCGGGTAAGGCCTCACCCCCTTCCAACCGACCACGACATAGTGGAAAGCGTAACCGTTTGGTAATCGGCACTCAACGCTCATCTACCCACTCGGTCTAGACGTTGGAGCAACCTCTTGGTACCATAAGGGTTTAGGAACTTTTACCCAGGTATATCTATAGTACCCCATGTAGAATAAGATTTTCGGTATCCAATCCTGCCAACCACGATCTGTCTGTGGAGGCTACGGCCCCGATGTCGCTAGGGCTACAATAACCATGTCACACAAATACGGAATGCATGAATCACGCTATCCAGTCATGCAACCAATCCTGCGCATATCGTGCACTCATGTAGGGCAACACCGCCTAACCGGGAGTCCATAAACAACCTGCCTGAAGGCAAATGCTATGATCAGACAACTCTCACGTCAAGCATACATATGATGCGTATGATCATGAATCATGAAACTGTATTAAACATGATATAATAAAATGAACTATCTTACAATGCAGATGGACCTGGACGGCCTATACACAATAAGTACAGCCCAGTAATGGGCCCTAAATTTCATGTTTGCCCCGCTCAAATTTCAGTTTGCCCCGCTCAATTTCATGTTTGCCCAGCTCAATTTCATGTTTGCCTCGCTCAATTTTCAATTTACCCTACTCGAATTCTAGTTTGCCCCGCTAAATTTTTAGTTTGCCTCGCTCAATTTAATGTTTGCGTCGTTGAATTTTCATGCTTCTCTCGATCAATTTCTACTTTGCCTCGCTCAATTTAATGTTTGCGTCGTTGAATTTTCATGCTTCTCTCGATCAATTTCTACTTTGCCTCGCTCAATTTTTATGCTTGTCTCGCTCAATGTCATAATAGATAGCCTCGCTCAATTTAATAAAACACCACATGAAATCATTCGTACCTTTGAAGGCCTAATCCATATAAGCTGTAAGACCCGTATCTTAGTCCGTACTGTTTCATAGACTTCCGTGGTCTTTCTGGTCGAATTTCAACAACCTTTAACCCTTAACCGATATTTGCATGCGACCCTGATTCATATGCCATCAACCCGTATCGACTCAACCCAAGACCTTTATCATAGCGACCGTGCCGTCGCTGCGGTTCCGATGCCGCGACTCGCGCGCGAAGGCGATACCCTGGTCAGGAGATATGGGCCAACATTCGGTGTGAGAAAAATACCGCGCGTTACAAAACCAAAGAAAATCTATACGACTTGTCACATCAATCCATCAATCCATCAATCTCAACATGTCAAGTACATGTCAAGTACACATCAACTTTTCACCCTTTCCCAAGCAAGCCTCAAAGTCAAAAAGTTCTTACACTACCCATGCCTTTCTTACACAAATGGCCACAAAAGTCAAAAAGTATCTTACACACCCATCACCACGACATCTATCACTTCATCACCCATCACTCTCTCTCTCTCCCTTTACAAATCTCTCTCTCATTCTCATTTTTCAAACACATTCCCAAGCAAGAGAAGCATCCCATGTCCAAGCTTCTCCCATCTCTCCAAGAGAGCCACAAGTGTAGCCCACCCTTCCATCCTAAGATCTCCCATCTCAACCATCCAAACCCCATCTCCTTCGTTGGAATCGAAGCTAAGGAGTTAAGGAACCCAAGGGAGCAAGAAGATCAAATGGTGGGTGCTTGATAAGAGTAGTTTTTCATATTTTTAAGATGGGCCAAGTGAGGCCAACCGATCAATGGTTTGGATCTCACTTGGGACCCTAAGCTGTGGCCAATGGCCCACTAAGATCATCATGATCATTCCATGATGGGGCCATTCTTCATGGACCCCATCATGATGTTTATTTCCTTGTATTAAAAAGGGTCATCTAGACCGTCCATATTGGTGAGGAAAGGATCTTCACCGTTAATTTTTGATTTCGACGGTCCCATGTGTAAAGGGATCCATTTGATTGCATGATTTCTTACAAAGGAAGACTCATAGTGGCGGAGCCCTCCATCTCAAGCATGTCCCACTCTCTATCTCTCTCTCTCTCTCTCTCCCTTTTTTATGTTTTTTTTGTGTGATGATATGATTGTGTGGCCCACTTGAATGAACCCCACCATAAGGCATGTATTCTATCCTAACCATTTACGAGTGGGGCCCACTTCGTGTGTGTTGTATTCATACCATCCTCCATGAGGTGGCCCACTTAAGCAGGGCCCACCTCTAATGAATCTGTTACATACAACATCCAGTGTCCTGGACGCTGGACGTGGGTTGGAAAAACACAAATATTAGCTTGTTTTTCAAGCTTTTAGGGTGGTCCACTCTCATTGGCCCCACCTTGATGTATGTATTCAATCCAAGCCGTCCACCTCATTCCCTGGAACATTTGAACCGTTGAGCCGAAGAATGAGGCTGACCTGATCATCTGGTGGGCCATAATATAGAAAATTTTGGTGGTTACCATTAAAAGAATCGCCTGATGTTTCTAATCATCCAAAAATACCGAACATTGGACTTGTTTGGTGTATTTCGAGCCCTAAAATCTATTGGACGGAGTGGATTCTCAGGTAGCGGGCCCCACATGTGATTTTCTGCGGGATAAATAAAAAAAATAAGAAGAAGAAGAAGGAAGCAGCAGCGCTGCTGCTGTCAGAAGGCAGCAGGCGCTGCCTAAGCGGTCAGGCGGGCGGACGGGCTAACCCACGACCCCAGCCGTGGGCCCCACCATGATGTATGGGTTGTGTCCAATCCATCCATCCATTTGGGAAGGTCATTTTGGGCATGAGCTTAAGGATGAGTCAGATCCATAATCCAAGTGGACCCCACCTTGGCATGTTTTGAGGCCCATCTTATGGTATTTGTGGTAGTCCATTAGGGCCCACTTTGATGTGGATCTAAGGCGCATGGGATTAAGCCCATTTGATGTTTAAGGAGCCCATGGTTTAAGGCCCATTGAGATGTACTAGGGCCTATGGGTTGAGGTCCATTTGTTGTACATATGAAGCCCAATTGGTGTGGCCCATTTGTTACATATAGGACCCATGAGATTAGGCTCATTTGATGCAATCTAAGGCCTACAGGTTATGACCCATTGCAATACACATAAGGCCCATTGGTGTGGCCCATTGATGTGGCCCATTTGATGAGTAAAAGGCCCATATGATATGGCTCATTTGATGTATTTAAGACCCAATGGGATGTACCTAAGGTCCATTGCAATGTGTGATCCCAACACGGATTATGTAACGATGTTTACGACGATTGTGGCTTGGGAGCAATGTTGGTTTGACGTCCATATTGCTAGTATAATGATGGTTGGATGTCCACATCATGACTCTCCCTAGGGCCCATTATTAGGCCCGTACTTGTTGTGTATAGGCCGTCTAGGCCCATCTGTGTTGTAAGGATAGTTCGTTACTTTATCACATGTTTAGTATAGTTCCATGACTCACGATCATGCGCATCATATGTATGCTTGATATGAGAAGTGATTGATCATAGCATATGCCTTCAAGAAGATTATTTAGGAGCTCCCGGTTAGGCGGTGTTGCCCCACATGAGTGCACGATACGCGCAGGATTGTTACATGATTGGATAGTGTGATTCATGCATTTCACATTGTGTGATATAGTTACTGTACACCCTAGCGACATCGGGGTCGTAGTCTCCACAGACGTATCGTGGTTGACAGGATTGGATACCGAAAATCTTATTCTACATGGGGTGCTATAGATATCCCTAGGTGAAAGTCCCTAAACTCTTATGGTACCAAGAGGTTGCTCCAACGTATAGACCGAGTGGGTACAGGAGTGCCGAGTGTCGATTACCAGACGGTTGTACTTTCCACTGTGTCGTAGTCGGTTGGAAGGGGGTGCGGCCTTACCCGCCCGAGAGTAGGGGACAAAGCTAGGCTGAGTCTGACCAGCTCAAGGAATGGGTCCGCTATCGACGAGTCGAGCCCGATATTGGCAGACGGATAGTGAGGTCTCTTTCACTTACCTTATTACGCGTGATGGGGCGGTGATCTGGTTGAGAGTATACTAGACCCCGGTGATATTCCAGATTTGAGCTGTATTGATATGTGGACTTAGATGAGGTTATATGCTTGACTTGCATCTTGCATCGCATAGCCTTGGTATGGCTAATGATATTTATGGATCCATTTGCATATTCCGCATTACTCTGATATTGCATGATCATATTGCTACCTTGCGCACACACTTTCACTACCTTCTAAGCTTTCTATAAGCTTATGCACGACCGTTGCGTACAAGTGACGTTGGGGCGCAACAGCGCTGAGGCAGGAGTGCTTTGCAGATCACTTTGGAGATTTTGTTCATCATCATTGTATTTTCTTTTATTCTCATTGCACTTATAAAGTTTTTGATCATAGTGGAAAAGTAATGAAGTTTTTATTTGTTGTTTGTGGGTTATGTCTTTGGTTATGCTTATCACAAATCAAACTGATGTTGAAAATTCTCCTCGTAGCATCTCAGGATCGAAACCTGGCGAATGGGAGCTGGAGCCGAGAATGAGGTTCTAAGGAGGCTGTCGACGCCAGATTCGGCGACCGAAAATTTTGTAAGCCCAGTTTTTGAGTTTGGGGCGTGACATAAGCTCGAGTTGTTTACTTGAAATTTTAACGCGTTACTTACTATTATTTCCTTAAACTTTGTATCATCCTCATCTATAATGAAAAGTGAGTTCTCAGTCCTCTAAGTTTTGTCTTATGGCTAGCTTCCATTGTTTAACGATTCATTGATAATTTGTTATTGTATTGGTTTTCAGATAATAGCTACGAGAATCATCTGCTGTTATGGCGGGGAGTTATAATGTGAAAACAAGCAATGGATGTACATGAGTGGAAGTTCGAAAACTATTATGCTACGTATCGAGAATACGTACGAGGAGCTTTTATCTAGAATTTACGAGATTATTAAGAGTAAACCAACAAATTGTGATATTGGGATGAAAGTATTGTATCCTTGCTCCAATAAATCAATTCCTCCAACCGAAATCGAAGACGACGATGAGGTGAGAGAGTTCCAAGGAACACAGTTGAAGCATTTGGAAAAATTCATCCCGCTGGTTATCGAGACAATACAACACATTAATAGCATGGACAGTGTGGCTGAGGAGCATGGCGTGAAATTTGAATATAATCTATGTCCATTACAAGTGGGAGTAAAAAATGATCAACTGTCGAAGCTGCCTCAAACATCAAACTTTATGAGTAGCCAAGTCAGCGGTGCACGTGACCTTGACCTCATTTATGAATACATGGCACCGCCTTTAGTAACAATAGTAGATATGTTATAATCATCTACCACCCAATCTGTACGTGTAAGCGACATTCCGCTTCTAAAACTTCCCGAAACATCAAATTTCATCACTCGTCGAGTTCTCGTGCCATTCGAAGATGAAATGCTGGAATATACGAATTCGTTGGGTAAACAGGTGGAGATAGCCATAGGGTAAACGTTTAAGGACAAAAGTCGGTGCCAATATATTTTGAGCCAATTTACAATTCTCAATAACTTCTAGTATGGGGTTTTATACTAAACTTCTACAAAGATTCACCCAGCCATGTTTCAAAAATACATGCGAATAGAGGGTTCATGCATCTCGAGTGAATGATGTGGGGATTTTTAAGATACGAACTTATACGTCAAAACACACGTGCGACATGTCATGGATGAAAATTGATCACCGACAAGCAAATAATAAGTTACCATGTGATCTGGCTGTTAGCCACATCGAGCAACGCGTAAGGTTGAGGCCACATGATATTATATTCGCTATGCAAGAAAAATACAATATTATTATCAGTTATAAGAAGGCATAGAAAGCTAAGGAGCTTTTAATAAATCATGTGATGGAGTCTTATGAAGACTCTTATAATCAACTCTCATTATATTTGCACGAGTTGAGGATGGGCAACCCGGGGATGGCGACTGCCGCGGTTGTTAACCAAGAGACTAAAATGTTTGAGAGGTGTTTTGTAGCTCTCAGACAATATGTTCAAAATTTTTAAAATTCTATGCAGAGGATATTGGTCATTGATGGGACACACTTAAAGGGTAAATACAAGGGTGTTCTATTCATTGTCATGACTTTATATTCACTCCCCAAGTGCAGGGTTGTGATGTAGTAATAACTCGGTAAGACCGAGGTCGAATCCCAAGGGACTGAAACTTGTACATTATCTAAAACTAACCAGAACTAGAACTAGATTAAGATGAAATCTAAACAGAATGTAATTTGAGGAATAATGGTGAAAATATTAATCTAAAATTTATAAAAATCAGAGGAAAGAAAACTAGGGATTCAGAGGATCCACTTGTAGAGATTAGGGAGAACTTATGCTTGTATCAAAAATCATGGAAATTACTGAACTGCCGTTGATCTAGTTTTCAAGGAGATGAAAGGTGTATGTATTAGAATGGATTCCATTACCAAACCATGCCCAAAAGACTATAGCAAACAACAGAATTAAACTAATTACCACCCAATCACATGTATGAAAGTTAGGAAGGGTACCGTCATCCAACCATGCCCAGGAGACTATGGTAAACAATAGGACGTCCTGACGTCATAAACATGAAAAGGAAATAGAAATATTCAAAGCATCGCTGACCCATTGTAATTTTAGTCACAACAGACCATTAAGAACTAAAAATATTTCCATAATAATCAACTAAAATCAACGTCGATTCATGAATAAATAAATAAATAAAAACATAAATTAAAACCTCTCATCTCACTACAAGCTTCACCTCCTAGCCCTAGCTAGGAGGTTCAGCCACACATGGTCAGGCTAAATCCAACTAAATAAAGAGAAAAAGAAAAGGAAAAGAAAAATGAAAAAAACTAAGAATTTCTCTCTCTTTCTCTTTCTCTCTCTCTCTCTCTCTCCTTCTTTGCTCCACGTCCAAGCTCGAGCCCTCTGTTCTTCCTCTCAAGACCTGAATAAATGCTCCCCACGTCCAAAACCTCCTTATATAGCTGCTGGAGTGGTGGAAATCGGATTTGAATCAGATTTGGAAAGCTATGCATGCCTAGTGAAAGCTTTTTCGCAGCCAAGTTTGGTGCCTCAAAACACACCACTTTTCTCGCTCAAATTTCAAATAAACACTTTTCCTTAAGATTTTATTGGGTCCTCTACATGATAGACGGTTCAGATCTGCCATATGATCAAAGATGGTGGGCCAAAACCGCCTGAAAAAGTCAGTTTTCGCGGATGTACGAAACCTTCCGCACCATTTCGTTGTTGTGATCCGTGGGCCCCACAGAAGCATTTTTTGGAAAATTCACCCCATCCATTGGATTCAGAACGAAATTTCAGTCAAAAATGGGTGGTTTTGAACGTCCATTGACGTGGCCCAGAGAAGAAATAACTAAAAGATCAGATTTGAATGCTACCGGGCAGCCCTTTTGTGGCCTCTATATCTCACACGTGTGTATGCATGGGTGAAAAGAGTCAACATGTTTTTGTAGTATTCGAGCCCCTCTACACGGTGAACGGGTCAGATTTTCCGTACGGGTGACGTGTGGGTCCCACAAAGGTCCGCAAAACGGACCAGAGCCGTCCGTTCGCTGCACGTAGAAATTTTTTTTTTTTTTTTTTCTTTCTTTCGGTCAGAGAGGGTCAAACAGTCTCTGACACTTGCCATGCACGGCTAGAGTACATATGCACTATACACACTCATCTTATATGGGGTCCATTGCACTGTTTTGGAGAAATCTGCACCGTCCATCTGTTTTGACTCCTCATTTAAGGCGTTGACTCCAAATTCGAGGCAATTCCAGATATCAGGTGAGCCCAGAATCGACGGTTTATAAGCTGATCGGTCAGTTGGAGCACTTTTATAGTGATCCAAGAGCTGAAATTTGAAATGTACGGTTAATTTATGGCCCTTATCTCATGTATAAAGTTTCGAACCGATCAGATGTCGGGAACCATGTGATCTTGCATTCTGGATGCGTTTCAAGCCACTTGAGCTTCAGTTTCTTAGTTTTCTCGAATTTCTGACCATGTATATCCGTCAATCTTGGTCCTCTGAAGTCCGTCTCTTGCCCTAGTGATCATTAGAACGTTAAATCCAAGCTTTTGGCATCCTTTTTCAGTCAACTCTCCTAATCACACCCTGCAACAAAACACGATTAAAACTGGGCATTAAACAATATTATGCTCGTAAATCTAAGTAATAAATGGGGTCTAATATGCACTATTTGACCCTCAACACTTTAGATGAAGATAATCATATTTTTCTAGTTGCGTTGGCATCGAAGAATCGGACAACAGCAACAGCTAGAATTGGTTCCTTACCTACCTTAACCATACATTAAGGTCCCTTCCGGGTCTTGTGATGATATCTGACCGACATAAAGGTTTAATGAAAGAGGTTCCCCAAGTCTTCCCACATGCAATCCATTGCTACTCTGCGTACCATATCTATAGAAACTTGGTAGACACTTTTAAAGATAAGTCGTTGGAGATGTACTACTGGCGGGCTGTGAAGACATGCGGGAAGGTTGAATTCGATAAGTTAATGCATGATATCGAAATGGCTAACCCCTCAGTACATGTATGACTGAGAAAAATCAGGTATGTAAGATGGATATCTTCGCACTTTTCAGGAAAAAGATTTAACTTAGTCACTACAAAAATGTCCGAGTGTGTTAATGCCCTCTTCAAAGAAGCACACGAATACCTCGTTACTAAATTGATAAAGGCGGTAAGATTTAAGATATAAGAATTATTTTACAAGAGAAGAGAATCTGCACCATCGTTTATAGGTCCATTGACACCATGGTCAGAGGAACAGTTAAAGAATCTTGTGCAAAAGGCACGAGATGTTCTTTGTGACATAATTTCTCGAGATGAATACTCTTTTGTGAGAGATTATAATGATACAGTCAAGATCAGTGAGTTTACGTGTACATGTCGCGAGTTTGACATGAAGGGATACCCTTATATGCATGTCCTGTCAGCATGTCTAAACTATAATCTTTTTCATTACTCATAATGCTCCTCATTCTACATGGTGCAAAATTACCTGACCACGTATAGCGAATCGGTGTACCCAGTATGTGATAAGAGTGAATGAAAAATTTCAGCGGCTTTCAAGGAGTATTGTGTGGAGATTAAACCCCTGCGACAGAGGAGGTCATCTGGAAGACTAAAAAAGCTAAGAATTCTCTCACATGGAGAAGAAAAGAAAACAGTAAAATGCAGTTAATGTAAATAAATAGGGCATAATTGCTAGAAGCGCAAGTTTCCTATACCCGATGTATGAAAAATAGTATTTTGTATGATACATGCTTTGTAATTAAATTTTGGTGGATTATGAAATCAACTTTCTGCTTGCCTTGCTCATGTTCATGCTTGCCCCACTGAATTTCTAGTTTCCCTCGCTCATTTTCATGCTTGCCTCGCTCAATTTTCAGTTTTCTCCGCTCATTTTCCAGTTTACCTAGCTGAATTTCTAGTTTCCCCTGCTCAATTTTTAGTTTGCCTCGCTGAATTTCTAGTTTGCCCTGCTGAATTTTTAGTTTCCATTGCTTAATTTTCAGTTTGCCCCGCTAAATTTCTAGTTTGTCCCGCTCAATTTTCCATTTGCCCCGCCGAAAGTCTAATTTGCCATGTTGAATGTCTATTAACAAAAGCAGATGTCATGTATGAAAAGTCTTAACGAAGCAGCTAGCAACATGTTAGTTGTATAAGTATACTATCTCGTGCTTGTTGCTTAAACGTATAACAAGCCTAGTTTGTTAATGCAAAATTCAGAATAGTTAGAAACAGATAAAGTGTAGGGTGCTAACTTGTTATTACCAACTAATGTTCAAAAAATTGGTATTGATGGACATTTTGGCTGGCTAGGAATGCAGAAACAATATTGATATCGCCGATAGTATTGCTGATAACCGAAAATGCGGGAAAACATGGAGAAAACTGTGGAAGTTGCAGTGAAACTTCATGAGATGTTAATATATACATATTTGTATATTTAGATATAAAAAATTGTAAAAAAAGAATACATACATCACAACTTTCCATTTATTAGGGCCTTAAAAGCATATGCACTTGTAAGAAATTAGTAGAACCATCCCATCCTACCTATTTAATCATCTAACCTTCCATCTAAACATGCATCGATATTGCAAAATATCAACAACACATGATATTTCAGCAAAGAATCCATTAACAATTGGAAGGAAAATGAAAGATTATGATCTCAATATCGTGCATGTTACGATACTGATAAGATCGAGATATTATCAATGACAAATTGAACACGATACAGATTAAACAAATTGAGCTAGAGATAAAGATAATATCGGAGATATTTTGATAATATCGGAGATCATTCGAACCCTGTAATTAACATAATCTTCTCACTGTAAATTAATAAAATAGAGAGGGATTTCCTAACTCAGTAGTGGGATAAATGAGAACATGCAAAATAACATGAAGTGCATCAAAATAGATCATCATAAAACCACATACTGTAACCAAAATGCTTACCCCAAGTTTGAGTAGTAAAATCATCGGTCAAAATAATGTTCACGCCATTACCTAAGGAAACAATTCCAAAATAAGATCAGTCTGACTTGGCATCCCAAAAAGATATTTGATGCGCAAGCGAACATTCATTACCAAGCACAAGTCCTCTATTGGCTAGCTGGATGGACCCCCCCTCTGGCGGAGTGACATCATCACGCTGCCAGGTGATTGTGGCAATAAGGGCCTGAATCTTCTGCTCTACCCACTCCAAACTCTTCTGGATAGCTTCAGAAAGTCGCTCCAGTCGTGTAAGTCATCTGCTCTGCTCACCATTCGCAAAAGAATGGATTCTCTGCAGTCACGGTATGACATCCGCTGACTGGTATGACTATATGAGGTTCGTGGCACCTCACGTTGATCTCCTTTTATAGGATAGTCGGTGTCAGCTACTTCCGTCTCGGCTGCATCCGTCTCTACTGTCTCTGCTTCTATTTCTTCCTCAAAATCTTCACTGCGTGCTCTTGATGTTGATGCCCTTTTCATCCCCAGCTTCATGTGCTTAATATTATTTTTTGAAAACATGCGAACGGGTCTAGGTCAGTCAGTGGTGGTCATCAGGCCAACATGGCAAGAGAGTGAACATAATAGGTATGTGTAACACCCCGAACTATCCAATGCTCGGGTGTTACCATGTAATCTAGTTTAGTATGAATGCAAACCTAACCAACTTAAATATTCATGTACATTACAGCCCTCATCCATGTGTTAACCCATCCGACTGTTGACGCTCGAGACAAGCCATCACATCATCAGCACAATCCGTCGTTAAGACTTCAATCGCCTCGATAAATGAATCGAACCATCGAGTAATATATTTAATAAATATATTATAATTTATTATATTATAAATTTTACACAAACACATACCAAAAGGATTATGGATGTATTTTGATAATTTAATTATGAATTAAATAATGTATGAAAATGTATTGAAATAGAGTGATGTGTATGTACTTAATGTATGTAAAATATTAAGAAAATAATACTATAATAAATAAACATAATGAATAATAATTTTACAACATATGATTGACTTATAAATATTAGTATAGCATTAAATATCTTTTATAAATACGTATATAAAATTTATTAGATATTTTAATAAAGTTGTATATTATTTAAAAATGCAATTTTAAATATGGTGTTGTATAATTTTCAATTCATATATATGTATAGTATAATATTGTGTATTATGAATTATACACTAGTAAATGTGTGGCCAATAACATGTAAATTGTAGCATGTTAATATTAGAATTATATTTATATAGGTGTAAATTGTTTTAATCAATGTAACGATAAGTAATGTACAATAGTAAAAAATTTTATATTAATTGGTCAGTAATACAGGATGGAAGCCTAAAAAATAGCCCATTTAGGTTTTGAAACCGCTGATATTCAATCTTGGGATGATCCGACCCTCAGATCAATGGAAAACCACCATTAGAACTAAGAATCAGCTCGTATGGCCCACCTGGACCTTAGATCTACTCCATTTTTGGTCAAAGGTTAAGACAGGGCCCACCAAGGTGAATGGACGGAGTGGATCTGTCGTAAACATCATGGTGGACCCCACTTAGTGGGATGCGTGTACATAACTGGTGCACACCTGCTATGCACCAGACAGGTCAGGCCGGTCAGCACGGGCTGACCCGTGTTTCTCCAAAAAATGAGAGTTTTTCTCTCTTCCTCTATTTTCGCCAACCAACAAACAGACATCTGTTTGGGACATCCGTGGCCCACAACGATCACCCAACTAGGGGATCCGATCCGTCCATCAGCTTCAGGGAGAGGGGCTGACCATAACCTAACTGCTACAACAAGATTTCCCATACATATAGACACATAAACCTCACTACAAAAGGGCCCTAGAAACACAACATTTCCAGAAATAACATTCTATTGCATTGCTAACTTGGCAATCCGCGTGAGGCCGAATCCGTCTATCTCAGCCCTCCGTTCTCAAGCAATCCCAGCCGTTTTTCATTAGGGCTTTGTAAGGAAAGTATAAGATCCAAAAATCAGCAACTGAAAACAAATCTCCCTTAGTCGTTTCTTCTCCCTTCGAACCCACCACTTAAACCTCCTCCAAGCTTCGAAAAAGCTTGTTAGTAAGCTTCGTGGGGTTCATTTGGACTGCCCAGAAGAGTTGGTTCAAGGAGGTTCATCTCCGAGGTGAATTCGCCATTAATGGCCACCTTCTTCTAAACTGCACCAGTCGTCTCTAGTCGGGGTAAGGTCGGGATGTGTGGGAGTTGCTCCTAATGGCCATAGCTGGCAGGAGAAAAGAGAAGAAAGAAAGAGGGGGGTTGAGTGAGCAAGCCTGACCCAACTCAGTTGGGAGGCAGGCTCCTGTAGGCGTTCGCTATCGTAGCTGCTACTGAGTCTGAGCCGACTCAGTCGGCGTCGGGACCGCCCAGGTATCATCCAACACCCCACCTACATTGTCTCGGACTGGACTTCCGGTTACATCAGGCCGTCTGGCCCTCTTGCAGGCCGTGTGATGGCTGAGAGCCAGGCCTCAGTTAGGACCAAAACGGTCCTAGACAAGGGCCTAAAACGACCTGTGAACGGCTTGGATAAGAGGCCGAAACCGAGCCTCTGATAGGCCATGCAAACGGACTAAAACTGGCCTCAAACCCGAGCTAAAAGTAGGCCATTCACTGAGTTGAAAACCTCATTCGGCAGGCCACGATCAAGGCTGAAATGGCTATTCAAATGGGCCCTAAGCCAAGGTCAAATACCTGCTCGTTTTGGGCCGTGGTTTGGACCGAAACCAGCAACAAAGGAATGTTGAGTTCACGCTAAATTTTGGGTCGATACAGCCCTTAGTTGGGGGCATGGATTAGGTTAAGGAAATGCCACCATTTGGGGCCATAGGTGGGCCTCACCACATGAAGCAGTTGGCTGCACCTTGTTTGGATCAGGTGAGCCTCACCACATAAAGCAGTGGGCCACACCCTATTTGGGACAGGTGGGCCTCACCTTATAAAAAACTCAAGTGGGCCACACACTACAGTGGGTGGGCCTCAAGATGGGCCTAACCACATAGTGCAAAGGAACGGCCCCATTTGGGCTTGTTATTAAACCCAATAACTGGGCCAAGGCAGCGCAGTTTGGCCTCATTTTTGGGTCGTCCATGGTCAAATATCATGGGCCCCGGTTAGGCCCAATTTAGGCTTGATCATTGGGCCTAGCCTAAGCCTCAATGATCGGGCTGTGGTTAGTGGGCCTGGTCACATTGGAACTAGCCCAAGTTCCCTTAATTTTCAGGCCCTCACAAACCCCATTCATTCAAAGGTTTAGACGCCTTCTGATGCAAAGTATATAACCGAAAATAATTTTAGGAAAGATACTTGCGTGATTTGGGCCACCAAGTGTACATGGGGATGTAGATCAAGAACGGCTATACGACCATACCAGGTGATGATTTCTTCCCCTCGAGCTTTCCATTTTCCCATTAGCTTACGTATATTTTTATTTTAATTTAAATTGATAATTGATATCTCCATCTTATAATCACATGTGTAATTGTTGGAATCAAATTGTTAGGTTTCATGCTTAATATTTATCCTGCATATTATCTCATGCTTGTGGATTATTTATGGATTGCTTATGCAACTTAAACTGGTACATCAGTGGAAAATCCTCACCTATAATTATACACCCATACTTGGGATGTAGCCTGACTGGTTGTGATTGTAATGGACCTTTAGCTTAGTGGTTATTAAGTGGTGGTTTAAATTGATCGATGATGTGGGCCTACCATCTAGGGTTGTTGTGTCCAACGGTTTTAAGGATGGTTTCTTACCACATGGTTTTGATATTGGCCCTACGTGGCTAAGTTTTACTAATCGCCCTATGTAGCTTAGTTTTGATATTTTCCTTACGTGGTTTTGTTTTGATACTTGCCCTAGATGGGTTTGACGTGTTATTTTGTGCAACTATGCGATGGTAAGCCTCATATACTGTAATATGATTGGCCACTAGTTGACAAGTTTCCATTAAACATCATAAGATGGTAGTTTTATGAGTCGGGGATGGTGGTATAGGATCTATGCCCGAGCTATTGGCCTACGCTGGTGACGAGTACCCGTAGTGACCTTGAGCTTATTTAAATTGGCTTATTGTAATTGGAATAATAATGGTTTGGCTAATCATGCATACATGGCACAGACTGGTGTCTATTGCTATCGTAAGTGATGTACGTATTTGTCTGACTGGTTGAGCATTCTCAGGTCGATGATTACATGGGTGACGAGCCCAACTTCCCCACAGATGTGCATCCCCGGGGCGATGATTGCATTCACGTATCCATACATCTAATAAGACCTGCATCATGTATATTTTGTATACTTTGTTTTATAACTATGCTTACCTAATACGGCGGTGTGTAATCTTGAGGAAAATTCACATTGAGTTAGTCACTCATCCATTAAATATATAACCGCATAAGTAGCACTAGTGACCTAAGTGATTTTCAAGTTCGTACTGATGAGGAGCAGAGTACTGCTGTTGAAGATGCATGATTATGTTTTCAAGAGTTGTTATGTGGTTTCCCAGCTCTAGATCTATTATAATTTTCCTTATTTACATGTAACATTATTTCACTTTATAATCGTAAGTATTGAGACATTTGTTTGTATAAGTCATTATGGACAATCTCTTATACATTTTAATTGTAATACAAATTCTCCTTTATGTCGATTTGTCCATCCTATACTAACTGCTTACTTTGAATGAAAGAAAAAAAAGACACGTGTAATTTTGGTTCTCTATAGGTTAACACTTGGGTTTTTGAGAAATGGGTCATATACTCAGGTCCCGAAAAGTCGGGGCGTTATAGTATGAGAATGGAATGTATGTGCATCTCATGCTATGAATGCAGTCGACAATGAGGTGAACCATGATGCTAGGAAGACACAAAGGAATACCCTTACAAATGTTGTAGAGAATATCTAATATATACGGGGTAATGTCAGACTGATTTGTTCCCCTCGGATAAATATTCAGGCAGAAGATATTGTGGAGCACCTTGTAGTTGTCTTCCATATTTGATGCTCTCAATGCATTACCCTGATACCACAACACATTTTGTACCTTACAGAAATACTTGGTGATTTGTATCCATACATCTACAGAATCAGTGTCGTGATTAGTTAACCCTCGAAATATGGCTGGAATCCTTATAAGCGAGGCAACTACCCCAGGAGTAATGGTAGCGGAGGTCTCTCCAATGGTGACTATAAAAGAAGTAGGGTGCACCACCAGTAAGTGACAATAGGACAAAAATCTGATCACTTGTTCATTTCTAACTATCCTTGCAAAATCTAGGACATTACTTTAATCAACTTTCTCTGAAATTTCAAGTATCCCAAATGGTCGGATGCACTCGCAATCAATCTTTTTCTTGTACACCATTTTTCTGATACGAAATTTGTCATACAGGTTCTTAGGAGGAGGAGGAACCTGTGGGATCAATACCTCTAGTTGAACAGGTGGAGGAGCCTAAGTGGGAGCATTCCGTTGAGTATGAACTCGTCTAGCAGGTGATTCAGTCGGGAAAGCTAGTCTGTCCACCCATTCCGATCTAAGTCTTGATCGGAGTTTAGTTCGATCTCCCCTTGAGGACTCTCCAACCACTGTCTTTTTCCCTTTCTCCTTCGACATTACAACTGTTTAGATGGATTGAAGAGTGATAAAGTAAGAAAGATCTGCAAAACCCAAAATCGGTTGTAGCACACTACCAAAATGTATGAGAAAATCACGAATATATAGTGAGAATCTTACCCAAACAATACGAATACTGTGAGGAAGGGCTTAGAAGATGGCCTCCGATACTCCAAATGACTTGGAAGAGGGGCTTTGAAGAAGGGCTTAAAATGAGGGCTTGAGAGAAGAAGCAATGCAAAGTGGAGAAGAAAATAGCTAATGCATGAAAATAGTGAAGTGGATACTGAAAACAGTAAATGCAGAAAATGAAGGGTCCTAATAAAAACCCAGCCTTGTTCGATATTATCAAACACTATTTGATATTATCGAATACATGTTCAATAATATCGAACACTTCTCGATAATATAGGAGATGTTTTTTTCCCTCTGAGATTAAGTGTATAAAAAGATTTTATCAAGCAATGCTCGTAATATTGAGATTTCATCAATTTTTCTGATTTAGCTACTGGACGATTTTTTGTTGTATTTCGATATTATCGATCAGTGATCGATCTTATCAAATTTTACCTTTTCATAATATCAAAAAGATCGTCAATAGACGTCAATACAAGCTATTCCAAGTACCTCATTGGACCAAAATGAGCTAGTTATCGATATTATCGATGATTTATGCTCAATATAATCGGCGATAGATCGATTATATCGACGAACAACTTTTTCATATTTAAATGTCCTTACTCAATATTATCAAGTATGTCTCGATATATCGAGATTTGAATATCGATATTATCGAACACTACTCGATAATATCGACAATTCATCTATTTTTTTGATTTTGTTGCTGGACATTTTTGGCTATATCTTCGATTTATCGAACCGTTGTCGATAATATCGAGATATTGTCTTTCGATAACACCGATATGTGGTCGATATACTTCGATATTAGCTTCCAGATCTTAGCTTTCTGGACAAGATGACTTTAGTTATCAATGATATAGATGGTAAATCGAAAATATCGATAACTTGAGTCGATAGTATCAAAGGTAGATCGATATTATCGAGGAGCACTTTTTATAATTTTTTTTTTCTTTTTGAGTTTTTTTTTTTTTGGTTACAAATAGTCTCTCCTCTCATGTAGTGGTCTTTCATCATCGGTTTCACGTGTCAATTACAAGATCGAGATAAATTAGTATCAAACTGCTACAACTAAGCCCCTGATTGGTAGATACGTAAAAAAACTAGTAGATGCTAATAAAAAAATAGTATCAAACTACTACAACTAAGGCCCCAAAGGTTAAACTCAAAGTGTTCTACATATAGCATGGAAAATATTAATCCCATTTCAACATTTTGTCTATTGTAACTGTGCCCAACATGGGTAAATAGCTCTTCATCAATTGATAAAGTCGTCTGGTATGGTATTCTAGTCACACACCATATAGGATGTATCATAAGAAGTCACTCACTTAAAGGACCATGCAATTTGCACATGTTTTGACTTTAAGACGCCCACAAGTTCAAGTTAAAAACGAGACTCGTCCAACAACATGCAAAGGGATTACTTGCTGATACGTAGTCACGAGAGAAGAGATCTAGTTAGTGAAATGTCGATGAGTTTCATCTGCCATCATTCGATACTAGCTTTGTAACTTAGCTTATTGGACAAAATGTCTTTAGTTATCGATATTATCGATGGTACATCGATAATATCGATAACTTAAACTTGTTGATAATAAATGCAAACATGAAATTGAGCGAGGCAAACTTAAAATTCAGTGGGGCAAACATGAAATTGAGTAGGAAAAACTAAATATTCAACAAGGGAAACTAAAATTTCAACGGGGCAAAGATGAAATTCAGTGGGGGAAACTGAAAATTGAGCGGGAAAAACTTGAAATTAAGCAGGGCAAGCATGAAATTGAGTGGGGCAAACTTGAAATTTAGTGAGGCAAACATAAAATTGAGCAGGGCAAACAAGAAATTGAGAGGGGTAAACTTGAAATTGAGCGGGACAAACATGAAATTAAGTGGGGCAAATATGAAATTCAACGAGGCAAACTTAAAATTAAGCGGGGTAAACATGAAATTGAGTGGGGCAAACTAGAAAACCAGCGGGGGAAACTGAAATTTGAGCGAGGCAAACATGAAATTCAGTGGGGGAAACTGAAAATTGAGCAGGGCAAACTTGAAATTCAGCGAGGCAAATATTGAATTGAGCGGGGCAAACTACAAATCCAGCGAAGGAAGCTGAAATTTGATGGGGTAAATAAGAAATTTAGCAGGGGAAACATGAAATTTAGCAGGGGAAACATGAAATTGAGCGGGGCAAATATGAAATTTTGTCACGCCCCAAACTCGAAAACCGGGCTCATAAATTTTCGATCGCCGAATCCGGCGCCGACAGCCTCCGTAGAACCCCATTCTCGGCTCCTAGCTCTCATTCGTCAGGTTCCGATCCTGGGATGCTACGAGGAGGATTTTCAACATCAGTTTGATTCGTAATAAGCATAACCAAAGGCATAACCCACAAACAACAACCAAGAACTCCATTACATTTCCACTATGATCAAAAACTTTACAAGTACAATGACTATAAAGGGAAATACAGTGGTGTAGAACAAAAACTCCAAAACACTTTGCAACGTGCTCCTGCCTCAGCGCTGCTGCGATCTAACGTCACCTGCAGGCAACGGTCGTGCATAAGCTTACAGAAAGCTTAGAGGGTGGTAAAAGTGTGTGCGCAAGGTAGTAACATGAACATGCAATGACAGAGTAATACGAAATATGCAGATGGAACCATAATATCATGAGCCGTACCAAGGCTTATACGATGCAAGACATGAATGATATCGGCCACCCCAAGGCCATGCGATGTACAATGCAACTCAAGCATACAGATCCTCATCTATGTCCACACATCAATACAGCTCAAAATATGGAATATCACCGGTGTCTAGTACACTCTAAACCAGATTGCCGCCACATTGCGCGCAATAAGGTAAGTGGAAGAGACCACACTATCCGTCTGCCAATATCGGGCGCGACTCGTCGATAGCGGACTCATTCCTCGAGCTGGTCAGACTCAGCCTAGCATTGCCCCCTACACTTGGGCGGGTAAGGCCGCAACCCCTTCCAACCGACCACGACAGTGGAGAGCGTAACCGTCTGGTAGTCGGCACTCAACGCTCATCTACCCACTCGGTCTAGACGTTGGAGCAACCTCTTGGTACCATAAGGGTTTAGGAATTTCATCCAGGGATATCTATAGTACCCCATGTAGAACAAGATTTCTGGTATTCAATCCTGCCAACCACGATGCGTCTGTGGAGGCTATGACCCTGATGTCGTTAGGGCGTATAATAAACATGTCACACAAATGCGAAATGCATGATTCACGCTATCCAGTCATGCAACAAATTCAGCACATATCGTGCGCTCATGTAGGGCAACACTGCCTAACCAGGAGCCCAAAAATAACCTGCCGGAAGGCATATGCTATGATCAGTCAATCCTCATATCAAGCATACATATGATGCGTATGATCATGAGTCATGAAACTATACTAAACATGTTGTAATGAAATGAACTACTTTACAATGTAGATGGACGTGGATAGCCTATACACAATAAGTACGGGCCTAACAATGGGCCCCAAGGAGAGTCGTAATGTGGACATCCAACCAGCATTACACTCGCAATGTGGACGTCAAACCAACATTGTTTCCCAGGCACGATCTTTGTAAACATCAGTACTTAGTCTGTAATGGATTTACACATTGCAATGGACCGTAGGTTGTCCCCATTGGACCTTACATATATATCAAATGGGCCATATCCCATGGGCCTTTTATTCATCAGATGAGCCACATAAATGGGCCACACCAATGGGTCTTATGTGCATTGTAATGGGTCAAAACCCATGGGCCTTGGATTACATCAAATGAGCTTAGTCTCATGGGTCTAATATGTGACCAATGGGTCACACCAATTGGGCCCCACATGTAGATCAAGTGGGCCTCAACCCATAGACCTAACATGAGTCAAATGGGCCTAAACCCCTAGGCCTTAATCAAATAAAATGGGCCTAACTCATGGGTCTCAAATAAATCCAATGGGCCTAATCCCATGGGCCCTTTTTATAATCAAATGGGTTTAGTCCCTTGGGCCTTATAATATATCAAATGGGTTCACTTTCATGGGCCTTGAGTACATCAAATGGCCTAGTCACATGGCCTTAGATCATATCCATTGAGCCTAAACCCATAGGCCTTAAATATCAAGTTAAGCCTATAGGCTTTACATATCAAGTGAGCCCAAATTCTTAGGCCTTAAATGAATCAAATGGGCCCAGCCCATAAGCATTTTATAAATCAAATGGGCCTAGCCCATAGCCCTTTTGAAATTAAATGGGTCCCGACTCATGGGCCTTACAAAACATTTATTTCCATCCAAACCATTCATAGGGACACATGGTCTAGGGCCCACTAAAATTTTCATATAAAAAAAAAATATACATTTAAACTATATAGCATACATAAATATATATAATGGTGGGTCCCACAGAAAATAATATGGGTAGCTGGCAGTGGGCCCCATCATCAAAGACAGATGGACGACGTGTGTAAAACACATGCAACAGGGTGAGTCTCACCGTCCACGGGCTGTGGACGGTGAAAATGAAATATATACATTAACGTGGGTCCCACAAATGTGGCCCACCGTAATATTTATTTGAAATCCAACCCGTTCATAAGGTCACTCAGACCTGTATGAAGGGACAGCAAAAATTTCGGCTTGATCCAACACTTCTGTGGGCCCCAGAAACTTTTCAACAGTAGAATTCAATTCACACTGTTTCGCGTGGTGTGGGCCACCTGAGTTTTGGATCTGACTAATTTTTGGAGGGGGGGCCACCACTAGGGTGGCCCACCTACTGAACAAGTTGGATGAAAATTAAACATTATAGTGGGGCCCACACGCAGGGCCGTGGGCCCCTGCTGGACGACCGCCGTCCACGGCTGCAATGAATCATACAATATACAGATCCCGTTGAACATGGGACCATTAAAAATGTAAATCAACGGTGGAGATCCATTCCCCATCGATATGGACGGTCTAGATGACCTTTCTAAGTGAAATAAACATCATGATGGGGTCCATGGAGAATGGCCCCATCATGGAATGATCATGATGATCCAAGTGGTCCATTGGCCACAAATAAGGGTCCCAAGTGAGATCCATACCATTGATCGGTGGGCCTCACTTGGTCCACCATAAAAATAAGTAAATCTACCCTATAGAGGCACCCACCGTCCGATCTTCTCGCTCCTAGGGGTTCCTTGGCACCTTAGCTTCAACTTCAATGGTTAAGATGAAGAATGGAGGGTTGAGATGGGAGATTTTGAGGTAGGAAGGTAGGCCACTTGGAGTTTAGGGAAGCTTGAGAATTTCCATACGTGGGGCTCTTGTTGCTTGGAATTTTTGAAATGAGAAAGAGAGAAAGAGAGAGAGTGATGTAAAGGGAGAGAGAGAGAGTGATGGATGGATGGGTGAGTGATGGGGGGTGTAAGAAATCTTTGACTTTTGAGGCTTTTGTGTAAGAGAGGTATGGGTGGTGAAGACTTTGGTGGCTTTTTGTGTAAGAGAGGTATGGGTTTGGGAGACTTTTGTGGTTGCTTGGGAAAAGGGATGGAGGTGATGTGTACTTAACATGTGATGGATTGATGGGTGATTGATTGATGGGATTGATGTGATTGATGTGATCGATGTGACACATCGTAGTGACTTGGGTTGTCGGCACATGAATCAGGGTCGCGCGTCGATATCGATTAAGGGTCGAAGGTCGCCAGAATTCGACCGGTAAGACCGCGGAAGTGTACGGAAAGGTACGGATCAAGATACGGGTCTTACAAATTCAGTGGGGCAAACATGACATTGAGCGAGACAAACTGGAAATTAAGCGAGGTAAACTGGAAATTACGTGAGGTAAACTAGAAATTTAGCGAGAAAAATTGGAAGTTCGGCGAGGCAAACATGAAATTCAGTTACGCAAGCAAAAAGGAAATAAAGCGAGCCTAGCATGAAATTGAGCTGGGCAAACATGAAATAGAGCGATCCTTAGTATGAAATTGAGCTGGGCAAACATTAAATAGAGCGAGCTTAGCATAAAATTAAGTGAGCCCTAACATGAACTTGAGTGAGCTTCAAATGGAATTGAGCTAGTTTCACATGAATTTAAACGATCAACACATAAAATTGACTAAGCCTAACAACTGAAATTGTACGAGCCTGAAATGAAATTCACCGATCCTAACATGGAATTGACCGAACTTCCCATGAAATTGAATGAGTTGTCGATCAATTGTCATCGACTTGGGCTCGTCTCAATTTTCGTGAGTTCTTTAAATTCAACATGAAATTCAGTGGGGCAAACTGATATTTAAGCAAGGCAAACTTGAAATTCAGCGGGGCAAACATGAAATTTGAGCGAGGCAAACATGAAATTGAGTGAGGCAAACATGAAATTTAGTGGGGTAAACTGAAATATGAGCGAGGCAAATATGAAATTGAGTGGGGCAAACGTGAAATATACTATTGAAATGGTACATGAGTGGGAAATAATTACGGGTAATAAATATTCATTGATTATAAATTTTATTCAGTTAAAATGGTACAAGGTATATCAAACAATGTATACAATACAACATCTCACAAAAATTCCTCCCATGCCCTTGACAAATATCATCTATGGTTTACAGACAAGCAATCATATGCTATTGACTTCCTCCAATCGAAATTGAATTTTTGCATGTCTGTTCCCGCCAAGGTGAGACCGCTACACGATATGTCGATCAATTTCATTACGAATATGTTGCAGTCACAACAATTATCCTGCTTCAGCACTAATTCATCAACTTTGGGGGTCCACTTCTTCCCTTCAAGCACAGTGCTGTCTCCAGTGGCATGGAAGATAATAGGGAGTGCCTTAGTCATCTTCTTGATCTTCTGCTTGTACTTTAATAATGCATTTGTGCATAAACTATCCACAATAACAATCTCTCATTCTCTAGGACAGATGACCATCAAGAACCAATGCGAATTATCATGGTTCACGGGCGCATATTCCTGTCCATAATACAAAAAAATAATATATTATTCAAAACATGAGAGAACACGTTACAACCAGAGTTGATGCTTTATGACAAATGTATTACCCGTTCATAACCCCAAATCGCCTTGGCATACGGTTTATCCCACTGCTTAGTAATTGTGTAGGCCATGCTTATCTCGCCTATTAGTGACGCACGTTCTGATGTTGACTTGAAGTCCCAGTATGCGATCAAAATCAACAAACACCTCTCAAGGCATTGCTGTAAGACCCGTATCTTAGTCTGTACCGTTTCATTCACTTCCGCGGTCTTACCGGTCGAATTTTGACAACCTTCGACCCTTTACCAATATTTGCGCGCGACCCTGATTCGTATGCCGTCAACCCGTATCGACTCAACCCAAGACCTTTAGTGTAGCGACCACGCTGTCGCCGCGACTCGCGCGCAGAGGCAATACCCTGGTTAGGAGATGTGGGCCAACGTTCGATGCGAGAAAAATACCGCGCATTGTGAAATCCAAGTGAATCTCTACGATATGTCACATCAATCCATCAATCCATCAATCCATCAACATATCAAGTACATGTCAAGTACACATCACCTTTCACCCATTCCCAAGCAACCACAAAAGTCAAAAATCTCTTACAAAGCCCATACCTTTCTTACACCAAAAATCCTCAAAGTCAAGAAGTTCTTACACCTCTCATGCCTTTCTTACACAAATGGCCACAAAAGTCAAGAAATTGTTACACACCCATCACTCACCACATCCATCACCCATCACTCACTCTCTCTCTCCCTTTACAACTCTCTCTCTCATTTCTCAAGCTTCATTCCAAGCAAGAGAGAAAAAAATCCCATACGTATGAGCTCTTCAAGCCTTCCTAAGCAACAAAGGTGGCCCACTTTCCTACCCCATCATCTTCCATCTCAACTATCCAAACCTCATCTCATCCGTTGGAATCGAAGCTAAGGAGCTAAGGAAGCCTACGGTGCAAGAAGAAGCCGGTGGGTGATCTCTGATTTTGTCTTTCATCCGTTTGTATCACGCCCCAAACCTGAAAATTGGATTCACATGAATCCCGATTGCCGAATCCGGTACCGACAGCCTCCGTAGTGCCCCATTCTCAGCTCCTGATAATCAAATGTCAGATTTCGATCCTGGGATCCTACAAGGAGGATTTTCAGAATGGATTTTTTTTTGTAATAGAGCATAACCACAAGCATAACTAAGTCACAAAGCAACATCACCACATATCTACTATATCAAAAAGTTTAAGTACAATGCGGAAAGGAAAATACAAGGTGATCAAAAAGTTTCAAAAGGTCCTGATACGCACTCCTATCTCAGCGCTGCTGCTGTCCAATGCTACCTGAGTAGTGTGGAAGTATGCGGTAAGTCCATGGATAAAATCAACCATACCAAGGCTATGTAATGCAAGGCATGAATGCTATCGGTCATACCAAGGCCATGCAATGGGAGATATGAGTGCCATCGGCCACACCAATGCAATGCAAGGCCTACATAGCTAAATGTCATATGCGAAATGTAATCTAAGCAAGTCGATACTCATCATGTATACATATCAGTACAGTTCCCCTCTGGATATCATCGGGGTCTAATACACTTCGCAGTGACTGCCACCTCCCTAGCTGCACGGTCAAGCAAGCGGAATAGACCTCACTATCCACCTGACCAGTAGTCTGCTAATATCTACCCGGCTCGTCGATAGCGGACTCATTTACGAGCTGGTCAAACTCAGCCTAGCTTATAGCCCCCTCACTCAGGCGGATAAGGCCACACCCCCTTCCAACCGACCACGACACAGTGGGAGACGCGGCCTACTGGTATTCGGTACTCGGGCGCTCATGTATCCACTCGGTCTAGACGTGAGAGCATCTCTTGGTACTAAAAAGGTTCTGAAACTTTCACTCAAGGACATCCTAAGTGCTCACAGTGCTAGAATAAGTATTTTCGGTATCCAATACGGCCATCCACGATGTAACTGTGGAGCCACGACCATGATGTCGCTAGGGCGTGCAGTGATCAAGTCACACATATGCGAGATGCATGAATCACACCGTCAAATCATGCAGAAATCCAGCGCGTACTGTGTGATCATGTGGGGCACTTCATCTTATAACGGGTCCCATAAGTGGTCTGCCCAATGGCATATGTTATGATCAGTCACTACTCAAATCAAGCATACATATGATGCGTATGGGCATGAGTCATGGGATTATACTAAGCATATTATAAAGCGATGAATAGTAACGAGTATGGGCCTATCAATGGGCCTTAAGGAGAGTTATAATGTGGACATTTAACCAACATTGTACTACAATATGGACGTCAAACCATCATTGTTCCCTAAACACGGCCCGCCATAAGTAATATTACATGAACTATGGGGTAACGCACATTACAATGGACCCTAAGGACATACCATTGGTCTCGACCCATGGGCCTTAGATACATCAACTGGGCCGTATCACATGGCTTTACATTCATCAAATGGGCTGCATTAATGGGCATTACCAATGAGCCTTATGTATATTGCAATGGTCCATGACCCATGGTCCTTAAAATACATCAAAGTGGGCCTATGGCCTTATCAAATGGGCCTAATCCCATGGGCCTTATAAATGCCAAATGGGCTTAATTATTTGGGCCTTAGATATATACTAAGGTAGGCCTCAATGAATGGCCACAGTTACATCAATATGGGCCCTATACACATGCCAAGGTGGGCCCACTTGAACCATAGATCTTACTCATTTTTAGCTCAAGCCAGAAAATGATCTTTTTACAAAATAAATGGACGGTTTAGATGCAACACATGCACCATGGTGAGGTCCACATGAGCTAAGGATTTGGCTCATTCTTTAGCTCATAAAATGAGCTTTCAAGCTTAGATGGACGGTTTGGATGCACACCTGCATCATAGTGGGTCCCACCAGCCGTTCAACAGCCCAAAAATGGCTGGACGGAATGACAAGATACATACATCACGCTAGACTCCACCGTCTAGGCAGACGGTGGAAAAAAAACAAACATCATAGTGGGTGCCACCGTCTGTGGACGGTGTGCATAAAGCACATACATCACTGTGGGTCCCATGTGGGGCCCACCATAATGTTAACTTTCCATCCAGCCTATTGATAAGGCCACAAAGACCTGTATGAACGGAAATACAAATCTCACCTTTGATCCAAAATTCCTGTGGGTCCCAAAAGTTTTTAAAGGTAGACATTCAATCACACTATTTCAGATGGTGTGGGCCACCTGAGCGTTAGATATACCCCATTTTTGGAGGGGGCCCACCTGAGGAGGGGACCCACTAGATCAACGGGTTGGATGGCTAATAAACATCAAGGTGGGGCCCACGACAGGGGCCGTGGGTCGGCCTCCGTCCGCCCGCCGCCAGCCGCTGGTGAGGCCAGCGTCCCTGACATAGCAGCTTTGCTGCTTTTTTTTTTTTTTTTTGAAAAAACCCATTTTTTTGGGGTTTTTATCATGTGGGGCCCACATCTAATGAATCCAGTCCATCTATTGGATTCTACGGCTCATAATAAATCCAATGAGTCCGATATCGGGCCTCTTTCGACGTGTAGACAAAATCTAAATAGATTTCAATGGTAATAATATTGTCTTCAACACTATGGCCCACGAAATACTCTGATCAACCCCATCTTTCAGTTTAACGCTTAGAATGATCCGTTGAATAAGATGGACGGCATGGATTGAATACATACATCAAGGTGGGTCCTATACAGTGGTCCACCCCAATGGCTTGTAGAACCAAGCCAATATTTATGTTTTCTTTCCACGTCCGTCCATGAGAGGTGGGCCTGCTCAGGTGGGCCACCATATGAATGTAAGGTGTGGTACAACACACACTAGGCAGGCCCCATTCATAGACAAAAATATTACTTCATCATGGGGTCCATCCAAGTGGGCCATAAGGCCATATTATCACAAAAAAATAAAAATAAATGAAAAGAGAGGGAGAGAGAGATAGAGTCGGACACGCGTAATGGAGGGACCCCGGCACTATGGGCCCTCCATTTCAACCATCCAATCATACATCAATGGGTCCCATTGCATATGGGCCTTCCAAATAAAAGATTAACGGTCGAGATCCCTCTCCATCCAAAATGAACGGTCTATATGACCTCTTTAATGCAAGAAAGTAAACATCATGATGGGGTCCATGGAGAATGGCCCTATCATGAAATGATTTTGATGATTAAGATGGGCCATTGGCCACATCTTAGGGTCCCAAGTGAGATCCAAACCATTGATCGGTTGGCCTCACTTGGTCCATCTTAAAAACATAAAAAATTAGGCTATGGAGGCATCCACCACTTGATCTTCTTGGTCCGTTGGAAAGCTACACTCCTTATGCTTCACTTTGATGGTGGAGATGAGAAATGGATGGTTAAGATGAGAGGTTTTGGGATAGGAAAGTGGGCCACCAAAATCACATTTTCTCTCATGGGAAGAGCTTGGATATGGGAGTGCTCTCTTGCTTGGGTTTGGTGTGAGAAAAGAGAGAGGGAGATGGGATGTAAGGAGAAGTGATGGGAGATGGGTGATGGATGTGAGTGATAGGTGAGGTGATGTATTAGTTGACTTTGGTGGTTGCTTGACTTGTGGAGAAAGGAAGCATGGGTGCTTTGTACTCGACATAAAGTGATTGATGGGTGATTGATTGATGGGATTGATTTGACACTTTGTAGAGATTCTCTTAGAAATGTAAACACGTGACATTTTCTCGAAATAAATGCCACCCACATCTCTTAGTTAGGGTATCGGATCGGTACATGAGTCGCGGCGTTGGAACCGCGGCGACGGTGCAATCGCAATGATACAAGTCTTGGATTAAGCCGACTCAAATGTATAAGATACGACTTACGGTCGTGCGCAACGTCGACTACAGGTCGCGGATTGCCAGAATTCGACGAGAAGGATCGCGAGAAGGGATGGAATAGTACGGACTAGAATACGGGTCTTACAGTTTGTTTGATTTAAGGATCCATGTATGTGGGACCCACCTTGATGTATATTTTGTATCAAAGAGGGGCCCATAGTGGCGGGGCCCCTCCATCACTACCGTTACCTCCGATATCTCTCTCTTTCTCTCTCTCTCTTGCATTTTTATATTTTGAGATGGCCGTGCGGCCCACCCAGGTGAACCCCACTTGAAGCATGCATCTAATCCATGCCGTACATTGAGTGGGCCCACCTGGTATCCTGGATGGATAGGCCACATGTAGGGAAACACAAATATCCTATTGATATAAGTCAGGTGGGCCATGTCCACGCGGGACCCACCATCCATGGCCCCACACATGGGACCCACGTGTATATTCCCACCGTCCAGCGTCCAAGGACGCTGGACATGGGTTGTAGTGAAAGGTGAGCTGACAGTGGGTGTACTAATGGCAGCAGCAACACAAAAAAAAGGGAAAGAAAGAAAGTTTTGAGAAGGGTTGTCAATGTAGGCCCTACCCTGATATTCGTATCCAATCCACGCCGACTATCCTATTCCTTGGCTCATTTTAGGCGTTGAGCCGAAAAATGAGGCCAATCAGATAATCAAGCGGGCCATACCATGGAAAACTATGTTTCCTATCGTTCAAAGCTATTGGGACCCACCTTGCTATTTCTACACGCCAAAAATGCCGAACATTGGACTTGTTCGGCATGTTTTGAGCCGTGGAATCATTGGACGAAGTGGATTCCCAAGGAGTGGGCCCCACATGTGAAAATTTTTAAAAATAAATAAATAAAATAAAATAAATCTGACACGGTAGCAGCAGCAACGTGCTGCGTCGTTTGGGCGGACAGGCTAAGGGCCACGGTCCTGCACGCGGGCCCCACCATGATGTATATTTTGTATCTACTCCATCCATGTGGTGGACCACCCCCTGAGGTGGGTCCCCTCCAAAAATCAGGTCGATCCAGATCTCAGGTGGCCCACACCATAGGAAATAGTGGGATTGAACCTCTACCATTAAAATCTTTTTTATGGGCCCACGGAAGTCTTGGATCAAGATGAAATTTGTTTTTCCCTTTCATCCAGGGTTGTGTGACCTTATCAACGGGTTGGATTTCAAATAAACATTGAGGTGGGCCCCACGTGGAGCCCAGAGTGATGTATATGTTTTGCTTCCACCGTCCGCTGGACGGTGGAGCCCACCTAATGCATGTGTTTTATTCACGCCACCCCCCTGGCTGAATGACAAATAAATATTGTAGTGGTCCCCCCTTGGCCCACACGCTGGATGGATGACAAATAAATATTGTAGTGGCCCCCCTGGCCCACACGCTGGATGACTATATAAATATTACAGTGAGCCCTAGACCCATGTGACCCTATGAATAGTTTGGATGGGAATAAACATCATGTTGGGTCCCAGTTGGGATGGAAAATAAACATTATGTAAGGCCCATGGGATTAGACCCATCTGATGTATTCTAAGGCCCATGGGATTGACCCATCTGATGTATTCTAAGGCCCATGGGATTAGGCCATTGAGATGTACTAGGGCCTATGGGTTGAGGCCCATTGGATGTACATATGGGGCCCAATTGGTGTGGTCCATTTGTTACCTATAAGACCCATGAGATTAAGCACATTTGATGCAATCTAAGGCCCACGGGTTTTGACCCATTGCAATGCACTTAAGGCTCATTGGTGTGGCCCATTGATGTGGCCCATTTGATGAATAAAAGGCCCATATGATATGGCCCATTTGATGTATTTAAAGCCCAAAGGGATGTACCTAAGGTCCATTGCAATGTGTGATCCCAACACGGATTATGTAATGATGTTTACGACGATCGTGCCTTGGGAACAATGTTGGTTTGACGTCCACATTGCAAGTGTAATGTTGGTTAAATGTCCGCATTACGACTCTCCCTAGGGCCCATTAAAAGGCCCGTACTTGTAGGGTGTAGGCCATTTAGGCCAATCTGTGTTGTAAGAATAGTTCATTTCTTTATTACATGCTTAGTATAGTTCCATGACTTATGATCATACGCATCATATGTATGCTTGATATGAAAAGTGACTGATTATAGCATATGCCTTCGGGCATATTATTTATGGGACCCCAATTATGCGGTGTTGCCCTACATGAGCACATGATATGCGCAGGATTACTGCATGATTGGATAGTGTGATTCATGCATTGTATGACATGATTACTGTACGCCCTAGCGACATCGGGGTCGTAGCCTCCACAGACGCATCGTGGTTGGCAGGATTGGATACTAGAAATTTTATTCTATATGGGGTGCTATAGATATCCCTGGGTGAAAGTCTCTAAACCCTTATGGTACCAAGAGGTTGCTCCAACGTCTAGACCGAGTGGGTAGATGAGCGTCGAGTGCCGATTACCAGATGGCTTCTCTCTCCACTGTGTCGTAATCGGTTGGAAGGGGGTGCGGCCTTACCCTCCTGAGAGTAGGGGGCAAAGATAGGCTGAGTTTGACCATCTCGAGGAATGAGTCCGCTATCAACGAGCCAAGCCCGATATTAGTAAGCGGATAGTGAGGTCTCTTCCACTTACCTTATTTTACGCGATGGGGTGACGATCTGGTTTAGAGTGTACTAAACCCTGGTGATATTCCAGAGTTGATCTATATTGATATGTGGACTTAGATGAGGATTGTATGCTTGACTTACATCTTACATCGCATAGCCTTGGTATGGCCGACATCATTCATGCTTTGCATCGCATAGCCTTGGTATGGCTAACAGTATTCATGGATCCATCAGCTTATTTCGCATTGCTCTGATATTGCATGATCATATTACTAACTTGCGCATACACTTTCACCACCCTCTAAGCTTTCTATAAGCTTATGCATGACCGTTGCGTGTAGGTGACGTTGGGGCGCAGCAGCGCTGAGGTAGGAGCGCTTTGCAGATCATTTTAGAGTTTTTGTTCTTCATCATTATATTTTCCTTTATGCTCATTGTACTTGTAAAGTTTTTGATCATAGTGGAAATGTAATAGAATTTTTTGTTGTTGTTTGTGGGTTATGCCTTTGGTTATGCTTATTACAAATCAAACTGACGTTGGAAATCCTCCTCGCAGCATCCCAGTATAGGAACCTGACGAATGGGCGCTGAGATCTGAGAATGGGGTTCTACGGAGGCTGTCGGCGCCAGATTTGACAATCGGGAATTTTGTGAGCCCGATTTTTGTGTTTGGGGCATGACAATTGCTATTACAAACATGATCAAAGATCAATACAAGTAAGAAAATAAAAAAGAAAAACAGATTAAGGATTGTCCAAATTAAATAGTTATTGTAAAATACGTGGGATAGAACTTGCAATCTTCAAGATATACTATTGACATGTTAGATTACCTTTTCTCAAGGAAATCAATATATTTGTCGATAGTCTAATCAATAGGATAGTATGATTTAGCCATAAATTAAAAAGAAATAAATATATGTAAATCGATGCATATAACATCAGAATTAGTAATGCTTACCACGCTATCAACCCAGGCATTCTTCACCCATATGGTACTGAACCAACAAGACACCGCCGTGTCCTTGTTCACTTCATATCAGTCCTCTAGTTCTTTCAATTCCTGCACCGATAACATCCTGAATGGATCTATCTGTACAGGAAATGATATCAGAGAAGTAGCAAAAGTTGTTGCTTACTCGGATTCGAGAACCAAACCGGAGGTGGTTGTATCAAATGCAGACAGGGACAAGTACTGAGAAACCGTATAATATGACAGCTTCAGTACCCTTTTAGTTCTCCTTTGATAAACGGAAGTAGAAATGGGTGTTTCATCCAATACATTACCCTCAACAATTCTATACGATTACACCTCCAACTCCCCATGTCCAAGTTCTTTCTCTTTAATATCATCTATTCGCCTCTCTTCTTCAACTCCTTACCCTCATTCTCCCTCATAAAATGTCCCCTCTGTATACAACAATCTTCATTCTCCTTATTAAATTTCTCTCTCCCCTTCACTAACTTTTCCTTCTCCTCAAAAAATAATTCCTTATCCCTCTTTAATTGTGCTCTCTCATTCAAATCTTCTCTCCATCTTCAATGCTTCTTTTTCTTTCAACAACGTCTCCTTTCTTTCCTTTTCAACGCTTCCTTCTTTTTCCTCAATTCTTCCCTCATTCTTCAATTCCTCTCTCTCCTTCTTCAACTCTTCCCTTTCAACCCTGTATTCATCCATAAAAAGAACATTCTTCATAATATCCCCCCCTCGGTCCCTCTCCCTCCACATCTTTTTCATCATTTTCATCTACTTCATCATCCTTATCATAATCATTATTGTTACCCTCCTCCCCATCTTCCTGAGTCTTAATGACTTACAAAATGTATCAATGGATATGTGAGAGTCAGGATACTTTTACAATGTCATTGGAATAATGGATTGGCCGAATTAAAGTAAGAAAAATATAGTTCATTTTTTATAACATCTCACTTGGAAATTGTCATGGACCAAGCGAACGATGTCCGTTTCCTATTCTCGTAGGGTCGGTTCTAAGGTCATTACTACTAATGTCTGCAAAAGAACAAAGACTAATGTTAATAAAAAAACATATATATCAAATTAAGCAAAGTAAATGCTGGAGAAATATATATACTTATATCTTTACTCTCGAAAATACCATGTATTTTGTTGTACCTCCAACCCTTCAAATCTCGATATTGAATGAAGCGTGGAATTTGATGGGGAATAAATGAAACAACACACTCTCATAGGTTCGGTAATCTCTCTACCGCCCATATCTGTTATAATGAAATTGCACCGGATAAAAAATTCACAATTGACTATAATAGACTGTAATCATGTAGAAAATAAGAAGTGTTCTTACTTGTAGAGGAAGGACACAACCACATACAGTGTAGCGAGGGGCACTTGATGCAATAACGCCAGCTTTGACTCCTCGTAACATTGTATAGTATGCCAAACTACCCTTAGGACAGCTATAAAAATCATCTAGCGAGTCGACCAGGTGAATATAATCCATGTTGCACATGGTTTTCGGTTCAGTTCTCCTAACAAAGCACTCCACAACAATAAGTAGGGCAACCTTCACGATATCTTTGTGCTTATTGGTGTCAACTAATCTTTCAAACACATCCATTAAATGCTTTTTAAAAACTGAATATTCTTTGAAGTATATGTCTTTTAATGTACTTGTAGTAGGACGATTTGTCGGTATTGTAAGCTCTCTGGTCTTAAGCCTCGTAATAAGGGCTAAGTCCATCTCTGTGAACTGCAATCGTCCCCCCTTAATCTCAAATACTAGATCACCTTTATATCTTAGAAAAATAATGTGAAATAAAGCCCCTATCAATCTAAAGGATGTAATATGCAATAAAAATGAAAATGGGGATTGACTAAACAAATTTAGCTGCCTTTCATGCTTTTCCACTCCACCCTTCACCTTCTCAAACCACCATTTCAGTATACACCTAGAGTTTGGGTTTTGGATTGCAGCAGAAGATTTGTCACTTGCAAACATGAATTGGAAAACATATCAAACATAAAGTTCACATGATACTTAGTTAATCATAGTTTACTAAATTAGACATAATTGAAAACAATGTAGCACTTGGTGAATTTGAACAAGCTTCATATGAAATTGAAATAGAAATTTAGCGAGGAAAAGTCAGAAATTGAGCGAGACAAACTATCAAAATGAGTGAAGCAAACTATCAAAATGAGTGAGGCAAACTATAAAATGAGCGAGGCGACCTATGAATTGAGCGGGGTAAAATAGAAATTGAGCGAGGCAAACTGAAAAAATGAGCGGGGAAAATATGAAATTCAGCGAGGCCAATTGGAAATTGAGTAGGGCAAACATGAAATTGAGCGGGGCAAACTGAAATTTGAGCGGGGCAAATATAAAATTCAGCGGGGCAAACATGAAATTGAGCGAGACAAACTAAAATTTGAGTAAGGCAAACATGAAATTTGAGTGGGGCAAACATGAAATTCAGCGGGGCAAACTGAAATTTGAGCGGGGCAAACATGAAATTCAGCTGGGCAAACTGAATTTTGAGAGGGGCAAACATGAAATTTGAGCGGGGCAAACATGAAATTGAACGGGGCAAATTGAAATTTGAGCGGGGCAAACATGAAATTGAGCGGGGCAAATTAAAATTCGAGCGGAGCAAACATGAAATTCAGTGGGGCAAATATGAAATTGAGCGGGGCAAACATGAAATTGAGTGGGGCAAACATGAAATTCAGCGAAGCAAACAGAAATTTTAGCGGGGCAAACATGAATTTCAGCAAGAAAAACTGAAAATTGAGCGGGGCAAACTAGAAATTTAGTGGGGCAACTAAAATTTAAGTGAGGAAAACATGAAATTCAGTGGGGCAGACATGAAATTCAGCAGGGTAAACATAAAATTCAGCAAGACAAACTGAAATTTGAGCGAGGCAAAATATAATCCTTGGATGCGCGGGAGAGGAAGTGTTCAAGTTCTGAATTCTATTGCCTAACGGTGCCATCATAGACTTCATGTTATATGGACCTGTGGAGAACATGTTCGTCAATGAATTTATTAATGTCGTGAGAGTAGAGTTTCAGAGATTTGTAAAAAGAACACCTGCAATTAAGTAGAAGATAATGTGAGATAGAGACATTTATTTTAAATATCAATAAGCAAGGCAAACTATCAAAATGAGTGAGGCAAACTCTAAAATGAGTAAGGCGATCTATAAATTGAGTGGGGCAACCTATAAAATGAGTGAGGCAAACTGAAAAAATGAGTGAGGCAACCTAGAAATTGAGTGGGGCAAACAGGAAATTGAGTGGGCAAACTTGAAATTGAGCGGGGTAAATTGGAAATTGAGCAGGAAAAACTAGAAATTGAGCGGGACAAACTTGAAATTGAGCACGTCGAACTGGAAATTGAGTGGGGCAAACTTGAAATTGATCAGGTCAAACTTAAAATTGAACAAGGCAAACTGAAAATTAAGCGAGACAAACTAGAAATTGAGCGAGGCAAACTGAAATTTGAGCGAGGCAACCTAAAAATTAAACTGGGCAAACTGAAAATTGAGTAGGGCAAACTAGAAATTGAGTGAAGCAAACTTAACATTGAGCAAGTCAACCTAGAAATTGAGTGAGAGAAACATGAAATTCAGCGACGCTAACATGAAATTCAGCGAGTGTAACATGAATTTCAATGAACTTGAAATGAAATTGAACTAGGCTAACATATAATTGAACGAGCTTCACATGAAATTCAACGAGTACTTCGGTGAAGTTGACCAAGCAATTAATGAAAATGACAAAGCGGTTCATAGATTTTTCGTTACATCACATGAATCTGTTGATGTTCCTGTCATATCTTTATCATTTGTCTGTCAAATTCTTGAATTACTCAAAAAATTCAACCAATCATGAACCGGGAATATGAGTGGTAACTCGAGCATATTGCCAAGAAGTAGGTCAAATAGACCAAGAACTCTTGAAATTGAAAATTAGTTTGATCAGTACGCTTTTATCATACTGAGTTAACTGATTTGGGCTTGCCTTGAATGTATATGGACTATCCACGACATGCATTTGTTTAATCATCTATATTGAGGGTTTGAGCCCAAAATCGTAGCATATCCAATTATCAGGTGGATCATATGAAAGAAAACAGTGATTCAACCGTAGAAAGCTTGCTACGCCCCATAATGATGTTTTATTTATAATCCATCATGTTCATTGGATGATGTATACATAAATGAACCAAAAACCCAGATGCAAGATTCATCTAACAAGCAATATATTAAAATATACCTGTGATACGTGCTTTCTTCATTGCACCGGCCATTTTCAGAAGATGAGAAAATACTGATATATGGAGAGGATGCAATCCAATTGGAGAATGGTGCGATTCAATAGAGGGATTTTCGCGTTGGAAAAAAGGATTTTTTGTCTTTTTCTCAGTGGAAATGGAGTGAAAGCAACATGAGTGAAAACAACGACAGTGAAGAGCAGGGGTATTTTCATCCTCAAATGCTCTCACCGTACGTGGAAAGTCTAAGTTGGGAAGGTAAGGTTTGGATCCTTCATAAAAGACGCTGGCTAAAAGGTGGGGTCTACAGTGATAATTTTCTCATCAATCTATATATTTAGAGATGCTCGGGGTGCTCCCAGAGCATTATAAGTTATAGTGCTCTTGGTTGCATTGGGATATTTAGACAGTATAATCCATTGATCTAGACCGTTCATTAGATTTAACGAATATTTGGTGTGTTGCCATGCAAAAATCACGCAAATCCGATACATATAAATCATTTTAGCAATGGTATTTAACATGGACGGTCAAGATAATTAGTATAAAATAACTCTGCTTATGACTTTAAAGAATCACTTTTATTAGCCAATTTTAACTATCTCATCCATGGCTTAAGCCACAAATAACGGTAGAGAATAAGGCCAAATTAAAGATGAATTGGATCATCCAATCAATATAGTTTTTTATTATGGCATAGTAAATGTATTCTTAACTTAATGGATGGTTTAGATCAATCAAATCTATATAAAATGCCATTGATCGATGGTTAATGTTTGTTGGATTGGTACAATGTTTGCATGGTAGCTCACAAAGCATGGGTGAAGCCCTTGAAGAATATGAACCAATGAATAGGATTGAATTAGACCCCCTAAGTTGACCAATACAACCAAGAGCACCTAATCATTTCTCTATAATTGTGAGTGCATATATGGAAAATGCTTTTATGCGGTAGACCTCACGGGAAATTCCCCTGAGGTCGAGTTGTGTAGGCCTCACCATGATGTGTGTGTCGAACATCAACACCTTGTATTTGATGGGTCCCCTTTAAATTATAGGATATCCCAAAAATCGGCCAGAACTCAGGTGGGTCATACCATCTAAAATCATGTAAAGACATGCCTAAAACATATAAAAGCACTTGGTGGGGCCCACCTCAAATTTGGATGCATTTGAACTTGGTCTGGCCCCTCATCCAAGTGGGACACACATAATGAATGGTCTGGATTTGTGAACCACATCTCTGTGGGCCCAACAAATGATTATAAATGTTTTAATGGGAGGGTAACCCCTCTCAACTTTTGTATGTGGTGTGGCCCATGCAAGTCATGGGTTGAATTGATCTTTAAGCCCGAGGCCCACCATGGAATGGTGCATCTAATTGATGGGGTAGATGTTTGACACCCATCACGCTAGGGCCCACACACCATTTCCATATACACACACACGTACACATACATTTTTTGCCCCATAATTATTGAGACATTTTCCCCCATAATTAGTTTCCCATGGCAGAAAATTTCACTTGTTTAAAGGACTAAAAAACATTTTAAACAAAATTATGGGCATGTTGGGTATTTGAAATTGTGCATGCTTAACACATTGTGGTTAAGATTTCACCTGCAATTGAACTCAACAGTTAAGATTTACTCTGCTTTATTGATTCTTTTAATAAGAGTGGCCCATGAGAAACATCTCTCTTATGCACATAGCCTATAGTATCTACCATGTCATACATGATCCACTTTGTCCATTTGGTGAGAACCATCATTTTAACCGTTCATACAAAATATCAGCCCAATAAAATGCTCATATGGATCACGCTAATGGGGAGCATTCTAAAGTTACTACTAAACCTACTATGTTCACGTGGCGTGGCTCGCTTGAGCTTTTTAACTAGCTAATTTTTACATTTTCTCTTCATTTTGGCAGGTTAGATCATGTAAACATTTTTTTTTTATGGATTTAACTGGAACAAAAAAAAAAAAACAAAGACTTTGAATATAAATCTAATGAGCACAATGAATTTTATACTTGAAACATGATAGACCCCATGTACTTGAATGTTTTACACACCACCTAAAATCCATGTTATAAAGGGATTGGGTCTCCTCGTCTCCTGTCCCTGTTTTCTCTGCCCTTGGAATTTTTCTCCCTTTCTTGTTTTTATCATATCCTTGCTCCACATTCATTGCACATCTCATACCCCCAGTACATATAATGTGAATAGTTTTGGGGAATTTTTATCTTTTCAATTCATAAGTATAAAAGGTAGTCCGCTTTGCTTCGTTTTCCCTTTCACCCTGTTTAGGATCAGGAAATAAAATAAGATTTGAACTTACAAATTTTGTGGATTTGGACTGGCCCAAAGCCCATTATTTATAAATGCAGCTTTAAATTGTTGAATCTAGGAGCATTCACGGTAATGTCAAAGAGCATTTGCTGCAACGGAATAACTTTATTACTTTTAAGGCTTTTATTTTTTCAATCACTATATTAATATAAGGAAATGTGCAATTATTACAGGTTACTTTACTTTCCTGCTGACAACATTTGCATTTGATTGTTATTGTATTTATATTACTTTGATGTTAAATCATCACAAGAATACACTCATGTTGGTATTTTGATTCAAGATTTTCATAATATTACCGTGAAAAAGTGTTGTGATTATAAATTCTTTAACATATCTCCTAAATACAGCTGCATTTGACCAGTGATTCACATGTCTAGTTTAATGTGGAAAAATTGTAATAATGATACTTATCTTTTAACATTATGAGGTAATTGGTGAAACAAACATGCTAGCGTTGTAACTCGCTCTAGTTACCTACTGGAGTTACTTCCACAAAATGAGAGCCATGTAGCCAAAACTTTTATGACGCAGGGATGAATGTGATGAGGTTGATCACCGTCTTCCTCAAGGATAACTACTCCGAATCCACGGAGCTTCTCTGGACTCATCACAGAGACATCTCGAATCCACGAGGAAAGAAAGCAGAAAGATAGAAATAAATTCTAATAAATTCGAAATTAATTGACAAATTCCCAAAATCGAGTTCACAACCCTTTAAATAAGGGAACCAAGCAATAAGAAAGAAATCAGACTCAAACTACAACTAAAACTCCTAGAATTCGCAACTTATTATAAATAGTAAACTTACTATTTATAGACGGTCATGATGTCTACTAGTGCGCAAGGTTTTCGGCCAAAAATAGTAAGTGTCCTATTTGGCTTCACCAAACCGTTCTCCTAATTATCCTAAGCACTTTTTATGTTGGACACAACTCCTAAAGCCCAACGGATGAAGAGTTATACTCAAACTAAAACTTACTATTTATAGTAAAAACAAAATTAAAACGAGAAAACGACCGTCGATCAGGGGGTTTCTCGCAAATCCGGGTTGCGCAACCCGGCGTAGCGGGGTTGGTTGGCTAAAGTAGCTCGTTCTACCCCAAAATCATACATTTTACGTCGGATAACTCATTCCGAATTGTGAGATACGCCCGATCTAAGGTCAGATGGTCCGGATCACTTCTGTTGCCGACCGTGCCTTTTTTGATCCATCTTGGCCATGAAATTGTCCGCAACCCACTCTACATCATTTTATGAGATACATCCCGTCCATCGAGTGCGTTGATAACTATTAAACTAAAAAAAATAAAATAAAATCATGGATGGTGTGAATTTTCTTACACTATAAGTCGTTTCTCCCATGTTAGTGAAAGTATCCCTAATAGGTACCTAGTGAGAGGTACCCGAGTGCTTTTCTTTTAAATGAGTCTCTCATTTTCTGAATTTGTCAAGGGAGTGAGGGAGGTTTTTGAATTTGCCCCAAACCCATAGGCTTTTGAGGGGCAAGGTTAAGAAATCCAAGAATTTGACAAATTCCAAACAAAAAATAAAAAGGGGAGATGCAAAATCTATGGATTTCACAAATCCCTACCCCAACTTCACAACCCTTTTTTGTGTAGCCTGTTTCATAAGAAATGTACGATGGGGTTGTTATTTTTTGTCTTAAATCTATTTAGAAACAAGATATGTCGATGACATCGACAGACCATTTGATGCCATCAAACAACTACTCAATCCCATCAATAATTTTAGAATTTCTCCAATCGATTGTTGGACTATTTGGGTACTTGTTTGATGCCATTGAACTTAGTTGCAATGCCATCAAGACCCATCGAAGTGCAATCGAGAAAATCTGATTTTTCATGTTTTGTCTTTGGACTATTTTGTTGTTATTTCGATCCCATCGAAGTGGGTTTGATGCCATCGACGGTCTGTCGATGACATCGAAGTCCTATCGAAGGTCTCATTGAATGTATCGCAGAGTTACGTAGAATTGTGTATTTGTGAGATTTGTTTTCGATTTTGATGGTGATTCTTCTTAAGGATATATGTAGGGATGTAATCGGGATTGGGCGTATCTTAAAGCTTTCCAATTCATTCTTAGGGTTTCAAGGGTGTAGCTTGAGGTGATTCGAGGTTATTTGGATCGAGTATTCTCTAAACTCTTGCAATTTATGCTTTCATAGTGTTCATCTATTACTTTGTGTTGTGATTTTTTTTTCCCAAAAGGGTTTTTCCACGTTATAATCGGAGTGTGCTTTTGTAGTCCCCCAACAAGTGGTATCAGAGATAACGTTAGGGCGCCAACTTAAATATGAAAGTGAGTATCAATGGCTGTCAATCCTAACTATAATGTTGAGAAGTACTCCGGAAAAAATATTTTTGAATTATAGAAGGTCTAGATGATTGGCCTACTATTTTAACAAGAATTAGACGAAGTCCTTAAGAAGCGACCGAAATCTATGAATGACGATGAATAAAACAAACTAGATAAAAAAATAAGAACATCCATCCAACTGTATCTAACGGATGAGGTTCTCTACAATATCATGTGAAAGAAAATTACATGTGTTGTCAGTGTCTATGATCGGACACTTATATGATGATCATAGGGACAAGTGGATTTTGGACACTGGGGCTTCATTTCACATGACTCCTCATCGGATTTGGTTCACCAGTTATGGAGAGTGGGATGGTGGTCAGGTATTTATAAGCAATAATAATGCACGTAATGTTGTGGGTGTTGGTACGATTCGCATCAAGGTGTTTGATGGGCTATAGCATAACTTGACTGAGGTGAGGTATGTTCTTGATATAAAGAAGAGTTTATATCTCTTTGTGCAGTTGAGGCGATTGGGTGCATATTTATCAGCTTCAATGGTGTCCTTGAGGTTTCAAAAGGGACACTCATAGTTATGAAAGTATAAAGGCATAAAAATTTTTACAGGTTGATCGGAGCACTTTAACAAGTGGAGCTACGGTGGATTTCACGTCTGCACGTATGTGGCATGCACACCTAGGTCACATGAGAGAGTGGGGTATGAAGGTACTTTCTGATCATTGTTTAATTTGAAGTTTTAAAAGTTTTGATTTAAATATATACGAGCATTGTATATATTGTAAATAATCTAGATTATCTTTTAATTTTAAAAAATGTGTATATAAGGGTGTACTTGACTATATGCATTTTATGTATGGGGGTCGTCACTCGTGGTTTTTGCTAAAAGGTCGTCATGGTCTGTCACATTCATTGACGACTACTCTAGAAAATTATGAATTTATTTTATAGAAAATAAATCCGATATTTTCACCAACTTCGAGAAAATAGAAAGTAATAATGAAAGAACAGACAGGGCGAAAGGTGAAAGTTTTAAGGATAGATAACGACGATGAATTTACTTCAACTGAATTTAATCAATTCCGCAAAGATGAAGAGATCGTGAGGCACAACATAGTGCATCACACACCACAACAAAATGGTGTGGCTAAGTAGATGAATCGGACTCTCTTGGAGAGGGCTTGATGCATGATTAGTAATGCTGGCTTAGGTAAAGACCTATGGATTGAAGTTATTAACATGACTTGCTATTTGGTGAATCGGTCTCCTTCAATGACAATTGATTGCAAAATTTCAGAGGAAGTATGAAGTAGTTAGAAAGTATACTACTTAGGATTGCGTGTGTTTAGTTGTGAAGCTTACTTTCATGTATCGTCAATTGAGAGAAATAAACTATACTAAAGAATAAAAAAAATACATATTTTTTTACTGTGGTGGTGGTGTGAAAGGATACAAGTCGTATGACTGGGTCACATGAAAGATCATCATTAACAGAGACTTCAAATTCGACGAAGGATCCTTTTTTTCGCAAGAATGAGCAAGATGAGCACAAGGAACCAAAAAGGTTGATTGTGGACGTTCATGTTGATGCATGTGATATTCAGGATAAGACAGACACGCAAATAGAGGTACAGGAGCAGGTGGAGTAGCCACTTGTGAGAAGGAATTCACCAAGGGATCGCAGGTTACTGGCGAGATAAAAGGACGACTCTAATATTACATATACCATTATTATAGATGAGGGGGATTCGTCAACTCTTCAAGAGGCTCTTGAAGAGCCTGATGCAAAACAGTGAAAAACAGCGATGTATGATGAAATTGACTCCTTATACAAAAATGAGATATGGGAGCTGGTGGAGCTTCTAGTTGGTCGAAAAGTGATCGGGTGCAAGTGGATCTTTAAGGAAAAAATATGATAGATACAAGACAAGGTTGGTAGCGAAGGGTTACCCTTAAAGAGGAGTCAACTTCGCAAAGATATTTACGCCTGTTCTAAAGTAAGTATCTATTATATTTGTGTTGGCCCTGGTTGCCCAATACGATCTCGAGCTAGAACAGATAGATATGAAGACTACATTCCTACATGAAAAATTGGAAGAGCATATCTACATGTATCAACTAGAAGGCTACGAAATTAAAGAAGCAAAGAACAATGTTTGAAGGTTAAAGATGCCGTTATATGTAACGCCCTGAAAATCGGGGGTTGTGCATACGCTCGACTCCCGAGTTCCCGAGTGTCACTTATCATCAATTTTATGGTTTTATGATTAATCAAGATTAAACGCGCAGCCTGGAATTACTTGGAGCATGAAATGCAATCACAATTGGTCTACAGAAGTGAAAGAAATATATACATATATATATGTACAAGTCCAAAAGAATATAAGGGAGTCGCCCAAGGCGTTGCCCCAACAAAAATCATAAGAGAATCATATGTCCAAAAGAATGGTGCGCTGAGCCCACGACTCAACACCCCAGAATCCAATCTTCTAAGCAGATGGAGAACCGTCCATCAATTGGAAGTAAGAGAACTCGTCATCCTCGCTTAAGCTCGCGCCGCACGACTCATCGAACTCAGCACAACCTGCAGCTACTGAAGAGTCTAGGTGGTATTTTAAAACACCGTCCCAGAGTGGGAGTGAGTGATCAACTCAGTGGGTGCTATTGGTCTTAAGTTACAACAGGCATCAATTATAATGTGAATTTAATAAAATGCAGCCAATCATCAATACCTAGCAACTCTTATTAAAATGTATGCATGCGGAATGATATGATGCATGCCCTCGCCACAACACTCCCTCGAGCGACTCCATTTAATGATCGCGCATGTCAGCACTCCCTCAGAGCGACCTCGACTTCTGAGTCGCCACCCTAACTAATGTGATGCAATGCGATCGTGTTAGCTGAGTTATTAATTAAGTTCATTCATCCAGCAGGTTGGGGAATCTGATGCACCCCACGTATCAATGCCCTAAGCCGGTTGCCAGGCCAAGACTCCCAATGCGTGAGGCCGAGACCTCGCGGTCTGTGATCTCGTCGGGTTCCTCATCCCCGACTTCAAGCACATGAGGAGCGCCAAGAGAAAGGGATCACTTGCAGTCACTACGGGGAGGCGCGGCACCCCAGCATAGGCTGACAGCTCAAACACAGTGTCCCATTCCACCATGCCCGGCTCACGAGGCTGTGGACCAGTTTTCAAGTGGGTTATGATGGGCTACAATGGTTGTAGGGTGGTTTAGGTTCCATACATAAGTGAGCAAATATGGTTAACAAATATGGTTGGTCAGACCGTAGGCTAGACCGTACGAGTCAGACGAGCGTGAGACGAGTGACATTGGGCGCAGAGGACTCATGTAGTTGAACTACAGCCACCCGAGCACATCCGCCCAAACCCACGGGTGTAGCCCTAGCATAATCCTACCAACGGGACTAGTGTCTCTTCTCATGTTCCTGACCGACTTAAGGGTAAGAATAATGATTCATAGCATGCCGTCTACCAAGTATCATTCAGCCTAAGCAATTCCATATTCTCATGCATCTCAACATACAATTTCAATTCTCATAACAAGCAAGGCCAACCATATCATGAAACAAGTGCATGTGAGGTGTGTGTGTATGAGGAAGTTAAACACTTCCTCCATCTCAAGAAATCACATGCTCAAGAGTAAGGTGATCATACATACTATGAAGCAACAATGTATAAAAAAAATAAAATCAAATAGGCATGAGCATATAATCCACCATATATCAAATCATGTGAAAGGCAAAATCAACCTCCAATGAGAACCAACATGCATTCCCATACGAATTTTAACAATCATACAATCCCTAGAGTTTCTCTAATTCTCCAATCATAACATTCAAGCAGTCAAAATCATTAAACTCATAGTAAAATTGGTGCTAGGTCACCTAAGAGCAATAGTCCGCACCTTCGGATTCGTTGGAGCCATGAAACAACCTAGAAATGGGGGTTTTTAGGGTTGACCGGGCGAAATTTCTAAAACAAGATCTTGCATGTGAGAAATTCATGCCACTTCTTCTTCAAGATAAGGGTTTCAAGAGAGAAAGGGGTGAGAGATCTTACCTAGATGGCTTACGGACGATCGTTGTGGTTGAGGTGGGGAGTTTCCTTTGGAGAAAGGGGTAGGGAGTTGAAATACTTGATCTCCTCAGCCCCACTACGATCTAGGGTCCACCTTGGATCTCTTATACACTTTCTCTTTCTTCTCCTCTATGCTCTTTTGTTCTCTCTACTCCTTGGTGGTTGTTGGAGATTTGGGGAGTTATAAGGGAGGATTTGTTGTTGGAGGATGGAGGAAGAATGAAGGAGAAAGCTTGGTTGTTAGAAATTTGGGGAGAAATGAGATAAGAGCTAGGGTTTATTTCCCTAGAGTTGGGCCCCTTGGCCTTAAGTTTCCATAAATTCCCACCATGGTCCTCTAGGACTCTCTTTTGGCTTTGGGGTGGATCCCACACTCCCTAGGCCACCAAATTTGGTGTGTAGGTCTCTCATGGCCCATCAAGGGTTCATGCAAAGTTTGGGGACAACCGGATCAACGGTTAGGGGGGTGTGGTCATACGGTCATGGCCTTTAAGTGGCCCTGTGGGGCCCATCCTAGTTGTTAAGTTAGTTCTGGTGGTCCCCTGGTCATGGAACTTATAGGGTAGGTGGTCCATGGCCCGATGGAGGGCCATGTAAAATTTGGAGACGATCAGATATTTGATTAGGTCGTACAGGTCCGATTTACGATCGACGGTCACCGTACCACGATCGGGTCCTAGGTTTTGTGGAAGGGCGTAGGACACTACATTAGACCTTCACCGTAAATTTAGAAGAAATCTCACTGCTGAAAAGCCCAGAATCTTAATTTCATTTATCAATGCTAGATTTCAACTCTAGCCTTGGGTAGGTTGATAAGTGTTGTTGGGACGGCTCAGATAATTAACTTCTGAGTATCTAATGAGTCTGTGGTCCGTGATGGATCCCAAGCCCAGTGAGATATATGGTTTCCTTAAGTTTTATAATTTTCCGACCTTTTGCTCCGCGGTATAGCCCGTACAGGCTGACGCTTAGTGTAAATGGTCAGCTGGCTTGGCGACCCACACTAAGTCCTATCATGGCCTGTCTGGTCTACTCTAACGGGCTAATCATGGGTTAATTAACTTGTGGTACCCCACCACGAGCGGTTTAAACTAATGGTCCTGCGGTAAATCTTACGTGGATGCCACAGGACACTGTGCTGGTTCAACGGAACATTACAGGGGTTGATTTGGTCTATTAGTTAAGATCCGGGCCTTATCTGACTCGGCTTCGGTTAGACCTTTAATTTAGTTATGTTTGTCTTAATTAGTTAGCGACGGGTTGGTTAGATTTTGGGTCTCATGTGAGTAAATCACGAGGCTACACCTGATGTTCAAGTGATCGGGCAGATTCGGTGGTTTTCTACGGTTGATTAATTGGACTTGTGTGGTTCTTTACTAGTACCACCCCTGTATAGACTAACATTGAGTGTTAATGGTCATTTAAGTGATATTATAAGTTAATTTATAAAAATAGAAAATAAAAATTTCAAGGATTTTTGGGAATCCAAAACAGTGAAAATTCAAGATGTTACATTATATGACCTAAAAAAGTTGCTCAGGTAGTGATATAAAAAATTTGACTCTTTCATATTGAGTCAAAAATTTTTCAAGAGTGAATACGATCACCGTGTCTATTATAGATTACTAAGTGACGATAAATTCATCATCCTGGTATTGTATGTTGATAACATGTTGATCATCAGTCATAACGTATCTGAGTTCAACTTATTAAAGACTTAGCTATCAGCGACATTCGAAAGAAAGATCTGGGGGCTACAAAGAAAGTTTTCGGCATAAATATACACAGAGATATGAAGAAGAACAGGCTTTAGTTATCACATATAAGATTCCTTAAGAAGGGATCGATCAAGTATGAGATGGATAGGGCAAAGTCGGTTAGCATTCCCCACGTGGCTCACTTCAAGCCATCTTCAGGACAATGTCCTAAAATAGATTGAAAAAAACAAGATATATCTTATGTGCCTTATTCGAATGCAGTGGGTAGTTTGATATATGTCATGGTCTATACTAGACCAAATATTTCATAGGCGGTTGGTGTTGTGAGTAGATATATGTCTGACCCTAAAAATCAATGTTGAGAAGCAGTGAAATGGCTAATTCGAGACATTAAAGGTATGAAAGGCTACGTCTTATCTTTTGAACAGTCAGGGGCCAAGTTAGTTGGATATGTGGATTTAGATTACGTGAGCAATGTAGATTCTAGAAAGTCGACTTTAAGTTACTCATTTGTACTAGTACGTGGAGTAATCAGTTAGACATCGAAGATTCAATTTGTGGTGACCCTTTCATAACCGAAGCAGAGTATATGGCAGTGACAGAAGTGTTCAAGGAAGGTGTTTAGTTGAGAGACATGATAAATCAGTTAAGGCTTCAGCAGGAGGCCGTGCCAGTTAATTGTGATAGCGAGAGTGTTATCGATTTAGCTAAAAACTCGATTTATGACTCATGTACTAAACATATTGATGTTCATCACCATTTTATCCTACAGGTGCTTGAGGAAGGAAACATGACTCTAGAGAAGATTCACAGCGGCGTGAATCCAGCAGACATGCTCACCATGGTGGTTCCCGTAGAGAAGTTTAAGTTTTACGCAACTTCTATAGACTTGGAAAAGGCATAAAAGAAGGATGAAGTGTGCATGAGAAGCTATGATGGAACTATGATACAAGGCAGAGAGAAGAGAACAAGAAACTACATGATTAAAGATTAAAGACATGGTAGAGATTGTTATTTTTTATGTCTTAAATCTATTTAGAAACAAGGTCTATCGATGCCATCGACATACCATTTAGGTCATCGAACATCTGCTTGATCCCATTAAGAATTTTAGAATTTCTCCAGTTGGTTGCTGGACTGTTTAGATACATGTTCGATGCCATCGAGAGACCCATCGAAGTGCAATCGAGAAAATCCGATTTTTCGTGTTTTGTCTCTTGACTGTTTTAGTGTTATCTCGATGTCATCGAAGTGAGTTCGATGCCATCGATGGTCTATCGATGAGATCGAAGGTCCCATCTACGCAGAGTTGTGTATCTAAGGGATTTGTTTTCGATTTTAATTGTGATTCTTACTAAGGCTATATATAGGGGTCTAATCAGGATTACAGTGTATCTCAGAGTTTTCCAATTCATTTATAAGGTTTTGAGGGTGTAGCTTATGGTGATTTAAGGTTGTTCGGCCCGGGTATTCTCTAAACTCTTGTAATTTTTGCTTTCTGTCGCTTTATGACGTGATTTTCTCTTGAATGGATTTTTTTACGTTAAAATTGGAGTGTTTGTGTTTACGCTTAATTGGTGCAATTGAATTACTTTGCTTGTGTTTATGCTTGATTGGTGCAATTGGATTACTTGATTTATCACGCATGCTTCCACGGTCCCCTAACAAGAGTTGTGCTACAAAGGATAGATGGGGTCCATTATTATGCTACATCTATTCCACATACTTATATTAATATGTTACTTAAAAACAATGTAGTTATAAAGTCCGAGTGAAGTTTATAATGCGTATATGCATCCGTCATTAGCGTATAAAGTTTATAATGCTTATATGCATCTGTCATTAGCATTGGTAATTAATTAATTAATTTTAGAAAAATCATTTCCAAATAAAAAATTAGGTAGATTTGAGACTTAAGTGGGACACACCAAATGAAATAGTTGGAAATTGCTTACCATTGAAACCTACGTAAGAAATTTGTTTTTTGTTATGCATATTTTCACATAATTAATTCTAATGAGACAATTCTTCTTTAGAATTCATTCTGCAGTAGTTTTAAAATAATTACTTTTAAAAAGGCAAAATGGAATTTTTTAATGGACAATACGCATGCATAGTATGACAACCATATACTCAGGCACTAAAAAATTGGGCAGGTAGCATATATGTAACTGAAAGTTGACCGTCCAAATCATATAGGATCCACTATAGATACGTCATAGCCCCAAAGTAGTACTGGTTAGATAATCCTAACCTCTTTTTAATGGACGACCATTGACAATTTCCAAATATCCACTCATCGAATTCAAAGGCTCGGTAAGCATGCACGCGGATGTAAATACTGCCCGTCAAAGATCCAAGATATGTAGATACTCTTACGCAAAACTCAGGTTGGTCTGCTTATTAAGTGGGCCATACCCATACTAATGGACGGCTTAGATCTCATTCACATACTGCATCAGATGGGCAGCCTTCTATACGCGCGTGGGGTTTACCAAAGTTCTAAATTTAAAATTTTGGCCTGGGACCCACCATTTGGACGGTTTAAATAAATTATATAAATGTCCCTGTATACAGTTTCTGTGCCCATGCGCATGGGCCATCACAATCAACCGATATCAGACTTTTCTTACCGTAAAAACTGGTGTATAGAACGTGAATCTTTGCTGGCGGCCAGTTCGTGAAAGTGGGCCAATGATTAGGTGATCCAAGCCGTTGATCTGGTGGTCCCATATGGATGGAGAACACCCAGAAATTCGGTTGTTGGGTTACAAGCGGACGATTAAGCGTAAACTACAGTAACGGTCCACATTCAATTAGCTAACTAATGGTTCAGATCGTATATTCTGGTGAATTATGATTGATCATACGAAATCAACCGTCAGATCCATTGGATGAATAGCCTGGAACTGTTGGCCCATCGAGTCCTATGTATCCAGCTGATGGAAATCCATTGACCAGACGTTTAGTGCAGGTTTCGGCTATAGCCAGAGTTGTACACGAGTTGAACTTGTCAGGGCTTCACTTGCCTCAGCCACTTAGCTTTCTGAGCCTTGAACTTGGCACAGCTTTTTTTTTCTTATCTTTTTTAACACGCACGCACACCCCCACACACTCACGCCACACGCGCACACACAGTGAGATTTCACCACCATGAGTACTCGAACCCTTGACCCGGTGTTGAAACTCCAAGGAGTCTACCACCCGGGTATGAGCAAGACCTAACTTGCACAGCTTCACTTGCCTCAGCCACTTAGCCTACCAGGCTCGGACCCAGCTCGGTTCAATTCTAGCTTGACTGGTCAGCTCAGCTCAGCTCAGCTTAGTTCAATCCGCAGCTTAAGACAATTTGAGCTGAGTTCAAGCTTCCACGGCATGTTTTTTCAAACAAACAAAGTGCACTTTTAATTTTCCAAAGAATGTAAAGTAATGACTTCAATTTACCAGGCAGTATAAAAATCAAGATATAAGGATATTTGTTTCATATTCTTACTTTTTTATTATCAATTAACATTTCGTTGAGTTATTTTATCAAATGCTTGTTGAGCAATATTAATATTAAAATAATCAAGTAATTGAACTAGTTTGATTGGAGCTCAAATCGACATAAGGTTCAATTTGAGCCGAGTTGGGCTTGGGCAGTGCCGAATTCAGGTTAAACAACGTTCTGAGCTTAAAAAAATCAGCGGGACTCGGATTGAACACAATTTCAAGGCGAGTGTAATCAAGCCTTTTTCAGTCGAGTTGAGGGAGCTAACCAGCTAACTTAGATCTTGTACCGACCATCCAGAACCACCCTCAATAGGGGGTGTGGGCCCCACTGATCAACGGCTGTCAGTGTTGTAAAATATTGATTTTAATAAAAAAATATTTTAATAATAAAAAGTCGTTTTTTGAAAAACTTATGAGGCTTTGGGAATAGTCCCACATGGGAAAGAGAAGAGAAAGAAAAGTGGTTTAAATGATAATAGTGGAGTACCATAATATTTGCCTACCTAGTCCGTGGACCATGGGACTTGCGTGTTCCAGTGCGAAGCACTGGAACACCGCGCACGCGCTCGCGCTCGGGCTCGGGCACGGTCACGGTCACGGTCACGGTCTCGGTCTCGGGCTCGGGCTCGGTGCGAGGGCGTGGGCATGTGAGGCAGTGTGGCTGTAGAGGCGCTAGTGGCGCACTTCGCACGTGCGCATCGTGTCGCAGAGGGTCGCTCCCTTCGCGAACCGGAGCGAGACGTGTGCGAGTCGCGGTGCGACTAGTGGCTAAGGCAGATGATTGGTTGGACGAAAATCTAAAGGACTGAATGAGAGTCCCTTAGAATATATAGAGGGCTGAAAAAGAGCTGTTGCAGAAATTCTGTAACAGCTGTGCAATAAGTGCAGGGTCCAGCTGAAACTGCTGCATGGCTAGCCCCAACAGCTATAAAACGGCTAGCTGCTGTCTCACAACGGTCAGCATGCAGCAGCTTAATGGCCCATGCACAACGGTCAGAAAACGGCCATAAAACGGCTAGTTTTCTCAACAGCCAGAAAACGGTCATGGGATTTATTTCCCTGGACCATAACCCCCAGCCACCATAGCCTATAAAAGGAGGGCCTGGATAGGTTCCAAAACCATCTCAACTCACTCCAGCAACTCCATACGAATTCTAAAAAATAGCCTCTCCACTCATATATTCTAAGTATTATCCAGCAATACAGCAAGGTGTCAACCTTAGCTTGAAGAACAGACCAGCGGTGTGGTCTAGGACGGTTCAACCGAACCAGCAGGCTGAAGATTAGAACTTAATCGAGCAAACCACTTTTCTATTTTCTTCTTTTCTTATTTTTGAGATTTTCCTTTATATTGTAAACTGCCAGAAATAGTGAAATTGAGTTCCATTTGGTGGGCCTTCGTGTTTGCTGAACGCAGACCCACACCAGGCTCGTCGTATCCTAGAAGTAATTTGCCTGTAACCTATCAGCATACTCAATTTACTTGAGTTGGGGCAAATAACGCTTTAAGGACAGCGTTTTCAGACGTGCTTCAGCCTGTCCATATTATTTTCGGTTTCCATATTATACAGAAACTACATTAATCTGTATAAATTTATCAACAATCTTAAAGCGTTATTTCTAAAATGGAAGTCGATAGCGTTTCATCTATTAAGTTGATGAATCAGGACTTGATACGTCTTGATCGGTTCGATGGAACCAATTTTACAAGATGGCAAGACAAGCTGAAATTTCTCCTGACGGCGCTGAAGATCTACTATATACTAGATCCAAATCTGCAAGCATTGCCTGAAGCAACCGACAAAGACACACCTGAGCAAGTGGCTGCCCGTGCTAAAAGAGCCGAAGACGAACTATTGTGTCGTGGACACATTCTGAACGCACTCTCCGACCGCCTGTACGATCTGTACCAACAGACATCATCAGCAAAGGAGATCTGGGCCGCACTGGAATTCAAGTACAAGGCTGAAGAAGAAGGGACCAACAAATTTCTCATCGCCAGGTATTTTGACTTCAGCATGGTAGATAATAAACCGCTACTGCCCCAAATCCAAGAACTGCAGCTAATAGTAAACAAAATCAAAGCGATCAAAATCGATCTTCCTGAATCATTCCAAGTTGGGGCTATAATCGCTAAATTGCCACCAATGTGGAAAGACTATAGAAAGAAGTTGCTGCATAAAACTGAGGACTACACACTGGAACAAATCCAGAAACACCTAAGGATTGAGGAAGAATCCCGTAACCGCGATAAAAAGAATGATAACGGGAATGCCTCGTCCAAGGTACATGCAGTAGAAAACACCAATAACAAGAATCCCGAGAAAGATGATTCCCTAAAACCCAATAAAGGGAAATTCAAGAAAAACGCCCAAAAGAAGAACGGAAAGTTCAAAGGCCCATGCCATGTCTGTGGAAAAATCGGGCACTATGCTCGAGTATGCCGATATCGCAAATCTAAAAAAGAGGCAAGTGCAGTAGAAGAAGGCGATATCGTGGCTATGATCACTGAAGTGAATACCATCCAAGGCAAAGTTCCAGGCTGGTGGTATGATACTGCCGCTACAGTACATGTGTGCTACGACAAATCAGCCTTCAAAACCTATGAGGAATTGACCGATGGTCAAGAAGTCCAAATGGGTAATGAAGTCCGATCGAAGGTCGTCGGCAAAGGAACTGTCGAACTGATATTCACTTCTGGAAAGAAAGTGATTCTGACTAATGTACTGCACGTCCCAGACATGAGGCGAAACTTAGTTTCTGGGGATCTTCTGGGAAAACCAGGTATAAGGGTAGTATACGAGTCAGGAAAACTGATTCTATCCAAGAATGAGAATTTTGTTGGAAAGGGATATGCTTGTAATGGGATGGTTAAGTTTTCTCTGAATGAAAGTAGCACTTCTGCGTATATGGTTGAATCTGCTGGACTGTGGCATGATAGACTAGCCCATATAGGGTATAGTACTTTGAAGTTCATGGCTAAGAATGGTTTAATCTCATACACAGATAATGAAACTAACAAATGTGAAGTGTGCATACGATCCAAAATGACGAAAAAACCTTTTCCAAGTGTTGAAAGATCGTCTCAAATTTTGGATCTTGTGCACAGTGATATCTGTGAGTTAAACGGCATTCTTACTCGTGGAGGTAAATGGTACTTCATAACCTTTATAGATGATTGCTCTAGATATGTGTATGTTTATCTATTAAAGAGTAAAAATGAAGCATTGAACATGTTTAAGATATATAAAGCAGAAGTAGAGAATCAACTAAGTAAGAAGATAAAAATTCTCCCTAGCGATCGAGGAGGAGAATACTTCTCGAATGAATTCGATTACTTCTGTGAAGAACATGGACTGGTACATCAATGTACAGCTCCATACACACCTCAACAAAACGGAATAGCTGAAAGGAATAATAGAACATTAGTAGAAATGGTCAACTCAATGCTAATAAAAGCAAAGTTGCCACTAAATCTGTGGGGTGAGGCACTGCTTGCAGCATGCCATATAATAAACAGACTTCCGTCTAAAAAATATAAAGTATCTCCATATGAAACATGGAGAGGTAGAAAACCTAACCTAGGATATCTTAAAGTGTGGGGGTGTCTTGCATACTGCAGAACTCCTGACCCAAAAAGAACCAAGTTAGGACCAAGAGCTATTAAGTGCACTTTCGTAGGGTATGCACAAAATAGTAAAGCTTATAGACTTCTAGACATGGAGTCTAATACAATTATAGAATCAAGAGACGTTGAATTCTTTGAGAACTCACTATCCTTGGAGTCAAAGGATAATGAAATTCAAACTCCTAATAGAGAACCAAATAGCACAGCTCCACATATAATGGAAGCTCTCACTGAACCTCGTAGGAGTCAAAGAACTAGAATAGAGAAGAGTTTTGGAGATGACTATATAGACTCACAACGCATCATTTTCCATCTGGTAGAAGCAGATAGAGAAAATGTTATAAGACGAATACCTATAGTAATGACTATAGAAGATGATCCTAAAACATATAAGGAAGCTGTATCCTCTAGAGACTCAGCTTTTTGGAAAGAAGCTATAAATGATGAAATGGAATCTATACTATCAAATCAAACATGGGAACTAGTAAACTTACCTCCAGGTTCTAGACCCATAGGTTGCAAATGGGTATTTAGGAAGAAATATCACACTGATGGGACTATCCAAACCTTTAAAGCTCGACTAGTAGCTAAGGGTTTTAGACAAAAAGAAGGGATAGACTACTTTGACACATACTCACCTGTAGCTAGGATAACATCCATTAGGATATTATTTGCGCTAGCTTCCATACATCATCTTCACATCCACCAAATGGATGTAAAGACTGCTTTCCTGAACGGTGACCTCAATGAGGAGGTATACATGGAACAACCTGAAGGTTTCGTTCTACCAGGAAATGAAAACAAAGTATGTAGATTAGTCAAATCGTTGTATGGATTAAAACAAGCACCTAAACAATGGCATGAGAAGTTTGATTCCAAAATACTATCTCATGGTTTCATGCATAATGTAGCTGATAAATGCATATATTCTAAAAAAGATGGTAGTTATATCATTATTATCTGTTTATATGTTGATGATATGTTAATAATAAGTAATAAAATGGAAGGTGTGACTGAAACAAAGAAGTTTCTTTCTTCCGTATTTAAAATGAAAGATCTTGGACAAGTTGATACCATCTTAGGTGTCAAAGTTAAAAAACATTGTGGGGGTTATGCTTTGTGTCAATCTCATTATATTGAGAAGATATTAAACAAGTTTAACCATCTAAATATAAAGGAAGCAAAAACCCTATTTGATCCAAGTATCAAACTAAAAGAAAATACTGGAAGAACAGTTGCACAATTAGAATATGCGAGTGCTATAGGAAGTCTTATGTATGCTATGCAATGCACTAGACCTGATATCGCATATGCTGTGAGTAAACTTAGTAGGTTTACTAGTAACCCCAGTAATGAACACTGGAATGCAATCAGTAGAGTCCTTGGTTACTTAAAAGCAACCAAAGACTTAGGACTATTTTATTTAGAGTTTCCTGCCGTATTGGAAGGATATACCGATGCGAGCTGGATATCGAGTGCAGGGGATAATAAGTCTACTACAGGGTGGGTATTCACCCTAGGAGGTGCTGCTGTATCTTGGGGATCCAAGAAACAGACTTGCATAACACACTCGACTATGGAGTCTGAATTTATAGCCCTAGCTGCAACAGGCAAAGAGGCTGAGTGGCTAAGGGATCTTCTATTAGAAATTCCTTTTTGTGTAAAGCCTATATCGGCTGTATCACTACATTGTGATAGTGAAGCCACATTAGCTAGAGCCTATAGCGGTACTTATAATGGTAAGTCTAGACATATTAGTCTTCGACATGATTATGTCAGACAATTGATTCAAGATGGAATCATTGCTATTTCATATGTGAAATCAAGCAATAACCTGGCAGATCCTTTCACTAAACCTCTACCGAGAGAGGTAGTAAAGGCTACATCTAGAGGGATGGGGTTGAAACTCTTCAACCAAAGTTCCACCAGTGATGGTAACCCAACCTAAAATCAGAAAATCTCTAATCTTGGGTTTAATGGGTAAGAACAAGTCACTGATAAGTGGAAAGTTTTCAGCACTAAATTATATAACCTCATCCATAATAGATAAGTGCTGAGCGTTACGAAAGAGGGTTGAGTCTTGGAACTCTTAATGAATTCCAGTCTTTAGGACAAGTGTCTTATAGTAACGGAGACACTGGAAGGATTTCACCTATATGAACGTAGAGATGGTGCCGTCTCTCATGAGAGTTAAGAGTTTTCTCTCGGGATCGTTCACGAATTAGGATAAGCACATGGCCATTAATTGTGCTGAGCAAGATTGTGGAAACTCTAACAACACATAGCGAATATGTGTGTGGTTTCTCCAACTCTGTTATCTAGAAATAACTGGTTCAAAGCTGCGGCTACCAGTCATTTCGATAGAGTTTTGAGATACTTACACTAAGGGAAGATTAAAATCGAAAGATATCTTTCTTTATGCATATAAGCTAATTATTCTGGCAGTATGTTTAACCGAGAAAATATTTTTTATAAAAAATCAAGTGGGGGATTGTTGTAAAATATTAATTTTAATAAAAAAATATTTTAATAATAAAAAGTCATTTTTTGAAAAACTTTTGGGGCTTTGGGAATAGTCCCACATGGGAAAGAGAAGAGAAAGAAAAGTGGTTTAAATGATAATAGTGGAGTACCATAATATTTGCCTACCTAGTCCGTGGACCATGGGACTTGCGTGTTCCAGTGCGAAGCACTGGAACACCGCGCACGCGCTCGCGCTCGAGCTCGGGCTCGGGCTCGGTCTCGGTCTCGGTCTCGGTCACGGTCACGGTCACGGTCTCGGGCTCGGTGCGAGGGCGTGGGCATGTGAGGCAGTGTGGCTGTAGAGGCGCTAGTGGCGCACTTTGCACTTCGCACGTGCGCATCGTGTCGCAGAGGGTCGCTCCCTTCGCGAACCGGAGCGAGACGTGTGCGAGTCGCGGTACGACTAGTGGCTAAGGCAGATGGTTGGTTGGATGAAAATCTAAAGGACTGAATGAGAGTCCCTTAGAATATATAGAGGGCTGAAAAAGAGCTGTTGCAGAAATTCTGTAACAGCTGTGCAATAAGTGTAGGGTCCAGCTGAAACTGCTGCATGGCTAGCCCCAACAGCTATAAAACGGCTAGCTGCTGTCTCACAACGGTCAGCATGCAGCAGCTTAATGGCCCATGCACAACGGTCAGAAAACGGCCATAAAACGGCTAGTTTTCTCAACAGCCAGAAAATGGTCATGGGATTTATTTCCCTGGACCATAACCCCCAGCCACCATAGCCTATAAAAGGAGGGCCTGGATAGGTTCCAAAACCATCTCAACTCACTCCAGCAACTCCATACGAATTCTAAAAAATAGCCTCTCCACTCATATATTCTAAGTATTATCCAGCAATACAGCAAGGTGTCAACCTTAGCTTGAAGAATAGACCAGCGGTGTGGTCTAGGACGGTTCAACCGAACCAGCAGGCTGAAGATTAGAACTTAATCGAGCAAACCACTTTTCTATTTTCTTCTTTTCTTATTTTTGGGATTTTCCTTTATATTGTAAACTGCCAGAAATAGTGAAATTGAGTTCCATTTGGTGGGCCTTCGTGTTTGCTGAACGCAGACCCACACCAGGCTCGTCGTATCCTAGAAGCAATTTGCCTGTAACCTATCAGCATACTCAATTTACTTGAGTTGGGGCAAATAATGCTTTAAGGACAGCGTTTTCAGACGTGCTTCAGCCTGTCCATATTATTTTCGGTTTCCATATTATACAGAAACTACATTAATCTGTATAAATTTACCAACAGTCAGATGGTCAGTTTCTATTCATATTTTACACGGAATGAGGTACATTCATCTATTATACCCTACATCAATAGGCCATGGGCCAAACTTACATCATTCAAATGATCTCAACCATTGGACTTGCATGCCGCCTCATCGGAACCGTTCACACCGGGAAATCATCCTTATCAAAAACTCACGTGGGACACACCAACATGGTGGACCCCACATTCCATATGGAAGTTTCTATGGCGAGTGTACCCCCTCCACAATGTCCTGCATCATTCCCTTTGGTGCGGTCCACGTGAGTCATGGATCAGTATGCATTTTGTGATCTAGGCCTAACATTGGGGAATCATCTAATGGACGGATTGGATAGCACTCACACATTACTGTGGGCCCCACACCCTAATAGCAATAAAGGAATAGTGGCTATGATGTGCTGATTAAGTTCTCCATTTGTAATATTGTATAGTGGGGAAAGTGGGGTCCATGTTTCGGTGGTCCAAACATTTGATATTAAGTACCCATCCGTGTATGGCCCATAAATTAAAATATTCCCCAGATACGTAGAATCCTAACTAAGAAATAAAATACAGCAACGGTTCACATTCAACCAAGAAAAAAAAGGCCAAATATCATGCAACAAGGATATTTAAATCTGAAATATTTATATGCATGGTCCATCGACGGTGGAAAACATTATATCAATGGTTTGGATCATTGAAAAATGGGTCCCACATTCCCAAATTAAAAAATGGTACTGTATGATGTGTATTGTGGCCAAATGCCGGAGAATAGAATTCTCTCACAGATACTGACGTAATGTCCACGTCCATCGGTCTTATGCAGCCAACATGCAAATATACATGAAATCCTAACCGTTAAAAATCTACACCCCAACTTGAAAATCATTGTTCATGAAAATCAAGTGTAGAATTTATTGGGAGAAAAAAATGAACAAGTGGATAATTCAGCTTATGGAATGGACCAACTCTACTAAACCAGCGTGGGCCCAATAAAACCGGAGCCTGATAAGGCTTTTACGTCCAAAAACATGCTAATCTACAAGAAGAGTGATGCAAAAGCAAGCACATTCAAAGAATGAGACTACGAGCCATAGATCGGCTATAGATCGACCAAAGGTCAGCCATAGGTCGACCATGGATCGATTAGAGGTTGGCCAGATATCAGACAAGGGTCGACCATAGGTCGGCTAGATATCAACCTAACTCATAGGTCAGCCAAAGGTCGACCCATCCTAGAACCAAATTAGGGATCTAAAGGATATTCCTAAAAATCAGAGATCTTGCTCAAGATCTTCGAAAGATAACGATAGATCTCGATGATCACGAGATCTTATAATCTCGAGGAGATGTAGGATCGTAACAAATCTCTAAAATACCAGGAAAGAATCCTCATACGGCGGGATCCTCCCTCTCCTATAAATGGGAGAGACTCCAAGGGTGAAAGGTGTAAGCCCCGTATCCTAGACCGTACCATTCCATATACCTCCGCGGTCTTACCAGTCGAATTCTACCAACCTTCAACCCTTAACCGATAGTTACGCGAGACCCTGATTCATACGCCGTCAACCCGTATCGACTCAACCTGATATCGTTTCCATAGTGATCGCGCCATCGCCGCGGTTCCGATGCCGCGACTCGAGCGCCGAGGCGATACCCTGGTCAAAAGTTGTAGGCCGACGTTCGGTGCGAGGAAAACGCCGTGCGTTGCGGAACCCAAGAGAATCTATATGATGTGTCACATCAATCCATCAATCAATCAATCCATCAATCCATCACATGTTAAGTACACATCACCTTTCACCCATTCCCAAGCAACCACAAAAGTCAAGGATTTCTTACAAAGCCCATACCTCTCTTACACAAAAGGCCACAAAAGTCAAGAATCTCTTACATAACCATCATTCACCACATCCATCCATCACCCATCTCTCTCTACAACACACTCTCTCTCTTTCTCATTTCTCATCTCATTCTCCCAAGCAAAGCTCCATACGTATGAGAGCTCTCCAAGCACTCCCAAAATTCTAAGTGTGGCCCACCTTTCCTACCCCACCATCTCCCATCTCAACCCTCCATTTTCCATCTCCTCCATTGAAATCAAAGCTAAGGTGCTAAGGAACCCCTTGGAGCAAGAAGATCGGACAGTGGGTGCCTCTATAGGGTAGTTTTTCTTATTTTTATGATGGACCAAGTGAGGCTCACCGATCCGTGGTGTGGATCTCACTTGGGACCCTAAGGTGTGGCCGATGGCCCACTAGGATCATCATGATCGTTCCATGATAGGGTCATTCTCCATGGACCCCATCATGATGTTTATTTCTTAGAAAGGTTATCTAGACCGTCCATTTTGGTGGAGAAAGGATCTCCACCGTTGATTGTAGATTTTGGTGATCCCATATGCTTTAGGACCCATTTGATTGTATGCTTCATTGCAAGGGAGGGCCCATAGTATCGGGGTCCCTCCATCACAAGCGGGTCCCACTCTCTATCTCTCTCTCTTTCATGTTTTTTTTTTTCTTTATATGGTTGTGTGGCCCACTTGAATAGACCTCACCATGAGGCATGTACTATATCCATGCCATCTTCAAGTGGGGTCCACCTTATATGTTGCACCCACACCATCCATCAGTGGTGGCCCACCTAAACAAGGCCCACCACAATATTTATTTTTAGACCAAATCGTCCAGCGTCTAGGACGCTGGACGTCCCTGTACAAAAAAGAAGAAGAAGAAATAGAGCTTTTAGAGTGGCCCACCTGCATAGGCCCCACCTTGATGTACGGGGGCAATCCAAGCCGTCCATCCTATTCCTTTTATCATTTTAACCGTTGAGCCGAAGAATGAGGCTAACGTGATCAACTGGTGGGCCATAACACATAAACTTTGGTGGTTACCGTTAAATGTATTTCCTGGTGTTTTTAATCATCCAAAAATTTTGAACTCCGTACTCATTTTGCCTGTTGCAAGCCACTGAATGCAATGGTCGGGGTGAATTTTTGTAAAGCGGGCCCCACGTGCAAAAAACCCCAGAAAATCGAATTTTTCCAAAAATTTACAAGAGGCAGAGCCTCTGCCTCCCTCTGACAGCGGCAGCCGCTGCACGCTGCTGCGTGCAGCGTTAGGCGGGCGGGTGGACAGCCACCCACGGCCCCTGCCATGGGCCCCACCATGATGTATATGTTAGATCCACGCCGTTTATGTGGTGGGCCCCCTCGTCAGGTGGGCCCCCTCCAAATTTTGGCCCTATCCAATGCTCAGGTGGCCCACACCGTAGGGAACAACGACGATTGAACTCTACCATTGAAACCTCCTTTGGGGCCCACGGAAGTTTTGAATCAATCTGATAATTATTTTTCTTGTTCATCCATGTCTTTGTGACCTTATCAACAGGTTAGATGGTAAATAAGTATTATGGTGGGCCCCACATGGGACCCACCGTGATGTATGTATCTTAGCCACCGTCCAGGCGGACGGTGGAAGCCCAACGTGATGTTTGTGTTTTACCTCCACCGTCCAGCGGACGATGGAGCCCACCTTGCGCACGTGTTGATCACGCCCTCCCCTGGCTGAACTGCAAATAAATATCTCAGTGGGCCTTCCCTTGGCCCACTCGCCGGATGACAAATAAACATTTCAGTGGGCCCAAGGTCCACGTGACCTTATGAAAAGATTGGATGGCAAATAGATATTACAGTGGACCCCTCCATGATGCATGTGATGCATCCAGACCGTCCATCCACTTGGTGAGATCATTTAAGGCATGAGTTAAAGTTTGGGTGGGCCGCCTATGATTGGGTTAGGCCCATTTAATTTACAAAAGGCCCATGGGACTAGGCCCATTTGATGTATTTTAAAGCCCATGGGACTAGGCCCATTTGATGTGTTCCAAGGCCCATGGGACTAGGCCCATTTGATATATTTAAGGCCCATGGAATTAGGCCCATTTGATGTATTTTAAAGCCCATGGGAATAGGCCCATTTGATATGTATAAGGTCCTTGGGTTGAGAACCATTGATGCATTATAAGGCCCACGGGTTATGACCCATTGCAATGCACTTAAGGCCCATTGATGTGGCCCACTTAATGAATATAAGGCCCATAGGATATGGCCCATTTGATATATTTAAGACCCAATGGGATGTACCTAAGGTCCATTGCAATGTGTGATCCCAACCTGATTTATATAAGGATATTCTCTACGGACTATGCCTTGGGAGCAATATTGGTTTAACGTCCACATTGCGAGTGTAATGCTGGTTGGATGTCCGCATTGTCACTCTCCCTAAGGCTCACTAATAGGCCATACTTGTAGTATGTAGGCCATCTAGGCTCATCTTCATTATGATCAGGGCCCATCTGTTTATATTTTGGCCCATGTGATAGGGCCCACCTTGTAGTGTGTTGCTCGCACTGTTCATTCACGTGGCCCCGACGTGATGTACGTGTTTTATCTGAGTTGTCCAGTAATGGGCCCCTTTGGAATAAATAGGGCTCAACCCATTGTGATGTATTCGAGGCCCTGGGTTATGGCCCATTACAATGTATGTAAGGCCCAATTGGCGTGGTCTATTAGATATATACATGAGGCCCATGTGAGTAGGCCTACCTTGATGTACCTTGTGGCCCATCCGTTAGGCCACATTGATTTATTTGTGTCCGTCATTGAGGCCCACCTTGGTATATATAAAACCCATTGGAAAGGCCCATGGACACAGCCCACTTGATGAATATGAGGCCCATTAGTGCGGCTATTGATGTAGCCCAGTTGGTGAATATGAAGTCCATTGGTGCGCCCCATGGGCGGGGCCCACCCGTTGGTATTGTCAGGCCCATGTTTAAGACCCATGTTTGAGGCCCATTGTAATGTATATGCTACCCGTGTATGGGGCCCATAGTGATGTATATGCGGCCCAGAGATGAGGCCCATTTGTGCGACTCATTAATGAAGCCACTTGATGTGAATAAGGCCCATGTATAGGGCTCACCTATTGTGTATTTGAAGCTCATGGTCGAGGCCCATTGTGATGTATTCGATGCCCATGGGACATGACCCATTGTGATGTATTTGAAATCCAGGTATGAGGCTCAATATGATATGTATATTAGGCCTTATGTGAGGCCGTGGGCCGCTATATGTTTTGCTCCATGAGAGCAATGTTGGTTGAATGTCCACACTGATGGGAAATAACGGTTAGAGGTCCTCATTGTGACCTTCCCTTAGACTTTGTTAGGCCCATTCTCTTCGTAGGTTAACCCAAATAAATGAGCCTCATTCACCACAGACGGATGACTCCATGCTATTGGATTTGGTGTAACCACGGCCAAAAGCCGATCTTTACATTGTGGTTGATTGTTATCCATTTATGGACCCCGCCTTGTATATATGTGGGTGGTCGGTGCCGACTATCAATATTGATTATCGGTGCTAATTATTATGGCCGATTATAGATCGAGGTCAATCATCGTGGCCGATTGTGGATCCCGATTGTGATGTACATTCTGCCCGTGTTTGAGGTCCATTGTGATATGTTTATGGCCTATGGGCAAGGCCCATTGTGATATGTATTAGGTCATGGTGCATGGCCCATTTGATGTATTTAAGACCCATGTGTAGGGTCCACATGCCATGGATTCAGGACCAATGAGCAGAGCCCACCTGTTGTGTAAATGTAACCCTTGAGTAAGGCCCATCGTGTTGTACATTAGGCCCTTGTGTGAGGCCGTGGCCCATTATATGTTTAGATCTATGTGAGTCATTCCTTAGGGCAATGTTGGTTAAATGTCCACATTGTCGAGGCCGATTTTTGATATCGACTATGAGTATGTGACAACATAGCATCATGATACATGCTCATACGCATCATCTGTATGTTTGTTATGAGATGTGATTGACCATTGTATATGTCATTGGGCAGGATGATATGAGACTCCCTGATAGGCGGAGGTTATCTCACATGAGCGCATGATATGCGCAGGATTGGTGCATGACTAGATTGTATGACTCATGCATCTTGCATTGTGTGTTGTGATTACTGTACGCCCTAGCGACATCAGGGTTGTAGCCTCCACAAGCATATCGTGGAATCCAGATGGGACACCGAAAATGTTTTGGTTCGAGCATTAGGCTAGTATAGATGGCCCTGGGTAAAAATCCCTAAACACCCTCTTGGTTTCAGAGGATGCTCCAACGTCTAGACCGATTGGGTAGATGAGCATTGAGTGTCGATTACCAGATGACTGCGCTCTCCACTGTGTCATGGTCGGTTGGAAGGGGGTGTGCCCTTACCCGCCCGAGGGAGTAGGCATGGCTAGGCTAAGTTTGACCAGCTCGAGGGCGCTTGATTGGGGCGGCAGGTAGTGTGAAGTGTAATAGACCCGGGTGATTTCCTCAGAGAGGAACCGTACTGATATGAGGACTGACATGATATTATGACACCCCGTCACTGTTGTGCATGTGGGCGGGCGCAAGTGGGCAGACGCTGATGTGGGCAGGTGTGATGTGGGCGGAGCTGAGGCCTGGGCGAGCTACCACACTAGGCGAGCTACCAGCGATTGACAGGCTACTGTGCTGACAGGTTACTGAGTAAGAGTTGCATACTCATTCATTCATCCATTCACTATCCACTCGGGCTGGTGGTGCACAACTAATTGTTGTGTATCTTTGTTATGGCAAGGATTTCGGTTGGACGCGCGACTAACCTGAGATCAGGAGTTTACCACGTTGAGTCAGACTATCCAAATTTAGGTATGAGACTGGTTTGGATAGAGGTTCCTTGTGGTGGACCCCGTAGCCTGCGATACTACTGATGAGGGTCGAATATTGCATATTAGACCCCGATAAATACCTAATTTGACGTATATAATAATGTTTAATGTCGTATTTTAAATGTGTTTTTGTTGAAGGTAGTAACCAGGAGCGTGGACTGAAAAAGAGATTAAAAGCATAGATCTAATGCTCCGAAGTCACCAGAGTAAGGGACGAACTCCAGAGGACCAAGATTGACAGATTTATATGCCAGGGACTCGAGAAAATCAAGCCGTTCACGTTAAAAAGGCCCGAAAATGGTCCAAAACGCAAGATCACAGGGTTCCCACCATCCAATTCACCTGGAACTTCATACATGGGATGAGGGCCATAAATTAACCATACACGTAAAATTTCATCCATTAGATCACTATAGAAGTGCCCCAACTGACAAATAAGCCCAAAAACCATTGATTCTGGGCCCACCTGATATCTGAAACTGCCTCAACTTTGGTTTCAATGGTTAAAATAGTTTGATAAAAGGAATGGACGGATTGGATTTCATAGAAACATCACAGTGGACCCCACATGAATGGAGTGTGCATAGTGCACAAGTGCACTACACGTGCATGGCAAACGGCAGAGACGGTTGATCGTCTCTGATCGAAAAAGAAAAAGAAAAGGGAAGTTGTCGTTTTCGGCTGCGTAATGCATGGCCGCTGGCCGTTTTGCAGTCGACTGTGGGCCCCACACATGCCCCGTACAGCCAATCCGTACCGTCCATCTTGTAGAGGGCTGCGAATACTACAAAACCTATTTGATAGTTTTCAGTCATGCGTGCACACGAGTGAGATACAGAGGCCACAAAAGGGCTGCCCTGCAACGTTCAAAACTGATCCTTTTGTGATTTCTTCTCTGGGCCACGTCAATAGACGTTCAAAACCACCCAATCTTTACTGAAATTTCGTTCTGAATCTAATGGACGAGGTGAATTTTACAGAAAATGGTTATGTAGGGCCCACCGATAACAACAGTGAAATGGTGCGAAAGATTTCGCACATCCGCGAAAACTGACTTTTCTAGGCGGTTTTGGCCCACCATCTTTGATCATATGGCAGATCTGAACCTTCTATCATGTAGAGGACCCAATAAAGTCCTAAGAGATGGTGTTTTTTTGAAATTTAAGCGAGGAAAGTGGCGTGTTTCGAAGAACCGAACTTGGCTGCGAAAAAGCTTTAGTTGGGTATGCATAGCTTTCCAAATCCGATTCAAATCCGATTTTTACCACTCCAGCAGCTATATAAGAAGGTTTTGGACGTAGGTAGCATTCATTGAGAGTAAGGAAGGAAGATCCAGAGCCAAGGAGAAGAAAGAGAAGAGAGATAAGAGAGATGTTTTTAATATTTTTATTTTATATTTCTTTTTTCCTAATTAATTTTATGGATAGCTAATTCTTCCTAGCTAGGGCTGAGATGAAGCCCCTAATTTGATTGACTCTTGTTTATGTTGAATTTATTTTAATTGGATTGATTTGTTTCTTTTTCTAGTGTGCTTTCCTGAGATTTCCGTACTTTTCCATTCTATGAGCTCGACCAAAGTCTAGATATGGATGTTGTTTGGAATATTATTCTAGGTGCTTGTGTCTGACCATGAATAGGTTTCCTATAGAGGAAGAAACAGGATTTGCATCTCTCCATGCCTGACCATGGATGGAAAGATGTGATCCATATGCTTTAAAATATTATACATTCTGTGTGCCAGACCAAGGACATAGGATGTGCTTTGTTTATTAAATTTATATCAATCTGAATTAGAATAAATCAACAGGTAAAACAAGGGTTAGGATAATTAGGGGTGGATTCGAAAGTCCTAATCTTCTCCTGGATTGAATTTTTCTCATAGTTCTCAGTTATTTTTCATAGATTTGTGTTAGTTTACTTATTAGTTTGCTAAAATATTTGTTGGATTAGTTAAAAAGAGTCTTAAATTTCGAATTGCGACAACCAGTCCTCGTGGGAACGATCTCGTAATACGTACCATATTTACATCTGATTCGTATACTTGCAAGTTAAAATCATTTAAATCAAATTGGTTTAAATTAAAAGATCAACTACGTACTATCATCCCGACATCACACTCCAGCATGGTCATTCCATTAGCACCATATACTGCACATTCCATTACATCTTTGGCGTGTGGCATTGTGGGTTGTTATGTTTCTGTATTCCTGTGACTTAGATGAGAGTGATGATATTTGTTAGCTCTTTCGAATTGTGTATTATATTATATCCTTGTCATTCGACATTTGATTATCTATGACTCATCATTTGCATAGCTGTCCTATATTGCATATTCTGATATTGATTAACTTATGGACTTGTTCATACTTCCGCTTATTCTGTTATCGCATGACTATAATCTTGTCAGTATTTTTGTTTACGCTGATAATTCCTACTCTTATCAGTGTTTCTTCTTATTCAGTCATTATATGGTTTATGTATTAATAGCTTTCCGGTATTGTATGATTATGATATTGTATTGAATACTTGGCACTTATCTCGTGCACATACTTACACTACTCTCTAAACTTTTTATAAGTTTATGCACGATAGATGCGTGCAGGTGATGTTAGGTTGCAGCAGCATTGAACTTGAAGCGTGCGTGCAGCTGTTTTCTGGAGCTTTGATTTTAACATATATATTTTCTTTTCAGCATTGTATTTAAATGATTATATTGGTGGATATGTGATGATGATGTTGCCTTTATGATTTGGGTAAACTTGTGGTTATGCTTATTACTAGTTAAATGTACAAAAAAAAATTCTCCTTATAGGATTCCGAGATCGAAAATCTGGCATATGAATATTAGGAGCTGAGAATGGGTACTACGGAGGCTGTCGGCACCGAATTCGACGATCGGGATTCCTATAAATCTGATTTTCAACTTTGGGGCGTGACAAAAGATACGCAAAAACTCTTTCAAAACCCTTCAATACTATAAAATTCAAATTCCTAACCTGACTTTAGCATTGGAGGGTCTCCTACTCTAGTCAAGGTCTCCTCTATCTTCTTCCTGTATAGGTACTTGAAGGTCTAAAGAAGGTAAAGTAAATTTTTACATCAACAAAATTTATCAGTTTTATCATTCACAGTAAATGGCCATCCATTGTTTTCTATGGCTTGATCATATGATGAATGAATCTGCCTGGTTTTTGTCCCCTCTCATCTTCAAAGTGGGGCCACATTTCGTGCAGCTCTCGTTCGTGTACGCATGACATGTTGGCATTAATCGAGATGGATGTCGACGTGGAATCTTAAGAAATGATGAGGGGTCAAGTACTTTCGTCCAAACACCCTTCGCCGGAATCGATGTATCGGTACTTTGGCGGAGCTCGATGGTTAATACACTGGCACTCTTATAGTGTACACTTGCTGTGATATTAACCCAAATAGGACCGTCAATTTTGTGAGAAGCACTGTAGATAGTGTCAATGTCCCAAGATCATATTGATTAAACGATCCTAGAATCTGATTAAAAGACACTTGTTCGTTGAATCAGGACCTTCAGCTATTTTTCTTTTTGACCATGAATTAAATGCCCAGATAGGAAAAATGAAATAATGTAATCTTATGGTTTAGAGCCCTATAAGTTATAGGGCTCCTTAGTTGCAATGGGAGATTTAATCAATTCGATTGATCAATCTAGACTGTCCATTAGGCTAACACGTATTTCTTGGCCTACTACGTAAGTATCACACTGATCTTAAAATATTGACCATTTGATCAGTGGCCTCTAATATGGATGGTCAAGATCAGTTATACAAATTAATTTTGATTTATCTATTTTGTCATTATGATAATGGATAACTTATGATTTTGAAGAATCACTTCTAATAGGCAATCTTAACAATTCCTTGTTTGGATGGGAAAAAGAATGACTGTGAAAGACAAGACCAAACCAAAGATGGACTTGATCATCTAATCAGTCTTATTGTCATATGGTAACCCAAAATGTTTTTTTAGAATTAATCATCTCTGATCATGTATTCAGTCTACCAAAATATTTATATATATATAATTAATCCACAGTTCAAATTGAGCTATTGTACAATCTATATTATTGAATGCAACTGATAATAGCATAGCTTATACTAGTCTTAAGTGCATGAGTATATCTTAGTAACAAAATTAGGGGCTATGGCGTGTGAGACGCACATGGAGAGAGTATGAGTGAAAATCAAATAGCGATAGAGAGAGTGACATTATCTTTTATAAGCTATACACATAAAAAGAAAGAGAAAAAGTTTAGAAAAATATTATTATTATTTTTTATTGGCTACATGCAGAAAAAGAAAGAGAAAAAATTTAGAAAAAAAAGTATCATTATCATTATCTTTTATCGGCTATACGCAGAAAAAGAAAGAGAAAAAATTTTGAAGATAAACAGTCAATGTTCTTCAGCTTATGTTAAGAACCTAACAAATGCATAAAAAACCTCTTATCACACACTTTGGCCTCTATTCCTAGTAGCCCTTTCTAGGGTGCAGCAACTACACTCTAACTCAGGTAGCCTTTTTTACATTGTGGTAACTTTCACTTTAGTTCAAGTTACCCTTTCAATAACTCACCTTTCGATGACTTGAACATGAAATATGGTGTTAGCTCTAATAACCATTGTTAAGAACCTAACAAATGCGCTAAAAGCCTACCGACTGATGAAACATGTAAAGATAGGCTATTAAACCCTTGTGATCGTAACACTAAATGCATAACATGTCTAACATGATATTGGAAAATGGATGTACATCATGGATGACACATAGTTATGTTGGAGCTATACGATAGAGGGTTGTTCCCATCTCTCTAATCGTGAAATCAAAATCTTGGGCTCTTGGAGAATAAATTTGAAATAGTTCAAAAAACAACATACACATTTTAAGTTTTTAAAATACTCATATTTTTAATGAAATGCCCTCTCACATCTTTTAAATATTTATAGTATTTTGTCCTGTGTAACTATTTGCAAGGACAAAAATGTCACTTGTTATTGATCCGTGTCGTTGAAGAGATAATATGGGTGTGCCATGTGAACTTGAATATGGTAAAGCCATCTCTCCTCTGTCTACATGGCAAGGTGACATGCAATCTAATTCCCATGTATGAAGGAACTTGGATAGTTTACATCCACAAAAATCACACTTATTAGGCAATTAGAGAAATGCTCTTTCAAGAACCGATTCTCATGAGAACCCTCAGGAACTTTTTGAGAACTAATCTCACATGATGTTTATGAATCTATCTTCATTTAACCTAACCGAAGGGTTAGGTAAAAAATCATTTGAAATTCAATGATGAGAATTTCTTCTTTACTAAATTTAGAGTTGTAGACAAGTTGAATTGAATTGAGCTTGACATGTCTTGGTCAACAGTTAATCCCAATTTGAATTCAGCTTAGATGGGTCCTCGAGCATGACTGACCAACTCAACTCAATTCGATTAGTAGCTTGGGCTAGCTCAAGGTGAATTTGAACTTGTCTAATATTTTCCCAAGCACATAGAATGCAACTTCAATTTCATACTTTTCTAATGAAAATAAGTAAAAGTACTTTGGAGGCATTTTATCAAACAATCAATGAACAACATCAAAATCATGATATGTGGTAGTTTTATAATATAAATTTTTTTTAATGGTGATTTATTTATTTAATCTTCTCTTGGATACTTATTTCAAGAATATCCTGATACGATGACGGTCTAAAAAATAACACATCATTGAGTCATTTCATCAAACACTTGGCAAGCAGCGTCAAAATTAAAATGATAGATTCATCAATCTGATTTGATCTAAATCAATTTCAATCTTGGCTCGAGTAGAGTCGAGTCAAGCGTAGACAAACTCAAACTTAGTTTGAAATATTTTCGAGCTCCAAAAATAAGCTTGTCCCAGTCCCAACCTAATTTGGAACAGAGGCGAGTCAAGCTTTTCTAAGTCAAGTCAGGCTAGCTGAACGAGCTAACTCAACTTCGGTACAAGTCTAACTATATTTTTAGATAAGTCTAGCTTTTGGGCCTTCATAAATTTATAAGGTGACTCGTCCAGTGGACCGTTTGGATCATGTGATTACATCACATTAGATAAGTTCTCAAAAAGTTTTCTTCTACACTGGACAATTATATCCATACGATATGATTGGGGGAGCGCAAAAACCATCCTTGTCATGGATAGAATTGTCTCATGAATTTTGATTTTACAACCACAGCCAGCTGTCGTGAAGCAGAGTTAGAGTGGACCTGATAGACACGCAACCTTCCCACGTGTCTGGTGGTCTTTGAAACACGTTTACCGTGTAATGATCACATACAAGCATACAACTAACTAAAGTTAGGAATCCAACGTAAACATCACCTGGCAAAACCAGGGGCCGATTCACCCATCAGGGTGACCACATATCCCCATCACATAACAAATTAATTAAAAAAAAAAAAAAAAGCTGCTCCCACTGTAATGTAGGTGTTTTATCCACGCCGTCCATCCATTTTAACAGACAATTTTATCAAATGATTCCAAAATGGAAGGAGATCCAAGGCTCAAGTGGGCTACACCACAGGAATCAACTGTGATAATGAAGACACAGTTGAAACCTTCCTAAGACCCACCGTAATATTTGTTTGCCATTTAATATTTTCACAGGTTCACGTAGGCCTGGATGAAGGAAAAACACAATTATCAGGTGGTCTCTAAGAAGTTTTCAACGGTGAGGGTTCAATCCCCACTTTTCCTATCGTGTGGTCTGCTTGAGCTCTAGATCTGCCTCTTTTTGGCAGATACTCTTAAATGATCCTGGCAAAATGAATGGACGGTGTGGATAAAACGCATACATCTTGGTGGGGCCTCACAGAGCCTGGCAGGTGTAGGATGCAATCAGCCTGATGGAATTGTACGATGCCATCACATCCAATGAGCTGGCCTCAGGGTCCAACACTACTAATCCAAACCTGTAGACCGTCCAATTACAATATACCCCACACATGCCAGTATAGCATGTGTTTATGTATGCGATCCAGATCGCTCATCAAATGGGCCCCAACACGTGTGTGCCATCGCAAATTCTGGTTACAGTGTGGGCCGCACGTGTATGGAAAAAATTGGACGGTTAAGAAAATCTACCAATGTTCATCCCCGTGCACATGTGATCAACCTGACGTCAATATCAGCCTGACTTTCGTAACCGACATAAATGCTGAGGTCTAACCTGACGAATAATGTGGATATAACGACATGTCCCACGTCAGCACGTGGTAGCCCGTGGGCAGGGAAGATCCGCATATGTACTGATTTAATTAACGTACTTCAGTTTATATGATTTTTTATTTATAGAGAAATTTCCGACTGTACGACCTATTTATGGCCCATTCCGGAGATGAAGCCCACTTCATTTTACTTTCCAAGAATAAGCTCCAAATGTACGCACGCCATCCAAAAGGTCGAAAATGGACCTACTTTTTCCTTCAAGAGGATCGGCTGGTGCTCGAGGACGAGCGCTGACGCTCCTCGAACACCGATTTGTACGAACGGTTCAAAGGAGATCAACGTTACATGGGCCCAACAGTTATGTATTTATGTATTTATTATATCCACAACGTTCATCCATATTTTGATATCATTTCGGAGCATTATCCAAAAAAAATAATCATATCCAAAGGTCAACTAGACCACACCACAAAGAGCAACAGAAAATTGATTATCACCGTTGAAACTTTTGTAGGCCCCACCATAACATTTATTTTCCATCCAATCTATTCATAAGGTCACAAAGACCCGGATGAAGAGTTATAACAAATTTCGTAATGAGCCAAAACTTCAGGGACCCCTATAAGGGTTTCAACTGTATACGTTCAATTCCCCACTGCCTTTTACATTGTGGTCCACTTGATAGTTAGATCTTTCTTATTTTTTGTCCCAAGCCTTTAATATGAGCTCGCCAAATAGATGGACGGTTTGGATATAATACAGACCTCATAATGGGACCCACAAAAATAATACAGAAAAAAAAACCACCGACTGCCTCAGATTTCTTTATTATTATTATTTATCTATTTATTTATTACGTTCTCCCGTACATTTTTCTCAAATACATAATTACATATAAGTATATAAAAATATTTTTCTATCTCTTAATTCTTTTTTTTTTTCGATTTACCCTGTATATGATTTTGGGACAGGAGAAGGTAGTTTAGCCAACCAACATATTAATTTTCCAAAATTTCATGGGGTCGATGGTTAAAAATTCACTTCATAGTCAATTCACTTTACTTCATAGCTATTTCCACGTACTTCGCAGTTATTTCACTTCACTTCACCATCATTTTCATACATTTCATGGTCATTCCTGACGATTCCGTGTTGATTCACAGTCAATTCAACGCACTTTATGGTCAATTCGCTTTACTTCACAGCCATTTCCATGCACTTTGCGGTCAATTCACTTCACTTCACCATCATTTCCATGCATTTCATGGTCATTCTTGATGATTCCGTGTTAATTCACGGTCAATTCAACACACTTCACGGTTAATTCACTTCACTTCATGGCCATTTCCACACACTTCGCGGTCAATTCACTTAACTTCACCGTCATTTCCATGCATTTCATGGTCATTCTTGACGATTCTGTGTTGATTCATGGTCAATTTGATGCACTTCACGGTCAATTCACTTCACTTCACAGCCATTTCCACGAACTTTGCAGTCATTTCACTTCATTTCACCGTCATTTCCATGCATTTCACGGTCATTCCTGGCGATTCCATGTTGATTCACGGTCAATTCGACGCACTTCACGGCCATTTCCACGCACTTCGTGGTCAATTCACTTAAGTCACCGTCATTTCCATGCATTTCACGGTCATTTCCGGTGATTCCTTGTTGATTCACGGTCAATTAGACGCACTTCACAGTCAATTCACTTCACTTCACGGCCATTTCCACGCACTTCGCGGTCATTTTACTTCACTTCACAGTCATTTCCATGCATTTCACGGTCATTCCTGGCAATTCCGTGTTGATTTACGATCGACGGACTTCACAGTCAATTCACTTCACTTCACGGCCATTTCCACAAACTTCGCGGTCATTTCACTTCACTTCACCGTCATTTCCATGCATTTCACGGTCATTCCAGGCGATTCAATGTTCATTCACGGTCAAGTTGACTTAATTCATGGTCAATTCACTTCACTTCATGGCCATTTTCATGAACTTCGCAGTCATTTCACTTAACTTCGCCGTCATTTCCATGCATTTCACGGTCATTCTCGGTGATTTCGTGTTGATTCACGGTCAATTCGACGCACTACATGGTCAATTCACTTCACTTCACGGCCATTTCCATGCACTTCGCGGTTAATTCACTTCGCTTCACCGTCATTTCCATGCATTTCAAGGTCATTCTCGGCGATTCCGTGTTGATTCACAGTCAATTCGACGCACTTCACGACCATTTCCACGCACTTCGTGGTCATTTCACTTCACTTCACCATCATTTCCATGCATTTCACGGCGATTTCGGGTTCATTCACGGTCAATTCGACGCACTTCATGGTCAATTCACTTCACTTCATAGCCATTTCCACGCACTTCGCGGTCAATTCACTTCACTTCACCGTCATTTCCATGCATTTCACGGTCATTCCTGGCGATTCTGTGCTGATTTACAGTCAATTCGATGCACTTCACGGTCAATTCACTTCACTTCACGGTCATTTTCATGCACTTTGCGGTCAATTCACTTAACTTCACCATCATTTCCATGCATTTCACGGTCATTCCCAGCGATTCCGTGTTGATTCACGGTCAATTCGACGCACTTCATGGTCAATTCACTTCACTTCACAGCCATTTCCACGTACTTCGCGGTTATTTTACTTCACTTCATTGTCATTTCCATGCATTTCACGATCATTCCAGGTGATTCTGTGTTGATTCACGGTCAATTCGACGCACTTCACGGTTAATTCAGTTCACTTCGCGGTCATTTCCACACACTTCGCGGTCAATTCACTTCACTTCACTGTCATTTCCATGCATTTCATGGTCATTCTAGGCGATTTCGTGTTGATTCACGGTCAATTCGACGCACTTCACAGTCAATTCACTTCACTTCACTTCACGGCCATTTTCACACACTTCGCGGTCATTTCACTTCACTTCATCGTCATTTCCATGCATTTCATGATCATTCTCGGCGATTCCGTGTTCATTCACGGTCAATTCAACGCAATTCACAGTCAATTCACTTCACTTCACAGCCATTTCCACGCACTTCGCGGTCATTTCACTTCACTTCACTGTCATTTCCATGCATTTCACGGTCATTCCCGGTGATTTCGTGTTGATTCATGGTCAATTCGACACACTTCACGGTCAATTCAGTTCACTTCACGGCCATTTCAATGCACTTTGCGGTCAATTCACTTCACTTCACCGTCATTACCATGCATTTCAAGGTCATTCCTGCGCGATTCCGTGTTGATTTACGGTCAATTCGACGCACTTCACGGTCAATTCACTTCACTTCATGGCCATTTCCACGCACTTCGCAGTCAATTCACTTCACTTCACGCCCATTTCCATGTATTTCACGGTCATTCCTGACGATTCCGTGTTGATTCATGGTCAATTCGACGCACTTCACGGTCAATTCACTTCACTTCATGGCCATTTCCACGCACTTCGTGGTCAATTCACTTCACTTCACCGTCATTTCCATGCATTTCAAGGTCATTCCCGGCGATTTCGGGTTCATTCACGGTCAATTCGACGCACTTCATGGTCAATTCACTTCACTTCACGGCCATTTCCACGCCCTTCGCGGTCATTTCACTTCGCTTCACTGTCATTTCCAGGCATTTCACGTCATTCCTGGCGATTCCGTGTTCATTCACGGTCAATTCGACGCACTTCACGGTCAATTCACTTCACTTCGCGGCCATTTCCACGTACTTCGCGGTCAATTAACTTCACTTCACACCCATTTCCATGCATTTCACGATCATTCCTGGCAATTTCGTGTTAATTCACAGTCAATTCGACGCACTTCCTGGTCATTTCCATGCACTTTGCAGTCATTTCACTTAACTTCACCGTCATTTCCATGCATTTCACGGTCATTCCCGGTGATTCCGTGTTCATTCACGGTCAATTCGACACACTTCACGGTCAATTCACTTCACTTCACGACCATTTCCACGCACTTCGCAATCAATTCACTTCACTTCATCGTCATTTCCATGCATTTCACGGTCATTCTCTATGATTCCATGTTCATTCACGGTCAATTCGACGCCCTTCACGGTCAATTCACTTCACTTCACGGCCATTTCCATGCACTTCGTGGTCAATTCACTTCACTTCACCATCATTTCCATATATTTCATGGTGATTCCGTATTGATTCATGGTCAATTCGACTCACTTCACGGTTAATTCACTTCACTTCATGGTCAATTCCACGCACTTTGCGGGTCATTTTACTTCACTTCACAGTCATTTCCATGCATTTCATGGTCATTCCCAGTGATTCCGTGTTGATTCACGGTTAATTCGACGCACTTCATGGTCAATTCACTTCACTTCACGACCATTTCCACGCACTTCGCAGTCAATTCACTTCACTTCACCGTCATTTCCATGCATTTCACGCCATTCCAAGCGATTCCGTGTTCATTCACAGTCAATTCGACGCACTTCACTGCCATTTCCATGCACTTCGCGGTCAATTCACTTCACTTCACCGTCATTTCCATGCATTTCGTGGTCATTCCCATAGATTTCGTGTTGATTCACGGTCAATTCGACACACTTCACGGTCAATTCACTTCACTTCACGACCATTTCCACGCACTTCGTGGTCATTTCACTTCACTTCACCATCATTTCCATGCATTTCACGGTCATTCCCAGCGATTCCGTGGTGATTCATGGTCAATTCGATGCGCTTCGCATTCAATTCACTTTAATTCACGGTCGTTTCCACGCACTTCGCGGTCAATTCACTTCACTTCACGCCCATTTTCATGTATTTCACGGTCATTCCCGGCAATTCCATGTTGATTCACGTTCAATTCGACACACTTCACGGTCAATTCACTTCACTTCACGGTCATTTCCACACACTTCGCCGTCAATTCACTTAACTTCACCGTCATTTCCATGCATTTTACGGTCATTCCCGACGATTCCGTGTTAATTCACGGTCAATTCACTTCACTTCTCTGTCATTTCCATGCATTTCACGATCATTCCCGGAGATTCCGTGTTGATTCACGGTCAATTCAATGCACTTAACGGTCAATTCACTTCACTTCATCGTCATTTCCAAGCATTTCACTTCACTTCACCATCATTTCTAAGCATTTCCCGGTCATTTCCCTTCACTTCACGGTCATTTCCACGCATTTCACGGCCAATTCGCTTCACTTCACTGTCATTTTCATGCATTTCACAGTCATTCTCAGCGATTCTGTGTTGATTCCCGGTCATTTCCATGCATTGCACAGTCAATTCCCTTCACTTCACGGTCATTTCCATGCATTTCACGGTCAATTCGCTTCACTTCACCGTCATTTTCATGCATTTCACAGTCATTTCCAATGATTCTGTTTAGATTAACGGTCATTTCGATGCACTTCACAGTCATTTCCCTTCACTACACGGTCATTTCCACGCATTTCACGGTCAATTCGCTTCACTTCACGGTCATTTTCGTGCATTTCACTGTCATTCCCGGCGATTCCGTGTTGATTCACGGTCATTTCCATGCATTTCACGGTCATTCCCAGCAATTCCATGTTGATTCATAGTCATTTCCAAGCATTTCACGGTCAATTCCCTTCACTTCACAGTCATTTCTACGCATTTCTTGGTCAATTCACTCCACTTCATGGTCATTTCCATGCATTTCACGGTCATTCTCGTCGATTCCGTGTTGATTCACGGTTATTTCCATGCATTTCACAGTCAATTCCCTTCCCTTCACGGTCATTTCCACGCATTTTAGGGTCAATTCGCTTCACTTCACTGTCATTTTCATGCATTTCACGGTCTTTCCCAACGATTCTGTGTTAATTCACAGTCATTTCCAAGCATTTCACGGTCAATTCCCTTCACTTCACGGTCATTTCCATGCATTTCAAGGTCAATTTGCTTCACTTCACCATCATTTTCATACATTTCACTGTCATTCCCGGCGATTCCGTGTTTATTCACTGTCATTTCCATGCATTTTACGGTCAATTCCCTTCACTTCACGGTCATTTCCACGCATTTCACAGTCAATTCGCTTCACTTCATCGTCATTTTCATGCATTTCACAGTCATTTTTAGCGATTTCGTTTAGATTAACGGTCATTTCGATGCACTTCACGGTCAAGTCCCTTCACTTCTTGGTCATTTCCATGCATTTCCCGGTCAATTCGCTTCACTTCATAGTCATTTTCGTGCATTTCACGACCATTCCCGGCGATTCTGTGTTGATTCACGGTCATTTCCATGCATTTGACGATCAATTCCCTTCACTTCACGGTCAATTCCACGCATTTCACGGTCAATTCGATCCACTTCATGGTCATTTCCATGCATTTCATGGTTATTCCTGGTGATTCCGTGTTGATTCACAGTCATTTCTAAGCATTTCACGGTCAATTCCCTTCACTTCACAGTCATTTCCATGCATTTCACGGTCAATTCGTTCCACTTCACGATCATTTCCATGCATTTCACGGTCATTCCCATCGATTCCGTGTTGATTCACGGTCATTTCCATGCATTTTTCATAGTCAATTCCCTTCACTTCACAGTCATTTCCACGCATTTCACAGTCAATTCCCTTCACTTCACTGTCATTTTCATGCATTTCACGGTCATTTCCAGCGATTTCGTTTAGATTAAGGTCATTTCGATGCATGTCACGGTCAATTCCCTTCATGTCACGGTCATTTCCACGTATTTCACAGTCAATTTGCTTCACTTCACGATCATTTCCATGCATTTCACGGTCATTCCCGACGATTCTGTGTTAATTTATGGTCACTTTCATGCATTTCACGACCAATTCCCTTCACTTCACGGTCATTTCCACGCATTTCACGGTCAATTCACTTCATTTCATAGTCATTTCCATGCATTTCACAGTTAGTTTGCTTCACAGAAAAATGTATGTATAATAAAGTTATCCATGGAAAAAAAAAAGTACACAGGTGAATGTGGGGCTCACCAAAATCATAAACATTGAGTGTGGGGCCATTTAAAATTATGTGGGGCCCACGATGGGACCCACCCAATTTTTAAAAAAAAACTAGGCGGCACGACCGCACAAACGTCCAAAGCTCAGCAGTAATACCGCCGGATCGATGGTACTGCCGCCTAGATTTTTTTTGAATGGCTACGGTTTTAAACCGTAGCCATAGGGCCATAATCTTAGGCACCAACTGATCCGCTTGAAATGAAAAAGTAAAGGCATTTTTGACCTTTGCCAAGTCGTCCATACAACTGGGGCTTATTCTTGGAAGGTAAAATGAGGTGGGCTTCATTTCAAAAATGGGCCATAAATGGGTCGTACAATTGGAATTTTCTCTTATTTATATGTACGTATGATTGAAGGAATGTTAAAATTTGATAAATAGTATGTTAATTATATCTAGGATTTTTATCCTCATGGCTCGACCTGTCGGGTGCCTCGCACAACCAGTCGAGGGTGGTGATCAACCAGTCAAGTAGTGTTCGACTCATAGTCCAACGAGTAAATTATTTTGGGACTCCGTGATACTCGACCAGTTGAGGGAGGTGCTCGACTGGTCAAGTGGGCCGCTCGACCGGTCGAGAACCCTTCTCGACCAGTCGAGGTTATACAGATTCATGTCTGGATTTTGTGCGGACTACGTAAATTTAGGGCGGTTTTCACAGAGGTGTGGAAATGAGTTTCCTAAACTAAAAATAGGGGTCCATGTGGCTTTTCTAGGGTATGTAAGAGAGTTTTCTAAAACTTTGTAAGGGTTTGTTAAAGGGTTTAGGACTATCAAATGTGTGAGAGAGAGGAAGCTTGTGGAAGGGAGGTTCTGTTAGTAGAGGTGGTCTACTGTGCACTCGACATCTCAGCACTTCTATGTCCTCGTGATCAGTGAAATCTCTTTATTTTTCTTTATTCTTTTATTGTTTATCCACTCCTGCATGAGTGAAGAATGTTTGATCTAAGTTATGTGTATTTGTGATCGGTTATAACATTCTACTTCATAGTAGATTCTTGATTTGGACGAGGTCCGGTGGTTTTTACCTCTTTGAGGGTTTTCCACGTAAAAATTTCTAATGTCGTATGGTTTGTACTTTGATTTATTTCATTGCTTATTATCCCATAATTCTAATGTTTTTGGGATGCTGGAGCCTAAGGTTTTGTGCAATGGCCCTCAACAAAGGGGTATCAGAGCGTTCAGGTTTATCGAACAGCGTGGGATCGGTTCTGAATTATGGAAGGTGGCTCATCAAGGATGATCAGTCTCAATGGTTCTAACTGGACCATATGGAAGGCTAAGATGGAGGACTTGCTTTATTACAAGGATTTATATGCTCCAATCTTTGGCATATCAGCAAAAACAAAGGATATGATAGATGATTGGAAAAAATTGGACCAGAAGGCAGTGGGGTTTATTAGACAATGGTTGGACGATTCCGTATTCCACCATGCATCTACGGAGACCTTAGCCACTAGCCTATGACTGCAATTGCAAGGGTTGTATGAGAGGAAGACAACCGACAATAAGATTTTTCTGATAAGACGACTTGTGAATCTCAAGTTCAAAGATGGTAGTTCTGTGGCTGAGCACATGAATGAAGTCAGCAATACATTGAACTAGCTCTCCGCTATGAAGATGGTCCTGTACGATGAATTACAGGCTTTACTATTACTTAGCTTATTGCCAGATAGTTGGGAGACATTGATAGTGTCTCTGAGTAACTCTACGCCAAACGAAAAGGTGTCTATGGAACAGGTAACTAGTTGTCTCTTTAATGAGAAGACAAGGAGAAAATCTCAGGGGTCTATTCAGAAAGAGGACCTTATAACACAAGAATGAGAAAGAGGAAGGAACAAAAAGGGTGAGAAGACCTGAGTTAAATCAAGAGGTACGAGTACTATGAAGGGTGTTGAATGTTGGAATCGTGGCAAGAAAGGCAACTACAAGAATGAATGTTGTAATAAGAAGAACGACAAGAAAGGAAAAGGAAAGGAGAAGGAAGATGAAACAGACTCCACTGTGGTCGCTTCAAATGGCAACGTTGTAGTTTTTCTTTCAAAAAATCATGATGTTTATCTCACGGCTATGAGTCAGGACACCAACCGAGTGATAGACTCAGGAGCCTCATTTCATGCGACTCCACGCAGAGAATTCTACACAAGCTACAAGTCGAGTGACTATGAGAACATGAAGATGAGAAATTCTGGCATATCGAAGATCGTAGGGGTCGATGATATTTGTGTGAAGACTGATGTGGGCTACACATTGGTTCTCAGAGATGTGAGGCATATCCTAGACCTTCGCCTCAACTTGATGTCGATGGAAAGGTTGAATGATAATGGTTATGAAATCCAATTTGTTGGTGGGCGTTGGAAGCTCATCAAGGGTTCCTTGAACGCAGCCAGAGAGAAGAAGTGTTGCACCCTTTACAAGGTAAGTGTCAGTGTATGCATGGGTGGGTTGAATATAACGAAAGATTCAACTATTGACATGTGGCATAGGCGTCTAGGCTACATGAGTAAAAAGGGGCTTCAGCTACATGAGTAAAAAGGGGCTTCAACTACTAGTGGGGAAGCGGCTGCTTCTAGACGTGACAGGTATACCTCTCAAAATCTTTTTTTTTTTACACACACACACACCCCCACACACTCATGCCACACGCACACCATGGATTTCACCCCATGGGTACTTGAACCCTTGACCCAGTGTTGAAACTCCAAGGAGTCTACCGCCCAGGTAAGAGTAAGGACCCAGTATACCTCTCAAAACTTGTATTGATTGTTTATCAGGAAAACAACATAAAGTTTCATTTGTTAAATCTGCTTCTCATGTTAATAAAATGCATGTATTAGATTTGATTTATTCTGATGTTTGTGGTCCTATGAGGACAAAAAATTTACGTGGGGCATTGTATTTTGTCACTTTTATAGATGATGCATCTATGAGGGTTTAGGTTTATGCTTTGAAATCTAAGGACGAGGTCTTTGGTGTATTTAAATTGTTTCATGCTATGGTTAAAAGAGAGATAATTAGATCATTAAAGTGCATCCGCACTGACAATGGTGGTGAATACATCGGTGAATTTCATGAGTATCGTAAGTCCCTGGGTATACGGCATGAACAGACGGTTCCGAAGACCCCCTAGCCTAATGGTGTGGCTGAGCGAATGAATCACACTATTGTAGAAAGAATCAGATGTATGTTATCCCATGCAAAGTTGTCCAAGATGTTCTGGGGAGAAGTATTGAACACGGTAGTGTATTTGATAAACAGGTCTCCATTAGCCCCATTGAATGAAAAAGTACCAGAGAAGGTGTGGACTGGACAAGATCAATCGTACAGTCATCTCAGGGTGTTTGGATGTAGGACATCCGTTCACATATCAAAGAACGAGAGGTCTAAGCTTGACATGAAGATTAAGCAGTGTGTATTCTTGGGGTATGGTGATGAAAACTTCGATTACAGATTGTGGGATCCGACTGAGAAGAAACTCATCAGGAGCAGAGATGTGGTATTCTTTAAAGTTCAATGTATAGAAGACATTTGTAAGTAAGAGAAGAACAAGCCTAGTTCATGTGAGCTAGAGGACATGGATCTAGTTATTTCTCCCGAGGAGCCTGATGACGTTCCTGCATAAATAAAGTACGTTGACGTGTTTGGTGGGCCCACAATGATGTTTTTTGGAAGAATCCACTCCATCCATTGGATTCCTGATGAAAAACTAGTTAAGAAGGGATAGTTTTGGTAGGTTCTAGCATGGCCCACTACCAACTCAAGCTACCGTTCATCCTACGTTTGACGGTGAAAATCGTGTGATCACGTGTATGAGGCCAAAAGGGACACCTAGGCTATGGTCACGCCCCCTCTCTGGAGTGAATGAATGGTTCAGATCATCAAAACACTAGATGTGTGGGGCCCTCAAGCCAAAAATGGCCAACGGATGTCCATCCACTGGCCTACGTGCGAGAGAGGTCAGGTCAAAGACCCTTGACCGTCTTTGGCTGGTCCGGTGCACTGAACGCACGTGTACATGGTGTACACACACCTTAAGTGTGGGGTCCCCTAAGATGTTCGTGAAAAATCTACTCCGTCAATCTGGTTCTCCGTATAATTTAAGGTGTTGAGACCAAAATTAAGGCATATCTGGATATCAGGCAGGCCCTTAATCAGGATTTTAGGGGCCGATCTGTGTGTTGGGCCACTTCCACAAGGATTCAATGGCTGAAATTTGACATGTACGGTTAATTTATAGTCCTCAGGCCAGATATAAAGTTTTGAGTTGAACAAATGGAGAGAAACCTATTATCTTACAATCTGAACGATTTTCAGGCTCATTTAACATGAGTGTTTTGATTTTCTCGGATCTATGGCGTGTAATTTCTTCGATCTCGGTCCCCTATAGTCCGGCTCTTACCTTGGTGATTTCAGAGCGTTAAATCCATACTTTAAGTACCCTTTTTCAGTCCGAGCTCCCAAATTCACCTTTCAACACAAACACGATTAAAACAGGCCGTTAAACAGTATCATGTTCATAAAATTAGGTAATAACTGGGGTCTAATATGCAATATTTGACCCTTAACACCCATGACCAAGGCTTATTGTTCAAGGCCCACATTCAAAGGTTCACTCCAAAGCCCACATCCAATGCCCATTATCAAGGCCCACATCTCAAGGCCCATTCCATGATCCAAGGCCTATTCCAAAGGCCCACATTCCAAAGCCCACCTCAAGAACCATTCGAATATCCACTCCAAAGCCCACATTCAAAGGCCCATTCCAAAGCCCATGATCTAAGGCCCACATTTCAAGGCCCATTTCAACCCATTTCAAGGCTCATTTAGAAAATCCTTCAAATCAAAATCCACACCTGGAGCCAAAATCATGTCAAAAAGTAGACCCCACTCCCAGATAATGGCTCACCATCAAGATCCATGAAAATCCAAGTGGGCCACAAGTAATCAATCCGGCCAGTCAAAAGATCACCATTTCATGATGTGTAAGGATTGAACCCTCTTCTAAAAAAAAGAAGTGAAGATACATGAAAAACACCAAAAAATCATGCACAAAAAAGAGTGGGGCACCTTTCTTATGACACCCCACTTAATAATAATAATAATAATATATACATTTCATGGCAAAAAGAAAGTTTTCCAGCAATATCAAAGTGCTGGAATTCCAGGTAAACATTCCAAAATCTTAGATTTGTTGGTCTCTCCTATAAAAGAGAAGGGGAGGGTTCATGGTCATCAGAGCTGCATAGACATGAATACTTGGACCCATCAAAACAAAAAAACCATTGCACAAATGAGAAATGACTACCTGAAAAGAAAAGATTAGGAACAAAGAGAAGAAGCAAAGAAGAAACAAGGAGATGAAGATCAACACCAAAGAAGAATGAGAGCTTGCAATGGACAACAATAGTGTCCCTAGAAACAAAACAAGAGGAAGAAATAGGGAAGGCGAGAGCCGGCCTCTTACCAGCGCCCCCCCTTTAACCAATGGAAAAATGGATTCTAGGCGGTAATCCAACTACCACCCATTGGCCGAATGCATGGCCCTGCGTACTATCCCCTACCGATGGGACATGAGGACCTTGGAAATGACTTGGTCCGACGGACAAAGAGAATGAATAAAGAAGGGAGAGATTCTCATAAGAAAAAGAGAAAAATGATTATCTTGCGAGAAATTAGAAATCTTAAGATAAGAAAATGAAGAAAAACTTCAGGAAAATAGAAAAAAATATAAAATATAAAAAATGACAAAATAAAAGCCAAGATTGTTGACCAGCCCCACTAATTTACTAGTGGAGGCAATACAACTATCTGAACTTATTAAAAAAATGTAATAAAAACCGAACGATGACACCCTCAAGCGAGATCGAATGGATTTTTTTTTAAAATCCCAAAAATGTTTACAATAAAATCCCCAAGGGGTATAGCCTCACGGAGGATAGTTTTCAACAAACCAAATTTTTTTAAAAAAAAAAAGCGTTTGGCACGCAATATACTGAGAAATCTCCTATATTTCTCAGTGGCGTCCGATGCAAATAATAAAATAAGATTCGACCACTTCCGGTCTCCCTAGAGGATAATTGAATCCGTATGCGATACAAGTACGATTGGTCTGATTTTTGATATCAGGACAGTCATACAAATAGAATGCAAATGATGATTCGATCTATCTCTAGCAAGAATAACCAATTCAAAGTGGAGAAAATCTATCATAATTAAAATATGAAAATTAGAAGACTGCATAGAAAAAGATTATCCCCGCATACTTAATCCGAGACACTTGAAAAGTCTGATCGAGTACAAGTAGGCGTAATGTGTCACGCCCCAAACCCGGAAATCGGATTCACAGGAATCCCGATCGCCGAATCCGGTACCGACAGCCTCTGTAGTGCCCCATTCTTGGCTCCTGGTAATCTTATGCCAGATTCCGATCCTGGGACCCTAGAAGGAGAATTTTCAGAATGAACTTTTTTGTAATGTTAATGGAGCATAATCACAAGCATAACTAAGTCATAAAACAACATCACCACATATCCACTATATCAAAATCTTTTAAGTACAATGCGGAAAGGGAAATACAAGGTGATCAAAAAGCTCCAAATGGCCTGATACGGCTCCTGCCTCAGCGCTGCTGCTGTCCAAGCAAGTCAGTACTCATCATGTACACATATCAGTACAGTTCCTCTCTAGATATCATCGGGGTCTAATACACTCACACTGACTGCCTCCTCCCTAGCTGCACAGCCAACCAAGTGGAATAGACCTCACTATCCGCCTGACCAGTAATCTGCCAATACCTACCTGGCTCGTCGATAACAGACTCATTTGCGAGCTGGTCAAACTCAGCCTAGCTTATAACCCCCTCACTCGGGCGGATAAGGCCACACCCTCTTCCAACCGACCACGATACAGTGAGAGACGCGACCTACTGGTATTCGACACTCGGGCGCTCGTGTATCCACTCAGTCTAGACGTTGGAGCATCTCCTGGTACCAAAAAGGTTCTGGGACTCTCACCCAAGGACATCCTAAGTGCCCACAGTGCTAGAACCAAGCATTTTCGGTATCCGATACGGCACTGATGTCGTTAGGGCGTGCAGTGATCAAGTCACACATATACGAGATGCATGAATCACACCATCAAATCATGCAGCAATCCAGTACATATTGCGCGATCATGTGGGGTACTCCGTTTCATAAGGAGTCTCGTAAGTGTCTCAGCCCAACGGCTTATACTATAATCAAACATTCCTCATATCAAGCATACATATGATGCGTATGAGCATGAATCATGGGGCTATACTAATCATGTTATAAAGTGATGAATTAGTAACAAGTATGGGCCTATCAATGGGCCCTAGGGAGAGTTATAATGCGGACATCTAACCGACATTACTCTTACAATGTGGACGTCAAACCAACATTATTCCCGAGGCTCGGCTCGCCATAAATATCAATCAATAAATCATGGAGGAATCGCACATTGCAATGAACCTTAAGTACATCCCATTGGGCCTTAATACATCAAGTGGGCCGTATCTTAAGGACCTTATATTAATTAAGTGGGCCACATCAATGGGCCTTATATTCATCAAATGGGCCACATTAATGGGCCTCACCAACGGGCCTTATATACATTGCAATGGGCCGTAACCTATGGGCCTTTGAATACATTAAAATGGGCCGCGTCATATGGGCCTTATATAAATCTAGTGGGCCACATCAATGGGCCTTATGTACATTGCAATGGGCCATAGCCCCTGGCCTTTGAATACGTCACAATGGGCCTCGTAACAGGGGCCACAATTACATTAAGATGAACCTAATCACATGGCCTTATATATATTAAATAGGCCACACTAATTGGGCCCTACGTATACTTCAAATGAACCATACCAATGGGCCCCATGTATACATCAAATGGGCTCTCAACCAAATAAGAGTGGTGATAATGAATTCCACCATTTAAATTCTTAAGGCCCACCATAACATATGTTTCCCAAATAACCTATTCATAAATAAACATGGTGATAAATGGAGTGGAAACAAATATTAGCTTAATATACCATGGCCCTTTAGAAACTTTGAATGGTGGATGTCATTGTCCACTATTTAAGTGGTGAGGCCTATGTCTAGTGTATGGATGGTTAGGATATAACACATGCCACATGGTCAGGGCCCACCATAGCTTTGATTTTTCCATCAAATCTTTTCATAAGGTCTTAAAGACCTAAATCAAAATAAATTTCATATTGATCCAAAACTTATGTGACAACAAAAGGCTTCAATTGGCAAATTCTTAAACCCCACTGCTTTTACTGTGTGGTCCACTTGATAGGAAGATTTAAGCCTTTAAAATGAACTTTCAAAAGGGTTGGATGGCTTGGATGCAACATATGCATCATGGTGGGCCCCACACACATGGCCCACCAATTAAATAGACGGTTTGGATAAATCATAGACACTAAAGGTGGGGCCTACTGTGCCTGGATGGTATAGATAAAACACATACGTTGGGGGGGGGGGGGGTTCCACCGTTCGCTGGACGGTGTGACTGAAACACATCCTGGGCAAGGCACATACATCACTGTGGGTCCCATGTGGGGCCTACCATTACGTTTACTTTCCATCCAGCCCGTTGATAAGGTCGCACATGACCTGGGTGGAGGGAAAAACGAATATCAGTTTGATTCAAAACTTCTGTGGTGCCCAAAAGGGCTCCAATGGTGGCCATTCAATCACCCTATTTCCTGTGATGTGGGTCACCTGGGCCATAGATGGATTCGATTTTTGGCGGGGACCCACTTCAGGAGGTGGCCCACCGTATAGATGGTTTGAATATTACACATACATCATGGTGGGGCCCACGCACAGGACCCCGGAACGTCCGCCCGTCTCCCTGGGCATTGGTAGCGTTTTGCTGCAAAACAGCAACAGACCCTCTTTACAAATATATTTGTATTTTTAAAAAAAGGGTTTTTCAACGGTTTTTCATATGTGGGGCCCGCTTCAAGCGAATCTATCCCGTCCAATGAATTCTTCAGTTCATGCCCCATCCATCAAGACCAATATTGGGTATCTCTCGGCATGTACAAAAATTTCAGATGAATTTGAATGATAAAAATCGTCTTTGCTAAGGTATTGCCCACCAGATAGTCAGATCAACCTCATTTTTCGGCTCAACGCCTAAAATGATCTAAGGAATGGAACAGGCGGCTTGGATTAACAACATATGTCAACGTGGGGCCCATATAAATGGCCCACACAATGCTTCAAACCAAGCTTATATTTTTGTTTTCCAAATGACGTCCAGCGTCCAGGGACGCTGGACGATTTCGCGTCCCAGGTGCCAAAGATGTGGGCTGCTCAGGTGGGCCACCATATGATGGATGGTGTCGATGCAACACCTATAAAGTGGGCCCCACTTCTAGGTGGCTTAGGTAAATACATACTTCATGGTGGGGTCCATCCAAGTGGGCCCCAAGGCCATATTATCACAAAAAAAAAGAAATTCAAAAAAAAGCGCGAGAGAGAGAGAGAGAAGGAGAGTGGGACACGCGTGATGGAGGGACCCCGGTACTATGGGCCCTCTCTTCCATGCATTCAATATACAACAAGTGGGTCCCAATTCATGTGGGCCCATTAAATCAAAATTTAACGGTGGAGATCCCTTTTCCACTCAAATAGACGATCTAGATGACCTCTATTCAAGCTAGGAAAGTAAACATCATGATGGGGTCCATGGAGAATGGCCCCATCATGGAATGATATGGAAAATCAAGGTGGGTCATCGGCCACATCTTAGGGTCCAAAGTGAGATCCATACCATTGATCGGTAGGCCTCACTTGGCCCATCATAAAAATAGAAAAATTAGCCTATAGAAGCACCCACCTATCAATCTTCTCGGTCTGTTGGATAGCCTATTTCCTTACGCTTCACTTTGATGGTGGAAGATGAAGAATGGAGGGTTAGGATGAGATATTTGGGATGAGAAGTGGGCTACCAAAATTACACTTTCTCTCATGGAAATGCATGGACGTGGGGGTGCTCTCCCTTGCTTGGAAATGGTATGAGAAAAGAGAGAGGGAGATGGGATGTAAGGAGAAGTGATGGGAGATGGGTGATGGATGTGAGTGATGGGTGAGGTGATGTATTAGTTGACTTTGGGTTTGCTTGACTTGTGGAGAAAGGAAGCATGGGTGCTTTGTACTTGACATGAGAGGTTATTAATGGGATTGATTGATGAGATTGATTTGACATATTGTAAAGATTCTCTTGGGATTTGCAACGCGCGGTGTTTTTCCTCGAACTGAACGTGGGTCCACATCTCCACGTCTGGGTATCGGATCGGTGCGTAGTTGCGGCATTGGAACCGTGGCGACGGTATGGTCTCAATGATACAAGTCTCGGATCAGGCCGACTCAATTTTATAGGATACGACTTACGGTCGTGCGCAAAGTCGATTACAGGTTGCAGGTCGCCGGAATTTCACGAGAAGGATTGCGGGAAGCGACGGAACAGTATGGATTAGGATAAGGTCTTACATAATGAGTTTCTCAGAAGGTTACAGAACGCACAGGGCAGCTAACCATTTTAACGATCAAACGAAACAAGTACCCCTATGGTGATTACGTAGCAAAGGAAACAACAAGATTAAAACAATACAAGAATCCTTGTAAAGCAGCAAACGCGCAGGGGCCCTACTTTTCAAACTTACCCTCCAATGATATTATCAATCTGACATAAAAATGTTGTGATTTGTGGCCCGTAATGTCGCAGAACGTGTAGAAACAATCACAACGTTTTTCTCAAACCCTCATGATATGTGCGAGTCGTCACTTTTCCAAATAGTAAACTGACTATGATACTATGTCAGGCAATGGATCTGAACCATAATCTTTTCTGATCAGAAGAGTGGGATGTCTACTCATTTTGGCATTCAGTTGCTCCCAACCTCTGCCAAATAGGGGGATTTGTAGACACCCCACCCCGGCTAATAACTTGATAAGGCATGGATGATCCTTAGGAGCTAAACCGAAACCTCAACCGCAGTCATTCCCTAAACTTGATCCAAATCCCAACCAAACCTGAACCATCACATTACCACAAACCTTAATTCAAGCCAGCATCTAAACCAGAGCATGTCCAAAAGTCTATCCATTTTTCAATCATTTTAAGACAAACATCTGAAAACAGGCTTTAGACCCATCTCATGGCCTGAAATAGGCCCACCAGCCCAAACCATAAAAGCGACCACATTCAAGCGGTAGTCTAACTACCACCGGCAATAATCGGATTACCGCCCTCTCCCGACAAGTATCCCCTCTGAGCACACACTTGTCTCCCCTCTAAAAATCAACTCTCCTATAGAATTACCCTAAAGTTTTCACCCTATTTACCATCCTACCAAAGCCTAAGAGCTTATGAAAGCATGCCACGTGGCATTACCCTCCCCTCAACCAATCACAAGTTGTCACATCAACATTTACCCTTCAAAAATCTTGAAATTATCAAAATGTCATCCCAAAAGGTTATAAATAACCTTCACCTCTCTTCATTTGACACGCCCACGAAAATCCAAAACAACTACCAATCCATTGAGAATGAGAGAGAAACGGAGAGTGAGTGAGTAAGTGAGAGAAGGAGTGCTTGAATTCTCAAGCTCCTATCTTTAGCCCCATTATAGCCTCCTCTAACCATCTCTTTAGCCTCCTAACCTCACTTGGGTCAATCATTCCCAACCATGGTAAATCTAAACATGAGTCATTTCAAGTACAAGCCAAAGATCACGCAATCATCATTAGTATTCATATCTCATATCGCATAATTACTTCCCTTCTCGACCCCCTTGCTCCTTAGATCACCATTGAATGTGTGCTATTAATTTCCAACCACTGCCTTTTTACATTATAACCATCCATCAGATGTCCACTGATCGGTCATGCAGGAAATCAAATCAGTATCTTTGTCGGTTTATGGCCCATCTAAAATGGGGTAGATTATTTTATGCAATTTAATTGTAATTATTTCGTGCAATACCTGATGCATCCAGTTGGTACAAGCATAGCCGTTCTTTAAATGATCAGAACCATCAAACAGATCATCCCAACCATTGATGTTTCGACATCCAAACTATTCTAGATTTAAAGATGCTGGTGATGAAATATGCGGCATTTTTAAAAAAAAAAATTCTGTTGTACTTATTAGTTGACCAACTCCATTTTCTGGCCAATGATCAAAGGGCCATAATTTTTCCAACCTAAGAGATTTTTTAATCAACCCAAATATACTATATGAACAATCAGATAAACGGTTTGGATCACCTAACCGTGAGCTCTGCATGTACTAAATAGCACATCAAGACACCATCCAAGCTGTGATGCATCAGGACCTTCTGATTTCTCATCTTAAGAAGTTCCATTCTAGAAGCCCTTTGGGCCACCTTTGCACTTCATTTTCAAGCTCAAATGTATAGCCATACATAGACGAATGGTCATAGGCTCCCAATTACACGCAACTGGATCGTTTACAAGTGGGGTCCATGGTTAGTGAAACCTATCACGAATGGGCCATACCCAAAAAAGTAAGGCAGGTTCAGGACCACCGCTAACCACTTATGATGCTTTCGGTAGGTAAGGTAGACTCAGACTACCAAAACCAGATCAAGGTCACTAATGTCTGGGGTTCGGGTCCTTGCCTCGGTGTTAGACTCCCTTTCAACACAAGGTCTTATATTCGAGTTCTATAAGTAGTGAAATCCCACTATTGCGTGAGTGTGGGTGTGTGTAATAAGCGAAAAAAGTTCAAAACATGGTTTTAAAACTGGATAACAGAATGTTGGGCTCATTTACTTTTTTTGATTTGTTTGGATATTTGTTTTTTGGTTTTTATAAAAACGGGAGCACACCACCTAATTTACGGATATAAGACAAATAAGCTTCAATTAATGGGATAGAATTTACACCTTATGTTAATAAATTATTGAGAATCATTATTCAAATCTTAATTTAATTAGGATATTTAGTTATTAAAGAAGCTTTGGTAGAGTCAAATTAAGGAAATGGTTAATTAAAAAAAAATTATTTTAGAGTTGTGATTTTAATAGAATTATAAAATAAAAGTTTGATGTAGGGAAGGACGTGAGGTCGAGCACCGTCTTCCTCAAGAGGATAATTATTCCGAATCCATGGAACTTCTCTGGACTCCTCACAGAGACTTCTCAAATCCACGAGGAAAGAAAGTAGAAAATAGAAAGAATTTCTAATAAATTTGAAATTGATTAATGAATGAATAAAAATCAGTCCACAACCCTTTAAATAAGGATACCAAGCAATAAGAAAGAAATCAGAAGCAAACTACAACTAAAACTCCTAGAATCCGTGACTTACTATAAATAGTAAACTTACTATTTATAGACGGTCATGATGTCTACTATTGCGCAAGATTTTCGGCCAAAAATAGTAAGTGTCCTATTTGGCTTCACTAAACTGTTCTCCTAATTATTCTAAGCACTTTTCATGTTGGACATAACTCTTAAAGCCTAACGGATGAAGAGTTATAATCAAACTAAAACTTACTATTTATAGTAAAAATGAAAATAAAACATGGAAACGATCGTCGATCACTGGGTATTTCGCAAATTCAGGCTACGCAACCCGGCATAGCGGGGTTGGTTGGCTAAAGTAGCTCGTTCTACCCCAAAATCCTATATTGTACGTCAAATAACTCATTCCGAATTGTGAAATACGCCCAATCTAAGGTCTGATGGTCTAGATCACTTCTGTCATTGACCGTGCCTTTTCTAATCCATCTTGGCCATGAAACTGTCCACGACCCACTCTACATCAAAGTTTTTTGTTTACGTAAGTAAAAGTTTTTTCATCTTTTGCTTTTTTTAAAAAAAATAATAATAATAATAAAGTAATTTCTTTCTCTCTTTCTATTTTCATAGCATTAGGGTTGTCAATGGGCCGGGTTAGCTCGCCTTGGGCTAGGCTTGGGCTGAAGTCAAAAGCTCGAGGGCTGGACTCAGGCTTGAAATTTAGTCCGGTTTCCCAACAACCCGCCCCGATTATTATTATGATTTATAAGGATAATTTTGTACTATACACAATATGTAAAAATCCTCGTAGACACATAATGCTCCAACTGGCCTAACAAAAACATTTTATGCCGGGCTCAAGTTGGATTATTTTGGCTTGTCACCAGCTCGAGCCAAGCACGGGCCTATGATGAAAGATGCAAGCCAGATTTGACCGAGCTAGGCCCGGCCCTACTCTAGCCTATTGACACCTCTACTCAACATTCTCTTCATTTATCTTCTTCTTTTTTTTCCTTTCTTTTCTTTTCCAAGGATGTAAAGACTCGTCTCCATAGACTTGCTTGTGTGATTTTTACACGTAATAAAACATTCCTAACTAATACAAAGAGACAAAAAGCTATATCTATACCAAGACAGCACAATAAGAGATTGCGTCGTAATTCCCAAAAACCAAATTCTGAAACTATCACAAGCATGGTTAGCTAATGCATCGACAACCAGATTTCCCTCAAACCTGGATGCTCATCTGAATTGTATTGCAAAACAATCAGTTTTAATCATGCAAAATTAACTAAAATCAATGAAGTTTCTTATTGCAAATTTGGAGCCATACCTTCGATATGAATGCGAAGGAGGAAAGTTCCATCAAGTTAGTTATTATAATTTGATTTGATAGTCCATCCAAAACAACTCTAAACAATAGTAAAAAATTTATATGGCCTTTAAACACCCCTTAATGATGGTTAAAAAAAGAAGAAGAGGAAAGATGTCATTGAATCATGTATCTCTAATATTAGAGGTTTGCTCAAGACAAACTCTTAACTTTAAAAGATAATCTAAATTGTATTTTTAATGCATTTTAAAATGTATATAGTCCTGCACCTCAAAAATTGCATAAAGATTCGGTAGAATACATCTTGATTTTATTTTATTTGATATATATATAATATTATAATTATTTGGGGGGGTGAGGGGGGGGGGGGGGGGGGGGTCGTTTTTATGGTGGCCTTTATTGCTGATAGAAAACGGGCAAAGGATAAAAAATAAAAAAAAAACTCTTGAATTAGAATATTTTAACCCTTTGATTCTTTAGGGCATGTACATGTGGAATCCATTATTTTTTCAGAAAAATGTAACAATTTTGTAAAGATAATTTCCCTTGTAGTAAAAATTTGAATTTAAAAAATGGAATGCTTATGAAGATAACAAGTGAAAATTTTATATTTATTAGATAATAATTATCTTATTTGTTGTACAGAAAATTCTAATCATAAATAAGAATATTGATTACTTTGTGGAATCCAAGCATCGAAGCCACCCAAATGCCTTTTTAATCAAATATTATTATCATTTTCAGATAGATGCAACGTATTCAAACATGCACTTGGCTCTTTTCCTTTGAATAAATAATATCTCCTTATCTATTGTCTTCTGTGTGCGGATCTTCCAACCCTGAAGATGTTTTGGAACTGATGTATGAAAACATTATTTTTGGGTGATTTCTCTTGATGGCATCATTTAGCTATTACAATAAATTTATGAAATGTTTATTTATTTAAGTTATTTGTAGTATATTTTAATTTTTAATCTTTAAATTTTACAAAATTTAAATAATGGGATCATATAAAATAATGGACCTCTGACAAAGCTCGGGTATTCCGAGCACTGTATAAAATAGGTGTTGCCGAGGATTCCAGTCCTAATCTTCTCTCCCTACCCTTTAAATTAACAACCGAAATCCTTGAAAAAAAAAAAGCACCCATAAAATTGAATATATATATATATATATATATATATATATATATATAGTGTACAGCCGTACACCTCCACATGTGACATCATCACACATGGGTCCACGATCATATCTATGGACCGTTTGGATCGATTATGTTTCACCTAAAAATAATTTAGCCCACTCAGAAGGTAGGCCCTGATGATGGATACAGGGTGATGGATTAAAAAACTTCAACCAAGTGTTTTAGAGCTATATATTTGTTTTTCAACTGTGGTCCACCTAACCAGTGAATTAACCTAAGTCTTAGGCTAGGGCATTAATATAGTAATGCCTTTTTAATGGACGGATTGGATCTTAGATCTACATTCGGTGATGGCAAATGTGTGGTGCATACATTAGTTGTATTGTACACTCGTGTGCGCACCACTTTTCTAAGAAGCCACCTGTAATGCAGTGGGCCGTCATGCAATTGTACTAAATCCATTCTGTTCATTTGTTTCACTATATCATGTTAGGCCATGACTCCAAAAATGAGGTAGATCCAAGACTCAAGTGGAGCATGCCACAAGAATCAATGGGGATTCAATGCTCACCATTGAAACTTTAGTGGAGAAATTGTTCTCGGTAATCATATTTCTCAAACATGCATGTTTTCACGTAAGCAATTCTCAATAAATAATCTCAGAGAATGGTTTCTTGATAATCAATCATGCAGTTGCTAGAAGAAAACCAAATAGCCCTTCAGTTAATGTTATAAGCTTATTATACAAGTTTTGCATGTGGGGCCCACCAAGTGTGTGTATGGCATCTAACCTGCCCAGCAGGGCTACCTCATTGCAAAAGTTGGACCACCAAAAAATCAGCCCTATCCAATACCAAGTGGGGCATCACGTGATTTTAGAGATTTTTAGATGATTGTCAATTGTTTTCTATGAAAGAGAGCTAATCTATTTAATGATTGTATATGCTTAATTTTTGTGAGCTCGAAGCATAGACGGATTAGATGGTATATTATATACACAACAAGGTACACCATGTGATATATGAACGTTATATACACGTCTATAATGGAGCCATCATTTAGAAGTTTTACTTTTATATACCTCTACACAAACGTATATAATTACCATGTTAGAAATTCTATATAATAATTGTGTGGAATTTAACATGTTTGGTCTTTTTCACTAAGAAATGCTATCATTTAATAAATATTTTCATACACATTTAATATTTCAAATTTAAGGTGTACCTAAATTATTATTTTTTAAATAATTTTTAAATGATTTCATGGTAAAAATAATTAAATATTTAAAATATTACACAACAGATTAATTTATAAGTACTAATAGGTACCAAGATTTGAAAATTCTAAAATTTAAATAGTTTTAAAATATTGCATATTAAATATTTAATTAGGAAAATTTTAATTATAAAGAGAAATTTATTTTAAAAATCTTAATTAAATCAATTCAAAATTTTTGAATATTTTTAAATTAGTGAAAGAGAGTGATGTATGTTAAAGTTATCATATATCGTTTTTCAAAAATATTTCTCTTCTAATAAAAAAAATTAATTGTACCAATTTGCATTATTGTCATCTTGTAGATATTTTAATTATAAAAATAAATAAATTTAATTACAGATTTTTAATGAATTTCTATTTATCATTAAATATGTACTATGCAGTATTTTTAGATGATTTAAATTTTAACTATTTTAAAATCATGGTATCTCTTAGTAGTTTTAAATTTATTTATTGTGCAAATTTGAAATATTATGTAATATTTTAAATATGTTAAAAGAGATAACCTCTTTTGGATGGTACAATTTTTAAATTTTTAATTATATATTTCTCTTTTAATAAATGATAGTTTTACCATTATGTGCCATTGAAGTTTTTAATCTAATAATTTAATTATAAAATAAATAAATTTAATTATTAAACTTTTAATGAATTGTCAGGGTAATTTTCTAAAAAAATTTAAAATTATAAAATCTTCCTGATCCAGGAGTTTAAACCCATTTTCATTTCCGTCTTTGCCCATAAAGGCATCTATTCCAACCATTTGTTCTCACGGTCGACATTGTAACGGGAAGTAGTGAATAATAATTCAATTAATGAGGTAGGCATTTGAAAAAAATAAATTAAAATGATACCTGAATGTAATTTCGAGATTAATTAGTTAGTTGTTTGTAAAATTCTCTTTAGTAAATTCTAAAAAACTATGATGCCTGTGAGTATGCAAAAACGTGTATATGACACACATATCAAAGATCCAAGCCATTCATCAAGTAGTGCATATTGTGTGCATACAATATCCAAAAACTATGCTTATTTGATTATCGGATTATAAGATTGGTGGACATTTATTGGACGATTAAAAATGAAAAATATCAAATCCTATTTTAATAAGTGCCCACTAATTGGAGGGTCGGATTGGTCGCCCAATTAATCTTGGTATCGTGAACTATGGATGGTGGTTCCCAAATTTTTTTATTGTGTTTGAGTTAATGTATGCCATATGTACAATTTTTTAGGGCATGTGTATGAAACATTATACTCTACCAAAGTATTATACAACCCTATTCTAATTGGGAATCAGCTAAAGACACCTCCACTAGAATTTGTAGAAAAATTTAGAGATTTTGCCTAGTTGTACATCAGTTGATACGACCTGGCCTATTCAATTATTGTACCATGCCTGACTTTTAGGGTTTCCTACTGTCACAATGGAATTTACTTAATGCATGGTTTTGTTGTCATGTGCACGGATAAAAAGAAAAAAAACAATTATCCAAAAACCTAACGTGGTGGCCCGCATCATGGTAGGCCTTTTTTTTTTGCCAATTATCCTAATAATGTAGGGAGAAATATGTATTATTATTACGATTTTACCATAATTGAACCCTATAATTATTATCAATACAAATGTATTAAGAGACCGATAAGTAAATTGTAATCATTGTACTTTTTATGGTATTATCCTGAATAATAATAATAGTCTATTTTAATAATGATTTAACTTTGAAGTAATACAAAATTATTATTATTATAATTTTATCATATATAAATTAAATAATGTAAAGTTATGATTGTTGTAATCAAATATAATTGATAATAGAATACATGTAAAGTAATTTATAATCATTACTTATTTCCTTTGCATTATTCTATTAATTTGCAAAACAAGCAGGCTCAAAGTATATATATTTTAGGGCGTGTTTGGCTGGATGGATTAGATAGGCTTAGGTGTGATGGAATTGCATCTGGTCGTGTGCCAATTCCACTCCATGTTTGGGAAGAGTGGAATTAGGTTACCTGGAATCGTATTGGGTCCTTTGTCGATTTCATTCAATTATAGCAAGTTGTGTATGTCCCACCATGATGTGTGGGCTATATCCATACCGTCCACTCATTTTTTGAGATCATTTTAGAGCATGGGCCAAAAAATCAGATAGATCTAAAGCACAAGTGGACCCCACCATAGAAAGCAATGGGGATTAAATACTTACCATTGAAAACTTCTTTGGGGTCATATAAGTTTTAGATCTGCCTCATTTTTAAGCACACGCTATAAAATAAAGTTACAAAATAAATGAACTGTTTAGATATAACTTATGTGTGTTATTCTCATTGTTTTAAATGATGGTGGGTATATCCTTTCAATGCACCACTGTATTATAAATAAAGTAGGGAATTAAGTTTATCCCATGGTTTAAGGGAACAACCCCTGCCATGGGTTATAATTATGTTTTTGGAATCCCATCCCTCCTAATACTTCCCAATGCAACTGGCCAAACACGCCCTTATGCATACTTGTAAATTAAAGACTTACAAGCTTAGAACTTTTTGTGCCACTCTATTATTAAATGTTTTCTCACTGTATATTTATGGGTAACCAATCAAATGGTTTGGTTCTTACAACATGACACTTTAGGGAATTGGACATCCAAGGCGAGGCTCGTTATATGAACAGCTTGAATCATTGATTGGTAGGATCCAATTTTATGGACCAAAGCATGTATGATCATGTTGTGTTCAATTAATTAAACACCCATTAAAGTTTCAAATACTCATTGAGGGTTTGAAATTTAAAAGAAAAGGATTGATCCATTAACTTAACTAGTCAAATTTTAAGCCGGAACTAGAAAATTTATATTCTTTAAAAAACTCAAAATGGCTTTATTAATGTTCTTACACTATCCCCAAACATTTTCAATGCACACAGGGTGACCTATCATCGATCCGAATCATTCATTCATTGATATAAATACGAGCAAGGCATGGTCCAAATCCTAACTCTTTAAATAAGGCTAATTTGTTACAACTGTCCATTGTTTGCGGGCTATGAATCACTCTTTTAATTAAACGTATATCTTAATTAAAAATATCTTTTAATACTTCAAAATTATTATTTTTACAGTTAATTTTAAAAAAATAATAATAAATAAAATTGTGTTCCACGTGCATTTGCATGTGCTCAATTGATTTGGAGTAAGAAAAATAAAATTAAAAAAAGAAAGGTGTATGGTGGGAAGTAACACTCAAATTATGAAAGTTAGTGGTCGGAGTTGCAAGAAGTCCCATCAAAATAGAGAGAGAGAGAGAGAGAGAGCACGTTAACCATGCTGTAATAACAGTATAAAACCAAGAGAATGGTTTGCTCATTCCAGTCACTGATTAAAAAAAAAAAATCAAGATAAAAGGAGAAAGGAGGGGCTATCACAACCGAGTTACGTACCATCTTGGACAATCCAAAATGGGCCGGATCGCAACCAACGGCTCGAAAGTATGCATGTTGGTCTTCTTGTTCTTGACCACATTTGCCGTCGAAGCGAATGGCCCACTCAAGATCATCCTTGAAAGGCACCATGGAGCTGTGGTGAGGAGATCAAGCAATCGAGTTAGAATCTCTCATGGGAAGCGAAATGGGGTGCGTTCTGCCAGATGGAAACGCCCATTGAGAGAATTCGATGTGGTGGGCTATGGGGCCGTAGCCGACGGTGCAACCGATAGTGCTCAGGTGACCCACCCATATCTATGCACACAACATATGGGCCATGATAGTTTAAAATGCATCTCCATTCATGGTTCTAAAACTCGCAGACTTGACTCAAAACTCGGCCGAGTCAACTCGATTCGACGACTTATTAAGAAATGACTCAACAAGACTCACTGAGTCGACTCACCAACTTGGTTAACTAAACTCTGCCAAGTCAACTCAATTCGAGCCAAACTATTCATTGGGTTTTTAATAATAATAATAATAATTTAAGATGTTTTCTATGATACTAATAAAAAGGAGTTTCGACCTATTTTAGTTTCCCAATTTGCCCTTATAGCTCAATTATCCATAGTGTTTGGGTCCTTGCGCTTGCTCGGGTGGTAGACTCTCAGGAGTTTCAACTCCCGGTCAAGGGTTCGAGTACCCATAAGTGGTGAAATTCCACCAGCGTGAACGTGTGGGGGTGTGTGTGTATTAAAAATAATAATAATAAATAAATAAATTATCCATAGTATTTTTTATATGTACTTTTTAGTAATTTGTATTTTCTTTCTTAACATGCATCACTGAAGATAAGGCCTCAAGCTCAAGCTATTGGACCATAAGTTACCATCCACCTAGTAGATAACTTCTAAGCTTTCATGCGTGCACTAGATCTAACCCGTCCAATGAGTTGTCCGCTTCATGAGTATCACGTTATGAAAAAATCAGCCACATCTAATCAGAAGTGGACCAGACTTCTATTTTGATATTAATCAATGGCTAGATATTGTTTTCCATAGCGTGGGACACCTAATATGTGGATGAGGCTGATTTTTGCACAAGGTGATCCTCATGGTGGGGACGACCTATTGGAAAGGATGGATGTTCCACACATGTGAATATGTGATAGGTTGAAAGTTATTTGCTGGGTAAACCATAGAAACTTAGGCCCTGCTTGGATGGTGAGTTACTTTAAATAAGCTACCCATGCTTCAAGTTACTTACCATGATTTCTACTTGAGCAGATAAAGTGTGTTTTTAACACAATTCACCCAAGAAGTCTCCATGTTCCACTGTTGAAACATACAGTCTAGTAATATTGTAACCGTGGGGCCCACCTTGATGTGTGTGTTATGTATCCACTCCATCCATCCATTTTAACAGTTCATTTTAGCATATTGGCCCAAAAATAAACTAGATCCAAATTTTAGGTGAACCACACCACAAAAAAAAAAATGGTGATTGAACATCCACCGTTAAAAACTTCCTAAGGCCCACCATAGTGTTTGGGTCCTTGCGCTTGCTCGGGTGGTAGACTCTCAGGAGTTTCAACTCCCGATCAAGGGTTCGAGTACCCATAAGTGGTGAAATTCCACCAGCGTGAACGTGTGGGGGTGTGTGTGTATTAAAAATAATAATAAATAAATAAATAAATTATCCATAGTGTTTTTTATATGTACTTTTTAGTAATTTGTATTTTCTTTCTTAACATGCATCACTGAAGATAAGGCCTCAAGCTCAAGCTATTGGACCATAAGTTACCATCCACCTAGTAGATAACTTCTAAGCTTTCATGCGTGCACTAGATCTAACCCGTCCAATGAGTTGTCCGCTTCATGAGTATCACGTTATGAAAAAATCAGCCACATCTAATCAGAAGTGGACCAGACTTCTATTTTGATATTAATCAATGGCTAGATATTGTTTTCCATAGCGTGGGACACCTAATATGTGGATGAGGCTGATTTTTGCACAAGGTGATCCTCATGGTGGGGACGACCTATTGGAAAGGATGGATGTTCCACACATGTGAATATGTGATAGGTTGAAAGTTATTTGTTGGGTGAACCATAGAAACTTAGGCCCTGCTTGGATGGTGAGTTACTTTAAATAAGCTACCCATGCTTCAAGTTACTTACCATGATTTCTACTTGAGCAGATAAAGTGTGTTTTTAACACAATTCACCCAAGAAGTCTCCATGTTCCATTGTTGAAACATACAGTCTAGTAATATTGTAACCGTGGGGCCCACCTTGATGTGTGTGTTATGTATCCACTCCATCCATCCATTTTAACAGTTCATTTTAGCATATTGGCCCAAAAATAAACTAGATCCAAATTTCAGGTGAACCACACCACAAAAAAAAAAATGGTGATTGAACATCCACCGTTAAAAACTTCCTAAGGCCCACCATAGTGTTTGGATCCTTGCGCTTGCTCGGGTGGTAGACTCTCAGGAGTTTCAACTCCCGGTCAAGGGTTCGAGTACCCATAAGTGGTGAAATTCCACCAGCGTGAACGTGTGGGGGTGTGTGTGTATTAAAAATAATAATAAATAAATAAATAAATTATCCATAGTGTTTTTTATATGTACTTTTTAGTAATTTGTATTTTCTTTCTTAACATGCATCACTGAAGATAAGGCCTCAAGCTCAAGCTATTAGACCATAAGTTACCATCCACCTAGTAGATAACTTCTAAGCTTTCATGCGTGCACTAGATCTAACCCGTCCAATGAGTTGTCCGTTTCATGAGTATCACGTTATGAAAAAATCAGCCACATCTAACCAGAAGTGGACCAGACTTCTATTTTGATATTAATCAATGGCTAGATATTGTTTTCCATAGCGTGGGACACCTAATATGTGTATGAGGTTGATTTTTGCACAAGGTGATCCTCATGGTGGGGACGACCTATTGGAAAGGATGGATGTTCCACACATGTGAATATGTGATAGGTTGAAAGTTATTTGCTGGGTGAACCATAGAAACTTAGGCCCTGCTTGGATGGTGAGTTACTTTAAATAAGCTACCCATGCTTCAAGTTACTTACCATGATTTCTACTTGAGCAGATAAAGTGTGTTTTTAACACAATTCACCCGAGAAGTCTCCATGTTCCATTGTTGAAACATACAGTCTAGTAATATTGTAACCGTGGGGCCCACCTTGATTTGTGTGTTATGTATCCACTCCATCCATCCATTTTAACAGTTCATTTTAGCATATTGGCCCAAAAATAAACTAGATCCAAATTTCAGGTGAACCACACCACAAAAAAAAAAATGGTGATTGAACATCCACCGTTAAAAACTTCCTAAGGCCCACCATAGTGTTTGGGTCCTTGCGCTTGCTCGGGTGGTAGACTCTCAGGAGTTTCAACTCCCGGTCAAGGGTTCGAGTACCCATAAGTGGTGAAATTCCACCAGCGTGAACGTGTGGGGGTGTGTGTGTATTAAAAATAATAATAAATAAATAAATAAATTATCCATAGTGTTTTTTATATGTACTTTTTAGTAATTTGTATTTTCTTTCTTAACATGCATCACTGAAGATAAGGCCTCAAGCTCAAGCTATTGGACCATAAGTTACCATCCACCTAGTAGATAACTTCTAAGCTTTCATGCGTGCACTAGATCTAACCCGTCCAATGAGTTGTCCGTTTCATGAGTATCACGTTATGAAAAAATCAGCCACATCTAATCAGAAGTGGACCAGACTTCTATTTTGATATTAATCAATGGCTAGATATTGTTTTCCATAGCGTGGGACACCTAATATGTGGATGAGGTTGATTTTTGCACAAGGTGATCCTCATGGTGGGGACGACCTATTGGAAAGGATGGATGTTCCACACATGTGAATATGTGATAGGTTGAAAGTTATTTGCTGGGTGAACCATAGAAACTTAGGCCCTGCTTGGATGGTAAGTTACTTTAAATAAGCTACCCATGCTTCAAGTTACTTACCATGATTTCTACTTGAGCAGATAAAGTGTGTTTTTAACACAATTCACCCAAGAAGTCTCCATGTTCCATTGTTGAAACATACAGTCTAGTAATATTGTAACCGTGGGGCTCACCTTGATGTGTGTGTTATGTATCCACTCCATCCATCTATTTTAACAGTTCATTTTAGCATATTGGCCCAAAAATAAACTAGATCCAAATTTTAGGTGAACCACACCACAAAAAAAAAAAATGGTGATTGAACATCCACCGTTAAAAACTTCCTAAGGCCCACCATAGTGTTTGGGTCCTTGCGCTTGCTCGGGTGGTAGACTCTCAGGAGTTTCAACTCCCGGTCAAGGGTTCGAGTACCCATAAGTGGTGAAATTCCACCAGCGTGAACGTGTGGGGGTGTGTGTGTATTAAAAATAATAATAAATAAATAAATAAATTATCCATAGTGTTTTTTTATATGTACTTTTTAGTAATTTGTATTTTCTTTCTTAACATGCATCACTGAAGATAAGGCCTCAAGCTCAAGCTATTGGACCATAAGTTACCATCCACCTAGTAGATAACTTCTAAGCTTTCATGCGTGCACTAGATCTAACCCGTCCAATGAGTTGTCCGCTTCATGAGTGTCACGTTATGAAAAAATCAGCCACATCTAATCAGAAGTGGACCAGACTTCTATTTTGATATTAATCAATGGCTAGATATTGTTTTCCATAGCGTGGGACACCTAATATGTGGATGAGGCTGATTTTTGCACAAGGTGATCCTCATGGTGGGGACGACCTATTGGAAAGGATGGATGTTCCACACATGTGAATATGTGATAGGTTGAAAGTTATTTGCTGGGTGAACCATAGAAACTTAGGCCCTGCTTGGATGGTAAGTTACTTTAAATAAGCTACCCATGCTTCAAGTTACTTACCATGATTTCTACTTGAGCAGATAAAGTGTGTTTTTAACACAATTCACCCAAGAAGTCTCCATGTTCCATTGTTGAAACATACAGTCTAGTAATACTGTAACCGTGGGGCCCACCTTGATGTGTGTGTTATGTATCCACTCCATCCATCCATTTTAACAGTTCATTTTAGCATATTAGCCCAAAAATAAATTAGATCCAAATTTCAGGTGAACCACACCACAAAAAAAAAATGGTGATTGAACATCCACCGTTAAAAACTTCCTAAGGCCCACCGTAACGTTTATTTTCCATCGAACCGGGATGAAGGGAAAACAAAAATATGTGGTTGATCCAAAACTTTTGTGGGCCAAACAGCATGAAACATTCCCAAGCACAATGCCTACCTACCATTGAAACCTTTGCTGGACCTAGTCATGTAGGCAGGGGCTACAGTGATGACGCATGTTGAGAATCCACACCGTCCATCCGTTATTTCAGCTCATATTAGTGAGTGGGCTAAAAAATGAGGTAGATTCAAAGCATAATAGTGGGCCACACCAAAGAAAACAATGGAAATTGAAGGACCGCCATTAAAATCTTCCCATGGCCCACCATGCTTATTATATGCCATGCAAATGATTATAAGGTCATTCGACACCCCATGAGATCATATGAAAAAACAGTTGGATAGGATGGATAATTTAAAAATACAATGTGGCCCATTACTATTTCAACAGAGAAGGTTTAGTGACATTGTTTCAAGTAGTGTAACCCACTTAAGTGTTAGATCTGCCTCATGTTCGGCCCAAAACCTAAAAATAAAAATAAAAAATAAAAAAAAAAAATTGGTAAATTTCTCAAAAATAACGTAATGGGATACTCTAAGTTTTTGTTAGCTACAAATAATGTGCTATGCAATTTGTTGCAGTTGTATCCCTCCTATTCCAACTTACAACTGCCGCATGCATACCCAGTAATAAACTGTGGGGCCCACCATGATGTATGTGTCTCATCCACACTGTCCATCCATTTTTCCAGCTCATTTTAGGTAATGATCCCAAAAGTGAAGCATATCCAAAGTTCAGGTGGACCACACATAAGGAAACAATGGAAATTGAACACCTACTGTTGAAAACTTCTCGGGGTCCATGGTGAAAATTGAACACCTACCGTTGAAAACTTCTCGGGGTCCTTTTTGATGTTTATTTGTCATCCAACCTGTTCAAAAGGTAGACATGGATGAAGGGAAAACACAAATAACATCTCATCCAAAACTTCTATGGCCCCCATGAAGTTTTTGATAATAGGCATTCAATTCCCACGGTCTCCTGTTGTGTGGTCCACTTGAGCTTTGGATATACTTGCTCATGCCCTAAAATGAACTCAAAAAATGGATAGACGGTATGGATAAGACACATACATCATCAACACAAAGGCACACGTGTCAATTTGGAATTCATACCACACAAAGGTGTACTTTCCATTAGGGCTGAAAGTTGGGTGGGTTCAACCCGACCAATGCGTAACGGACCTGACATTGGGTTGGGCTTGGGAAAGATGTATCGGGTTTGGTCTCAGGCTTGGGCCATACAAATGCCAACCCGATAAAACTTGGGTTGGGCTCGGGTTGAGGTCTCGTGTTGCCCGACCCAACCCGAACCCGATCAATATACAAGTTTCTTATACATTAATTATAATTGAGTGCATATCGCTTCAATTGAACACACAGGAAATTCCAATGCCTTCGGGTTTCATTGGTCCATGTCATTTCCAATGACTCAAGCTAACAAGATACACCGGATTTCTAGTCCCCAGATTTGTATCTCCCGAATAGATTGAACAATATGACTTTTAAAGAAGTAGTTGTCCTATATTTTAGCTTGTTTGTTTAGAAAAAAATATTCTTTACAATAAATAACTACATATATAATTAATAAAATTATGGGTATAAAAAATAAGACTTGTATTGAAAATATAATAGACTAATGTATTAATGAAAATATTAGCATATACCCACCCGACCAACCAGGCCAACCTGACCGAACCTGCTTGGGTTGAGAATTTCCAACCCAAGGTTGGGTTGGGTTGGATTAGGGTTGAGGTATAGGAACCTTGGGTTGGGCTAGGGTTGAGCACCAACCCGACCCAACCTGCCCGACTTTCAGCCCTACTTTCCATCGGGCCAACATCATTTCATTTGCATATTTTTTAAACTAAAAATAAAATTAAAATTAAAAAAATGACTTGACTCGCTGAGTCAACTCAACTCTGAGAAAAGCTCGATTTACTGGCCATTCGGGAAAGAATCAAAAAAATCACAACACGACTCGACTCACCAAAATCCAACAATTTTTATGCACTATTATATTTTAGTGCGTGTTTGGTTGTACTAAACATCATGAAATTTCATGATATTTTGCAAGTCAACTCACTGAGTCGACTTGAGTCTGAAAAAAGCTCAATTTAGTCACTATCCAGGCAAGACTCAGAAAAATCATGACAGGGGTTGACTCGCCAAAACTCATTACATTTTTGGGTGTGTTTGGTAGCACCAAATATCATGAAATTTCATAGTATAATAGATAACAATAATTTAATCTTTTGGGCTTTCATTAAACTAATTATTTCATTTCAGTTTCACATTGCATCCAAACATGGTCTAAGACAAAATATCCATGTAATACTAAAACAACACCGATTTATCTTGCAGGCTATGATGAATGCTTGGAAGGCAGCGTGTTCATGGCCGGGAAAGAGAGTAGCAAAGATCGTCATCCCACGAGGGACATTTCTGATGGGCCCAGTTGCATTGATAGGCCCATGTAGGGGCCCAGTGGAAGTTCAAGTCCAAGGAGTAGTGAAGGCTACAGTCGATGTAGACCAATACAAAGATAGTGTTTGGATCCATTTCCAACACATCCATGGATTGAAGGTGTCGGGAGGCGGGACTTTCGACGGCCAAGGAGCTTCGGCCTGGCCACAAAATCAATGCTCCTACAATGCATATTGCAAGCTTTTTCCAACGGTGAGTTTCAAGAGCCCATGATCTGAGGCCTGTACAAGTCCAACCCATGATTTGAATCCAAGACATAGCTAGCCCAAATGGGGAATGGGTTGGGCCAGGCTAGCCCACCACCAGTCTACCGGTTGGGCTAGGTCATAAACTGAGAACCCGCCTGGCTATTCCTAAAGTTCGCCACACTTGCATGGAAAAGGTTATGTGGTGGATGCATGGTGAAAAGGTGGAGAAATCACTGTGTTCTTCCTCTTAGATAATCCTTGAAACCACATAGTATAAAATATCTAAAAATATATTTTTAATGAAAATAATGAATGAATTCTTGCTAAGAGTGTGTACGTCTACTTACTCTAACATAACGCAATTGATATAGCCTATACAAGCCTTAAGATGCATAACTTCCCGAAATAGTAAACTTTTAGAAAATAGGAAACTTTCTGAAAATAAAAAGATAATTAAAACAACTCAATTTATTTTAAATGACTCAAAAAAGGATTTTAAGCTATAACGACTTTAAAATGGCTAAAAATTAGTAAAATCATTTTGACTTC